>OU426907.1:10797500-11997500 GCA_911387775.1 Thymelicus sylvestris | reverse complement strand
AAACGGATGAACCTAACCGATTTTGTTCCAGTTTTTTTTTGTCTGAAAGGTGACTTAATCGAGAGTGTTGTTATGAGCTATGTTTAGTGTAAATAAAACTGTCGGGGTATTTTTTTATTTTATTGAAGGATGTTTAAAAAGGCCCTCCCCTCTATGCGTCCCACTCCCCCAGCATGCTTACAAGCTATACCTTTACCCTCCATGAGTAGCTCCTGGCCGTGGCTGCCGACCAGCGTCTTGGAGAGGAAGGGGGCGAAGTCTAGCATGATCTCGCGCAGCAGGGGACACACGGGCCCCAGCGCAGTCTCCAGCTTGTGCGTGAGAGAGGCCTCTCGACTCGCGCCGTCCACTGACATGGACGCGTTCATCGCGTTGAGGCCCGCCAGGGTCTCGTTGTCCTGGAAAGTTTAATCAAGGTATCAAGTGATGCTGTGATTTTAAATAGCATTAAATGTAGGTTGTTCTGGTTCACATTAAAATAGCATCATGTTGTTTCAATAAATTGTTTTAAAATTAATTTCAACTTATAGTTAGAATATGGTTAAACTACTAACTTTACAAGGAAGAAATAAGAATCAGAATGAGAAAGTGTATCCATTTCTAATGTCAAATTACCCGATTCAAATTATGCGACTAGAATGTGCAGTCTTAATTGATAATCAATCTTGGCACTACTTTTTTTAAACATTCGTTTAAAAAAATAATTAATAGTAAAACAGAAATTTGTTTTAGCATTAAATGACAATTTACCCTTTAATTCTTTTATTTTTATACCTGCCTTATTTTTAAGATAATATTGACTAAATAAGTCTCGTCTAAAACATTTACAGTACGGCGGACGTATCTTGGTGTGTCTGAACTTCGCGCAGAAGGCTGCGCAGTAACACAATTCAGCAATGCTTGGTATAATAAAATTATACGCGGCGTATTACGTCTCAGTCACACGTTAGCATGTATCGCTATCTCTGTCTTACATGCGCTAAAGTTCGCAAAGCCTATGTTCAGACGTGCCAAGATACGTCAGCCGTATTGTAGTATCTATATACAACGTACTGGATGCAAGTGTCGTTGTGCCGCCTGCAGACTCCTGTTCTGGTGTCGCTGCGCGTGATGCTCCGAGTTGCGCATGTGGATCTGTTTGTCGATGTCTGCAACAGAACATTATTTTCTTTAGTGCGTCGAAAAATGTAACATGTAAAATAATAAACTTTGAAAAAATCAGATAAAGCAACACTCTTATTAGAAGTAGGGTAAGTCGAGACAAAATATCAAAGATAATACAAATACAAGTAAGTACATATGTAGTATTTCAACTTACTCTATCCGATAAAAAATATTTTGGCTATGTATACCTTTACCGGCCCTCCAAACCGTTTACACAATATAGTCATATTTTAGCTATGTATACCTTTACCGGCCCTCCAAACCGTTTACACAATATAGTCAAATTAGTCAATGTACCTAATATGGTAGTTAAGATTGCAGAAAAAATCATCATAGTTTCAAATAAAACCCTACTAGAGCATCCAAGAACAAAGCCTGTTTGTCGCATAGCTGTCTACCGTTACCGATATTCGAAATCGAAGACACATCGATCGACAATTGAAGCCAAAAGTTTTAAGTGAATACCTTCGTGGATATTCCCCTCGTGGTCCCGGCTACGGCCCGTGATGGTGGCAGGACCTCGTTCCCCGTCCTCGTTGAGGTTCACATCGGTCCACGACTCGTCGTTGCTCACCTTAAATGTCATTGTTAACATTATACAAACACGAATTGAATAAATAAATAAATAAACGCTTACGCTCACACACACATACCCCCGCAATAGCTTATTTATCTGTGTCGCGTGTGGCATGGACGACACATATATAACACATCACAACAACACCCATGACCCGAGTACAAATATTTATCTGTCACATAAATATCTGCCCCGGCCGGGAATCGAACCCGGGATCCTCGCTTCGCAGGCGGGGTCGCTACCAACTAGGCTACAGGGTAGTCAATAAGAATAACCTCTAAAAAAGCTTTGTAAGGACAGGTTAAGAAGATAACGTCGACAACAAGAGAGGAAGCCTCTTTAAAGGGGCTCCGACGACTTGGCTCCAAAGTTTATCGAATTTTGTATAATATTTAAATATGATTTAGTTTTAATATCAGCTTCAATTTTGCAGGTCAATTACGGGTATTTGAGCTTGAGTGTGGTTAATGGAACTGTCAGCCCCCTCAATTGACGGCATTAAAAAATGATTAAAATACAGGGTATCCCTAAAGTAGTGCGAAAAATTGAAAGGGAATATAGATAGATTGGGGGATGATCTGCCATAAGTCAAAACATTAATTTAATAGCACAAATAAAAAATACATTATTATAAGCACAGTATAATTAGTTGATACTCACAGGGTGTTTGTTATCGTCCATGGCTATCTCGCTGGATGTCTCGGGGTCGTTGTTGGTGGTCTCCGTCGAGTTCAGATGGAAGGACCCCGCGTCCTCGATGGAGTCCACGCTCTATTGACCAGCACCATAGTTATACACGGCTATTGGGCGTCAGTCATTGAAGTATAATGTACTAACGAACTAGAACAGACATCGCTATCAAAACCTGTGCCGCAGCCGCCGCAGGCACGGCAGTAATAAGTCATAGAATTTGTAGCTCATGAGCTACAACTCATTGAGCGGCGATCGAGTTCGCGGTGTCCTTTCTATACGCTAGTAATAATAGTTCAATGGGGTCCGTACTTCTTAACATTGTATTTTATCTGATTGATCTAAGTTCTAACTTGTGTATGTGACCGTTTGCGACCTCAAAACCATATAGTGCAGCAATGCACGAGCCACGAACGCCCATCGGAGGTTATTTGTATTTATATGTTTACACACTAAAGGTTGTACACTCGTAATATATATATTTGGAGTTGAAAGTATTGAATTAGTCTGAAGTAAAGTATAGTTATAGATAAAAGGAAGTTGGTACTAAAGTTTATAAATAGCAACTATCAAAATAATGATTTTTATATTTCAGTGAAAAGATTTTCTACTCTCTAATAATACAACAATTACCTAATATTAAAAATTGACATTAAGATGCAAGTACATATTTCTGACTGACTATTTCAGATGTATCTAAGCTTTTTTTGAATATAAGTCTAGCTTTTATCTCAGAATCAATTCTATAAAACGCAGAAAATATGATGAAACACAATGTATGTCAATAATATCAATAAACATAAAAATATCATAATATTTTAATATTACAGACAATTATATCAAACAACTACATAATTGTGTAGCTATTTGCAGAAGAAACATACGAAGGTGAAATATTAATAGGTGTTTAATAACAAACTACTGAAATTAAACAATACTATGATATAAGCAAATGTGATAAAAATACATGCAAACAAGAGAGGTAGGATAGTGGAAGTAAGCGAGCAACTATTCATGCAAGTGATGTGTATGTAGACAATACACAAAAACTTTATTAAATTTCATAACGCTAAAATGAATGTTAAAGCAGAGTCGTACGACTCTGATACATATAATAGTCATTGACATTATAACGTATTATTATAACATTTAGCAAAATATACGAAAAACAATGAAGACTAATCGGGGTTTTATTTAATAACAATTAAATGATACACATATAGTCTATAACCAAATACAAGTAACAATTATTTCTATTTTATTTATAAAAGTACACAAACATTATACAAGGAGGATAGGAAATTATAGTTAGGAGTAATAGGAGGTTATGATTGTATGGTGTTTTTAACATTGATAAAAAGTTAAGAAATAAACGTTTTGAGTAAAATCTCGTACTTTAAGGTTTTCAATAGACTATTTTCTTTTCTCGTGTCCTGTATTAAGTTTTTATTTCTTATTACATTAGTTTATATCCAGAAGTTGTTGACGGTTTTGTAAGCAACGTATATTAAAACGTTAAATTCATCAAAGGTGGAAGTGCATATGTGCTCTGGTATATTATTATGTACACGATAAAATTATTATACAATAAGTTTCGGTGAGCAGATATTTAGCCGATACGTGCGCACACGCAAATCTTTCTTACATTGTGATAAGCGTGTTTTACTCTCATTGTGAATTGAATATCGCTCTGATTAGAACTGGAAAGGTAGCTAGCTAATAAATACAAAGATAAGAAATAACTCATTAAAGAAATATTATCAACATGGTTAGCTATAGTAAAGAGCAGAAAAGAGTTAATTTTATTATTTTTCTAACAATCTCATATAGCCAAATTCAAGAATCGATTATGAAATCAAACAAATTTTACGAAAAATTCCGAAATATTTAACTTCATTAAAGACAATCCAACATAGTAATATTTTAAAATATTAATAATTTATTAATTACATTGCAAATTATTTAAATTATGCTGGATGCTGCTACTACAATAATTTATAACTGAATTTATAAACTTTACAAATGAATTTCGAAACTTGAAAAACTAAAAAAAATTAATAAAAAAATTCCTAGTTCCTACATCAATATCAAATTGTGATATCAAAGTACCAGGTTTCCAGAACCAATCAAGCGGTGGTGTCGACACTAAAACTCGTATATGTAACAACGTGTACAAACCAGGTTAACCACCGACACCGTAATCTCCGGCAATGCTTTCGGCCTTGTGCTCGGTGGCTTAGAGGATAATAATAATAATTTAGTACCAAATTATTTTTTATTAATTCATCACAATAATGTTAGTTTCTAGATTGAGAGGAGTTAGATTGAGCTTACAGTTTCCCTGAAATGAGGTCCATTTGAAATTAATATTGAAGCAAACGGATACATAAATAATTTCGGTAATTCTAATATATTTTGAATACCTAAATAGGCCGTTAAGCGTTAGTAGTTATATTTTTAAAAACACTTTCTTTTTTAATTCTAAGGACCTCATTCAAGTGAAAAATAAGAAGACTGAAATCTAAAAATCAGGGATTCAGAAGGTCACCAAACGCGAGAAGAGATCGCATCTAATAGAAAGGTACAGAACGATCGGCCTTTTCATTCCCACACCCCAACTAACCTTGGGTTTAGGTTGAACTTTCACGCGGAGGCTCGATTTGAACAGCGGTTCCTCCTTGTCACAAGATGGCGACACTTCCGGTTTGTTGGTTTCGGAAGATGGCGTGGCTTCCTGTTTGTCGGCCGTGTCTTCTCTCTTATCGATAGCGCCCGGTCTCACTTCGTCCGTTGTTGTCTCAATTTCGGCCACGCTTTCCTTTCCGTCCCCGTCCTTTACCGAATTAACGCGATGGCGAAAAAAATAATAAAAAAATTGGATGTAAGAAGCGTCCAAGGTGACAACAATGATACCTCGGGAACACAGTATGGTAACATTCGAGCGACAACGAAACCCAATGAAGGCTATACAAATAGCAAAGTAAGTTGCAAAACACAAATTCATGAATCGTATCCGCAGAGGGTCACTTCGCATGCATTCGCTAGGGTTGCCTACATCTATTTAACTAAATATATTGAATGGACACACTAAAATACTTTGAAACTAAAAAAGGAGATTTATTACAAGTCACACCCACATTAGATCTGGGAAAGCATGCTATGATTCTCGACAAAAATAAGAGTAAAACGTTATTAGGAAAACGGTTGCTGACATTCATATTATTACTAACCATAAGAGAAATTTATGACATTTATATCTTGCAAACGATTTTTTTTGAACCATAATATTAAAACGGTATCAAGTCTATTTAACTAGACGACGGTTCTAATAATAAAACTCTAATTTAAAATTTGTATTAGTAAACAAACAATAAATAAATTACAATAAAATTATTGTTTTAACCGTAATAATTATGAGTGATTATTATAGACGTTTTCTCGAGTTTACGTGAGTAAAAATATTATAAATTTTATTTCTATCCTTTTATATTAAGTTTTAATTAAAAAGTAAATAAGTAATAAAACCATATTACTATTTGTCTCTGTAACAGCGGATACGACTTCGACAACACGGCTACAATAAACTATGCAAACTATACATAATATGCGACATTAATGCAACACTCTAAAATCTACTTCAATGTCATAGACTCTCTTATGTGACAAAAATCTACCTACAATACCTTCCATTTTGCTACGATGTAACGACTACAAATTTTAATGACACGAGACGAATATAAAAATAGAAAAATCCTAGAGGGTACTAGATGCAAAACATTAAACTGTTTACATGCTGATAAACCCTAATAACTAACAATAAGGTCCATTTTAAAATAAAGTTTAGATCTTACCTTCATCGAGGGCGAGTCGAGTTCATTGATAGTGGAATTGTTTTCGTCCACTACAATCATGGCGTATTCCACGTCATCACCATTGTGATCTAGAAGAATATACAACATGGTGTTAATAGAAAAGTTATTTTTGACAACCCTAGTCTTGTCACAACACTAACGGCTTGAAGAAGCAGGATAGAATTTTACCAAAGTCTTTTACATACATCGAGAACGATGAAGAATATGACTATCTCTATATCTTAGATAGGATATATTAAGCATAAGTTATGCACATTTGAACTAGATCAAAGTTTGTTATTGAATTTATCTTCTTAAAGCTTAAGTAGGGACTCTAACTTTATTCTAATTATTGACCATTTATCTATGTAATTAGAACATACGGCCAATTATTTAAATTAAATTTTAATTAAGTGCTGGATTAAAAAACATTATTTAAATATTTTACGTAGTGTAAAACATGTTTTTATTTTACGTATTAAAAAATACCAATTCTCTATAAAATCTAAGTTTTTTTTTTATTTCACCGAAGTATTCGTTAAACAACGTTCGCATTAAATATATAAAATCAAAAAAGTAACCCAGAACTCAATTTAAACGGTACTACTTTAAATCCATTGATATAAATATTGATGAATATGATACATGCATGTGTGATGATGGAACGTGAGAAAACCACTCGAAAACCTACGTTGATGATGACGCAAATCATAAAAAAACACCAAAACAAAAATATTATTAGCAGTGCTCAAGCGGTGCCAATTAACACTGTTTTGTCTTTCAGAATTTAGTGTGTCATCATTTTATGGAAAGTCACATTCTTTCCGATTGAAAACAGCCGTTCAAAATAGTAGTGTGTGATAAAATGTTACTGTTTTTTAAAACATGACACCGAAACAAAACAGTGAACGCAAACATCGATCATATTGAGTCATTTGAGCGTTCGCATCGCAATTAGTCACAAATAGTTCCTTGTCTAATCTGAAACTGACAAAAAAATCGACTGAATTAATAAAATGAACATATTTAATTCCCATCTGAAAACCTCATAAAATTTTTGAATTAATATCCGTACTACGCTGTTCAAATAAAATTTATACCTTCTAAAACTGTAAGTCAACACCAGGAACGAATAGGAATACTCCTAAATTGATTGACTGAATACTATTCTTATATAGATATTACAGACAAAATAAAACTTGTCCGTAATCACACGTATCGATATACGAACCATCGTATACGAAGCGAACGCCCCGTGCAAACCCGACCGGATCATACCTGCGTGCGCGCGGTGGTAATTAGCAATGCGTGCGTTAGCGTGCGTGTTTGTATGTTGGTGTTGGCCGCATTCGAGCTTGCAGTGCGGGTGTCGGTGAGCGGGGTGCCCACCCGGCAGGAACTGCGGATACACGTGGTGGGACCACTGCGGGAACAGCGGCCGGGAGCCTGTCCACCGACCGACAGGACGACCAGAAATGGACGGGACAAGGGTGGGACGGAGAAAGGAGCAGGGAGAAAAATGACGGCAGGAAAGTAGCCAATGGTAGCGATGATTCGAAATAAAAAGAGAATGATGGAAACACGATAATAATAAAGAAGATGCGATGAATATCAGACATAAATGCCAAAATAAAGGCAAATGTATGTAGTGAAATATCAAAACAATTAGAATTAGGAAAAGACAATGTGATTAAGGTGTGAATAAAGGAATCAGGACAATTGAAACATTTCAATATCCAAACAAAGGTAATGGTAGTACATAGAATAATAATGTTTATACAAAAGCAGTAGAGGATGTTCAAGAAGCAAAAAGTAGGTAAATACATGTAGGAAATTAGACGTGTATTGTAGGCAATACGATAATACAGGACGAAATACATATTTTGCAAATAAAGTGGCAAATGGAAAATGTACCAATAATGGTGCAAACAAAATCCAAGAAATAAAAGTGTGAGCGTCAAAGAGACATGATGAAGTAAATATTGCAGAATGAAATATCAATACAACCAAACAACGCAAAAAAACATACCGGATATGATACAAAGAAGCAAAAGCAAGAGAGACAGCATCACATAGCAAAAAGACAACATTTCAGTGAACGTGATCATATTACATATGTGTAGATATTTAAATTAATATCCAAAAGTAAATATGAAACATGACATTGCATTGTTAAACCATGGTGTAATAGTGTTGTATTGTGGTGTGATGTATTAATATCGATGATTGCCGATCATAGCAATGCACAGTCGAGCATGACGTGTCGATGTTCGAGCAGTGTAGTACCGTAAATTTTACCAGTGTCCCAAACCGTGACGCGATATCAAGCGGCGTGAAAAAGAGGAGAAACGACACACTTCAGATATACAGGTCAATAAGTAAACTTCAGTGTTAATCATGTCGCTATCAAAATTTTTGGCGATCGACAGTTGATAAACAGTCCAACGCTTTGGGGTGGGCCCTCAGTTCCTAATACTGAAAATAAAAATGTCACCCGAAAAACAAGCTGAATTTTGTTTTTAGCAGAATTTTGAAAGCGACTTAGTGTGAGCGATGGTAATATTTTTTTACATAACGGTTTTAACAATAACCACTAAAACCGTAATGGCGTTATTCATGTGAATGACATAATTATCGTATTTTTTGTGCCAAGCTTAAAAAGAAGCAACCGAATAGACAACCTGAATAAATTATGACAAATGTAACTAGAATGAATCAATAAAAAAATCTAGATATCGTACTATTACGAAAATAGATTGGAAATTGTAATGTCTGATAACTTTCTACTGTGCACAGCACTACATGGATGTAATGATTAATGAGATTATAAATATTTCGAACTCTATTTACATTATAGTTATAGGTATTAAGATTAAAAAGAACAAAATTTTAAAAAATAATAGAGAGTGTAAGTAAACCAGAGAACAGAAATAAAATGATACGCTTACGCTGAAGAGAAATATTTCAAAAGTTTAAAAAACAAATCCTGGACAAAAATAAATAAAGCAAACGAGCAAATGAAATATAAACAAAACAAAATTTCGACGGCGGTTAATTCTCTATAAGAAAAACGCAAAATTTAACATTTTCCTAATCATTACTAAGTTTATTAAAAAGGTGTACATCTGCAAGATTTAATGACATTATAAAAAACGCGTGTTTTCCCTGTTTACTTTAATCTGTGCCTAATAATTTAATGAATTATTAAGGTTTACAAGTTGTCAACGTACCGTGGTGTTCGTGCGCATGGTGTATGCGGCGCGCGCAGTCCGGCGGCGCGTGCGCGGGCGGCTCCAGTATGTCGCGGTACTTAGACACCATCAGCACCGATATGAAGTACACTATCGCTAGGGACAGGAACTGCGCTTGCTTTGTCTCCTCCTGGAAAAATATCGATTAGGGATTAATTTTGTGAGTTTGTTTTTTCAGAGTATGGCAATAACCGCGTCTCTTTCTATCGTTGTTCTACGAAAATTATTATAGATCCTTTACGAAGTTATAGAAGGACCACACATTGTTGCTTTTAGTAAGGAGTAATTCAAATACGCATCATAATGTAACTTCCCATGAAGGAATGAGATGTTTTACCGCGGTAAAAAGTAGCCTATGTTACTCTCCAGTCTCCTAACTATCTTCACACAAAAATTGATACCATAACATCGCTACGTTACGACGTGAAAGAGGGACAAACAAACAAATTTTCGCATTTACAACATTATTATGGATAATAATATTGATATAATAAATCAGCAATATTGCTATATAAATAAATTTTATAATAGACTAGCAAAAATGGTTCCCTGTTAGACACGCACCACATCTCTGTAGATGACGGCACGCAGTCTGTTGACGTCCATGTCCTGTAACAGTCGCTCTGGATCCTTCACCGGACTGGACGCGTCCGCTAAGCTCGCCACGACACTCTGCTCAAATTGTACAAACAAATAAAATCACTCAAAATTCGTAAGCACTACGTACTATTATTTCTTATAAGTAGTACTAGTATTAAAATTTGGATAACATCAATTACAGATATAGTACAGATAGACTTAAGTTTACTGCAATACAAGAGAGAAAATGTAACTGATTTTTCGAATGGATATTTTTCAGGCACTGGTTTAGTTAGAATAATTATAGATAGATATGGAAGTTTATCTTTTACTATTTCAATATGCAACTACTACATATTAAGATTTAATAGACAGGTGAGGATGCTCTTAATTTTGCTGATTAAACAACGCCATGCAATTTACAAGGAGAACCAAAATCAATTTAAACTTCATTAACCCTTTATGCTAACGTAACTAGTACTAGGATATAATAAACTGAAGGATGCGTACAGCGCTCCTTTTAAGTGTTCTTGACTGGTGTCGTGTTTACATGCACCACGGTATATTTCTTTCTCTCTCATACATTTTTTATAATTTCTTCCTTTGAACATGACAAAACAATGTTCTGTCCTTTCATTTCAGCGAGGTGCGAGCGAGATGAATTTTAGTGAATAGGTCAAAAAATGATAGCCAAACATGAGCTAAACCAGCAATCAAACTTAAAATAAAATCATCACCGCCAATATTAATTAATCCATCAATCATGGTGAGTGTTGATTTAAAAACATTTTAAAAACCACATAATCTTCAATTAGCAAATCACACGCCTAACAAAGTACCAGGGCCCCATAACGCGTGAGAGGTTTACCTTAGCGTCCGTGTCGTCGGGCCGGCCAGTTCGGGCGGCCGCACACCGCTGACGTTCTTTGCACTCCAGACAGTTGCGTACCGCACACGTGCACACCTGTAGCACACACACTAGCTACCACTACGGTACTATTGAAATCCCACTCTGCTGTTTATGTTCGCCTGATATATCGGGAGTACAGTTTAACCCGTTGAAAACATACACGAATTTAGGCAGGCAATATGTGTTAATAATAATAAACAAACTGCAGAGTGAGTCAATTCTATGTAATAAAGATCCAAAAAATCTATGAACATCTTATCACACGAGGATAGGAAATCTGACTAGACCAATTTATCATTAAAATGCTTTTGTACTGGACTATAGAACGAATCTAGGACAACTAGGACTAAACTGACTATAAAGAATGGCATCTGGTCTTTATAGATTTTACATGAAGTATGGTTTTGTACAACTTCTAACTATGTATGTATGAAGCTAATAGGAAAATTTGGAATAAGAAAAGTTCTGAACAACATCCTTTAATTGAGTGTTTAGACGGAACATGTTTTGATTAATTTCATAATGATCAAAACGCAAACTAACTAATCAACACGTAACAATATGAAAATCTAAAATACTATTTCACTAATTTCCTTTATCGCAACAACCAAACAGTCCAAACACATACATTTATGAAAAGTTGTTTAAGTAGCTTGAAATTCAACAGAAAAAGCTAACTATCAAGTACTACTAAATGTTAAAAAAGCTATTCTCGAGACGATAAATCGTTATCGAACGTTATTCAATCTTGTCCCCAAAAGTCGATATTAACGGAACGTTGTTTGCATAAAGAATCAACAATCGATCGTCTCAAGGTCGCTGTAACGCGTGACACTCACCAATCGCAGACACTGGCGAAGTATTCCTCCGCTAGACATGTTCTTCTCCGCTTCGAGTTCGGCGAAGTTGAGTGCACTGGCGAAGATGAGCACATCGGCCATGGAGACCAGCCGCTGCAGGAAGGTGACCGCCACCTCCACGGGCATGCCTTGCGTTGGCTCGATCACGTCGAGCTCATTCTGTTGCAAGCCATTACAAGATTTTTTCATTAAAAGATTCTGTTAAAACCCTCACGAAAGAACAATGCGGACTGGTAAATCGCGCCTTGTGATCGTAGAGATCTAAGATTGTTTTATTAATACGGGTTCTAATATCCTCCAGAAGGTACTGGTAATACTAACGTTAGGCGAGGTAGCGGACGCGAGCAGCGGCAGCAAGCCGCCGCACGCGATGATGAGGTTGTCTGCGAGCTGGCTGATGAGGTGCACGGTGTTCACCACGAAGATCGCGTTCTCGCTGCTGTTCACGAAGTCTATCACCGACTTCGTCGAGTGACTGCGCCACACCTGCTCGACGGAATTACGTATATTAAAGATTTTGATAATTTATTAGAAGAAAAAATTTAACGTACAATTAAAAATGTCATTATAAATAAAATAAAAAAAAACCTTTGCTTCGTGAAATGAAGTCATAAACAATAATATTTTTAATGACTTAAAAAGTGTATTTGGAATACAACAAATATAATTCCTATTATTTTATCAGAGATAAGTGCACGAAACTTTTTAAACCGATTTATATACGGGCCATAACATCATTCCACATAATAATATAAAGACCAAATCGACAATCAACAATACTTCGGTTGAATGGTTAAATGTTATTAAACTTCGATTTGTCAAAATGAAAAAATCTACATGCAAATGATTATTGATTATTATTATTAAGCTACACCTACACTTACAACGAACATACCTGTATATCAGTTTCCAAGGAGAACAGCACATCGGAGAGCAGTCTCTGGTGTATGTAGGACCAGCGGAATTCCGGGATGCGGAACGGAGGCCGCGTGGGGCCCGGCGAGAACATCGGCCGACTGCAGCGCGACTGACGTCGCGTTTCTGAAATATACAAATCTATGTAATATAACAACATAATATATTACAAGAAAGTAAAATTAAGTTATAACTTAAGAACGGCTGTACCGAACTATAAAAGTTTAGAAGTAACAAGAATTAGAAGTTATAATAAAAAACAACTGCACAACTATATAAGATAATAGATAACTATGCTTACCGAAGTGATTAGAATCCACTTGTGTGCTAGTAGAAGCGCTTCGCGGTCGTCTCGGTGATGTAGAAGTATTCGTTCCTTGAGAGGCGACACCCTCAGTTCTATTGCTATCCTGCTTCATATCACCATCTCCCGGTAGACTAACTCGACGCTTTTCTCTTTCGCTCTCTCGATTCCGGTCTTCTTCGGCCTCTTGTTCCTTTTTATTCGCGAGCGATATATTCTCGCTGATGGTTGAAATTGGAGGTACTTCTGGTGTCTTCTCATCTTCAGATTTTTCCCTTTGCGTGTCTTCTTTCGAACTTTCTTCTGAATTTTTATGTGGCGATTCCATGTCATCTACTTTCGATGTCTTATCAATTTCCGAATTAGCAGCCAATTCACTCTCTAAAGGTAAAACGTCACTTTCTTGTGGTAAATCCGATTCAATTTTATGTTGCGGACTTTGTTGAGTCTCAACTGTTTCCTTGTCTAGGTTCCTGGAAAGGGCTGTAGTAATTATATCATTGATTATATCACTAGCAATCGTTTCGGCAGTCTGCTTTTGGTGTAATATGTCCTCTATATCTTGTTCCAAATCATCTCGACCATTAGGCGTATTACCCTCAGAATGCAGTCCCCCGGAAATAGCACCAGAATCTGTATCATCATCAGTCTTTAACCGCACTGTTTCTAAAGCGATAGTGAGAACGTCGTTGACAATATTAATAGCAATATGTTGTGGATCGTCGTTAGCTACGACTTCATCTAGAATATTACTGTCAGTCTTATCTTGAATTTTCTTTGGACTAGTTGCTTCACTCGGCGTTAAGTACAATTCCGAGGGATCTGATAATTCGGATTCTCTTTCAGTTATAACATTCAAGCCATCTGCGACACGTTCCGGGCTTGCAGTTTCACTTGCGGATAGACTTGAGGGTATCCCTTCACTCTTATCAGTATTATCATTATTTTCATCTCTCGAAATATTGTCATCTCCTACGTCCCTGACTGGAATGTAGTCGAGACTACCTTGTCTTGTTAAAGTCTTTTCCGAGTCGGCTTCAATCGTACCGATACCGGACTCTGAACTTTCTAGTAATTTATTTTCAATAATTGATTGTACTAATTCGCTTTCAGTGTGGAGCAGTTCTGGCTTAACCGCCTCTTCAACTTCATCGTCGATGGCATGTTCGACTTCGTTATCTGTATATTTTACACTATCACAACCGTTTTCTTCGGACTTCTCAACATCCGTGGCCTCCTTAACAGGACTATGCACTTTACACACTTCACTAATCACTTCTGTAGTCCGATTGTCTTGACTATCACTACTTTTAGGTTTAGAGCAACTGCAGTTTCCTTCAACTTCGCGTAAGGATAAACCCTTTCCTATTTCAGTTTGAGCTCCATGATTGAGTACGTTCTGTTTCCTTATGGATACTGGGGAAGTTTCGCTCTCATCTGTGTCTGGGATGGGTTTGTGTGTTGTGTTCGTAGTAGACGTTCCTTCTGTGTGTCTGTCCCACCCCGATATGGTGGAAATGGGTCGTTGTTGCCTCTCCGCGGGGTCAGTTATGTTGTCTGCGCGACGCTGCTCGTAATGCTCATACATCTGAGCAAACTGTAACTTGAATTCTTCGTATGATACCTGTCATATAAAAAATCAAAATATACAAATAACTTTTGAATGTCTTCGTAATTTTAGTTCAGACAAAACATACATTAGAATAAATTCAAGGTAAAGTAATATCTAATACGAACATATTATCTTTACAATATGTGCCTAAACTTACGGAATGGTTGGAAACTTTTGACATAAATGCATTTATTGTTGACTGTGTACGTTTTTGCCGTAAGTGTATTATTAATATCTACATGAAATAAACAATTTGAGTTTTCTTGAGCTTTCAAACCTTATTTAAAATTTTCCTCTCTAGCAAGTACTTTTCAGTTTTAACCTCATCTGAACAAACAATTTAATTACTACTTATTTTGAAAAACATTAGATCCTACAATAAATAGCTTATTTTTTGTCACTTAAAGGGATCTGATCCGATAGTAAATCAGTACCGACATAAGCAACAGCCTCGCCAATGTATCTGAAAGACAACTTTTCACCGCGCACTAACCTTAGAATGCACAATCGCCAACGTATCCACCCAAACCCTCCAACCTCCATACTCGTGCTTGATGGCGTGATGTAACAGCATTCTGAAGAGTGAGTAGACCATGTCAGATATCTTCTGTTCTTCCGAGTTCTTCGGATGGATGTAGGCCATGGCTATCAGCCACTCCTGCCACACCGACATCTGCAGCACCGTCCGTCTGTTCTCTCTGTTGTTGCTGCAGAGAAGAGTCATGTCCGATAGGAACAGTTTCTTCACTTCCAACAGTTGTTCCGTCTGCTTCGATTGGCGGATGAGAGTCGCTACTACTTTTAGGATCACTGCGGAGAAAAATGATTGTGATTATGGTTATAATAAGAGTATCATATTGATATTTATGATATTCGAGATCTAACAATAATTTTTAAAATGAAAAACAAAGCCAACTAGTGGTAGGGCCTTTCGAAGAGATTATATTGGTAATATTGATTTTAAAAATGTCGCTGATGTCCATGCGTGATGACAGCCACTTACCATCAGGTGGATCGTCAGCTCTTTGCCAATTATTTTATTACAAAAGCTTCAAGTTGAAATTTTAATTATGTATCCTTGCCTGTAAAATGACGTCAAAACATACAAGACTTCTTTAATCATACAGATTTTTTAAACTTACTAGGATTCTCCAGCCTGAAGTGTGGCTGTGGCTCCGGATGGCTGGTGTACAGTATCTGTTGTCCAACGTGTTCCGTCAACAACTCATAGAGGGCGTTGTACACGGGCAGTGCTAGCGCCTCCCCGCAGGCGCCTAGCCTAGTCGCTAGCAGCGTATATAGATTGTGTGGTGACATCACGTCGTATTTACGTCTGGAACGTTCGTGGGATCGTATTAGATTGTTTTGTGAACAGACCACATACTCTACGAGACTTGTAAATTGTAATACAAGGGAGCTGTAGTCTGTCACGCATTAGTTAAAATGCTCCTATACACTTGAACAAGAACGCCCGCTTATTCATTAGCGACCATATCGTATTATTCATAGCGTGCTGCGTATAAACTTTACCATTAAAAATACTGGACAAGTGCGAGTTAAACTCGTGTGGAGAGGGTTCCGTACGTTGATTATTTATTTACCATTATTTTATTTATTTTTAAGGTTAAAAAAGGTTTAGATTGGTTTTCATTGCGATCAAGACTATACTTCATTTATGTACCTGGGTTATACTTACTTATGGGTGCTACGACTCAAGAAGAATCCTAGTAACTTGAGTGCTTGCAGTCTTATCAGCTGACTCTCGGAGGAAAGCAGTTTGAATATAGTTCTAACGCCACCCTGTGTACGTGTAACGAAGATTAATACTGAGATATATAAATAAGCGATTCATTCGTCCACACTTCTATTAAAAGTGTGAACGACAATAACTATATACCATTTTGTAATGATGACTAAATGGAAACTATTATTAACTATTTTTTTATTAGGGAATTATTTAATCAAAATACTAGGACAACATAGGTACAAATCAAAGACATTATTAATTAACGTAGTCTTTTATAATAATCGTTACCTTGGCATCAAACGCGGGCACCATCGAGCTAGGGTGTTCGGACATGAGCGAGATCAACATTTGAAGAACGTCGTGGAGGTTTTCATCCTAAAATAAAAATGTAAGTTTATTCACACTAAATTATTAGAGAAATGTACCTACTACGTACAATGCACATATGAGTAAGTGAGTAAATTATAATAATATGACATTAAAGAACAGCTCTGCCGTGACCATTATCCACGTAACTGGATCGAAAAATCGGTATAAAATACAAAAATCGTGAGTAGTTATCCGTTTGCATTCAAAATGAAATAACATACCGTGAAATGATCCTAAAAAACAGAACAGAACATATGGGAATAAAAAAATAGGACAGAAATTCCGCACAAGGGTTCTTATGGAAGGAACTATAAAAAGTTCGTACCTACTAATCTTACCTAAACCAACCATATCAAACAATAGTATCTCACCTCATGCATAGTAGTCAGGTAGTTTAGCAGCGCTTGTAGCTCGTCTTCCTTTACCCCGTTGCCAATCATGATGAGCTGCTTCAGGAACAACAGGATGTACGCGCGGATGGTCAGAATGTCCTTGTGGCCGGGCCGGGGACCGTCTGGTGAAATTCATGTTGACTTAGTAATTACATTTCGTAATTGAGTTGATTCCGTAAGTGATTTCTAGAATTTTCGTCTGTCTGTTTGTCTGTGCCTTTGTTTCCGCTGATGCCAGAAACGGCTTAGCCGATTTGGATGCCGTTTTCTCTGAAATAAACTGGGGTATCATGATTTTTTTTTTTCAAATTTCAAAAAAAAATTGTCAAATTAAAAAAATATATATAAAAGGTTTTCGAGTATGCTTAATTGGGTACTTTGGGTACTAAATCAAAACGAGGGCATGTGTTATGTAAAGGTATAATTATGTCTTTTGAATACAACTGCAATAACAACTACTAAAAACTCACCAACACCCTTCGGTAAAATCGCGCTCTTCATCCTCGGATTGACCACCCAATAGTAATACTTGAGCGTGTGAACCGTCTGGAGGACGGTGCTGACTCGTCTGACGCTGCCGTATATGTGGGCGTCGGCGAGGAAGTCAGTGGCCAGGTAGCAGTACAGCCTGGCTTGCACCGCCGCCGGGGTGTAGATCCATAGCGCCGGGTTGAACAGAATGTAGTCCAGGAGCTGCCAAGTCAGAAACGATTGGCAGAACGACTGCCGTTAGCATAGACTTTTTACTGTCCGATGGTTGAAAGCGTATGCCTCTTGCTTGCTTAGTTATTTGTTTTTTATTTAGTTATTTTAAAGAATACTTTGCGTCAATGTATAAAAAAAAATTAAAATTGACATATTTATTTCACTAAGTAAAATAAAAGAGATTCATGTAATATTTCGCACACAGCAGGGGCAGTGAAGGCAAAAATATAATGCCAAAAAGTAAAACTAACGGAATAAAATGCATTTTATAATTCTTTAAATCTCATTGAAATCGCTTATTTCAACCCAGCAAACCCTTGTGCAGAAAGCTGAATAAAAACTTTAAACTTCCTAAGCCCAACTACTTATTGACTTAATGTTGTGTGACAAATTCCTGCTTGTGCATCTGTGATTCTATATACATACGTTTTAAAAAAGTTGAAAGCATGTCGCGTTTTTTAGCAATATTTTTAATGTTCTGTGTGAGTCAATTATTCGAACCTCGAACTAATGTGTGAAAACTGTGAATATTAAATACAATTGGAAAATACGACTTACAAAATACAGGAACAGAAAATGCATAATTGTATTAAAAATGCATCTATTTAAAAAAAATCTTGTAAATCGATTTCCTGTAAAATCAGCGTAGATATTTTATGGAATGGATATGCAATAAAATAATCGTTGTTCAAAAATATTCAGGGTGTAGAGTCGTGGAGAATCGTGAAAGCAAGAGGGGCATGCGCTGACAACCATCGAAAATTGAACGGTTAGGGATTGACGTAACAAAACCATATTGAAAGGATGACTTATTTTATTTAAATAACAGTGCCAGACTGGCAAACCATCGACGATAATTGCGAGGACTGTAGCATTAATCAAGTATAATAAAACACTATGAAAATTACTGTACTGATATATTATTATAAAGTAATAATGGGATTTGTTTATCTTTATTCAGCAGTATTATCTAATGGTAATTTAATCTTGAATGACACCTTATTTAAATGTGCAATTTGTTACTAAAAATGCTACAGAAATCGCTCGTCTACACCGCCATGTTTTAATATCATGCATCAATTTACTACGGGAAAATACAACACGACATCTAAAGTACGTACTCGAAGGCAGAAATAAAATACAGCATCGTATCGCACAACACTCAGTGGTAATTGAATGGCAGACAAGTAATTAAAACGAACTAGGTCAAAGAATTCATCAACGTTTTTCATTTGAATACCGCAGATAACAAAATAAATAACATTGTGATCATTGAAGTATAATGTCATAGAATAGACATCTCGAACAAAATGTGTGTCCCCGCCGCCGCCGCGCCGCCGGGAGGTTCTATTTTCAAAATTGGGCCCCCGTTCTCCTTTCAAAATCGAACGAATCCATTGGCAATTGAAGCCGCGCGGCGACAATTCATTGGAACATACATTGTGTTCGCGGTGTCCATTCTATACGCTAGTAATAATACTTCAATGATTGTGATGAATAAAATTTTCAATTGAGATTCAAAATGCAAGACTCCGTAAACATAAGCTAAAACTCTATGTATGTATTTATCGATTAGGTATACCAGCGCGAACCCAGACACAAAAGAAATTAAAATATCTTCCACAGACCACAAAACTATGTTATACCTTATTCATAAATAAAATCCGACTTCACGAAATCAATTCAATTATCGAATTTCATAGAAGCCCTAAATTCTCTTTTATCAGGAAGTTAAAAATGGACGGCTACCAACGATTTCCGTTCGTAAAGCAAAAAGAAGGCTACCGATCCCCAATAGCCGCGGTTTTAATGGCAAATATTACTCGTGATCCTTCAATAATAATTGTAAACCGCTGAGGCCATCAACCGCCTCGTAAACCGAGTAAACCGTGAAAATATATCATTTAACAGCAAAAATAAATATTTTACGGCGTTATTTATTTTCACTGAGCACGTCGAGGCTCGTTATAAATTTCTCCCCGAAGCAATTTTCTCCCTTACTTAGGGTGCAATACGGCATAAACCCCATTCATTGCCGGCAGAATACGCGCAGGCGAGATTTGATCGCAAATTAATATTTCAGGAACGCGCAATGGTAATTTACGTTGTTAATTTCGGTGAACGCCTTGCTCCGCGGCTCCGGCTGGAGTAGGGTTCCATAAACTGGTAATTTACTAACGCCAACAATGTGGCTTAGATTACGTTTATTTGTCAGTTCCGACGTCGTAATGAAATCTCCAATGAAATCTCCAATAATCTAGTAATGCGCATAATATACTAAGACAATCATTTAAACAAAAACAAACTATAAGCTTTAAGCGCCACAGAGAAGGAACTAAGAAATAAGTTTTGATGCAAATAAATCTTAAATTTTAATTGGCAGAAATGTGCAACTAAAAAATATATACTTATCTATTTAAATAAAACACAAAAAAATGTTTGTGGGGATTGAAACCATCCAACCGAAATGCCCCAAACTGGTTTTATTTGAAAGTCAATAATGCGGAAATGCTTTGAGAACACCAAAACAAAGCCATTTTCGATTTTCGACTTTTCCAATACAATTTTTTTAGCAGCACACACCGGGTATCCACTAGTAGCTCATAAAATCCACTTCACGCTTAGATGCAAAGATGCAATGCAGACACGTTCTAAAATTATACTATAAAATATTGTAAATAAATAAATCTGGAATTCAGGACATCGACGACAGATACTTGTGTTCGTTCTATATGAATAGTAAAGAAGTCTTGAAGCTACTAAATTCTACCCTTGCTAATGACCGTTTTAAAGATAAAATCTGTGCTAAAGCCACCATTACAATAAACTATAAAGTCTATAAACAATTAAGGGCTCCATACACATAAGCTTTCATTAAGCTTCACGTAATACTTTGTCAACAAATTCCAAGTCATCATTCACTTAACAAAAGAAAAATTGTCCTGCTGATTTTAATACAATATTGAAAGAATAACGAGCAAAAAGCGTAAATTGAAATATTTCGAAAATCTGAAGCTAGATTTGATACCATTGCAGTTTATTACAAAAAAAAAACGACATTATGAATACTCTGTTACTCTAAATATTCAAACGTAACGGTAAACGGCTTCTGAACTCGCTTTAAGCTGATAAGTGAATGATGGCTTTTTGTGCACATCATCAAACGAAAACTCAGCACAAAAACCACCGAAATAAAGCTGCCAAAATACAGATCACAGAGTTTACACAGTTGCACGTAAAATGTATGTTGTACAATCCATACATTTTGCTAGTAAGAGATAAAATACATTTGATGAATCGTAAAATGTGAAAGCGTGATTGCTTTACAAACAAAATACATCTACTACGGAAGCAGAAACAGCTCAAAGTAGAATTCCACAAAAGCTGCAAATAATATTTTTTTTTGTTTTTGAGTGACAGTCAAATTAAAAGTGCTTCTTGAATTGCGGCCTTTTAGAAAATGAAACAAACGCTACTCTTAAAAAATTGTGCCTAGGGCCCATATTAGTAAACCGATCTTAAGCACTCTGCGATCTCAAGATGCGGTTTGAGCTAAAATACATATTATTTATCAAATCGTACGTAAATATTACATTTGTAAGATCTCAGAAGTCAGAACGCGCTCTTGAGCCGAGATCGGTTTATTAATACGGGCCTAGATGTATTAAGAACAAAAATTCTTTAAAAATGTCACTTATACATTTTTACAGAAATATAAATTACAGAATAAAATAAATAATATTGCCTATGTATTTAGGTATCGATCGACAGAAAAATCCTCACTTAACGAGATATTTTGATCACCATGGTCTGAAGTTAACATTGTCATTTGTGGAACAAAACAAATCCGATCAAAGTAACCTGTAAAAAGTTAAAGTAATCTGTATTTGAAAAGTACAGTACCTATCTTTTCCTAAAATGTTTGTTAATACTGTCACTCTATACACGTACCGACGCGCGATGTATCATCCCACAATTCAAATACCAAAGCACAAGCAATATACAGCATGAAACATACCTGTTTGAGCAGCAGATCAGAGTTGGGCGAACAGCTAGTGACGAGATGTTTGGTGAGGTGTAGGAAGGAGGCCAGTGTGTCCGGCGTGAGGTGTTCCCGGCCGCAACGCTGCAGCATGTGCGAGATCACCAGGAACCCACGGCACTGCAGGATGTGTTGTTGCACCGTGCTACAAGACTCTACCAAGGAGCACACGAAGCCTAGCAGTTTCGAACTGAAAAAAAAACATCCAATAACCTGTATGACTTTCGTGAAGTCCTTGTCGTTTTCTTATCAAGGCTTTTAGTTACGATATACTTTTTGATTTTATTATTTTTTTCGCCAATGGGTAGGATACAGACATCTTCTTGTGTAATGTAAACCGTGCAAACTATTACTCTCCATACTACCCTCATTCATGTTTCCTTGGTGGAATTACGTTAATCGATTCGGATTAGTTATCTAATTTGCCGTTACAACGTTACTTTGCGCGTGCTACATAGTTTGCTTACAAATTACATTATCGTCAATGGAGAACACACGCTCGATACAGATGGGGAGAGACGATTCGTCTTCTCTCATGCGACCCCAGTACCGCTGTCATCATTTATTCAGGCTAACATTTCCCTAACTAATCGGGGTTCGATTTGAGATGCCTTTGATGTGGTTAAGACCTATTTACCTAAACATCAATCGGTAGAAATGAAATTCGTGATATTTAAATCAAAGAAGCTATGCTCTAGAGTGCTTTTCGCTATTTCTCATAGTTTCGGATTTGGCCATCCACGCCCACCTGAAAAAATCACCCTGTATGTTTATTTTTTATTTTTACACATAATATTTTTTTGGAAATTTTGTTTATCAGTTAACAAATCATGCAGGAACCACCAAACAAATGAGTGGAATATTGATGTCTCTCCGTAGTTCGGGAAATGTAATCTGTTCCATTGTTTGTGGCTATCAGTTGGCAAAATTCTAGCACCCACCAACCAACCAAATTAAATTACTACAACATCTGTTCATGTTCATACATTTCATTTGTACCAGAAGGATCTCCCACACTTTCACCTGGACGAACCTTACACTGTCCTTCGACACGTTTCAGGTTTACGTTTCTCCGTAGTCGTTGCCCACTATTCTCATTTTGCAGCTCTACATCGAATTGATTCCATGCATTTTTTCTATAATTGTTTCCAAAATCTCATTTTATCCTCTTGTCCCTCTGGAGAATCAATTGTAATCCAAAAAGTCTCATATAATCGATTAACGATCGCGTCATTGACCACTGGGCCCGCATAAATTAGGCCCCGCACCATCACTAGAGTATATCGCGTCCGATGAGTATGACGGGGGTCGACATCAATGAATGATACCTAGGGGATTAAACGGTCGCTCCTACGTCTTATTTACCGAATTGTTCTAAATTCGGGTTCAATTTTATACTATAAAATATAAAAAGTCTGGGTTTGTGATTCAAATAAAACATATTATATATTCAACATGTAAATAAACTCTCCTTTAATCACGTAATTGGTGTTCGTGGTAGATGAACCTAATAAAAGGGTTAAATTAATGATAGTCATACCCGACCCGAGTAGTGCGATCATCTAAACTAAGTAGTTATTAATTAATATTCTGTTGTTATTAATTAATATTCTATTGTGAATAGCCATGTAATAATTGTAATATTAAAAGTGTCAATATTATTCGATTCTAAATATAAGAATGTGTGTAACGCACATGTTACACCTTTACTGGGTGTGGCGTTGACACGACTGTCCGATTACCGGCATGACGGGGGTCGACATCAATGGATAATCCGGCGCCAGTGCCGCCAGTGGATTAAACAACAAATTAGGAAATACCATCGCAATTCTCTGAAATTCTATACGAAATTTAGATAAAATTGCCATCAGGTTTAGGCGAGTTTATTTCACTGTCTGACAGAAACTGACTGAAATTAATGCACTAATTGTATATCTTTCAGGTACCTACCATTATGAGAGACTTTTTTGTCATTCGAAGATGAGAAATGACAAAAGAAACTTAAGAGCATGTAAATCCGTTCATTAAATTTATCATGTTCTTGCTGTTCTTGCAACCAACAAAAGAGATATTGAGGCTTTAGGAAAATTATCTATTGTATGATTGCGCTAGCTATAAGCCAATAAGCTTAGACGTGGGATATCTTTACTTTTTAATTGCAAAACGATCAAACCAATTCACTAGTGAGAACACTGAGAACCCAAACTAAACTATAGCAATCGTATCTACCAAAACGCCGCAAATTTGCCCGGTACCCGGAGCCGACACCAGGCAATTAGAGAGTTGTCGGGAGTTCTAGTTCATCGCCGCTATTAACCGACCGTCTTGAGATGTCAGCTCAACTCCTTCGGCAGTGATGGACCGACATAGAAAGTCCATTTAGTCGGGTTACTATAGTAAAGCCACTCCGAATATTAAATGAACGATTCGAGATTAGAGGATTCTAATTGCTGGAACACTTCATATATCCCTGTTCAGCGTATAGTAAATTTTACCGCAGCGAGTTTACAGAGCGCAGTGGTTTGATACGAAACTGCGAACTTGGTTTGTGTTTGTGTGTTCGGTGGGTGCGATACGAACTTTGTTAATAGAAACTTATCCGTGATTTTGACTAATAGATTTAATAAGAGCAAACTTCAAATCAATAAAGTTCATGTTATGTGCTCCGATTATCTGATCAATAATGTCCGGTCCAATTAATTAGTAACTGAAAGTAATGAACGTAGGTACATACATATATTAGAGAAATATCTTGCAAACATTATTTAATAACTTGTTACTTAAGCCGCTTCATACACGTGGCTCGTAAGGATCTTCATAGACACAAAGTAAGTTACAACAGTCTCTACGGATTCATTATAGTATTTTTCGATTATGTACGATTTGAAAATTAAAGATCAAAAAAACCGTATACAAAATAAAGCAGTTTTTTTTCTTACGAAACCACATTTTTAAGTTAACCATCTCATTTACACGGAAAGTACCAGGAGCACATACCACAGCATGGGGTCTCGCTTGGGGTCCGTGGCGGGCGCGTCGTGCGGCAGGTCGAGTTGTGCGAACAGCGGGAACAACACTTGCACCCCGCCAATTGAGTTGAGAGCGCTGTGTATTGAATGCGTAACCACCGCTTTTACTTCCTGCAAGAAAAAAATTGCATAGATTCATTATTAGGAATGTCCAGCAGTTTCAGTTAAATACGAAATTTTAAAATTATAATGTAATAAAATATTCTTTTTCCGCCTAAGGTACTGATTTTATTATATTTTAATGTTTTTGTAAATGTTGACGTTCATTAACTGGCCGTCTTCATTGATTCATAACAATATCCAAGACGATTATTGAAAGTGAACCTACTGATGATTTTTTGTAATACCTATCTAAAAGTTTTGATTTTTATATTGGTTCCTTCATTTAATTAAGCTGGGCATTTACAGTTGAAAACATGAAGCTCACTGAATAAAAAAAATTTGAAGCGATAAAAAAGAAACCAACTCAAAAACTCCGCTACGTAAACGTAACGAACATGAGCTTTGAGAGAATTGGATATAGTCTACTCGATAAGTTCAAAATGGTTGAAATTAGAGATACTGCTCTTAAAAATACGTGCGATAGTTCATTCTGTTCGGAATGATGTCTAGAAAAATGTTTCGGAAGCGTTTACCAGCACGTAAAAAATTGCAAAAGTTATTGACAAAATAAAGTTGAAAAAAAAAAGTATTTTGTTTTTGGTAATCACTTCGAAACTATTAATATTTAAGAAATTTTAAAACAAGATTCTTAAAGTAGAGGAAATTTCCAAACAATGACTCGCGACTCTCGGAACTCTATCTCCATTATTTATAACTTTAATTTAACGCTGAAAATGGGTCTCCACGCTGCATTTTTAGGTTGCGCGTGCGGCGTCAAAACTGAGTTCGTCACACTCAATAATTTTTTAAGGTATTAATTATTAATTTAAAAAAATAAAAAAAATATGGTGTATTCGAAACACTTCAAAGAATTTGCTCCCGTAGGAAATTTTGCTTAAAGTTAATTTTTCAACAAGTTAGACGATTGTTAATTAACTAAATTTTCTCGAACTTCCATTTTCATTGTACATTAAAAAAAATGTTTAAGTAATTGTCCTATAAATTTTTCGCTTCGTGGAGCCCTTCTTATATACATGCTTAACGAGATCACGTCATAAAAGTTTAAAAAGTTTTAATACTTTGTGTATAATAATTTTATAAGTTGAACAAACAATTTTTTCGTTTTTTTATCGAATCGAAATTAAAAAATTGAAAAATGTTTTTATCTGTACTTTGTTATACATCGTTGTTTTTTTATTTTTAGGTGTTTCAGAAAAAATATATAAAAAAGTTGAGAATTTGTTTATAAAAAATTGTTAAGTTAAAAAACAATGAAATTGTTGATAAAAAAATTATTTTTTTACATTTCTATTAAAGATGATTAATTATAATTTTTAAGAAAAAAAAATTATTAACTAATTATTCAAACAATAGAAATATTAAAAAACAATTATAAACAATTAAATATCATTATTAAGAAAAAAATTTTTTTTCTAAAATCATAATGTTTTGTAAAGAATAAGATATTAAGAAATTTTTTCTTGAAAGCATTGAAATAGTCTATTTGTTTATAAAAAAAAATTATAAAAAAATGAGGGATTTTTTTTTTTCAAGTCATTAAATGTCTTTTATGAATGCCAAAACGATTATGTAATAATAAATTGAGAAAAAAATATTTTCAATAATATTATTTGGATTTTTCATTTTTTGTTCAACTTATAAAATTATTATACACAAAGTATTAAAACTTTTTAAACTTTTATGACGTGATCTCGTTAAGCATGTATATAAGAAAGGCTCCACGAAGCGAAAAATTTATAGGACAATTACTTAAACATTTTTTTTAATGTACAATGAAAATGGAAGTTCGAGAAAATTTAGTTAATTAACAATCGTCTAATTTGTTGAAAAATTAACTTTAAGCAAAATTTCCTACGGGAGCAAATTCTTTGAAGTGTTTCGAATACACCATATTTTTTTTATTTTTTTAAATTAATAATTAATACCTTAAAAAATTATTGAGTGTGACGAACTCGGTTTTGACGCCGCACGCGCCACCTAAAAATGCAGCGTGGAGACCCATTTTCAGCGTTAAATTAAAGTTATAAATAATGGAGATAGAGTTCCGAGAGTCGCGAGTCATTGTTTGGAAATTTCCTCTACTTTAAGAATCTTGTTTTAAAATTTCTTAAATATTAATAGTTTCGAAGTGATTACCAAAAACAAAATACTTTTTTTTTTCAACTTTATTTTGTCAATAACTTTTGCAATTTTTTACGTGCTGGTAAACGCTTCCGAAACATTTTTCTAGACATCATTCCGAACAGAATGAGCTATCGCACGTATTTTTAAGAGCAGTATCTCTAATTTCAACCATTTTGAACATATCGAGTAGACTATAGAATGAAAAAATAACACTGAGCAAACAACTGTTTTGCAATGCTACTCCTCTATTTCTGATGTCTTGGTTGCTGTGTGGACTGTGGGAACGAGGCGATATGCAATTGAATTGTTGACTAATGTTGGTGGCAAACTTTGCCTGCTTTTTTACAGATTATTTTACTAGGCCTTTTTTCGTGATTTTTTTTGTGTACGAGTGGAGTAAATAGAACTTCAATACCAATGTATTTATTGTTGTACTTGACATTTAATAGCTCGAGCAATTTTAGGTCCATATCATATTATAGTCCCGACGATGATTCCTATGAAATTTAACGACTACAAACAATAGGAAATTGATCATCGGGTTTAACGTTCTTTCAGAACACGAAAGACCTTATAAAATCTTTACACTATCGATGATGGATAAGCATATTTAGCCTCATGACCGTAGTAAATAAACCCTACATACCCTATATGCACTTGGTAAAGTCGGCAAGACAATGACCGTGAGTAATGAACGCAGCTGTCTCAAAGGAACGGTCGCAAGTAGGGAATTTAATCAGAGAAAATAAGGCACTCTTAGAAACATTAAACTGTCCCAGCGAAAAATGGATACGAACTAGACGGGGATAATATGTGTATCTAGGAAACGAGAAGATTCTAGTAAACTAATAAAAATAATAAAGCAAATATATCGCATCGCAAAATATTACTAAATCTGACTATATATTTACGGGTTATAACATGGATGTAATAAAATTAAACGAATTCGTTTTTAGTTCAGTAAAAGGTAACTGGAAAAGGTTAATAAATAGGTGAATGAATTAGCCCAAGACCAAACTAACAATTGAACGGCACATTTTTAAAGAGTTTTTAATAGTGATAAATTGGAATTATATTTATTTATTTAATACTTGTATCATGAGTACAAAAGTAATCTGCAGTTAAGATCCAAATCGAATAAATTCTGTAATACATAACATCGGACCAAGGGACATTCATTAATTTTATTATTATTATTAGATTTAATCGTGTGAGTTTTGTAAAATGTTGATTTTTTCAAGGTGAATAAAGTGAGGAATCTAAAGTGACAGTCAAGAAAACTGAAATGCTCTATAGTTTTTTTATTCCATTATTAAATTGTAGATTTTACTAATTTTAATTTAATTTTTGGTATTTTAAATTCCACTCACTCAGTTTTCTTAGCATTTAACAGTAGATTATATTATTAGCGTTAAACCACAATGTGATAAGCAAGATAGATAGAGCTGTTTACATCTTCAACATTTTAGTCTTTAAATATTAGTGATGTATCATCAGCAAATAGCACAATGTCCGCATAGTTGTTAATAATTATAATAAGGCAAATCGTACAAGTAAACTAGAAAAACAAAACGACCCAGAATTATTGATCCCCGCGGAACACCTATCATCGACTGAGATCCCGCGATCATTGGCATCATTTATGCGAACACATAACACGTTGGATTTCATTTAAAATAGTAAATTTAAAAGATTTGGATGCCAGGTAAGACAGTTATGACAGATAAGACGATTCTACTACAGTCTAGTCTAGTAGTCAGTGAAACAAAGAAAATAATGATTCGAGAAACATCTCTTCCACTGCGAATGCCTGTCTGAACTTCGCGGCATCGCGTCGCCGAGTTCACTAACTATAGTTGGCACTTGGCGTCGCCAATAAAGTTTTGTCATTTCATAGAAAATTTCATACCCAAAACACTCATCGCTCTTCCTTACAACTTATTTCGCCACAAGCCGACTCGCTCTGTTTTGGTATTTATTTGTATTTATTTATATCTAAAGTCAAACTGATTTTTTCGTCTGCATGCGCTGAGTTTACCCCTTCCTTTTCTGAATGCAAGCACTAGGAAAACATAAAATGTAAGCATTCCCGGAGCGTCTTACTGTGCATAATATTATTAGAGCGCCCACTTCATAAGGATATTGGAATCGAGAAGGTAAAAGGACATTAAACATGAAACAGAACGATAACTCTTGACTCTTTCTTAGTCCCTTCGGGGCTTTTTTTAGCATGGCTGCAGACATGCATGGAGCCTTCACTTATTTTATGTAAATAACAGAGATAGCAAGATACCCTTTTACGTTCTGCATACCTTTGGAGTGTAATCACTAACCCTTTCATAACTCGCTCCAAGTACTAGGCGAACATAAAATTAAAGCTTACCTGTAGCATCAAGGCGTGAGGCGTGTGAACAAAGTACGAGACGTTCCCTTTAGGTGCCGACTGAAGGCACAGTTGTCCATCTGTTGCAACCGGATTGTACATGAACACAATGGCGGAAGATAACTTGCCATCGTAGAGAACCTGTATTTTAAAAAATACATAGATAAAGATAATTGGTATTTGTTGTTTCTTCATACGCATATGGCAATTGACATATTAATTAATTAATAAATAAATAAATTAAGGGACACATATTGACAAAAGCTTTAATATGAAAAAATATAAAAATATTTTGTTATTTTACTGTTCAATTTATATTGAACAAAAATAATGTCCTATAATCGTAGGTATAAGTACCAAGCGCGAGTCAATTAATTCAGTAATTAGGTAATATACTTTTTGATGTAGCTCCGGGTATATTAAATTAAAAATTTTAAAAAATTAAAAAAACAATAATGGCCAGTAACAAAAAATGGTATAAGTTAAGAGAGAGAAAATACACAATAAACAATAAGCAGGATATAAAATGTTAAATACGCAGTTAGTTCTACCAATAGACATGCACAGTACCATACCATGCCTCCATTCCACTCCCCTGGTCAAACCCATGATAAATTAAAAGGCAAGATTGCTTAAGATTAAGGTTTAAACGACAATAAAATGAAGAAAAGATGAAAAAGTAACACACCTTTTTGTTTTGCTTACAGCACTCAATTAGTATCGAGAACAACTTTGCGAGTTTAAACTATGTTCCATCTTATATATGTATCCATTCTTTAACGAGTCTCGCAATTACGGATAGAAACAATATCAATTTCGTGTATCGTAGTCTTATAGACTCGCGTCTAGCCCAGTCCTATCCAATTACGAGCTATGAAAACGGATAACGCAAATAGGGGAAAATAATGTTGATACCACAAACTAATATAATTAATATTAGATTGCAAGGCACCCGCGGAACTTTCACTTACATTTGGCTACGGGCAGATACACAACCAGGGCTGCCTGCCGCTAATAAACTATCATTTTACTTAGCTAATTGGATGGAACATATGGTGCAAATTCGTATTAATCCTAGAAATGCGTTTAAAGAACGCAAATGCATTTAACATTATAAACGGAAGTACAATATCTTTAAATCAAACCATAATTTCTACAGTTACTAGGATCATAATACATATTGCTAAACCAGTTCATAATAATAATGTTAACATCATTTTTATGACAAGGATAATATGAAAGCCAACAAACAACTGACTCTACACTAGGTTCCTCGTATAGCATGCAAGTTATTGACTGAAATACCTCTACAGCACTGAATACATTCTACATTACAAATACATATTATATTCGCACTGGTTGTAGACGTAGGAAATCCTTTACCTTAATCTACGAGCAACTGCAACTAATAACTACACTACCTAAAGAACAACTACGATTCCAACCTAAAAATCTAATAGCTGTCTAACTTCAAGTACTTCTGTTAATATTAAATATGCCATAATTACAAACAACCATAACAATTAATCAATACACCTGTCTTTAAATACTATGTAATGAAATGACATTAGGATATATATTAGTAAAAATAAATTAATATATGCGTTCACGTGTCTCTTGCGTCTTCCTGTTGAATTTGTATTTACTTCCTAACCCACAGTGTTAGGGATAAATTGAGACCTAGACAACCGTTAGCAATGACTGCTAAAATCTTGTCCACAATTTTGGAGTTCACCCTCTGATACACGAACCTCGACTCACACGACATTATCAAGATACATAACTACACCTAAAGCATTATAATTAGAGATGAAAAGGATATACGGTAACTATCCGGTATCCAGCCTATCCAGCCTTGTTTTCACTATACGGCCGGATACCTGATTGTAATTTAGTATCCGGCCGGATACCGAATAGTAAAATTCAAAAAATTCTCATTATTTAACAAAGGCAAATCATACCACAATAGGTTATGGACACATAAAATGTTTGTTGTTTGTTTAGTATTCAAAATTAACAAGTGGCAATTGTGGTGAATTAATACCAAATTTTCCGCATTTATTGGTAAGATTCGACTCCGATTGGTTTCGTATATCAGAACAGATTCTGAAAATAACTTTTTGCTGTGAATGCTACTACCAGGTGCTGAAAGATAATAATAAAAACATTTATTGCTTTAAAAACATAAAATACAGTTTTTTTAAAACAAGAAACAATAAAAAAAAATTGAGATAAATAAATTGAGATAAATTCTAGCAAACCTTGTCAAGTTTTGCGAGTACCCAATATCCGGTATCTGGTATCCGGCCAAACCACTATCCGTTTCATCTCTAATTCTAATGATGGCCATTGGAAAATGTAAAATGGCTACAAGTGAATCAATCTTTCAGTGTGTATGTACGTTCGTAAAACCAAGTACAATAAAGAATTGTTCAGAGTGATTTTAATTGACTGTCGCTAACAGAAAATAATTTCGCGAGCGATTTTAATATAACTACTATTAAAGTAAAAACAATTAAACGAACGCGGTCCCTATTCCTTGGCAGTACCTTGTTACCTGGTCCCTTGGTCCTTGGAAGTTATTAGATAGTTCACAAAAGCAAGACGTAAACAATTCGTATTTAAACATTTTGTATGTATGATTGAATTGTCGTACATGGTAATCAATCAGAATGCAGTACAATTAACTTGTAAATTTAAAAGCAAGGAATGTTTGTGCACATTCGCGTACACGTACATAGTTGCACAGTATGTTGAGTGATTGATTGAATATCGGTTATCTCGCTAAAACACAGCGCAGGCAATGTTTGCGACGGACATGAATGGTTTTATGCAAGAATAACTCTACGAGTTCTAATTTTAATATTAAGTAACACGTTTTAATTTTAATGAAAACACATAATAATATTAATTCAAAAAACAAACTATTATCCGCACATTCACATTAAGATTTCGTAAGAGCTGTTGTGGGACTTCGTTACAGGAACTAGGTAAGTATAGTATTTTTTATTTAAACAAAAGGAAAACGTGGCACCAGCCTATTTACTAAAGGGTATGTTTTATTAGATAATAAGTTAGTGCTCGATAACATGACATGATGTATACGATAAATGATAAATGATACTTCAAACCCACACGAGAGTAAGTTATAACGAAGATCTCGAACAATCACCATTATTTGTAAATATAATATAATGAGATCTCAAATTTTAAGGGGCCTAACTTAATAAAAGCCTATATGTAGGCAACGCCTATAATTTTTTTATTATGAACTTTTCAAATAATTTTTAGCAAGGTTTGTACAGCCTCATATTATGTTGAGTGATTTTATTTGCGTTCATATACGAGTACATATTTTATTTTTCGAGTTTACCCAATAACTCTGCTTTTTATATTTGAAAATACTGGTCAGTTCAGCGTTGAACGTACGTTGACCGTGAGTACTTATTTATTCACTTTACACGAACCTGCTCTAGCGGTTTGCGAGGTTGGTTTCGCCCGGGCAACGTATGATTTATATTTAAAAAATATGACATGAAAATATTTCTATTGAAGAGATATTTCATAATGCTGTTTATGTGTTGCGTTGTTTTTTTGTAACAAATCATTATAACACAAGTTAAAAAATTAATTATATATGAATTTATTGTTTAGTTTGTTTCTGTAAGTACTAAATTAACTGCAACATGTACTGCTACGATAAGCAAAAATCTACTTAAAAACATTGAAATTAATATTAATCTTGATTAATTTTTATTAATGTACATATTATTATTATATTAAAATATACTTATGTACATAAAATTAATATTGAACATGAAATCAGTTGGCAAAAATAAGATTTTTAACAGAATTTTGGAATAGTTTAATCAAAATACACTGTTCGTCACTGGCCAGTGACAATTAAAATTTATGCAACATTGCGTAATTTAAAAGGTTGTGTTTGTCTTTCTTTACAGTCTACTGGGCGTGTAATATTTCACATGCTTTCGTCCAAGACCTACATTTTACAAGTCGCGCCAGTCGGTTTACCCGCAAAGTGTACAAAGGAGCCTTTTAGCTTAAAAGCGAGTGCACTTCGGTTTATCTAAATAACCTCTTAAGTTTATTTACTTCTGGTACTAGTACTTGGATTCTACACTTGAAATACCTAGATATTATATAGCATAAGTTATGATACAAGTATTTCAAGATACAACTTTGATAAAATCATGATTGCTTAGCTTATTTTAGATTTTACCTAGGTACTGCAAAAACTTGAATTTATTGCCAAATATTATACCATGTTTATATTTATGTACCTACTTGTTTTACCATGTTACTATTGGACAGTGATTTATCCACAAAAATTAGCTTTTTATAGCTTGCTACTCACACTATGCAATGAAATTGTTTTCATTTGGAAAACGAGTTTTATTTTGTACAACAATTTAGATCTTTCAGTAACATTTTCTACTCCGTCTCAAATACAACAGTACACTTGATTTCCGGTTTCCTTCGTCATTTTCAATAAAATCTTAGGTGGCTTAGGTAAAAACTAGAAGGTGGTTCATTTCTCAGCGCGAAAGCCAGTGACATCAGAGCGATAGAAAAATTCCCACTTCCTCAATAAAAGTTGTTCGATGCCGCCCCGACGGTTATGAGAGCCGCGCTTCCGTGTGCTCTATTATTAGGTACTCGTCTCAGATATTATTATTACATATAAAATAAAGTCCTCAATGCATTTTTAAACATTCTATTGATACACTTCCTGTAAGAGATATTCTAGTAGCTTTCATATTGAAATACATATTTGTTTGATAAGCTACAAAAATAAGTCTCAGATAATTATATTTATATATTATTGCGTTATATTTATATTTATATATTTTGTAATAAGCATCTAACTTAAAAAAAGTTACTATGATATTGTCAGTAGCCTATTGAGTCGCAGATTCGTATTGTAGATAAATGTTTGTTTTTAGATTTTTATTTTTATCATGTCTAATTTGTTTGGACATAATGTCCATCCATACCACTTGTGGCGCGCTTTACTAGCTCAGCGGTAAAGGGCACTCTGACATGCTTATTAATTATGAGGGCGTCTTCAAGACACGAGTGAATAGGCTCCAACTAATTTAGTGCGCTTTGTCAGTTCGGTTTACACCTCCACTTACATCAGACTAAACTAATCACATAAATTGGAAAATTTGAACAAGTCAAGTTCCATTGTTGTTGATTTTTGTATCGCCAAAATATCACTATTTTAACATCACAGCTATGTAATGCCTTTTTCATCACAGCATGCGTAAGTTGTATAGTACAGACGAATTAGCTTAGTATATACTATCACAGAGGTGCTGAGAAGTTTCTTTCGCTGGAACACCTTCCGAAAACATAATAGAAGCAAAAAATTGCTTTCATGACTATATTGCCTTAACAATGGCTGACTTATTTTGAATTTCTAATAAATCAAATCTACCCAACTCGTATCTCTCTTTGATGTTCTCAAGTCTCAATTAAAGGAACATTTCATAAGTAAGTAATTTCTATATAACGCACACTTCAAAGTACGTTTGCACCGGTGAGGCGATATCAAACGGGCTATCACCGTCTTTAATATCAGGAACGTAAAGAATAAAAATGCTGTAAAACGGACAGGGCTAATTAGAACTCGGTAGCCATAGATATGACAAAGTAAATATTTAAGGAGGATTTTGTTGCCGTAGCAGGTTTCATCCGGTTCGTCTGTACTGAGCCGTGAATATTTAAGCGTCTGAGAGGCTTCAATCAGAGCACGTCCTCTGAGAGCCGCATACGAGATTAAGAGAGGGAAGGTACACTCTTTGCTGTGGTACACCGTTTTCATAAGATACAGTCAGATTAATTGACTCTCCGAGACTTATGTTGCTCTGTTAATACTAGTCATATCTTGACTAATTAATTAATCAAATTGAGCTTGAATTATGTAAATGTACGTACGTGTAAGTGTTTCCAAAGGGACATAAAAATTCTAAACGTGTAATTTCTTTTATGCTTCAAATTATACTAGCATGAAAAAGAGTTCATTTCAATTATAAAAATACAATGTTTTTCAGGTCTTTTCAAATATAAATGCTTATATGTTTAAGAAACACAGAATATATACTTTTTTATGAATGAAGGCTGTCATAAAGGAACCTCGTAATCTCGTATAAGTGATCACGAGACGGGAACTCGGGACAAATTTATTTCATATCGCGCCGTAACTCGCGTGCAGTACAGTTGGCAACTATTGCGACGTTTTTCAGACCACTTCATAAGCTCACTCGAGGAAATATCAAATAACTTCGAATGAAGAATCTTGTATCGTGAATTCGTGAAAGAGCGAACCATATAAATAAAGTGAGACATTTATTGAACATTTCAAAGTTATAAATAGATTCTGCTCATTTTATCAATTTACCATCCTTCAAAACTAGGGACCCATAAAATTCTAGCACATAAACTTTAACAGAACGATGAAAGGGTTTGAAAGAGAACAAAGGATCATAATTACGTAAGATTTAAACAACAGATTTGAACAACAGTATAATAATGGCGTTAGCGTCTGCAACATAAAGAACCATAAACTAGAATGATAGAAGACACGTAGGAAGCAAACGAGACGCTTCCGCAGTGAAGCATCACTCTCAACGGATGCGTTGTAATTATGCATCGCTAAGGAATCCATGCTTGAATGAGGGCACTCTGAGGTAATGTGTCTTTGAATCTAGAATAGGCCCTAACTTATACAAATCATTCACAATTACGCAGTAGTAGTAAAACTAAATCCGTTAAATTCCAAATATATAACAGTAATATGAGATTAACATATAATTACAGTAGCTGCGCGAGTTGAATGCAGAGCGATTGTATGCGGCTAGCGGCTAGATACAAAAACTCTGCATTCAACTTGCGCGGCTACTGTAGGTGTTATTGATTGTGATAATTCAAATACGAATGTAATTCAGTAATTGTTCCAAAAGTTCAGGAATATATCTTGGCATTTACTTTTTTCTAGAGAAGGTTAACGTTTACTTCATTAAATTTATATCTCTTACACTTCGCTCACATTTCATTTAACTTTGTCTCAACAATGTAACTGGTAAGTCCTGCAATGTTAACAACAGCGGTCCTAAAAGAGCTCCTTGGTGGATCTCAATAATTTATTTAGGTAGGTACAAAGTTACGAGGTTCCGTTCCTAAAACTTGCACAATCCGGAGGCAATAAATAACTTTTGTAACAAGTGAAGCTAGTATAAAGAAGCCTGTAAGCGTTTTAAAGACAAATGGGGCTGCCTTACCGCCCTCACTCAACAAATTAGTTTAAAAGGTATGCGTCAAATTTATCTTGGTTTAACGTAATAGGTACCTACATCCAATTAGAAGAGATCTGTCGGAAGGATTTTAAATTAGAGATTGCAAGTTTATGTACCTAGCCGAAAATTGTTTAAAGTAAGCCAATCACGGTAAAAGCTTAGTTTAATACTTAGTTGAAACAATTCCCAGATCTTAGTCTGAATTAGACAGATCGTTTAAAACAATTTGCAGGGAACCGTCGAGCATCACTGAGATTAACTTCAAAGAAATTAAGTTACCTTTTGTTGTCTTTGAAACCCTTTGTGTTTTTAATGTTCTCCGAAATAGAAAACTTACTTAAAAACAGAGTTAATTGTTAAAATGTTTAGAAATCAGTTAAGCCTTAATAATTTTCCATGCACCAGTAATTCCGCAAACAGTTACGTTTTAAACAGTTTTGAAAGTTATTTGTAGCAAGTAAATATGTAGTACGATAGATACGATTTGTATTGGATGCATAAACTGTTGAACCAATTCTAACCATACCGAGCCCATAGTTGTAATCTATTCCAAAACCCATTTAGAGAGACGAACAGCAGTCCCTTACATCGTGAATGTTCTGCGTGGGATCATGGACAAGGTCCCCGTAGCGGTCGACGCGGACCTCGGCCGCCGGCAGGGGCACACGACACTCAGCATCGAACCTGAACTGACCCTGCCACCACACACGTAACACCAAATGGATATTATACAAATGAATGTGACACACGCCATTGTGCTGGAACAGGGAAACCGATTGCTTCGAACCGAACTCGTGTAAATCAAAACGGATGACACGGAAACGCAACCGAAGGTATATACGCTTCGCGAGAGATACGGCGGCATATATTAGACCGAACGTAACAATTTATGTAGAACGTTGCAGATTTGTGATGCAATTTTCCTGTTGATAAATGGCTGAGCCGGAGCAAGCGATCGGTTTCCAATACTACATTTAAAGCTAGACAAACGTTTAACAAACTATTTTATAAGAGCGAGCGGCGCGACATGCTTACACGCTTGCATGCTTCAATATCTACGAGCAGGGACGCATGCGCAGCGGCCACTTCGCGCGCTTCGTCAGCTAATCGGCGCCCGCGGGGCGTCGCGTCGTCCTTGACAACTACGCAAGCTTCTCTTGATTCTGCCGCGTTAACATCTTCACGCGAAGCGATATCGGGAGTCTGGTTTTCGGTTTTATCGGGTTCGGAAGTTTGAGGATCTGTTTCGGAATCGGGGGGAGGGGGAAGGTCAGCGTCAAGCTTGGGAGCGTCCATCTCGCTCACCCTTTTGTGATTCTCCGGCAAACTGATGTTGCATTCGTTGTCGAAACGGAACTGACTCTGTATCCATTGGTAAGCAGGAAAAAAAGTAGATTTTGTCATTAAATGAGCATTAACCAAAGTCAATTCTGAAGTATCAACGGATTACATTAACATTACAATTATCACATTGAAATCGTACAGTATATTATACCAAAATTGTACATTATTCTCCTAATATTTATTTAACAAATATATAAAACTCAGTCCAGTAGTTTTTATATCACTGAATAACTTTAGTTAGAGCATCAACATATTAAGACACCAAATGGCCATGACACTCTATAGTCCTACCTTATATCCGGGTCCCAGACGGTGCATAGCGCAGATCTGATGTGTGGTCAGAGCTTCTCCAAAGAGATAGATAGCGGCCATTTGGCCACAAAAGACTCGCTCCTCGTCTAGCTCTGCTGTCGCTCCAATGTAGCATTTGTCGAAAGGCTGCAGAAAAAATATATTTGTAAAGAACATACATAACTATTCCGATGAAAATGAGGGCAGCTAAAATTCTTATAGTTCACAAGTGACAAGCTGTAACTCAAAAATTAAAATGTGTGCAATTCACACGTGGTAGAAGTGGAACCTTAAAAATTTTTGTTTTCAAGATAATGAGACGAATGTAAAATTTCGGGAAGATGATAAATGTAGGTTTCACTAATCTACTTCACTCCGCTCCGCTCCACCCCGCTCCGCTCAACTCTAGTCTCCACTCAACTCCAGTCTCCACTCATTTCCAGTCTCCACTGGACAGTTTCGTTTCATAAAATTTCAAGTCAGTCTCCACTCATTGCCAGTCTCCACTGGACAGTTTCGTTTCATAAAATTTCAAGTCAGTCTCCACTCATTTCTAGTCTCCACTGGACAGTTTCGTTTCATAAAATTTCAAGTCACCCCCGTACTAAAGAAGTTTTCACTTCAAAAAAGCTTTTATAATTATTTGAATTGGAATTAGTAAAAGAAAGTTGATAGACAGATTTTTGTATGCCAACAGCAAGTGTATGTAATAAAAGTGTACATAATAAATAATATATGTATACACCGTGTTCCTGACTTTATGCACAAACTTCGGCCTGATATTCAGCCCATTAAATTGGTCATCTTTCGTTATGGATTCATTATTGAAATTTTCATTTTTTTTTTTTTTCATTTTCATACAAACTAAATACTTGAACGTAAATTGCCTAATGTGTAATCTCTTTACGCAAGCTGGCAACGTCGCATTATGATTGATATGAAACTTTGACATGAGTAAACTTTTCTTGACGTTAACAATAATTATTTCTCATCGACTTCGTTCTGTGCGGCCAGTGATCTTTTGAAAACCAAATAGGTAATAATACGGGTTCAAAAAGTTTTACCATGTTTGATTACTTTAAGGCCCATTTAGACGGAGACTTTCTAGTATCTATCGTACACTACTATCACTAGTAATAATCGCCATAACATTATCGTATCAAATGTTTACATACAGGTAAGAACTAAATTCTCACCTACGATTATCTCATATGACATGCGTAACTTATTGATCAAGGCGATAATTTCCTAAGTCTATTTAGGTACACATTGTAAGTAAGATTACTTACGACAATCTCGACTTGTATTCGACTTACATTTTTCAAATTCATACGTGTATCATACAAGACGGTTGAAAACGTTTTGAGTGCGAGATTTGTCATTGGAGTTAAGTTTACAATCAATATTCCATTGCGAGGAAATTGTCGTCAAATAGCGAGAGGTGTAAATGTAAGAAAGATTTTTTATTAATTCGATCGTGGCTTCTTCGAGACGAGAAGCTCTCCGCCTAATGGGCCTTTATTGACAAGTCAAGCCAATAATGACATGACATTTAAAATGAAATAAGTATTGTTTGAATGATTATGACCGTACTGAGCGGCAACATAGCACAAATAAAGACCCTTTTACAATGTACACCCATATTAAATGGAATTACCAATAACTTAAAAACTAAGCTTTATAATGCACTAGTACCTGTATAAGACATGTTTAGTAAATGCTATAGAATCATTAGTTAAAGTTTGTGCACAACCTCAAAAAATCCCTGTATAATAAATAAGGTTCATAAATATTACCGAAGGCGAAATCAGAAAATTAGATGACAGATTTTTTTGTAAGCACAAGTTATTAAATTCAGTTAAATGAAACGAAAATAAGCTAAAAACAATAACGACATTAAATGTGGAAGTAATTAATAAGAGTAAGAAAACTGAGTATAATACGCGTAAAATATACTTGGCTGGCCACCGTACAAAATAGCACATTAACAGAAACGTAGTCTCACAAGTACAAAACAATGTCAATAATAAAATTCAAATCACATGTTCCAGGAAATTAAATTTTACATAATGTTCAAAGGCTGGATGCGAAGCGTTTCAGAGCCTTGATTTTATTATCGTATGAGCACGAAAGATGATTACATGGCGACAAGGCAGGAATATGATATGGGAGGAACATAAATTAATTTGAACTTAATTTGTATTTACAATGATTAAATAGATTAGAACTTAATGTCTATGATATATTTCATAAATTGTGATCGCGGCTTGCTACTAGTTCTATCCCCTTTCCACTACAAATGATAGACTGTTGTTATTAATATCGCCTCTTTATCACTTCAAAAAACTGTTAATATTATTGTCTATAATATTTATCGTGTTTACATCATAAATTCACCGACTCAATCCCATCCAACATTAAAATTCCCTCGCAGAATCTAGCTAAAAGCTCGTCTAAAGAACCTGACAACATTATTTAGAAAGAAAGTTGGACGGTAACCAAAAACAAAGTGGCCAGTCTCTTATATTATTCATACAGATGTAATTACTCAGCGGAGCCGGGCGAGGCTGGGCGAGGCCGGGTCTAATTTAACCTTTTGCGAGCCGTACTACACAAAGGATCCCGCGGGACCCGTTGTTTGCAGTTAAAATAATATACGCTTGTTACCGCGGACGGTCGGCTGTAATGTTACTCCATCGTTTGTGGCTATTGACTACATTGAAATGTGCGCTTTTATTCGCGCTACTGAGTTAAAGTCATTTAAAAATACTGTTGTACCAACAAAGTACTGACCCTTTAAATGAAATATTATTTAAATTACGAAGCTGCCTGGCAATTGCTCTTTTTTATGGTACTGTGAATAATACGTTTATTATTCAAGGAATTATTGCTATCGGCGTTTTTTTTTTATTAGGACTCTTTGTAGAAAATTATTTATAGCTTTTAAAATACTGAAATTTTCTAGTTTCGAGTTCTACTTCCCCAATAAATAATTATGATACGTCAGTCGGAATACCAGCTTATAGTTTTGTCTAGGGTTTCATAAACAGCTGCGGTTTCGTCTCGTATTATGCTAATAAGATGAGAACGTCGAAGCCGATGTAAAGTGTTATAGGATAGTTCGCGCATTTAAAGCAATCTATGCGTGTTCACGTTCAAACCCCCTGAATATTCATACCAGACTCGCTTAGTGCTGAAATCTTTCATGCATTGTTTCTAGGGATTTTATAAAGTAAAATAATTACTTTTTGGAATTTATGAAATATATTTATGCATTAATTAAATTGTTTGATTCTTCAAGAAACTATTAAAGTAGACTGATTTTTGAACTGATCATGTATGTTTACAAAAACTCTTTAAATATATTGTGTGTTCATGCTTCCCTTGTCTTTGTTGTTCTTGTGTGTTGTTTTGTGTGTCCCTTGAATATGCACACAGACGCAATGCACTTACAGCGAACCACACTCTGAACTCTGCTTAAAGAAACTTACAAGTCTTACAACACGGTTATTACTTCGCCAGAAATACTTAATTCAGTATATACTGTATGCTTAATGTTCAAAGCAGATGAAGTTTGTGTGAGAACTTAACAAAGTTTTAAATAATGTCCTGTTTTGCTAGTGTGTGCACAGCGGTGAAGTGTTGGATTTTCAGCAAGTTTGAGTTTAATCTTTTCATAGTCTTCACATAAAGGATTGATATTTTTATTAGGTTCTACATTAAGCTAAGATATTTTGTATTTGCTTTCATAGTTATCTATGATCTTATACTGCAGAAATACGTATAATTATAACTACACAGTCCGGACAGACTTCGTTCTTTCAAAAGTTTATTTTATTTAATTTTATTTAATTTTATTTTGAGATGTAAGCTATCCTATCTTTCAAGTTGGATCAAACTGCACACTGTGTGCAAAGATTAAAATCGGTTAAGTAGTTTAGGAGTCCATCGCGGACAAACAACGTGACACGTAATTTATATATATAAAGATTAAGATAAAATATAAGGAGATTGAAGAAGGTACCTCTTAAATATAAAGGCAGAATTGTTTACACATTTTCTTAAACAATTTATTGTATTATTTTCTGGTAGGTAATAACATTTTGTTCATAAAAAAACAATCTATATTTCCAGTCTTTGATGTCAAAGTAATTATTGTTTCAATATTTCACGTTCACGGGTAATAAATCAAGCAACTTAAATTGCCTAACTTTGATTACGTACGTTTTTATGAACTCGATTCAATTTTAATAATGGTTCTACTCGTATAAATAGCACCTTATTACGCAACAATTAAACAGACTTTTAAAAGTTCTCAAAATTATTAAATAATAAATTAGGGACCTACTATTTTATTTTCGTAGTCGATATTTTTTTTCAAATTACTATTTTATTCCATAATTGTCAGTTTTAACTATCGACTGAAAATGTTTTTCATTTGAAACCATATGAGTAGCTTGTATAAATAAACCTCGTTTAATTCAATAATCCCTACTTAAGTTCAATGAATTGTAACCCACAATATCTAATGATTTATGTAAATTCTGCTATACTAATTATATTCGACAAGTTTAGTGTCGAATTGAATACCTCATTTTTTACATCGGTAAAAAATGAAATTTACATGACGTTACCGTCGATAAATTACTTGTAACGATGAGACGAGCCTCACACGTAAAAAGGTGTCGTTCTGTCGTGGGATGTGCCGCGGCGATAACGCAACGTATTACTATTATCTCCTACACGTCATGAACGTCTGGTACGACAGCTTTTAAAGGGTTAGAAGAGTTAAGATTTTCCTAATATGATTTAAAAGACAAAATGTTTTCTTCCCATGTTCGATTTTATCGACTTCATTCATCTCTTTTGAGGTGGCCACTCACGGTCAGTCCATCGCGTCAAATGGCGTGTTATACAGCCAAAATTTGATCGTGAATGTGAAAAACTGATGGTGTGATAAAAAAATCTGTATGTCCAATCGCGCCATTTTGACATATGTCATTTGAAGCCACGCCAAATGGCGCGACCACAGTATAAATATTATTACATTATATTTATACTGTGGCGCGACCGTGAGTGGCCACCAAGAAGTTAAAACTCTTCCCAATAACTTTTAACAGCGAGACGTGACAAACAACATGGACATTTGTGTCAGCTACTAAGTGTGGCGCACAGATAACGCGAGGCATTACGCTAAGCTTCCGAGAATTATGAACGCCTGGTACTTTAAGAATGGATTAAGAGGATACAAGAATGGCTTACAAACTACCTTGGCTCATAAAACGTTATTGCTAGCTAACCTTAGGGTCCTTTGCAGCAAATGGATTGGATGGCAGTGATCTTAAAATCAAATGGTACTTCTCACTATTAGGATTTAGTTCGAACCATTTGCGTACAATGGAGAATTTACATTTATCGCAGTCTTAGAAAATTATGGCGCAACATAAAGTTCTGTATAGTTCTGTTTCAAGCACAGGTTTGAAGTGTATTGAGTAGGTTTGAACTCAATTAAAAAAAAAACGGACTAACGCCCCAACTCAGAGTCACTAACGGTTACCTACTTAAATCGCTCCTTAGTACAGAATTTGTATGGTAATTCCTTACTGAGGAGCGATTTAAGTAACCGTTAGTGACTGTGAGTTGGGGCGTAAGAACTAAACTTAGTATTGATAATTTATGACGGAGAAAAACTGAATTTTGATGATAAATATTTGGGAATATGACATAAACATTGTGATGATTATAAGGTGAGACTGTGCCTGCATACACTTTGCCATTCAAGAATCGCTTCGAATAAAGAATATTTTAGGAAAAAGAATATTTTAGGGTTTCTATAACGAAGACGATACTTTGAAACAATGACAGGGATTTAAATCATGAAGAGTGAGTAGGTAACTACTAAGTAATCACTAGGAGTGAACAAGAATCTTGAATTAGTACGTTCACTAAGGGCTTGTTTCACAATCTCCAAGTAAAGTCCTGAATAAGCTATTCGCCGGTTAAAGTGACGTTAAAGTGTCATTTTACATACACGAAATGTCAACTTAACCAACGAATAGCTTACTTCGGACTTACTTGAAGATTGTGAAACAAGCCCTAAGAGTGAACAAGAATCATGAATTAGTACGTAACTCTTCTTAGTTTTTACTCAACAATTCTATGAAAAAAGTAAAAGTAGCACTCACATCGTTAGTAGAGACGAACCAGGCCATCTCTGTGCTGGACGCGAGCTGACCGTTCACGAGGCACTTGATCTCACTCTTAGTCCACCTGTTATATATGTACACCACCGCTATCGCGTACCATCTACAGACAATCAAACAAACGCACATGGATTATTTATTATTAATTATACTTCCTCCAAATTACGATTTATCGGCCTCTTTCAGACCCCAATTACTTATCAAAAACTTTCAAATCCAGATGTTATCGGAAACTCCTTCAAACTTCGATGATTTACGCGAGTTGATTTATATCCAGAAGATTATAGAAAATTCTTATTAATCTCGAATAAATAAACGAAATACTAAGAAATTCAAATTTGTTTAATCATGGTATTACGGATAAACTTATGAATGTATTTTTTTAATCTACCACCATTTCGGAAAAGTGCTTTGTCATGGAGGTGAATAAATAGTGAAATAAACTCAGCACATCTTTTATATTAATATAGAAGTATTACAGAGTAATATTCTGACAAAGAATAAACAAATGTTTGAAAGTGACGATACTAACCTTCGTGGTTGGAACTCGTATTTGACGCAATGCTGGAACCCCTTGCCTCGGACCTTCATTGACGTCAGCACGAGACAGTTGCCCACGAAGTGAGCAGTATATCCCACTCCTTTGCTCGTTTTGAAACTGGACAAACAATATTTTATTACTTACAGTTAACAGAAATAAAGCCATAATCTATATTCTATACCATAGCTCATGTATGATTTTTAACCAACTTAAAAAAGCGGGCAAGTGCGTGTTGAAAACCTTAATCCAATTCCGTTTTTAAAAAAATGATTCAAAGAACAATACCTATACTTATCCTTAAATATAAATTATGTATCACATTATTATATCTTTGCGTCTATAATACAATCAATTTATTTCTGTTGAGCTTCTTATTAAATCAGGTACGTAAGTGAACAATAATATAAAGTTCCCCGGAAATCCCAGCTCACACAAACATAAGAATCATAAAAATCCCTGCAGAACATATGGGAAACTGTAGCAGTTTCATTGCACCGAAAATTATATATGTCTTCTAGTCCATGCAATCCTGTTAGTTGTTAAATCGGCTTACGATGTTTACAGCACGGACGGAGATTTGCAGAAACTGCAAATATAGTTTTAATGCTACGAGAACAACAAGTTTGTTGTCCTATTTTGTTATTGGGAAAACAGATTTGAAAGCAGATCTCGAACGTGATAATTGCGCTAAAATGTAATGATGCGAGATTAACGCCCCAACTCTAGAGTCACTAATGGTTACTTAAATCGCTCCTTAGTACAGAATTTGTATGGTGATTCTTTACTAATAAGATATTAAAGTAACCATTAGTGACTCTGAGTTGGGACGTAAAAGTGATGCAATTAGCAATTTGAAGAGAGATATTTAATTGTCTGTTTGACTAATTAATGTTATACAAAATTATTCTTATTCATATTCTGATACAGTACTAAGGAGGGATTTAAGTAAGCGTTAAGTAACTCTTAGTGCGGCCGTTTATCCCATTTGTTGAACAAATTATAATATTAAGTTAGTATTAGTCTACTTTGCAACAATCCGCGCCCAACATGTATGATTGTTGCAAAGTAGACTAATACTAACTTAATAACAATGGATTTCCGCAAAGTAACGCCTGATACTATTAACTATATCAAATTATAATAATATCTTCATCAATCGTTGATAATAATAGGACGATGAACCGCAAGTCCTCTATAGAATCACCATTAAATCCTTTTGACTGTCCTTATAAATTCATTTGAGCTTAGTAATCTTCAAAGCTATTTCGCGATCGAGGCCTTAGATTAGATTATCTTACTAAATAACTAATATGCCATGAATATTATTAGTCTGTCTGGTTAGGTAGGTACCATTTTCTTGGGTTATCCGCCAAACAACTCATCGTATTTCGTTTGGGGACTTGAGAGAAAGTTGTTTTTGTTTTTCATCTTTTCGGGTCGGTAACGCATCAGTGATGGTGGTGTCCATTGTGACGGTGTCCACCACAACAAGGTTTACAAAAAATGCACTCATGTCGCCCATAAATCCCTGCTACCCATCGAGAAGACCTAACGAGTTACTAGGACATCATATTTACCAATATAGATATGGCTTCTCCCGTTCGATGTTGACAGAGTTGATGGGGTCGAGCCGGAACCACGTGGTGAATGTGAACCCGTTCTCGTACGGCCATCGCGCCAGCGGCGGCAGGACTATCGCCTGCAACAATACACGTTATTATCATCAAGGTTATAAAACACCATAAAATAATAAAAGTAGGTAGGTACAAAAATTCGGACTATAAATAAATTCATACGCATTCGCACATTTATTAAATTTTTAAAGTGAAAACCTCTTTAGGCACGTTGGGCAGTTTTTGAGATGGGATGAAATCATACAGTTCGCGACACCGTCATCATTTTAATCGACACTTACCTGTGGCGACATCTCTGAGAGAAGTACAGAACTATAGTTACTTAATTTACAGTTCGTATTAATAATCAAGATTGTAGTTTACATATAGGTATATACTTTATGAGGCGTTGGTAGCCATTCACTAAAAATGTAATGAATAAAAAACACTATTTAAAGTATTTCCAGCACAATAAAATATTTCCTGGCGATTCAAAAAATACACCTGCATACTAAATTTCATGAAAATCGTTGAGAGTCATTTCCATGTGTGATATGTGTGATGTATGACACGGCGTAGCAGCCTTTCTGAAAGTGGCCCGACACGTCGGACACGGCACGTAGTTACTCGTAACATCATATCAAAAGTGCGGAGTGCGCCAGGCCTGACCAGGTAGCCAAGTTGGGCTAGTAGCTGGCCAGTAACATAACTAACATAATTTTTAATTAAATCTATATGTATAAAATTGTTCAAGATCTTTAGAAAAAAGATTTATTTATTAGGCTTGACTGTGATCTCTGAAGCGAAAATAGTATATCGTAACAAAACCTTCCTTAAGTTGTAAGGCAATAAAAACTTATTTTATACTTCAAAAGAATCCGAAGTTAGGGTATCCTATCGTAAAGGATCCTAAGCTGCTGAATTTTTTGAATTATCATCAATAAAATATGGCCAGTGCGAGTTTTATCGAAGTATAAGGTTTTGAAACTGAATCAGTTACAATTTTATCAGGAAGCAATAAATTTTTACTAAAATTATCTGCTGAACCTGTTCGTCTGTTGCTGGGCAATTTTATTCCATTTAGGGCTTATTTCACAATCTTCAAGTAAGGGTGGATTCGACCAAACTTAAACTTATACACGAGTAACTATACGAGAAATAATCTATTCCATGATTATAATCTCGAGTAAATACATAGCCGTTTTTCCACGTAATCGATAGTATACTTGCGTTACGAATAACAATACGCGAATAGCAGAGTGAATGGTGAACGAAAATAAAACCCGGCAAATAAATGTTGTCCTACAACGGGATAGCGTAAGAGCATACATCATGTCAACTCGATTTTGCCGTATTATAGTGTGAAAAAGTAGCTGTCAAGTAAGCTAGCTAGCTGTCAAACGTTTTATTTGTTTTTTGTTTGAGGGAATTGTCAAGTTTTGTCGTGTGGTGACAGAAATCAGATGATTGGACTGACTGACGCCATTACATTATTCTACGAATAGCTCCGTTATTCCGTGCGAAGCGGCGATATAGAAACAATTCCCGAATAGGCCCACTATTCTTAGAATTGTAGATGGTAAAACGTAAAATTGATTTTCTCTCGATTAACTGACGATTTATTCTAAGATTAAGATTTACTCTTGTTTGGTCGAATCCACCCTAAGTCCGAAGTAAGCTATTCGTTGGTTAAGTTGACATTTCATGTATGTAAAATGACACTTTAATGTCACTTTAACCGGCGAATAGCTAATTCAGGACTCTACTTGAAGATTGTGAAACAAGCCCTTAGAATCTCGTTTTACCAATACTCAGTTGCACGTGATTCCTTCGCCAAAAATATTTCGATAAATTAATTTTTTAATTAATTTACAATTGGTTTTATAATAGACAGGTGAAAATGCAAGAACCTATTTTAGAAATCACGTGCACATGTTTTTATTTTGCTACATCAGCTGCTTCAAATATTCTCTTTCTATTTAGTGATAGATAGGTATTATGAGTTACAAAATAACTAGGAGCCCATAAACGTGACCCGTATGACGCAATATTCCATCCCCGCGACTGTAACTATAATTCTTATGTGATATATGGCGGTGCCCTCAACACGCCGCATATTGGTACCGGCTTGTTATCGTGCCAGTATAGGGTTATCCCTATTTTCGTTTTTGACGAAAATTTATGTTAAAAGGACACGTTAGGGATATGTTATCCAAGACGACGGGTTCTGAAACTCTGAGTAAGGATCATGTCCTGTTAAAAAGGGCAACATATTCGTTTATCTTTACGAAAAATGAACGTATTTGGTATAAAATTGGTGACCCAATTATTTTTATTGGTACATGGTATAATACTTACATAAATAATGGAAACTAAATATATAAAAAATACTGACTTAAACTTGTTTGCTAATTTATACCTACAGCACACGTAAAAATACTTTTGGCTTGAACTCTTGAGGTCCTTATATGTACCTGTATTTATTAAAACTTACATTTCCACAAACATAATCCCGAAATGTCATATACTTTTTTCGGTAGTGATAGGAACTCTGTCTGCTAAGCGAAGGAATCGATCTCTCCTCACCTTGTGTACAAATGTATGAGAATGATAAACATTTATTTCTCGGATCTCAAACGTATTTCTTCTTAATACGTTCCCATGTCACCCACAACACATAATAAACATTTCGAGTCTATGCTGTTATTTTTGTTTAAATAGATATATGTACATTTTGTTTCAGATACCTAAGTATCTTGGTTAAAACGGTAATTCTATCATTTAACAAAGCAAGCTGTAATTTCAAATAATTATATTTTTACCATCAATATACGTAACATGTACCTACATCATAGTTCATCATCACCGATGGTGGAATATAGGCAATATTTTATATCATAGGCTCAGTGAAATCAGTGAGTGTGTGAAGGGTAGAAGAAGAAATATCGTTACGTGGGGCCGCCGAAGCGATCTATCATTGGGCTACATGGGTAAAACTATTAAATTTTAACCCGATATCACAATACATTATATTGATGTATCGGCTTCGTAGTTTATTGTATGATACTAGTCTATAGTAGAAAAACTAAATACACGCTTTAAGGCGATATTATCCCAAGAAATGGTATTTTTGAAGGTGTTTTGTTCATAAATGGTACATAATACAATTCTAAAAAAAATATATGTTATTTTACAGTCTTTGTTCTTTCGTTCCCTCATACTTGATACACGATAGCAATTATTTCATTGGATAGAAATAAATCACAAAGTGGGGTCTAATCTGGCATAAAAATGGCGTTTTATTCGCGTTTTAATCGCTTCCAGATAATAAAAAATATACCACAGTATAGGTCCTATAGATACCAATATTTCTTTCTGATCATAATTTGAAATTTTGAAAAACTTCCCTTTCAATTTCTATTTTTTCCCTTTCCACTAGCAACGAAACGCCCGACGCGTTAATTTACTCAATTTTACTCTCGCGCCAGTCGCCTTCGAGGTAGGACCTGTGCTAATCGGCATCGCAGCCGCACGTTGTCGAATTTCCGACACTAATTTTAATTTCGAATTTGGCGCGCGCGCCTTCTGAACTTATATTACGTATTAGGTACTGTCCAAAGTATCCACACTGCTGTAATTTGAAATAATAAATTTTTTTCGTTTTTATACTTTAGTTACTATTATAGTATTTGGGTATTGGTATAAGTCAAGTGCTAATTACACAATTATTATCTAATACTATCCCAAGCCGGATGGGTGTCGTAAAAGGCGACTAAATCCGGCCCGCTGGTAGTAGGGCCCCTCGAGGGATTATATTGGTAATATTGATTTTAAATTTAATACCATTATTACTATTATTATTTCTCCATGGGGTTCGCATGGATAGCTACCACCCTTGAGCATGTGTCAGTCGCCAAACGACTCGTCGTGACGGCTGGGAGCTTGAGAGACAGTTTTCTTTTTTGAAGTTATACCTTATTTAGGCGCGTTATGAAATAAATGGAAAATTGTTTTGAAAAAATGATTATTGAAGTGAAAACTTCTTGAAGTCAAAAGTCAAAAAAGTCGAAAGTCAAAAATGTCAAAAAAGTCAAAAAAGTCAAAAGTCGAAATTCAAAAAAGTCAAAAAAGTCAAAAAAGTCAAAAGTCAAAAGTCAAAAAAGTCAAAAAAGTCAAAAAAGTCAAGTCAAAAAAGTCAAAGTCAAAAAAGTCAAAAGTCAAAAAAGTCAAAATTCAAAAAAGTCAAAAGTCAAAAAAGTCAAAAAAGTCAAGTCAAAAAAGTCAAAAAAGTCAAAGTCAAAAAAGTCAAAAGTCAAAAAAGTCAAAAAAGTCAAAATTCAAAAAAGTCAAAAGTCAAAAGTCAAAAGTCTAAAGTCAAAAAAGTCAAAAGTCAAAAAAGTCAAAATTCAAAAAAGTCAAAAGTCAAAAGTCAAAAAAGTCAAAAGTCAAAAATCTAAAGTCAAAAAAGTAAAAAAAGTCAAAAAAGTCAAAAGTCAAAAGTCAAAAAGGTCAAAATTCAAAAAAGTCAAAAGTCAAAAGTCAAAAGTCATAAAAGTCAAGTCAAAAAAGTCAAAGTCAAAAAAGTCAAAAGTCAAAAAAGTCAAAAAAGTCAAAATTCAAAAAAGTCAAAAGTCAAAAGTCAAAAAAGTCAAAAGTCAAAAAAGTCAAAAAAGTCAAAATTCAAAAAAGTCAAAAGTCAAAAGTCAAAAAAGTCAAAAGTCAAAAGTCTAAAGTCAAAAAAGTAAAAAAAGTAAAAAAAGTAAAAAAAGTCAAAAGTCAAAAGTCAAAAAGGTCAAAATTCAAAAAAGTCAAAAGTCAAAAGTCAAAAGTCAAAAAAGTCAAAAGTCAAAAAAGTCAAAAGTCAAAAAAGTCAAAAAAGCCAAAAAAGTCAAAGTCAAAATTCAAAAAAGTCAAAAGTCAAAAGTCAAAAGTCAAAAAAGTCAAGTCAAAAAAGTAAAAAAAGTCAAGTCAAAAAAGTCAAAAAAGTCAAAAGTCAAAAAAGTCAATAATGTGAAAAAAGTAAGAAAAGTCAAAGTCAAAAAAGTCAAAAAAGTCAAAAGTCAACAGTCAAGTCAAAAACGTCAAAAAAAGTCAAAAAAGTCTAAAGTCTAAAGTCAAAAAAGGCAAAAAAGTCAAAAGTCAAAATTTGTGGAGTGGAGTGGAGTGGAGTGGAGTGGAATAGTAAAACCTACAATTATCATCTTCCCGAAATTTTACATTCGTCTCATTATCTTGAAAACAAAATTTTTGAAGGTTTCACTTCTAAGTTCTAACACGTGTGAATGGCACACATTTTAATTTTTTTGTTTTTATTATTTTTTACGTATCTTTAGGTATTTTATTTTAAATTATTCTTATACTTTTTATCATTCTCAACATACTTGTAAAATATCTTATCCAAAGGGTTTGAAGATTTTTGTACGGAACCTGGCATACCTACAAGTCCGCCATTTTGAAAAAAAAGCTCGTTTCGATTTTGAAGTTGGTTACTTTTTGTTAGTATTTAGATGATATTAGTCAATTTTGTATGTAAGTACCTACTTATTTGTAGGTGAACCGATTTTGATGATTCTTTTTTTGATAGAAAGCTGGTGCGTATCATGTGGTTCCACATAAATTTGAGGGAGATTTGACAAGTAGTTTTCGAGTTATTTTGAAGTTGGTTATTTTTTGTTAGTATTTAGATGATATTAGTCAATTTTGTATGTAAGTACCTACTTATTTGTTATCCACTCACCTTTAGTCTCCACTGGACAGTTTCGTTTCATAAAATTTCAAGTCAGTCTGCACTCACCTCTAGTCTCCACTGGACAGTTTCGTTTCATAAAATTTCAAGTCAGTCTCCACTCAACTCTAGTCTCCACTGGACAGTTTCGTTTCATAAAATTTCAAGTCAGTCTCCACTCACCTCTAGTCTCCACTGGACAGTTTCGTTTCATAAAATTTCAAGTCAGTCTCCACTCACCTCTAGTCTCCACTGGACAGTTTCGTATCATAAAATTTCAAGTCAGTCTCCACTCACCTCTAGTCTCCACTGGACAGTTTCGTATCATAAAATTTCAAGTCAGTCTCCACTCACCTCTAGTCTCCACTGGCCAGATTCGTATCATAAAATTTCAAGTCAGTCTCCACTCACCTCTAGTCTCCACTGGACAGTTTCGTATCATAAAATTTCAAGTCAGTCTCCACTCACCTCTAGTCTCCACTGGACAGTTTCGTATCATAAAATTTCAAGTCAGTCTCCACTCACCTCTAGTCTCCATTGGACAGTTTCGTATCATAAAATTTCAAGTCAGTCTCCACTCACCTCTAGTCTCCACCGGATAAGCTAAAATTATCATTACTCTTATTTTATTACACCTAAAATTCCAATGAATAAATCAAAATAAAGTATACTTACACCCCAACTCAGAGCAGTTACTAATAATAATAATAATAATAATAATAATAATAATAATAATAATAATAATAATAATAATAATGTAGAGTTTTATGTAAGTTTATTTATTGGTATATATATTTATGTTTATTATATAATTTTTTGGCCCCATATGTATTTATTTTGTACGCGGGTGTGAGAGTCGAAAATATAGATAATAATAATAATAAAACCCTTCCACACTCATACCCCCGCAGTAGGTTACAAGTATTTACCTGTGTCGCGGGTGGCATGTACTACAAATATAACACATCACAATAACAGCCATGACACGAGTACAAATATTTATCTGTCACATAAATATTTGCCCCGGCCGGAAATCGAACCCGAAACCCCTCGCTTCGCAGTTCGCAGGCAGGTCCACTACCAACTAGGCTATGTAGGATCTACAGCTACGCACGGGGTCATTAACCTCACAGCCGCGCGCGGCCGGCTCACGGCGTGGCGGTCGAGTTTACACTCAGGGGAGCGGGGTAAAGGGCAGTGAACAAAATGCCTACAACGGTCGAATAAGCTCGCCTTAATAGTAGCAATGTACTAAAGCAAAAAAATTACGGTTCATCCAAACACGGTTCTGCCAAACGTGAGAGTAGTAACAGGTCTTGTTTATCAAAAATTGCATTGTCACAGTGAAAAATCTCATTTATTAAAAATATACTGCATCATCGAATGCTCATTATTCGTACATTTCCTAAGCAATAAAACAAGTTGCAGTGTCAGTAATAAATTCAATTTTAAATAAAGTTCAAATAAAATAAATGTTAAATACAGTTCGTGTTACAGCAAACGCAAAAAAAAGTAAAACAGCGTGACAGTGGAAGATTTTATAACGCAGCTTTGCCTTTGGTTTAAAAAATTCATTTTCATTCACTTCTGTACATTCATTCGCCCCAATTTTCTTTTTATTTTATCTTGTCGCACATTACTTTTTCACAGAATTGTTTTATAAAATGTAAGATAGTTTTCGTAGAACATCCATTTTTACCGCAACCTTTACAACCCATTGTTCGAACTTCGGAAGTTCTTACAAGGACATTCTTAGCATCAGAACATCCCATTCAGCATTATAATGTGTTGAAATAATGTAAAGGTTATTATGTATATTTGTACTTTGTACTTCACACTCATTGCCCCACACTAGGATTCCCTATGTCGTGGGTGCCATGGACAACACACTAAACAAGGACATTAACACCCAGACCAAGAACAGAAATTCAAACTCATCATTCAAATTTCCGCCTCGCTGGGAATCGAACCCAGGACCCTTGGTGCGGCGATCCGGCATGGTAACCATTGCGCCACACGGGTCGTCTATCTATCGGCTAGCTACCATCCTACTTCATCGTTGTAGTAGGAATCAGAAACATTATGGATATGGACGACAACTCCGGGACTAGTGGGATAGACCCGATATTTGAGATCTGGAAAATAAACCGTGAAATGTTTCAAAGATAAAATTTAAATTGGTCGGCTACGCTTTGGTAATACCTTGATGAGCCTATTAGCGGGACTGACCACTTACCACCAGGGAGGCGGGGACGAACACCTACAACGAACCTTATGCCATTGGCTTATCCGTTTATCACCCTGCTGACTACTACCCCGAACTACAACGGCTAAAACCAGATTACAGAGCCCCTGAAAACCGTAATAACGTCCATAATTCATGTTACATCACCTTTGTTGTACAAGAGATAAGAAATTGCGACGACCCGGATAGAGCTTGTCCCAAAAGAAGTTTCGGATGTAAAAGCGATGCGAAAGTCGGCGGGCTCGCTGCACTCATTCGTAAATATAATACCGACGCTGCAGTCTCCCATTCTCACTGGCATCACCTTAATGAAAGATTTCAGACACTCGTAAGGAAAGTTACAAGCATTTTTTACTGGAGAAATTCTTTCTTACTTCGCACAAAATACATATGTAGATATGTACTTGTTTTTGTTGATGTATTTCAAATTCTTCACTCCAGTTCAGTTTCTTTGTTAGTGAAGAAAAAGGTTGCGATATATTATTTGAATACAGTGGTGTAAATGTGAAATCACTGTTAAATACGAAAATACGTGCAAACCTCCAAAATATTAAAACGGATAAAACAAACACGGCCTATCAGAATTGCGTTTATAACAATTAAGTGGCTCAAAGTTTCAACCCATGCAGATTATAAAACCTATGGGCCCGGCCGTAGCGAGTTAGCGAATAAAAAAAAAGTTCTATATAACGAATAAAACATGTGACACATACCTATATCATTCTCCACATAAGCCTGGTTCAATCCGGATTAACAGAGATAATTCATCGCTACGCAACATGCTGTACCAGGGTAGTAGACACCGCTAAGACATGTCAGTTCGCCGTCAGATCTACGGATAAGGACGACAGAGAGAAATCGAGCTGTCTGGCTGGGGTTGCGATAAATAAGGGAAAAAACGGACATAAAGATAGCTCAGTATGTCACGCGGATTACGCCTGCCGGCCGGTATTTGAATAAGAATTGCCAATAAGGAGGGAGCAAGCTTAAACGATTGCTCCCGAAACGTCCTGCCCGCCTAGTATCGATCCGCGACCGCTGAGGTTGATAAAGGTTTAAATACTGTCCGGGATTCATTCGGGATAGTTTATTTGATCCAATAAATTCTTCTTCTTTTAGATACGATTCGTTTGATACGTGTTTTTTTAATAAAATTATTATACTAATACCTAATTACTTTGTCGAAACGACATCTAAAGTAGATTAAACGTCATGATCTGTGTTTATATTATTAGTCGTACAGGGATCGCTTAGAATACACGCCAATCCCATGCCAGCATTCTAGATGATAGAAACCGGCCTGCTTGGTGGTAAGTCAGGAAGCTGGTTCTCTTTTTATTTCTTTCTTCCTTCTTGGCCGGCAACGCAAAGGTTGCTGTTAAGTGTTGCTGATGCGCATGGGCGTCGGTGGCCACTTTCCGTCATGATTCGTTTGTCGGCTCGAAAAATTAAAAAACTGATAGTTTTTATCCAATATATAGTTAAGAAATATTATTTTTTACCCGACTGTCAAGAAGCGTTATGTCCGTATGTATGTTTGTAATTTGTATCTACGCATGGTATTATTATATTAGGCTAACATTCTAAATTACTGAGCTTATTTTATTTTTTACTTTTTAGGCAGTCCGGTTTTTTTAATTATCTTTTTTTCAAAGTTTATTAGTTTATTTTACATTTTTACCAACCATCAAATATTTTTATATAACTCATCCATATAATATCTCTACTCTACTACACTATACTAATCTAGTATCCTTAAGAGCCATCCTTGGTAAAAATTTTATGTTCTTCATTTAACAAAAACTCTGGAAATGTATAATTACAACAACATCTCCACAATATCTAGACATGCTCATATTCAAATGAAATAAAAACAGAATCGGGTCAGTCACGTGGGAACTTAAAACGAAAATGAAGCCTGCGCTCGGTCCATTATCGGGATGTTTTCTTAAACAGCATTTGGGCACGAAAAAGACTTAGAAAAAGGTTTGCTCTAGGTACGTGGCTCGTAAGTATTCTCCATTTTAACTTTTATTATCCATCTGTTGTTTTTAAATCTTTGTAGCATGTTTGTTATTACTTGTCAGCCTAGGGCCTGACTTTTCCGTGTGATTAACAATAGGTTTCCTTCATAAGTGACTAAAATTTGATGTCAGCTAAGAATCTGACACAACCTGGACAAAACTACCTCAGAGTTGATTATTTATTGATTTATTAATAAAAAAATACGGTCGAATTGAAAACCTCCTTCTTTTTTTGAAATCAGTTAAAAACCAAACAGCACCTGCAGTAAATTTTACAAAAATACAAATTTTTCCTCTTTAAAAAATTTGTGTAGAATTCAGAGCTTCCCAAACTTCTTTTCTCATAAACCACTTTCAAAATTTTGCTGGTTCCGGTGGAACCCCTGCAGCTACATTTCAACTATATGTATTCCCAAAAGTCGACAAAAATATGAAGATTAGATCTAACTATGGAAAGCATTGCGGCTGAGTTTATATTTGTAGATAGAATAACAGATTTCGGAAAAAAATGAGAATTGATTGGTTAATTAATTAATTGACTGTTTTGTCACGCCAACTCAGACCCCCGTTTGAGTCTCCCGTGGACCCCTGGGGGTCCACCTGGACCACTTTGGGAACTGAGGGTGTAGATAAACCCTATCTCTCACCGCACTTAAAACATCGCAGACTACAATAATTTATACCGCTAATAAACTACGTTAAAACCAAAACAGTAAATAATGTTAACAAATGTACCGTTTTCAACTGCTCCCGACGGTTTACGTGAAACAAAATGTTCCCGTGGAAAAACTTGCGAGGGAACAGCGCCATCTGCGACGCGGCGCGGGCGGCTTGAGTTATGAACAACAGTCTGTGTCGGTGTCAGTAAAACAGTCGCTAATAGCCGATCGTTACTTTTCATTTGCCGTAAGATATGGTCTCCTGGTAGGTACGCAGCAGGTGCTCCCTATAGGGCTCGCGTCACGTTAGTCATTTATGTAAAAGTAAAACCTGATTTGACTACTTATTATGCCTTCAACCCATTAATATAGTCTAGTTACACGGTATAGATGTTTCTTCTACATAATAAAACACTAAACAGTCATTAACTTAAATATTACATGTAAAAACTGTACAAACAATACAAACTAGATTACTTAAATATTCCTAAAAATAAAATCCCAGAGGTACTTTAAATACTTTGGTGATTAAACGTACTATTATTTCTTCAGTGGTTAAACTAAGAAAGATGTTTTAAATATTCATCTTTAAAAGACGTAAAATAGGGAGAAAAAGTTTGTATAGGTATTATAACACGCGACAAAATAGCTATTTCAATAATATTTATTAACTAGAAAATATCGACACCGGAAATTTCAATTGTCGTAAAGGACATTTTGCCGAAAATGAGTTATATATATATTCGTAATCAGCGTCGCGAGCTCTATCGATTGGTATATTTGAAATTGTCCTATCTTTTAAAAAAACCCCTTTACGACCGGGGTTTTCAATAGGTCTAGCTCGAATTTTTTTACTATTTTGGATGTATCGTAAAAATAATTTACAATAGGAAGCGTAAAGATGATGTTTCAATTATATAAGAGGTCTAGAGGTATTTAGGACGTAAAGGTCGTTTTTTTATTGTCCTTTACGACCTAAATTCTAAGAAAAAGTAATTTTTGTCTCGTTCATAGTGCCGACCTGTGACTACAACCTAAGGATATAGAACCTCCTAAGGATATAGAAGATAATAAGGGTTCTCCTTCGCATATCAATATTTTTGATACATCTGTTTTTGTTCCAACAACTGACACCAGTGATCATGATATAATTCTGAACACTCTAAACCTAGTAAGAAATTTCGTTATGAGATTTTAAAGTCCTACGTTGATTATCTTTCTGATAATGAATACTTTTCAGTAGGTAGTTCCGATCTTTGGACCATGAATGAGTCCGAGAGTTCAACTAATAGTGAGAATAAAAAGAAAAATTGTACTAAAATGAAAAAAAAAACTAAAAGACAAGCACGAAAAGAGAGACAATACCATGGAAAAGTTAATGAAATACAAAACCAAAAAGGAAAACAAAAATAACAAAAAAAGTCTGGTAATTCGTATGAAACAAGATCAGGAAGTATAATAGAAGAAAAGTCAATGAAAAAAGAAGAAGTCAAGAAGAAAAGAGAACTAGTCATGCAGAGAAGTATAGTGATGAAGATAAAAGCATACGCAAAAGCTTTTATCGAAAACCTGCGAGCCGTTCCTTCGCATTATTGTCGTAAAAAGAATTCATGTTATATTTACCTCAAGAATTTAAAAATGGTACAAATTTATTTAGGATTTATCTCAAACACAGCCAAAATAATTCTTAATTACACCTAAGTGTTTTTTTTTATAAAAACATTTAATGACGAGTATTCGATTCCATACACCCAAAAAAAGACAAATGTTTAATTTAATCTGTACAAAAGCTGAAAATACAGAATTATTATCAGAAAAAGAAATTAAGGACATGGCTGTTCATCTCGAGGAAAAAAAGGCTAGCTTCCAAAGATTTAAAAAGTTAAATGTTCGGAAATTATTAAGATTTAAAAAGTTAAATATTCGGAAATTCGGAAATTGCGGAAGTTAAATATTCAATGAAAAAAAAAACGAGGATGCTCAAGTAGTAACATTATATGATGAATATAAAGGCAGAGAATGAAAAGGAAAAGGAAAAAAAAAACAAAGAGACAAAAGCAAAATCTAACCGATGCCGACAAAGTAGAAGATACTTCTAGTATTGGTTTACCAAAACTTTATGACAAACCTATCCCTATAACAGTCGCCAAGTATGAAGATTTAAAGCGTTTATGTACTAACGGAACTAAGCGTTTTCACAAAGACTATTTAGACCTATAGTCTTTAGGAACTATTAGAGACATTATTCCTGAAACTGATGAGGAAGACGATATCAGTACAATTGATCCTTAAGATTTTACTTTCAAAATGTTTATCCAATGTTCCCGGGACACGAATCCGTAACCCCGCTGGGATACAAAAATGTTTTTTTTTAATGTTAGGTATTTTAATTTTATCATATTAAAAGACTAAAGTTCCTTGCCATTTAATTAATACTTTGGAATATCAATTGTTTGAGTTGAGTTTTGGTGGGCAAAATTTAACCTATAATTACTGTTTAAAACTGATTTTTTATAAATTTTGTTTGGTTTGCATTGATAATTATTAAAGAAACTAGTTAGTAGTTTAGTTTATTAGCTGATTATTCTAAAAATTGCGTTGTTTTTCCAGTATCGCAACAATTACTTGCGATTTAAATAAAAATAATAAAACATAGAATTAGTATTACTAGCGTATAGAAGGGACACCGCGAACATCGGGTTCGGGGGTGTGCATTGCAGCCGGCCGGCTGCATTTCATTCTGTCACTCAGCTGACACTCGGCTGCGCTCATTGCGGCCGCATGTCAAAATTGTTTACGAAAAAACTGAAAAAATGCCGTCGTGCGTAATAAGAATGTGTCACAATTGCACGACAAAAAACAAAAAAGATAATGTTATCACTTTATCATCAGTAAGAAAACAAAATCTTAACTTAAATCAACTAAAACGAATTTAATTAAATTATTGAGCAATGTTCCCGCCATTTTGAATGAAAAAATCATAAGGAGCGTTTGAACTTGGCAAGCCACTAGCGTGTTAATGGACTAAATAAGCTTGCCGACGCGACGCTTGTGACCAATTTAAAGTGTTGGATTTTTTGACACGAATCAATGGTAATTACGTTTGAAATCGTTTAAACGCTTTTGCACGTTAAATAAAGTTGGAGTAAGAGCTTGTAAAGATTTGGAGTCGGTGACTGCTTGTCTTGGTTCGACAAGTGTCATATACAAAGTTACTCTATGGCAAGTGTGCAAACGAGGCTTCTAGTTTGAAAAGAGAACGGAGGGCAAGCCGGCGGTGGAACACACATTTTGTTTGAGATAGCGTCTCTATGTATTATCTCAATGTAATAAAAAACCTTTTATTTCACAAAGTTTTATTACCTTTTTTAGGTGCTACTTAACTAGACCTTTAGTTTTTTTGTTACTTTTACCCCCGTAGTCTCTGATTTAATTGACTTGTACTACCCAATTGATGATCAAGATTAGTCCTTTGCTACACATCTGACTTTGTCACAACCAATTTTTTGTGGGTGTAAAGTACTACAGTTTTGTTTTTGTGGGCTGTAAAGGACTCGTACTTTCGTCATTAATTAAGTTTGGTTTATTTTGATAATTTATATGGATGGAACACGAAAAATTAGTAGGGGTTTCTTTTGACATCATGAATTAAATACTTTGTTTGAAAAAGTTATATAACAAAAACAATATTTTTTTTTGTTTATTGGCTCTCCTGAAAAGACGTGTTTTGTCCTTTACGACAATTGAAATTTCCGGTATCGATATTTATAATTTTTCTCTGTTACCCAAATCAATGTAAATTAAGTGTTATCCGCGTCCCACTAGGAGTTCATAAAACATATGATATTTATAAAACAACCGTTAATAGTCGATCGTTACTCTTCATTTGCGACGAAATGTCTTCGAAACTCCAGCAACGCTCCCGAAGGACTTATTCAATTTCGTCGCTTCGCTTCTTTGCAACTTCTCTGAAGAAAGTTTCCGTTTCTACGTGAACTCTTCCTTCACGGGACAACGAGTAGGTATGTCTAACGCATGCTTCATTTAGTCACACATCAACTTTAAGTGATCGATGTCTTTAAATATAAAATGTTTCAACACAATTACGAGTATTACTAACATGCAATGGTAATATTTATTAACGTAATCTCATAACATACTTTTTGTCCTCTGTTAATGCGATTTTTTTTTTCAAGCTGAACTTTATATATTACTAGCTGACTCGGCCAAATTCGTATCGCCTAACATTCAATGCATGTAATGTTAGTTTAACTTTTTTAGTTTTGATAGGTTTAATAAATCAGAGATCATTAATTATTTATTTAAAAATAAAAGATTTTTAATATTGATATGGTCACTATAAGATGTTGTTAAGTTAACTAATTACGTAATAACTTAAGACAGAAGGACCCTTAAGTAGGGTCTGAATAAATTAACCGACTTGGTATTACATGGATCTCACAACTTTTTACGGTAGAAGCACTGAGTTGCGAGTAGGGATTGCAATCCGGAAAACCGGATCCGGTAATCCGGCCGGATCCGGCGTTTTTTACGCATACCGGATCCGGCGAAATTTGCCGGATCCGGTGACCGGATCCGGTCACGCAAATTTTTGGCAAAATAATCACCCTGTTGCTAGTGTAGATGCTTTGAATGCCTGGTATAGATGTTGTAAATAATCTGGTATTGCAATCGGGTATTTATAACGTTCAATAGAGATGAAATGTACAACACAAATTACTGAATGGATACATTGAAAGTTACGAAGCGTGAAATTATATTTTAGTAAATTAATATTACTTCTTGTTTATAATTTGTAATATTTGTAATGGATGTAGGTGTAAGCCATAGGTGATTTCAATTGATTCGCGATAACATGACAACAGAAAAACCCCTTTAAAGATATAAAGATGTGTAATGGTATACATGTTCACTTGTTATTGGCTCCCTTCTTAAAGAAAGTAAAGAGGAAGAAATATAGCAATTGATATATTTTTTAGAGGACAAGTTAAATTGACTATCTGTTCTACTTCTTACTAAAATTACAGTTCTTGGGCTGTTTACATTCAGAGCCCAGACACAGGTATAATATAGTAAATTAGGTGAACCGTATCTACTTTGCTGGGCGTCAACCATTTTTACTTGTGATGAAGTAAAAAAAATATTATTAATCACAATAAAATATAGTCTTTTTGACTAAGGAATAATGTAGCTTTTTATTGATGTAAAAATTTTTGAAATTGGTCCAATAGTTTTTGAGTTTATCCATTACAAAAAATAAATAAATATCAAAAATTTCCTCTTATTCCATCCATCCATCAGCCTTTAGAGGTCCTATTGAAACAAGAGGTTCGCAACATGCAATTGTTTTATTTCGAATTCAAAAAAAGAATCAAGTACATAGAGACAGGAGTATACAGATTAAATATAACATATTTTGATAGACCTATAATAATAACAACACCCCCACTTATCAAAATAAACTAGCTAATATTTAATCAGCACAATGAACATTACATTATTATTATTCCAAAGATATAATGCCAAGCATTTTCATAATGTAATGTTTTAAAGAGTATAGTAGAATATTCTGAGATGATTCCCCCACTGAATCTCTACTCTTCTCAATAACGTCTGCTATTGTCTCTTTGTTAGTAATCCAAATAATCGTGTCATCTTTCGGTTCCTTGACTCGCATCCTCCATCACTATGACATCTTTGCTGTTCATAACATAACAGTGTTCTTGGTAGGACACACGCTTTTTACGTCCAATAGGTATAACTAAATCAAAATCAAATCCATAATTTTGTTCAGCACATAGTTCTATCGGAAATTGCTACATTCTTGATATGCAGACAGATCGATGGATCTATCATCAAGACTTACTGAGCTCTGGTCCTTGCATCTGTAGCTCCTAATTTTCATTCTGCATCCAGCTTAATACACTTAAGCATGCCAAAACTAGGAAATTCTCTACAGCAAATCACCATTCTTCATAGTTTTTCACGTCCTCTATGAGTCCAATCACGAAGACACGAAGTCCAAGCTCGTAGCCGTTTTACCATCCGTCACACCAATTTCCTCATAGCTGACACTATTATAATAATCCAGTGTTACGAAAAACCGATTATAGCACCATTATAATGTCGCGAGGATAATTATTCCGACCAATAGGTCGGATCTGGGCTGCAATTGTGGGCCATGAATTTGAAACCATGTTTCCGCGAAACAACTTGTACCTATAATTTATCTATTTTTAAAACATTAAAAATAACTGATAAATCGGGAGAAGCCCATACTATAATAAACTTGCATAATATTAAATAATATTTTTCATTTTGGGCTGGGCCCATAACCTATTGAAACAAGAGGTTCGCAACATGCAATTGTTTTATTTCGAATTCAAAAAAAGAATCAAGTACATAGAGACAGGAGTATACAGATTAAATATAACATATTTTGATAGACCTATAATAATAACAACAGGTCCCCTACTAGACATAGGCCGGATACCCGCTGTCTTCTTCAGGACGTCGGTCCTCCTGGTCGGGGGGCGTCCTATGCTCCTTTTACCGAAGCGTTGTCTCCATTCGAGGACCTTTCATCCCCAACGTTTATCGGTCCCACAAACTGTGTGGCCAGCCCATTGCCACTTCAGCCGGCTAAGTCTCTGAGCTATGTCGGTCACCCTCGTTCGTCTACGGATTTCATCATTCATCGGTTGCATTTACTTTATCTTAACGCATTTGCGTTCCATTATAATCCAAAAAAAATTTACCTCAAAAACAGTCTATATTGGAACGAGAAAGAAAAATATTGATTATGTCATCAATCCGGCCGGATCCGACCGGATTGGTGAAAATCCGGTAAAATCCGGCCGGATTCAAAATGACACCGGATTGCAATCCCTAGTTGCGAGACTTGGTTTTTTTACAATTTATGTTTTGATGGCTTAATATTACCAATATAATTCCTCCGAGGGGCCCTACCACCAAAGCCGCCCTATTAGAACTAAATCTTGTCGCATAACCTATATATCTTAATATATATAAATTACGTGTCACGTTGTTTGTCCGCGAATTCCGCGATGGACTCATAAACTACTTAACCGATTTTAATCAAGTTTGCACATCATGTGCAGTTTGATCCAACTTGAAAGATAGGATAGCTTACATCTCAAAATAAAATAAAAACTTTTGACATAACGAAGTCTGTCTGGTCAGCTAGTAATATATAAGTAATATTTATTGCAAGACTTAACGTAACATCTAGATATCTGTAACGAGTACGAGGTGTTTTATAATGTTGAGATTTACGCAATCGCTTCGGGCGTAATGCAGCCTTAGTACAGACACTACCGACTATGGAGTCGGACCGACATTGGACAGTTCAATCACCAGGGGGCGTAGCTCAGATGGTAGAGCGCTCGCTTAGCATGCGAGAGGTACCGGGATCGATACCCGGCGCCTCCAATGAATTTATTGTTTCAAGAAAACACGTACTTATTATTATTTTTATATGATCGTTTTACCTATTCCAACTGAAGACTGGAATGGGCTCCCTACAATTATTTCCAATTCGACTATAAATGAAGGAGATTAGTTTTTCAATAGATACTTTTAAAACTGTATAAACTATTTTTTATCACTGATAGAGTGATTGGTATTTCTTAAACATGTTATAAAATGGCACGTAGTTTAAACTCTAACTATGGATGCAACTTGTTTCGCGGTACTGACGCTCCCACATTAGAAATATGAAAAGAGGCTGCGTAAAGCAAATCATACTAAATTGAGTCACAGGACACATAAAGTGTGACGAACTACATAACCCGTTATTACATTCACACAGCCACACAAATTGCGAGTGTAAAATTATTTTCAAAGTAACAAATGAACGTCGTGGCTTCATTGTTGGTATCATCAGCGTATGAGCGTACTAATGAACTGCATTCGTTTCGTCGCAGCGCCAATTATATGAATAGGAACAACATAACAATCACGCGTGAACACGTCCCAATTAGCGCGCAATACGTACGCGTTTGTATCGCTATTGAATATTATAACCATTGTTTCTGTTGTGAATAAATCAGAACACTGTTGTCATTGATTTATTTATATACCAACATTTTGTATCACGGTTATGTGTGGTATTGTTGTATTCTCATATTATGACTAGCAAACAGGCCAATACATGAGTAATGATGGAGTTAAGGAGGAAGATCATAATTGAATGGGTATAAAAATTTCATGTCTGCAATGTAATCCGTCGAGGAGCTACCTTTGTCTGGAGCCAACTCTGGGCGTAATGTCAGGTCACCATTATCATAAAAATACATTGTCATCGAAAGCGAAACCAAATCAATATGTGAAATTTCAACTCCATGTCCTACGAAGTGAGGAAGGAATAAGAACTCATTCAGCTTGCTAGATTTGACCCATACAGATGCTAAGAAACTAACGAAGCAAGTTAAATAAAAACTCATAAAAACAACTTACGGATCCCTTCCTCCCCGGGAAGCTGAAGAAGACATCGGGTCCGTTCCGGTGCGGCATCTGACGCAGCACGTTGAGGAGCTTCGCTGAGTGCCGGGGCTGCAACAATTGCACATCATGAGAATACACGACACTAGCCTTATCGTTTGAGAGAAGTTGTATTAATAACTACACTAAAATATACTACACTTAAATAGACTACACGTTTCTATATGTTCTACACGCAGTAGACGCTCTACCCTATCGTTTAAAAATAAAAAATGAAAATGTGTGCAATTCACACGTGGTAGAAGTGAAACCTTCAAAAATTTTGTTTTCAAGATAATGAGACGAATGAAAAATCAACTGAACTCAACTCAACTCTAGTCTCCACTCATCTCTAGTCTCCACTCATCTCTAGTCTCCACTCATCTCTAGTCTCCACTCATCTCTAGTCTCCACTCATCTCTAGTCTCCACTGGACAGTCTCGTTTCATAAAATTTCAAGTCACCCCCGTACTAAAGAAGTTTTCACTTCAATAATATACGAGTATCAAAGGAAGAGGCTTAGAGCGGTTAGTTTGTAGAAGCGATTAAAATTATTAATTACTCTATTAATAATAATTGTTTTCACTAGTTAGTTCATAGTACATTTAGATAGGCTTTTTTACAATAACTTTAATTATTGTTCCTGTCAATGATTGCCAGAAAGAGATTTTAGTGATAATTTCGCCAATTGTACGTTTGGGTTCTAATTGTACTACTAATTACATTATAATATAATTATTATGTGTTCTAAAACTTGTATTCTATTCTGAACGCCCATAGGTACAGTCGGCAAAAGAATTAATTATACAGGGCATGATTCTAAAACCTTTTGTAATTATCGATATTACAGATTGTGTATTATTTTATCAATGTTAAATGATACCTCTAAACGTAAGGTATGATTACAGAGGGTTTTAGAATCATGCTCTGCATAGTGCACACTTAATTCTTTTGTCGACTGTACATTAAAGTAGCAGTAGGATACGTAGCGGGCGGAGATTATGTACAAAAACCACTCACCAAAAATTAAAAGAAAAGGTAAAATAAAAACTATTTTCTCTATCCTCACAGTCCCGAATCGTTTCCAAGTGAATCAGGTGTATGATCGCAGCGTGATTCGACTAAAATCGTCATTGAATCAATTCGGCTCAATTGCTTTTAACGGCTCACATCCATTAGGAGCGGGCAGTCTCGTTCAGACAACTGTCAAAGGACCCTTATATTAACCGACCATTATGCCGATATAGGGTGGGCGAATGGATCAATGAAAATAATGATAGGAAATTGGGCTCCTTGGATTTTCTATTAAGAAGTAAGAGGTAGGTACTCATCGATAAATGATAACTGAAAAAAATCGCCCAGTGCGAGTCGCACCCGCGCACCAACGGTTCCGTACAAACTTGTTGAGACAATTTGCTTTGCAGTTGGAAAACTTTCGTCCCCATACATCGACATAGGTCGCGATCAATTTACCAACTGCACATTATTAAACTTTTTGGAGTTTAACTCCATATCCTTTCGATTTCATATTTAAGTCCGCGGTATGAGATTTTATGGGGAGTAAAATCAAACTTTTCTCGCACTTGTCAAGCTTATTTTTTGTGATTAGATTTTAGTTACCTACACTAAACTTTTTCGGTTTTCGGATTTCCCTAATTTTTAGTTCTTGTACCTAATTTCGTTTTTAGGCACGGAATCCAAAAACGTCTCAAAGCGTTATAAATCATTAATAGGAATACCATTCACACGGGTCAGCCAGCTCATTATTTATTGGCTCCACCGATTGTACGCCGCGATAAATAATGAACAGGTACTTGTATAATAATCGTGTAAGGGCAATTAGCCGCAAGCGTTTCACAGCGTCCGGAAACAGTCGTTCAGTCGTAACGAGCGGTTCCGAACACTGCGGGAACTGAAAGATCAGGTTGATTAATTGATAGCAATTAACAAGGGCACCAAGGGAACTCGCCGATAAATATTAATATTTCCTCGGTACTTGCGCTGTTGTATTGGGAACAATTCTACATATAACGCTACGACCTAGTGAGAAAGCTAAGTGAGTAGTGACCTTACTTGCCCAGCAAAGATTTGATTTGTAAGCGATAGAAACATATGTAACAGACAAGTGTCTGTTCACGGGATTTGAATTGTTATGACATCTTTTTTTTATGGAAATAGCCGGCAAACGAGCTGATGATCCACCTGATGGTAAGTGGCTATCGTCGCCCATGGACATCAGCAACACCAAAGGCATCACTGATGCTTTGCCGGTCAAGAAAGAAAGAAGAAAAAGAAAGAAAGAAAGAACTGGCTCTCACAAATAAATGTAGTTACTACTACGTCTTTAAATGAATGAATACTAAAACTAAAAGTGCTAATGCCGTTAAGCCGATAAGGCAACGAATCAGGCAGGAAGGCAATAAAGGATCTTTCCATTAAAGATAGATTTGGGGCTGAAGATATTGTGAGACAATTTATCAGCATAAACTATCCCCTTTCGTTTCGTTCGCTGTTTGTAATAAAGAGATTCTAACTACCAGTTAAGGACGTAACTCTCAACATCAAACGAAGATTTGTGAAAAAGAAACTGTTGAAAGATGAGTTTTAAACTCTATTTTCTCAATATTTCACAATCATTGTTTTCGACAAATCAAGTCTTGAAATCAAGAACTCTTTAAATATAATAATTTTAGGATTAATATTAATTTCAATATAATAATTTTACGACCAATTTAGATTAAGAAAAATAGGTTTATTGTTATTTCTTATCGACATTGTTTTAGGACACATTTTAGTCACAGGTACTTCAGAATTTTATGATGGACTGGACTTGTCTATCACTCGAGTCACATTAGAATCATATCTGTTTGGTACAAAACTTCTTACTTATTTTTTTAATAGATACTTTAATAGATACTTTATATAATTATGATGCTGTCGCAATTTAAGCAAGTGCACTCGAGTATTAATGTGTTCTGAGTTTGAATAAAGCGTACGAATGAATAAGAGCGAGCGCACACAGTTCTTTCTGAAACCGCCTCCGCAATGACAGGCTAAACCTACCAGGATTGCATGAGCGAGCAGATACTTGACGATGCATACGCCGCCGAGTACGGATGGTTGCAAAGAAACGTACGATACCCATCACTTGAAGTGCTTTTTAAATTTGCATTGCTACGTCGGTGCATACGGTAAACGCTAATTAGGGCAGAATGGCTCAGTTAAATTTGCTTTGCGTTTATGTATGTTTATGTGGAAGGAGAGTAAAAGGAGCTTTTTCTTTCCCATTAGCGCTAAGTAGATAGCTATTACTTCATACTTATCTACTGCGTACTAGAAAACGTCGTCGTTTCGCTGCGGTACACTTAACGTATTTATTTCATAAAATTAAGCATATAAATTTTGGAAGACAACATACCCATTTTCCATTAACAGCCTTCATGGCGGCGAATAGCTGTTTCAGTTCCTTGACTGTGACGCTGTAGCTGGCCAGCACGCCCAGCATTTCTATCAGGAGATCTGTAACAAATATAGACGTATAATCTCGATTCACCTTCGATTCCAAATAAACCCTTGCTTGTTGTAACACCCTGTAGAGTGTAAAACAACGGACGTAGCATATCGTTCTCAGTTACTGGATTAAGGCTAGGCTCTATACCGCCCAATTTAGGTAGGACGATAGTCCTAAGGTAATGGCGGTATTTTGTCTACCTGGTTAGTAGTTCTTCTTTCTGAACATATATCTACTTTGGTGAAGAGTATGGAATACAGGATGGGTCGGTAATGAATCGGCCCCATCTGTGTGGTTTTCATTTTTAATGAAATTTCAATACAAATACACATTCAACATAACAAATAATTTATGACTTAGTAAATTGCTTTATGAGGTATAAATAAATTCATTGTATGTGTCATAATCGGCATCATATTTTGTATACCGAGCTGAGAGTTTCATTATCTACACTAATATTATAAAGAGGAAAGATTTGATTGTTTGCATTGAATACGCTCCGAAACTACTGCACCGATTTGAAAAATTCTTTCACTGTTAGGTTAGGAAGCTACACTATCCCCGGATGACATAGGCTATATAATATTTTCAATAAAAGTTAGGGATCCTTAATAAAACTCCAATAATGTAACCCAAGGTGTAAACAATAAGAAAACCGAAGCAAAGCGTGTAAAAAGAACAAAAGCTTTTGAAGTTTGGAACTCTCAAAACTTCGCTAATTACCAAGCTGCGGGCATAAAACTAAGGTATATCTTGCTAGCCTTCCATATCGACAAGAAATGAGGCCATCACTACACGACCTAGTAATTCACAATTCCCAAGAGCAGCTATTTCCATAGCTGACAGTCGGATACACGGGTATTTCAAATTACACGTGTCGGAAATCTGTTTGGTATAAAAATAACTATCCATACGGGAAAACGGTAAAGTTCAGCGCGGGTTCAATTTAACTCGTAGATGAACTAAAATCAAATGTCAACTGAAAACATTCTGAAAACTAGTTACAGATATCTACTCGTTACCTAAAAATATAACAATAGATACGTATGTATATATAAGTATCTAAGCTTTTTTGTATTGTCAATAGTTGACAAACGAACGGATAGCTCAGCGATGACTTGGCTACATATTTTCATAGAAATCTGAATTGCGTATTCACTTTTCAAACCAATCCATCCATAAAAAAACTTGGTGAAACGTTAATGGCTTGAATCTGTTCAGTCAGTGAATGGTATTGCATCGGAATACGGACATTCAATGAAATTTACATCGAATGTCCGTTCGGCGCGGGCACAGCCGACTGCGGAATGTAACGCCGCATATGGAATGTCCATCTATTGAATGTATCAACTAGATATAATATAGTATATATATACTAGCTGTCCGGATAGACTTCGTTCTGTCAAAAGTTTTTTTTTATTTTGAGATGTAAGCTATCCTATCTTTCAAGTTGGATCAAACTGCACACGGTGTGCAAATTTGATAAAAATCGGTTCAGTAGTTTAGGAGTCCATCGCGGACAAACAACGTGACACGTAATTTATATATATTAAGATAGACCAAAATTGAATATTACCCTTTTAAAGAATAGGGATTTCCTAAAATATTGTCGTAAAATTCTGTTATGATCGGCAATAATATCCTTTGATTCAACCAACAGTTTCGTTTTACTTCAATTATTACCTGAATTACTCGAGTAGAGCATGGCTAGGAAATAGAAGGAAATATAAATTGAAACAATTTTAATATTACGGAGATTTCTTTCAGATTTTTTTTATTGATTTTACTGTAGGTAGAGGTTCAAATACTTAATTACAAATAATATGTTCAAATGACTCTCATATTGTAAAGTTCCATATATGAATATTGTGTTATCCATAACAAAAAATTATATTTTTTATTGTTAATTCTGAATAATTTGCATTAAAATCAAAATCATAGATCATTTACATCGGACGTAATCCACCCGAATGTAATAATCATCAAGGACAATTATCTGAAATTCACGCACAATAGCTGTTGCGTGGTGCGCGGGAGAGTCCAAATGGAATCGCAATGGAGTATCCATTTGCGAGTCGGCCGCGACCGCCCACGTCCGATTAAATTACCTCCACGTTAATCCTGCAGTACTGTTATTATGCAACTCGCTCCACAATAATATAGATAAAGCCGCAATTCAATATACGTTAATGGTAATTACGTTGGACGGTTACAGTAATTTGATACAATTTATTACGGTTAATTACCAATTAGATTTTATTAAGATAAATTAATCGAATTCATAATCAATCATTGTATGTAAATATGTCAATGATATAATAATATGATAATGCATGAGGCTATTATAATTTTTCAATATAGCTAAGATGAATTTCTGAAATTGTCATAAATTCAGTTTGGCACATACATTTCTATGCCATCTGAAAGGAAAGAGATAAACGCGAGCCCTACTTTGCCAATTTCAATTTCACAAAGGACTAAAATTATATTTATATTATTTTATACTCCTACATACCAGACAAACATAAATCCTCAAGTTCCACGGCTTTGCAAAGAAATAAACAACAGCAAGCTCAGATTCGTAGTGACGCCAAAAGTTACCGGCAAACATATTTCCCGCGGAGTAATCCCACAGTCGCCGAGGTGACTAATCTGAGTTTATCCCAGAAAAGTCCGCGCACGGGTCGCGCGTCGCGTACGACGCGAGTTTAATTCGGAGCCCGAAAATCACTCCGCGTGATTATTCCATTGTATAATATGAAATCTCAGCCGCGGCTTAGGGTCGCTTTTTCATACACCTAACGTCGACAACGACATTTTGTGTATGTATTGCGTATAGACGCAAACCACCATGTGTGCATGAGAGTGGCGTGGAACTTAAAGGTGCTGCCACACCAGTAAAGTTTAAAACATTTTATAACAACACCAGTGATTTTAAATTATTTGAATAATAAAGCTGTGTCATTGTCGCTCAATGAACAAGCTCCGGGAGCAGAAGCTGTTTTAGTTATCCACAGACTTTATATTCAGGGATTTAGATTACCTCAAAAGAATTACCTACAAATTAACCTTTATTTTTATGTTAATAGCCGGCAACCTACCTGCAAGCTGAGAAGCTAGCTGAGTCATTGTCACCCGTGGATTTCTGTGACACCAAAGACATTAATGGATGCCATTGATGAGCAAAAGAAAAGCGGGACACTCTGGCTCTCACACTCTCACTTTTGGCTCTCGAATCCAGTGACCCAAATACATAAAAGCATTTTACGATCGATTTTAGAAAGAAGGAGGAGAATCCTTTTTAACCTACCGGTAAACAACTCCACCATGATGCATGATTACCTCCAGAACTAAACCAGGCGAGGCAGGACCGAGCTACCTCAAAAAGGAGGGATTGAAAGGGGGACTTCATCTGTTAATTTGGGCTCACTGAAGCTTGCAGCAATATCGGAATATCTTTACTCTGCGACTATTTCATGGATGAGCATTTCCTTTCCACTATGTTATTTGTATTTCCTTAGTCAGAACAACATAAAATAGTACCAACCAATTCGACAAGGAATATGAAAGGAAACCTTATCATCATTAAATAAGGCATAATCTAAATAAGATTAGCGAATCTTTGCCACAAAGAGTTTAAGGGGTCTCATAATTTTTGACATCCATAGATAGCAGTCGTTAATTTAATTCTACTTCAAACTGAAATTCGACTCACCCAAATCCGCATTGGAACATTTCATGATACTTGACCTAAATAAAAACCGGTCAATTCCGTTAAACTATTCCGAATCAAATGGATAGTTTTCCGAACTAGATAATAATCCGGAATACCTATTTTCCATTCTCAATTGAAATTTCAAGATAGGATTTACACATCAATTTATTTTAGTTTTGATTGCCGAGACATTTTGTTGCAGAAATTACAGGTGTCGAAATCTATTCCTGGATGGGTGTCATGGACAACACACATAGACAAGAACACACACCCAGGCCGAAAACAGAAATTCAAACTCATCATTCAAATTTCCGCCTCGCTGGGAATCGAACCCAGGACCCTTGGTGTAGCGAGCATGGTAACCATTGCGCCACAAGGGTCGTCAACAATAGTTACCAGGATCCCATATTCATGGTCAGCTTGCCTTGTAAGATAGGTAGCTACACCGTAACTAATGACGGCTATTATCATAATTAATAATTGCTCCGGATGCCATACTAACCGGCCAGCTATAAGCCGCAACTGGAAACTAGGTCAGCATATTGATTTTATCGGAAAAAAAAAACAACTGAATTTTAAACATCATTAAACAGAACAGGTTATAAAGTCCGCCTTTTGTACTTATTTTAAGGGTACTGTATTTATTTTAAGGGTCAATAAAGTATAATATACGTATAATCATTCAAACATACACGTGTACAGTACTGAAGCTGGTGTCAGTTGGGTAAAACATAATATTCAGTGACCAAGTAACATTACAAGAAGTGTAAGTGATTAACATACAAATCCATAACGCTTCAAATAAAGAACAAGTAGAAACATAAAAAGGGTTCACATGCAGCGGTACCAACGGTAAAAAATTAATTTCCATTTAATTATAGACGACCTTCCAAATCCCTGTAACAAATTAATTAATTTGGAACAGTAATCAGTACGTCAGCAACCAATCTCTAAGCAAGTTAAACAAGTTTTTAGAAATTTACTAGTCAGCTGAACTGAAACAAAATATTTTCAAAAGTCAAAATCAAAGTCAATCTCACAACGTGGCGCATATTATTCATAATGTTAAAAATATAGATTGTCTGAAATAATTGGATTATGTGGGATTTGTATTATATGATTACCTCTCCATAAATAAAAGGTAGGTACTCCAAATAATCCAATTTTGATTCACACTTAGCTATATTATCTAGATACCTGCTCATTATATATGTGCACTTTGTTTGTTTTTATACGCAAGATCATACAAAACCCAGTCGCCCGCTGTATAAATAATCATCTATCCAGAAGAACAATAGTGCTAAATGAAGTTATTAATTTGTTGACTGAGCGGGTCATACATACGCCGATGAATGGATGTATGTACGACTACGTAGGCATCTCATTGTATGAAAATAATGGCTTTCGACTCGCAATCAAGCGAAACGTTCCTGTATAAAGCAGATTTTTAATGAACCGAGTGGAACAGATTTGGCGGTGCATTGCAGATTTTAAAAAAAGTTGAAATACGGCATTTAAACTGTCATTTAAGCTTGGGATAAATCAAAACAAAAAACTCCTAAAAAAAATATGTGAAGATTAACAAACATTACGCTACTACCTAATCAGTATATTTAAAAATACATGAACACATTGCAAAAAGATTCAAATTGGAGGCGCCGGGTATCGATCCCGGTACCTCTCGCATGCTAAGCGAGCGCTCTACCATCTGAGCTACGCCCCCTGGTGATAGAACACTCCAATGTCTGTATACTAAATGTACTAAGGTTACACGGCGCCCGAGGCGGTTGCGTAAATATCACTGTTATCGTGACGTAACACAAGAAACCGTGTTCGCAATAAGTCACGTTCATAAACAATAAAAGTTGTCATTGGTGACCCAGATCTGGTTGAGATGAGACCAATCTGCAAAGCCTCGAGCACAGGCGCAGTGTAACCGACGAGCCTCTTGGTTTTTTACAGGGCACATTTCGATGAGTGTGTGCAGGAATTGTTTGAATGAATTCCCCCTTCCCCGTTTCTCTCGTCATTCGTTAAGCGCACCGCATAGGACTGGAATAGCTTGCCTGTGTTCGCGTTCCCGACCATCTATGACGTGAAAGGTCTTAAAAAAGAGTGATAGGCTTTCAATAAGTTAATGCGCTAACCATCCTGAATGTGGACCACATCTCCACTTATCAGGTGAGATGCGGTCAAGCATTATTTTGAGTAAAAAATTTTTTAAAATAGATGCGTGGGTCCATCCATAATCAAAAAAGAATCCAATTGGAGGCGCCGGGTATCGATCCCGGTACCTCTCGCATGCTAAGCGAGCGCTCTACCATCTGAGCTACGCCCCCTGGTGATTGAACTGTCCAATGTCGATGTGACTCCATAGTCGGTAGTGCCTGTACTAAGGCTGCATTACGCCCGAAGCGATTGCGTAAATCTCACTGTTATTCTGGCGTAACACGATAATGTCACGTTCATGAACAATTTATGAACTCAGATCAATACCTCACATGAATCTGATCTACACCTACCTATCATCTAATTTCCATAAATTGAAGAAGCAATCGGTCATGGAATTCTGGTACTAATTGCAAGACAGAATTAAATAATACACAAAGATCCTACTATCTTGCTAATATTAGAAATGTGAAAGTTTGTATAGATGTTTGTTGCCCTTTCACGCAGAAAATACTAAACGCATTTTCATGAAATTTAGCGCACAGATAGACCATGATCTAGAATAACACATAGGGTATTTAGTATCCCGGACAACTTAGGCAAAGTCGGAGCAAAGCATTAGTATTAAAATATGATTACAGCTAGCAGACGGGCTAGAATGCCAGATGATGACACGTAAGTTAAGACCTCGGTAATGGACTTCTCTCTGCTTCACCAGGAACGTCACCGATGCGTTACCCGCCGATAAAGATGTTGTTAGCACGCTTATTACGAGTACTTGGTTCCCTAGAATTGCAATCCCATCAAAAACATGAATGTAAAGAAAAAGCCAATTTAAAAAAAAGAATTGAGATCTAAATGGGTGCCAAGTTCTGTGTGGAAAAGCCTAAAATTTTAGTCACAAGAACATGTAATTCAAGCTCCACATTTGACTTGGTTAGTTTTCACGTACCTATCTAGGCTATAATATTATATTTGTATAATTATCTTTGTTAAGTCTGTTAGGTTGATGACCTATGTTACTTTTCTAAAATTTGGTTTGTTGGTTGCTAACTAATGAAAACTAGCCAATTCAAATGTAAAGCTTTAATTACATGTTCTTGTGACTAAAATTTTAGGCTTTTCTACACAGAACTTGGCACCCATTTAGATCTCAATTCTTTTTTTTTAAATTGGCTTTTTCTTTACATTCATGTTTTTGATGGGATATCATTACTTTTTGTACAGAAATTATTAGTAGGTACTTATTCATAACGTTACTGATTAATTTTGTTACCTTATACATGAACTGTAATAGTGCCCTTCAACTAAATCCGTAGTTAGTGCACCGTGGTCCAAAATACCTATTACTTCATTATTTATAAGTAATGATCTTCTACTATTCACGTCCGCTAAATATTGAAATAATAATTAATACTAAATCCCAGTCTGTTATAATAATAATAAATACGATACGATACGATAGTAGTAATAATAATAATAAATACGATAGTCGAATATTATACTCTTATTAGTTACTAGCTTATACCCGCGACTTCGTCTGCGTGGACTTGAGAATTAAATGAAAGTAATTAAAAAACATCCCGGGAAATGCGAGTTTTTTTGGCACCGAGGGTTTTGTACAAATTTAGAGAACCAAACATCAATAGAAGAGAGTCAGCTCAGAAGAGCAATATTAAATGATTCAGTAACAAAGTTAACTTTGCCGCTGTAAAACTGTCGTGCCTATGCATGGACATAGCGATCAATTAACCAAATACAAATAAGTTTAAGTTTTTTGGAATGATACCTCCACGCATTCCTGAGAAAATATGGTCGATAGATAGACAGACAGACGGACAACGAAGTGATCCTATAATCCCAACTTCCAAACTAAATTATACCCTTGACCTGATGAAGAAGCATATCCATCTCCGACCTCGAACGACATGCACCCTGTTATTTGATCCGGGATATGAAATATTTGTGAGCCAAGTTTCATCTAAATCCATTTAGCCGCTTTAGCGAGAGTATAAAATATCTTATTATACGCCTAAGAAATATTAGTGGGATTTTATATACCAGATCTTGAATTGGTCAATGTTGTACTGGTTTTGCTATGTCAACGTGACCATCAACAAATATTATTAAAACTGTTATTCCCACCCATTCTGGAGTTACATAGTCTGTCTCTAAGATACACAACCAGACCCAACCCAGCCCAGACCCTAATACAATATACTGTTATTTTGTAGCAGCTACCACACAACATTTACCATAATAATGTATTTTTTATACCACCAAAAAGTAGAGATTTCATGGAAAAAAATCCCACCGACTTTTTTAAAAAAGCAGATATTTTATTGAGAATTATTCTCAAGTCAAAATATCTTATTTTCGATTGAAAATTAGGGTGCTTTTTCGGTGTTAAGTCAAAATAAGGTGAAAAAAGAAATATTTAAAATCAAAAAAATTACAGTGTGTTTGGAACATAAAAAGTGAAGTTTTCACCAAATTTTGTGAATTTGTTTTTTGTAAAAGAAAAACAAAGAACAAAAAACTTGGTTATTACAATTTTTGACATAAAGTTAGAGATTATATGAAAAAAGTGGAAATGAAAAACTTGTAGATCTTTCTATTACCTACCTATTTAACTTTTTTCCATAGGACTTGCAGTTTTGCCGGAAATCGAGATAAACCGTTTTTTGCCATTAAAACCTCAACCCCCCCCCCCCCACTTCCCGACCTCAGATCGCAAGTAAAAATTTTTTCCTTTCATTTTTATTACATTCTCTTCCTTTTTCAATGGGTTTCATCCTACTATTATTTTTTCACTTAGTTTACCATTTTCAAAGGCTTCAGCCCTGGTCAATTATTAAAATATATCTACAAAGATAAATAAAGACAACTGAAACAAAAGGTTTTACTTTGACTACACTTCCTCGAAATTAAACCAGGACATTGTAGGAGTTGTAGATTATAAATGACAGTTTAATTCAGACTACGGGAATACTGGACTGCTCCTATTTATTCATAGACGTCGACAATTTTTTCCACGTAAGTATAAACAGCAAAACCTAAAGTAATCGAATTCTTCTTCCATTTTAATTACGTAGTGTTTTATTGGCACTACTTCTTCCTTCTTTTCGACTTATTATGTGTTTTCATCTAACCAAGTAATGTCTGTAAGACGGTCCCCATGCTGCTCACCAGATCACGCAAACTGCCGCCGCTGCCGCGTCGGTCTGTCTCCATGATCGGATCGGGTGGTTTAGCAGGTAGCTGAGGTGTACCATGTCAGGTTTATCGGTCAATGTTTGATCGCGCTGACCACGGACTACATGAGTCGCTCAGGGACGTTTTGTCCCTCCGTATTTGACTACCTGAGAGCTAAACGCTTCTGCGCGAAGAGTCAAAAGAGCCCCCCCCCCCCCCCCCCCCGACTATTTGGGGAGTTTCGCAACCGCGGTACCAGCTAGATTTATGGTAATGAAAGGATCCCCTACCCGACAGCAGGGTCCGCCTCTCAACCGGGAGACTCTAGTTCTCCTGAGTTTATTCCTGAATAATTTTGGGATTTTTAAGTGTCCAAGATCCTGGCCCAAATACCAGACGTATATTTTATACCTATAAAACGTTTCAAAAGAAACTCATTGTTTAAACTGATTCGCCATTTGTGGATTAAACAGCGTGCCTGCATTACCATAACATTAGTTTATTTTTACTACCATTTAAATAATAAATAACTCACTGCTAAATCATAAATAACTCACTCTAAACTTGATATGGAAATTTAATCATCCTCATAATTTTTTATTTTTTTCATTCTTGTTTTCTTTCTTGGATAACAACCAATGGGTGATATGCCTTTAGTGTGATCTGATCACGGACGATGCTTTTAGTCATCCATGGAGGATGATGACAATTTAGCATCAGGTGGCTCGTCTGCTTTTACGTAGCTATTCGAAAATTCAAAAGTATTTTAGTTATGTATTTGTATTGCACTTACATCCGGTCATGATTAGCCTATGCGGGGCCGCGCCGGCTTGGTACGCATTGACCAGTAGGTGACAGCAGTAGACGATTATTCGCAAATATTTTAATTTCTTACTAATTGTGATTTGTATTTTTATTAATATCTACTTTCTTTTCCTACATCACAATAAGAAAATCTAAATTGTAATAGGTACTTTGTCAAAATTTAAGATTTTTATTTATCTGCAGGTAAAACGTGTCATAATAATATTATTATCACTAACTCTGACCCACACCATCATACAACGAATTGAACATATAGGAATCTGATAGCACAATCTAACATGTTTATGTGTTATTGATTGAGTAGGGTAACTAATTTCTTAAAAACCCAATGTTTTAAATATTGTAAATATGTATAGTTATACATTAATTTCAATAAAAGATTTGTTGACTCGTTCTCAGGCCTACGTACATTTTTTAATTATGGCTTCTAGTTACCTAAACTGACATCTATTGTTGATTAGCAGAACTAATTCACAGCAAAATAAAAAATTAAAAAAAAATGGTACACTTTTATTTTTTTAAGCAATGACGTATATTTCCGATACTAAACAATCTTTTATATCCCTCTATCGGGCACTTTCAGTATTTCCTGCAGTTTTGTGGCGTATCAAAAAGTCCTATTTATTGATATCTCGGCTTCTAAGCAACGTATCACGATAAAACATACACCAGATTTTAAGTTAGACCACCAGTAATACAACTGTGAAAACCGCACTCAATTTCATTCAGTGGTTTTGGCGTGATGCTGTGTCAAACATACAGACAGACAAGACTTTTAAAAATGTCAGATTCGTAATCTATTGGTCCTATATAGTCCCCTGATACCAAATTTTCTTAAATATCTTCAATGTACAGACATTATCGAGTTACAGTTTTATAATATATATAGATAAGTAGTTTGTGTTCGATGAGATAACGTGCCATTATATATTTGGAAACAATACTTCGAATCACTTTAAACTGGTGTAATTTCGGAAATAATACAAAATTTTTTGGTGTACATGCCATACAAGATAAGAGAAGAATAATTTTTCACACATTAAAAATGAAACAATGCAATACACTGGAAATAACGGCTACTGACGTCTCACTAATCTGTACGTAAATAATACGTACGTACACTGAACATCTTCCCCCCGTTAGAAGCTTCACAAAGTACTAAAACTACGTGATATGTTTCGATTAAAAAAAATTAAGGGTGGTATTCCACTCCTTATATATATTCCACATAATGACCACCTGTCATCAATTTTGATTGCTGTTCATAAATTTCAGGCGTTATAAGTAAGTGTTCCTAATAGAATCAATTTTTTGAAAAATTATCATAAAATGATAAAAATTTACTACTTTCAGATTTATTCCTTTGTATTCACCCGACTACCTATCTGCATGCCAAACTTTAACTTTCTAGGTCACCTGGAAGTTGGATATAGTTTTGATCTATAGGTCAGTCAGTGTTAAATTTCTCGATATTTGGACGTTAATATTTAAATAACCGTTTGAGATGTGTTTATGAAATTTGGAAGACGTATGTATTTCGCAAGTCTTAATAAATGAGCCAAATTTGACAGGTTTATGTTGAATAGTTTTTGAGTTATGAGGTGGTCAAAAGTGGCTCCAAATGGTTCGTGTAATATTACACACGGTGCTGCTCGCCAATTCTGTTAGCTAGAAAATTGGCTTACACGCTACCGCGTGTTTAGATCAAAATATTTTATAGGATAAGTACCTATATCACGGATGACTTTTTAAAGGTAGGTGATGATAGCTAGCAACACTGGAAACAAACCTAACCCGAATGCTCTGGATTAGATAAATTGGTAACAGAGTTCATCTACCTCGAAACGACTAGAATTATCGTTATTGTCTAGTTTGTTGTTCGCTGAGTGACTAGTAAGTATGACTTGACGGGTATCCCCTAGTTGCAGAAGGCTTAGAACTGGTTAAAGTTTACTAAGTTGATGAAGGCCTACGTCTAGAAGATCTTTTTAGATTAACTTAAAATTTAAGTGGTTTCATGGGTCATTTCACGCTTTTTTATATTGTTATAAAATTATTGAATAAAATTTATATACAAAAAAAAACAAAAAGATTAAAATTGGAGGCGCCGGGTATCGATCCCGGTACCTCTCGCATGCTAAGCGAGCGCTCTACCATCTGAGCTACGCCCCCTGGTAACAGAAATTATTAATTTGTCGTTACCTTTCCGCACAAAATAATCATTAAGCCCGAGGCGTTACGCAAAACTCGATCACGCGACATTGAAAGTACAACTGTATGTACCTTTCACTTTGCAATGTGCGTAAAAGGAAGTACATTGTATCGAAATATACCCTAGACACTGCAATGTAAAAAAAATAATAAAAAAAAATAACACACTCATACCCCCGCAATAGGTTGTTACCTGTGTCGCGGGTGGCATGAACCACACATACGAGTATAACACATCACAATCACACCCAATGTGCGTAAAAGGAAGTACATTGTATCAAAATACATACATCCTAGAGTCCTAGACCAGCTATACTCAACGTGCGGCTCACCCCGCCAAGATTTTGTAGTTGACCTATCTGGGGTTACTTTATTTTATAATAATCCAGGTGGTCACCGTCCTGTATGGATACATTAACACCACAGTAATGTCAGGATGCGGTGACCCACATTTGTTCTGGCTTAGTTAGCTTAGCTTCAACCCATTAATAGCCCACTACTGGGCACGGGTCTCTCCTCTTGAGGAGGCCTAGAGCATACTCCACCATGCTGCTCCAGTGCGGATTGGTGGAGGCTTAGTTACATACACTAAAAGATACCATACAAACTTCAAAGGATTGATCGCATCAATTGTCTACTATTAAAATTCACAAGTTTTCAGTATGTCAGCTCTACTTTCTATCTATACTGCAACTAATATTGCTGTCAGACCTAATACCCTAGAAAAATGAATTACGTCCATTTAGTGGGACACACTAGATAAGCATTATTCATGGTCGTCGGAATTACGGTGACGGAGTGAGAAATTGCTAATCGATGCGGTTCTATCTGAAGAGCTGGCGCGAGATATGTCGACTCAGCGAACGCACGCCTTGGGTTAATATCACGGTCTATACAAACACTAAATCATGCCTACCGCAGGTCTTTGCCCGCTTTGTACGATTATTTTTATCTACTTAATACTACGCTGAAAGTAACTCAATGATAGAGACAACATGCAGCCTAAACCAGCATGAAACTTTGTATAGGGGTGTTGTACAACGTTACAGCGCGGAACTTTATACTCATAAATTTAAAGTAGGTATATTTCTTTTTGTCGCTTAACAATTCCTAGGCATGTCGTGCCGTCATTCAGCGCTGACCCAGTAGTGACTGGTACAGTACAGGCGAACATGTGGTCCAGTTAGAGCGGGAGATGTTCGACTGCGCTGACAACGAACCACACGAAGCAAAGAGGAATTTTACCCCTCCTCGCTTGCTCCCCTGAGGGCTACCCGCTCCCGAGGAAGCTCTTAGAGTAAGGCGACCGTCTGGGTGACGACTGAGTGACCAAAGTTCGTCTGACGAATGATAGGGATCCCCGCTAAACTGCGGGTCCATCCCTCCACTAAGAGACACTAGTTTTCTCGAATGCAAGCCCGGGTAAGAAAGGGTTATCTTGATTCTTGAAACACATCTTGCTCACACCATTCCGCGGCCAGCGGGTAGCATAGGTGGATATTGTTTTGTTCTGGCTGTTGTGTTTAGCACTTCGAATTTAAAAAAAATGTGTCCTAAAAGTGTAAAAGTGAGGATAATTTTTTTTTGTAATTATAAAAATAAACTTCGTCTGACTGACTCGATCCAAACTATAAATGAGAAATTATTGGTAATATTAAAATTAAAAAAAAAAAACAATTGGAGGCGCCGGGTATCGATCCCGGTACCTCTCGCATGCTAAGCGAGCGCTCTACCATCTGAGCTACGCCCCCTGTTATTAATATATTTAAATAATATCACCACGAGTAAAAAACTCAACGTCACATTTTTATTAAATAATCAGGTTCCATTTGTAACCTTTATCAGATTAGTTGTGACATGACAAACACAATTTATTACAACAAAGTTATCGCTGTGAATAAAATTGTATTGCGCAAATTATATTAATATATTTTATGATATAATTAGATACGTATTTTATTATTGATATTGAAATATTTTTTATATATTGTATTAGCTTACAATGTATAAAACTTGGTTGACTGAAATACCATGTGATGGTAGGGGTCTATTGGTATAAGGGCCATAACATAATAAAGCTAACGCCTTGGATAGTAGCTAACTTAGAAGAAGTCTATTCACTCTTGCCTTGAAGACAAAATCGAACGGAAACCCCGCACCGACCGACGCGACGCGATGACGCGGGATTGTATTATAATTTTTGCCAGTTCGCCCAATAATTATTATAATATTGATTGCTTCTATCTTTTTTATATTAGTTACCTCTGATTTATTGTACCCATTTTGCTGCTTGATATTGTAAGGAATTTTAGTGTTACGACAATCTTAATTACAATAATATCAAAGTTTACGCAACTGCCTCGGGCGCCATGCGCCATACAGCCTCAGTAGTCTCAGTACCTACACACAGAGATAGAAATTGGAAACTTTTGTCACCAGGGGGCGTAGCTCAGATGGTAGAGCGCTCGCTTAGCATGCGAGAGGTACCGGGATCGATACCCGGCGCCTCCAAATATTTTTTGTATAAATAACTATATAATATATATCACTACTAAGAACTGTTGAGTAGGAAATTTATAAATAACAAAATGAAAAAGAAAATCATAATATGTAGCTCCCCGATTTAAGCAAGAGCGTGAAGCGCTACCTGAGCTTTTCCAAACTTTTATGACGGCAAGACGAAGTGAAAGTGTTACAACTTATGCGATCCTGGTCCTCGTGTGAATATGATATTAACTCTTTAGTAGAGTTTAAATTAACTTTTAAAAAAAGAATCTGTTAAAGGGAGAAAAAAGTCGATAAAAAATATCTGCTTCAGAATTAAACATCAGCTGTCAGTTACTGCATGTATCTGGCTCTTAATAGTTCCTTTTGCCCTAGTAGTTGTGGGAAATCTATTCAACCCTTTTAGTTTTGTATACAAGGGATGAATAATGGGAGAGAATACTTATTTAAAATACAGAAACCGTAAGTTATTAAAGACTAGCTGACCCGGCAAACTTTGTACCGCCTAACAACTCCCCCCTCCTTTCCCCTCTCCCTCTTCCTCCCCTTCCCCTCTACCTCTCGCTCTCCCTCGACTGTCAGTTATAAAATAAAAAAGTTACGATAAGTTGCTAACGTTACATTAGAAAGTCGTTAAGATTTCAAAGCGATCGGACCTAATGCTACAGATTATTCAGTTATTTCCTTCTTCTTCTCTTCTATTTCTTGGTAGTAATAAGTAGTATAATAAGTAACTTTATGAGGTTAACTGTTAAAAATCCACAAAAGATTCATGAAATGTATTTTCAGATCTATATATCAAAACGGAGTTCCAGGTCACACAATACAGTTTCATATTAAAATAAAATGTAGGTCAAATGTACGACGAGTACGATGGGTCTTTATTTCGCTTTAGCCTTTACCAGTTGAGCGCATATCACTGAAAGGTGTGCGAACAGAGCTCCGTTCTGATACCCCATTACAAAACATGCTCATTTTCACCTGGGGGCACATTGACCCGGTTTCCTACTGCGAATGGTAGCGCGGAAAAATAAAAAGACTGAGAAATCAACGGAGAGAGGTACCAGGTAACCATAGGAATACAATAGGTGCGCTGAGGGCGGCTTGTTGCAACTGGTACGCGGCAGCGACACGGTTTTTATGTATTTCGCGAAGTGTATACGGATATTTTTGTCACCGTTTAACACCCTTGGGATTAGGGTTAGAATTTAAGTATTTTCGAGTGTCATTTGAAAAAAGAAGAATTATTTCAATTTATGATTTCTTCGCCTAACAAAGGTTAAATAGGTCAAATTTAATAACAAATTACCGGACATATTCGAAGTGAAACATCACTAAGATGTACTTTAAATGGATACTTTTTTTCATTTATGCAATCTCAGCTGAATTCGCTTACAACTAAGCAATATCAAAATCTGTACGATAAAGTCAAATAAGTCAAAAAAAAAAACGTTGTTCTTCCTCAAACATGAATATTATTTTAAAATAAACACAAATCGTATTTTAAAATAAACGCAAATAACGTGGGCTTTCAATAAAAACACACTTGCATTCCCGGGCTTCGCATCGAACATTCCGATTGAGATGATCACGTTTCGAACAGAATTTATAAAACGATGAAATTGCTGTGATTCCTATCTATGGATATCTGGAAGTTTTACGCAGCTCAACGTTTCAATGATACTTAAATGTTTTCGAGTTATCTTCGTATAAAAAATATATCGGGCTCTGTTCATTCGATTTTTAGTGCCAATTTAATTTTTTTTACGGATAAGTGGCAATCAATACCAAGTCATGAAAGTTGATTACAAATCAATTGCTAGTAAGTACTGAAGACTGAGATAGTAATAAGACTGAGAGAGTATACTTCATTTATAAGAATCGCTAGACTTTCATCATGAATTCTAACGTTAAAATAATTTTAAATTGCGAAAACAACCTTAAAAAACATAACATTTCGTGGAAGCGGCTTAACGTAGAATTCTTTGTGATTCAAGACCGTCCTATAGTTGATTGCTAATTTTCTGAAATACTACTAAAATAAGATTTATAAGCACTTATTTTATAATCAAACAATTTAACAAACAAATTGAATAACCTGTTCAAGTTATAAATTAGTTTTCATCGGCGTCGCTCAGATTCGCTGTTTTAAATCAAAATTAAATAAAAAAAAATCTTCCAATTAAGTAAAATATACTATAAAGAATTAATAAAGATGATAAATGTATACGGTTTCGAGAAGAAAAATGTACAAGAAAGGGGGCGTCCATAAATTACGTGAGGTGTTTAAGGGGGGGAGGGGGTCGAGTCAAATCTCATCTAATCTTACGTTGGAGAGAGGGGGGGTCTCGGCAAATATCACGCAATTTTTTTTCTGATTGAAACAAAAAAAAAATTATACTATTTTGGTCTATTTAATCCAGATTGTACATGCTTAAGATTTATCCAACATACATACCAGCACCAACACGTGTTTCGCCCCGAAACGGAGCATCATCAGGGTAAGTTGACTCTACGATGGTTAGTCGGAAAGTTAGTCGGTACTAAAACTCTTGAATGTTCTTGAGAATTTTGCGATAACACAACAATAGTTTGTTCAAAATTTCCGAATGCTTCCAGAACTTTCTAGAACGTAATGAGTTACCAAGCTATCATAAACCAGCAAAACATCTCACCAGCTACGACGGTCTCCGCGCGCGGCAGCCTCTGCAACACGTGGTGTATGAGGCCGACGTCGGTGCACGCCTGCAAGTTGCGCACACTCTTGCGCAGAATGGCGATGAACACCGACCATATCTCCGCCTGGGAACAAATGTGAACAGTTAAACAAAAAACAGTTTAATATTTTTTAATACGTCAATAAGCTCAATCGAGCGTAAGTGGCAAATGGTTACTTTAAGTAGACTTGTTTGTGTATATTATGTGTACAGATATGTGTTTCTAATGCACATTATATGAAAATTCCACCTTCTGGTCTCCTCCATATAAAAAACTGTACCATATATCAACACCAACCATTTAGCCGACATATTAATTTGCAAAGTCATAAATCGGAAAATGGTTTCCTAAAACCAAATTGTATTTGAAAGAAATGGTATTTTGAAGTAAAATCCAACAACACCGTACACTATGGAGTAGACGAGAAGTAATATTCATCTTCACTTTAAGTGTAGGAAAGATAACCTTAAAAAATTTAAAGATACATAATTATTGTACCAATCGCGTTCAAAAAACTAGGAGGTCCTATACAGGCAGGTAAACACAGGTAGGATTCTTATTTAAAACAATACGCGCGGTATTAAAGCACGCGCTTCAAAACGCCAAATGTGTACCTAACAGCTGTAACACACACAACTAACAACACACACTAAACACCTAACACTTAACATACTTTTCCTTTTATTGAAAGATTTACTTAATCTTTCAATTGTATTGTTATTTAGATCATCTTCATAGTAACTATAGAAAAGAAGACGTATTTTGATTGAAATTGCAAGAACAACTCCATCATATAACAATACGGATTCCACTAACAAAAATATTATTACAAATTTACAACAGCAGGTTGGAAAGCAAAACACTGCTTCGCAATTTGCCTCGCACTCCAGATTGCAATTAAAACAGCAATTGTAATGAAACGCGCCGAGTCAAGTTCAGTTCAACGCTTAAAGAATGCAACGTTTTACTCAGTAAGCAATTTATTATAATTTCAGTATCCAAAGTCTTACTGTGATTTTCTATCCAAAAGTATGGTTGCAAATGCACTTGAGGCGTGATACGGAAGTTTATCATATACTCACGTATTATCGATATTATCACGCTCTTACTTAGTGATTAATAAACATAATTTGTTAAGATTAATTAAGCTAGCATAAGCACGTCCATGTACAATATAAATAGTGTTTAATAAAGCAAATGAGAAGAAGTCTCACTCGACACCTAACTGTGGTACTTATTCTCGGAGATTACTCTCTCCGAGACTGCCCTCTCCATGGCTACGGCGTAACTCTGCTCAAAAGCACAACCTATCTGCTGCTGGACCCTGGTCCTCAAATGGCGACCCTTGGCCTCACATCACATGGCGACCCTTGCCTAAAGAACTTGGACGGCGTCACCCCCGCTTAAAGAACTTGGACGGCGTCACCCCCGCTTAAAGAACTTGGACGGCGTCGCTCCCGCTTAAAGAACTTGGACGGCGTCACCCCCATATCACATGGCTGCTAAAGGAACTTGGACGGCGTTGGCAAGAATCGTGGACGGCGCGACGTTGAACCCTGGTGAGAAACATGGATGGCGTTACCTCTGCAGAGGAATTTGATCAGTAATCCAAAAACGAGATGGTCCGAGCTTCGTCCGAGGAGGTTGTAATAGCGCAGACTGCGTCGTGAGAAGTGAATGCTGCACTTTGATCGGAGATGTCACATCGGCTGGATCCAAGCAAGAAATAACCCGGACTACGCAGAGCAAGATTCAGCACACGGCATGAGTTACGTGAGTCAAATGTCTGTAATTTAACTCTTATTGTATTTGTTTTTTGGTATTTTTTTTTTTCTTTCTGTATGTTGTAAAATGTGCACGATGGACATTTAAATGGAAATAGAGCTCACGTCGTTATATATTAGATTAAAATTGTTAAGAGAATATATTGTTAAGTTAGGACCCAGCAGGAGGTCGGGAAAAAATTTTGATGAGAAAATTAGCGAAGCCAGAGCTATCTATAACCGATATAAATTAATTATTAAAGATACGGTTAAATTCTCAGAGGAATTGGCATTATTGATAGGTAAAATCGAGGAATTATATAAAAAAATTATTGTTTTCGAGACACCGGTAGAAATCATGGCGTCAGAAAAGTTTTGTCTTAAAACGGCGGTCAGCTTGCTGCCAAAAATGAGCGGTAGTGAACAAGTAACTCTGGACCTAATAGACGCAATATCATTATACGATTCAATGTTAGGAGCGGACGATAAGGGGAAACTTATAAAGTTCGTGCTCACCACACGGCTCAACCAGGGAGCTAAAATGCGTTTATCGTCTAGCTACTCGACGGTTGCTACACTTATAGCGGACATGAGGACGCATTTGCTTACCTCAAAATCGGATGTCGCTATACAGGCTAAGCTCGCACGTGTTAGGCAGGACCATAGAACGATTAGTGATTACGGCTCGGAAATAGAGAAATTAATGGTGGATTTAACCATCTGCCAGGCCGGGGAGAATGAAGAGGCCCTTAAGGTCTTAAGTCCCTTGAACGAGAAATTAGCAGTGAGAAAATTCGCGGACGGGCTGCGTAACCAGCGTCTAGGAACCATAATTACGGCTAGGAACATAACATCGTTAAAGGATGCGATCAGAGTGGCAGAGGATGAGAATTGTGCTTCTTCTGCTCCATCTGGATCATGCATGGCTTTCCGAGACAATTATAAGCTGTATAGGAATAAGAGAAATAATAATGGTTTTCGTGTGTCTAATAATTCTAATTACAATCACGCGCAGCAGAGATCAGCGGTTGATCGTACGTGTAAAAATGCAAATCGTAGTTGGTATTATAATAACACGCGCGGTCGTGCTCAGAGGAACAATAATTTTCGAGGACCGCATGGTCAGCAAAACCGTAAGCAGGTAGCATGCATTGTGCAAGATTCGCAAGGCCGTGACTCGAATGCAAGGTCAGGTTCAGAAGGTAATGCAGGTCAGTTTTTCGAGTCTAAGCATATTTTAGCTTGTAATAGTATTAACTGGGTTAATTTCTTAGTAAATAACTTATATTCAGAATGGTTAGTAGATACTGGCGCATCGTTGTCTGCAATAAAGAATAGTTTTTTTAAGAATAGTTCGTTGAGTTCAAAGATAGTTAAGGATGAATTAATAATTGACGGTGTAGGAGGTAAATTAAAAGCTATAGGTTACGTTTATTTAAAGCTAGAATTTAAACAATTTTCCTTTATGCATAAGTTTTATGTTTTTGATGATTTACCGTGTAAAGCAATTGGTATTTTAGGTCAAGATTTTTTGCAGAAATATAGAGGTGTTATAGATTTTTCAGAGAATAAGTTATCTCTTCAACAACGGGGACAATTAGTTTCGATTCCTTTAAAGTGTTATAATTATTCTTTAACCATTTCACCGCGTTGCGAAGTGATAAAGTATTTACCTGTCAATAGAGTAGAGGATTGTGTTGTTTTGAGAAAGGAATTGCAAAAGGGTGTTTTTTTGGCTAATAGCTTAGTTAGACCTAAACACGGAATGGTACCCGTTAGAATATTAAATACAACGTCAGAAGAGGTAGAGTGTGATTTAACGAATGTACATATTAGTCCGTTATGTGAATATAATTATTGTTCTTTTGCGGAACCAGGAAAAAGCGTTGAACGCATTAAGAAAATATTTTCTCTTCTCCAACTCGATTATTTGAATGATGAAGAACGATTGAGTATTGAGCAAATTTGTGCAAAATTTCCAGATATATTCCATATTCCAGGAGACAAGTTATCAGTCACAAATGTGTATGAACAGTCGATAAGATTAAAGGAAAATATTACTCCAGTCTATAGGAAACCGTATAGGATACCTTTTGTTCAGAAAAAGGAAGTTGATAGGCAGGTACAGGAAATGTTAGAGAATGATATAATTGAGGAGACCGTGAGTGAGTGGTCGAGTCCTATATTGATTGTACCTAAGAAAGCGGATAGGAACGGAGAAAAGAAGTGGCGTGTAGTGGTGGACTACAGGCAGTTGAATGAGAGAATTCTGGATGACAAATTTCCTTTACCCAACATTAACGAAATTTTAGATTCATTATCCGGTGCTATGTATTTTAGTCACTGTGATTTATCCCAATCGTATTACCAATGTAGTTTGGATGAGCAAAGTAGGAAGTACACATCTTTTACAACAGATAAAGGTCAATTTCAAATGCGAAGGTTACCAATGGGGCTCAAGATTAGTCCTAGTTCATTCAGTAGAATGATGACAGTAGCTATGTCTGGATTAAATTATGACAAATGTTTAATTTATTTGGATGACTTAATAATTTTTGGTCGAAACTTAGATGAACATAACCGTAATCTTTTATCTATTTTTTCACGATTAAGAAAAGTTAATCTTAAGCTAAACCCTACAAAATGTGAATTTTTAAAGAAACAAATTCTATACTTAGGTCACATTATCTCATCTGAAGGCATTTTACCAGATCCGGAGAAGGTTGTGGCAATAAAAAATTATCCGCGACCCTCCACTGGTGACGAAGTAAAACGTTTTATAGCATTTGCAAATTACTATAGAAAATTTATTCCTAATTTTGCTAATATGGTAATACCGATGAATATGTTGTGTAAAAGAAATGTTGTGTTTAATTGGACGGAAGAATGTGAAAAATCATTTTTACTGTTGAAAGATGCATTAATGAATCCTCCAATATTAGATTTTCCAGATTTTTCTGAAAGTAACACATTTACGTTACAAACTGATAGTTCAGGATATGCGATAGGAAGTGTATTGTGTAATGGGAACGGGAAACCCGTTGCATATGCTAGTAGGTCTTTAGGAAAAAGTGAGTTAAATTATCCTATAATAGAGAAAGAGTTGTTAGCTATAGTTTGGTCAGTTAAGTATTTTAGACCCTATTTATATGGTAGGAAGTTCGTTGTAAAAACGGATCATAGACCTCTTTTGTATTTATTTAATATGATTGATCCTTCAAGTAGATTAACTAAGTTTCGTTTATGTTTAGAGGAGTATGACTTCGAGGTAGAATATATAAAAGGAAAAGTAAATGTTTTGGCAGACGCATTGTCTAGAATAGTGATTTCAAGTGATGACTTGAAAACAATGCACGAGAAAAGTATCTCAGTTATGACACGAGCTCAATGTCGTTTACAGTCACAGTCAAATAATTCGGATATTCGTGGTAAAGACTCTTCGGTTAGTAGGACTGATCACCCTAGAATCGTAGAAGTTCTTAAGAAGGAGAAAAAAGATATTGAAGTACTTCAGATAGGTATAGATGAATGGAAAAAGTTGTTACGTAACAAGGAATATACTAAAATATTTTCAAAGTCGCGCAAATTGTTGTATGTGCCTGAAAACTCGAGTATTTATGTAAACTATGATTCTTTATCGGCATCATCGCGAGACGAGTTGTCGAAGGAAATAGTAACATTTTGTATTGAAAAAGGCATAAAAGAAGTAATCATTGTGAAAAATCGTTATAACGAATGTACGATTAGAAGAATGGCGGAATATTTAAAAGATAATAGCAATCTGCACATATCAGATTTTAAAGTGTGTGTAGTGGCAGGAGTACATAGAGTACAAGATCCTGATGAAAAAAAGGTCATTATGAATGATTTTCATATTTTACCCACAAGTGGACATACGGGTATACGTAGAATGGTTAGTAATATAAAGAAATATTATTACTGGCCATCTCTCGAAAAAGATGTTACAGACTATGTACGTAAGTGTAGTAAGTGTCAAAAACAAAAGTTTCACAGAAACGTTAAGGAACCAATGACCATTACTACAACAGCATCAACATCTTTTGAAAAAGTTTACTTGGATATAGTAGGTCCATTGGATAAGGACGTAAATGGAAAAGTGTATGTATTAACGCTACAATGCGAACTTACGAAATTCGTGGAAGCTTATCCGTTAAAAAATAAATCTGCAAATGAAGTAGCAAAAGCGTTAGCAGAGAATTTTATTCTGAGGTTCGGTGTACCTCAAAGTATAGCTACAGATAGGGGTTCGGAATTCATTTCTAACGTTATGGCAGAACTTTGCAATCTCTTAGGCATCAGTAAAACAATATCCGCTGCGTATCATCATGAAAGTATCGGTTCGTTAGAAAACGCTCATAAAACTCTAGGTGCATATTTGAGAATACAAACTAATAACAATACATCAGCATGGAGTTCTTGGATTCCGTATTGGTGTTTTTCTTACAATACAACAGTGCATACTGCAACCAAATATACGCCTTATGAGTTAGTTTTCGGGAAAACATGAAGGTTACCAGCTAATTTTCAGAATGAAACCGTAGAACCATTGTATAATTTTGACGATTACCCTTTGGAGTTTAAATATCGATTACAGAGAGCTCAGGCGGATGCTAAGAAGAATGTCATTGCTAGTAAGATTGCAAGAAAAGAATTGTACGATAAAAACATTAACCCTGTAAAATATAAAGAGGGAGACTTAATTTTAGTTAGGAATGAAATTGGAAGTAAATTAGATGGTATATATAAGGGACCCTATGAGGTCATAAAAGACGAATCACCTAATGTAAAAATTAAATATAAAAATAGAATAGATACTATACATAAGAATAGAACTAAATTATATTGTAATAATAATTAATGTTTTCATTTTGTTTGTTTTAATTTGTATCATTGTTTTTATAACAAATTTATATAGCATTGTTTTAATTGTGTTAATTTGAAAAAAAAATTGTATTGTAAAAATTTTTTTTTTTGTTAAGAAGGGTGATGAGGCGTGATACGGAAGTTTATCATATACTCACGTATTATCGATATTATCACGCTCTTACTTAGTGATTAATAAACATAATTTGTTAAGATTAATTAAGCTAGCATAAGCACGTCCATGTACAATATAAATAGTGTTTAATAAAGCAAATGAGAAGAAGTCTCACTCGACACCTAACTGTGGTACTTATTCTCGGAGATTACTCTCTCCGAGACTGCCCTCTCCATGGCTACGGCGTAACTCTGCTCAAAAGCACAACCTATCTGCTGCTGGACCCTGGTCCTCAAATGGCGACCCTTGGCCTCACATCACACACTTACTTACTCGTTTATTCATACACTAGCTGTTGCCCGCAGTTTCGCACGTGGAAATTATGCTTATCATATTTATCCCCCATTTCACCCCCTTGGGGATTGAATTTTGAAAAATCCTTCCTTAGTGGATGCCATACGGGTTTGGCCTGTGCGTTGATACATCAATCAATCTGAGTCAATCACTTTTGAATTTTATATATACAGACAGAAGATTAGGTAGAAGTTTTTCTTTTAAGTTTTAACTAAAAACAAATTAAATTAGCATGAATATTAATGAAACACTAACAATTAGCGACAATACACGACGGACTGGAGTTGCTCCTATTCCTCCGTTTCGTTGCGCAACTTACTTATTATTTTGATGTGTAATTCGCATTATAAACACTAGTTATTTCTACTTCTATCTTTGATTTAACAAAATAATGCCCTAGAAAAATATTTCTGTGTGAATATTAAATATTCTCCGAGCCATTGCAACATCACTAATTTATATCTCTTAGCTCAGAAGCACTGAGCTGCCACACGTTGCTTTAATTTATGCAAATGTAAATGTTGTGTCGGGCGCTCGGGCGCCGTCTGCCGTTTAGCCTGCGAATATTTACACTTTTAGACACTTGCATACGACTATGAAAACTTTATGAGTGAATTAAGGTTAACTTTTAATTTGATCAGACGCAACACAAATGAAAATAAAGGATGTTTAAATTCAAAAGAGTTACTTCAAATATTTTAAATTATGTGATGATGAATTTATCATCCCGCCGTTGAACGTGTAATACATAAAAATTTAAATTTAAAATTAATAAGTGGAAACGTTAATCCATAGAATCATTTATAACGTGTACAGGAGATTCGCACCAAGATGAGAATATTCCCAAGAACACCAAGGCTACAGAAGAACGAAGGATAAAGTTAAGAGTCCCTAGAAACTTACAATAAAATGAGACAGCACGACTGAGGAAATGGGTGTGGTCTTTTCTTGTTAAAAAAATGGCAGAGGGGTTGAATTACCTGAGCATGAAACAAAAATGTGTACGTGTGTCTTAACTCTTATTCATTTATACGAAGTGAAACTTCTTTTTTTAATATATTTTTTGATATTTGATACTTTTTTCGCTTCTTGCCTTTATCTTTTTTATGCAGGCAGGCGTGACAGTAAATAAAACGTTTCACAAAAGCGTGACTATTTTTTTCCGCCTTCTAATGCTTCTATCTTCTCCGCCTCCACAACGTTGATATACCTTATAGAAACAGGGTCGGACTTGGGTGTATTATGTATAAATTGGACGGACATTATTTATACATTGCATCCAATGTATAAATGAGTAAAACAGCTCAAGATTTTCTTGCTCCGTTCAATCAAATAAAAACAAGAAAATATTTAAATTTTTGAAATATTTTATATGAGCGTGTCTCTAAAGAACGTTATTCTTATTCGCCTGCAAGTAGCAAGATACTAAAGTTTATCAAGACTAGAGAGGAATTAGAAAGACGTTCAAGATATCTTAGACGAGTTCACACAGCAAAGAAATTCTTTTATTAGTTATTTTATTTTTACTGTCATTGAATCCTACAAAAAAAACCTATATTTTATCTGCGAAATTTTTATTCAGTTTAATGATTAATCCAGATTCACACAAACTCAAACATTCCTAGGAATAGAATACAAAGGGGGCGGAAGTGTTTCAAGTGATCGAACGAAGATGAAATAGATTATATTTTCCTAAAAAACTTACACATCTTGTGGCTTTGTCCGATAAATAATAAAATTTATTATTGAATCCTAACGACAAAAACATTTTTTCTGCGACTTTTTTATTGAATTTGTACCAAATTCACATAAACTCACATCCATTCCCAGGAACACTAAGGCAACATAAATGCAAGGGATGTTAGTGGATTCAATCGAACGTATACGAAACAAAGAAAAAAAGAAACAGAAATAGACACATACTTATGCATGCACAGCCATATTAGCCACAGCAGTTAATGATTTGCTTTAATGATTCCGCTCAAGGAAAAGGAATCTTCGACAAAATTCACAGAAATACACTTCCATTCCCAGGAATACTAAGGCTACAGAAAATACGAGGAAATTTAAAAAATCCAATGAAATTATAGAAAGAGCAATAAAATGACAGCAATGCAAAACAATATGTTTTTGACGTGATAACATACACAGATAAAAATTTTGAACTCTGCTGTCCTTTTTTAAATTCCCATAGGAACTAGGGCTACATGAAACGCATGTGAATATACCTACACGAAACAATAAATTGAAGAAACGCGTTACATGAAAGAGACAGAAGTATCTAGTTTACTAAACGACTTTTATCTTAGTAATAGCATGACTGGTAATGGAATAATTAGCATACAGGTCTAAAGTAGGTATAGGTACCCAAGATGATATAGGAATAGCCATATTGTAATTATTCAATTGATAGATAGGATGATTATATGAAATAAATTACCTTCGATGTATTAAAATGTACAATGCGTAATGTAATTTAATTTTATTGAAGGGTACACTTTTGTCGTATATAACTTCCCAAGTGTAATTTGATTTCTTTAGGTCTCAGCAAATAATGAAAGCTGGCAAGCAAACAGAAACATGACATAGGAATAGGAACAAAACAAAAGGCAGCTGTAATTTCATTACACTCTGCGGCCGTTAGCGAAACAATCTCGGCGAGATTAAGCGCAATTCACTTGGCGCCTTCAAGGAATGTCGAATAAAAAAATATTTTCAACTTCCCAAGGAAACGGCCATCTCGACGTAGCCCTGAAAATGGAGTTTGGAAGAGAACATTTGCAAATAAAGGCGCGTAAAATCCGAGCATAATGCCCGGTGGCTTAATAAATCTGGGACTTTTACGACTGTTAAATAGCTTTTGAATAAATCTTTACTGCCATATAAGAAACTTCTTTCACATTACTCAGCATCATCCTACTACGTATGAGTATAGCTCTAGGTATATCTTAAGTTTCATTTCAATACAAATGAAAACGGATTTTAATTTTTAAGTTAATGCGTTTTACCACCCATGACTACATCACCACTTACCATCAGGTGGGATAGTAGTCAAGCATTAACTTATAAGATATAAAAAAAAAATCCTGGTTAATTTTTACGGTTACTACAGTAGATAAGAATAAATAATTACTTACAGACATTGTTTTTAATAATTTTTTTATTTGATAATTACTAAAGGGATTGATATTTTCCAGGCAGTTTAGGGTAGTCCAATTAGTTTATTACGAGTTGTCTATAGTTTCTTAATAATGACAAGATGGTTTTTGTTATTTATAGGCGGACTGAAAAAATGTTTTTAGTTCCAATTTAAAGTTTATATAGGATTTTTTGTTTATAAAATAAATTTATTATTATTAACTACTGTTGCAATTCTTATTGTTCTAAATGTCTCTGACACAGTGTCTTTCGAACACAATGCCTTATAGGTAGAGGTAATTGTGCCGTAATCCAACGTCGTAAAACAACATTATTGTAAAAACACCACAATTTTAAATACTTCCAACAACGGATAAAACTTTTACCAACACAATTACTTCAACGTACTCGCTTTTAACGCGCGAACGCTGCGTGCATAATAAAGCCATCAAACTTCTCACTTGTTCAGCGTCACGTCAACTCATACCACCACATTTGCACGACAAAGCCGTTTATACAACACCAAGTAAATAAACGTAGCCCCATTCATATCTACTCAGAAAGCACGTACTCGGCTTTATAAAACTTTGACCGACATAATAACACCAACGCTCTTAATCCGCCAACGCTCGTGCATAATAAAGCGTCACGGCACGCCGTCAAACTTACTCGTTCAGCCCTAACCCTGTTCACAGTAAAACAAAGTGATACAAGTAACGCAGCGACGAGTTCCGCTCACCCACTGGCGGCTGAAAAATGTTTTGGTGTACTGTAGATGACGATTGTATGTGTGTTTATATGTATGTAATTTTAGCACGGCAACCAACCTATCATTAATTTCTTACAATATGTAGTGTCTATATAATTTCATTTGAAACAGATCACAGATGATGTTTTTTCGCTAATCTTGAGAATCACAAAGATAAGTATTAGTTTTCACGTACTGATTAGCATGTTTTCCCATAAGAGGAATCAGGCTACTGAGAAGTACTAAACAATTTAATGAACTGCTAATACCACAACAATAGGCCAACAAAATGACACAATTAGTGAGATATTCGACACTCTTTCACGCATATACTTATCAAGACAATATCGGTGAGCCGGGTGCGCGTGTACCGTTGTACAGCGACGCTTCATGCATAATAATCTCGTCAACTCCTCACACGTTTTACGCCAGAGCATTTGCACGACAAAGGGGGCGACACGTCGCCGCGTCGCGTCGCGGTGCTTCCCTCATTATCTACGCAAACACCGACACGTCACAACATTGACATCGTCCCGTATTGAGGGAAGTGCGGCCGCAAGCTCCACTTCAAATTTTAATAGCAAGTAATTATGTTCGTGTCGATTCACTGTATAATTTTGCAATTTGTTTTGGGTAATGGAAACAGCAAGAAGTTAGGGTGTTAGAAGCTACGTACAAACTTGATTGGAAGCCAACCTTTGCTTATTTTGCATACAACTTGTTAGTTGCGTTGTTACGCACACTACGCTTCATTTTAATATATAGTCACTGCAATTTGTACCATCCAAATTAATGTCTCTTATTCACTTGAGTATGAGAAACGGGTTATGAAAAGGAATTATTCCAAATAAGCGTCACCAACCTTCTAAACTACCTTGTCTCATTTTCTAAGCCGAGTTGGAGTAAAAGGAAAGCTGTCAGCGGATAATGGGTGAAAGTCAATAACGGCATAATCCACCACATCCCAGAACATGATAGATTAGAGTTTGGCAAGACGAGCCGATCGCTGTAACGACCGATCGATGTCTTTCAGCAGGAACTCATAAGATGATGAAGCAAAATGGATTTATATATTCTCTGTACTCTATAGATTCCCTCATTTTTCAAATTATGCCACCTATTATGACAAAAGACTCTTCTCCAAGTTAAGATACGACTGTTGAGCCTTCGCTTTGATTCCAGTCAGGGGATGCGTTATGTTTCTTTCATTTTACGAGTACGTATAAGATAATCCTAAAGCGAAAATTATGATTGAGCGTTGAATTTTGATTACCCTAGTCCAGGTGCAAATATAGGCGGAATTTGTTAAAACCTAAGACATCGCCCTAGTTACATACATAAAGTATTACAAGTTCGCCGTGAAATTACTTAGAAAGTTGTGAATTATGAAGCGTTTCGGGCAGACAGCCGGAGCGGCGCAACAACGTCGGGAAATGTTGAAGACGCACCTTCATCAATTTTAATGTTTTAAAACCCCGCGTTCACTTTTATTTTATGGGTGCAATTATATTAATGGTTTAAGAAGATTTGGCTTAACGATAACTTGTGGCAACGAGATATTTTGTGATAGTTAAATGGTTGAGTCTTCTGCCTGTGTGTGCTTGTCTAGCCTGCCGGTTTGGGTGTTTGTGTTTCTTGTGTAATTTCGGTTTATTAATGCGGGCCTAGGATTCCTTGTGTCCAGGGTGATATGATTATTTATCGATAAGGTTATTTGACGTTGGTCCGCACTATGTCACTTAAACTTGACAATAATAATATGACTCGGAGATGAACTGACTTAACATATTTAATGACAATTAATTAAAGACTCCTTACGACTAAATAAACGAACTTTTCTGAGTCGGGCCGCAAGAATCTAATCTCGGTTTGAGATGCTGAAATATACCGAATTGTGTGTAAAAATGACATTTCTAAGATCTGATCGTTTATTTATTTATTTAATTAATCCTTTATTGCAATTTTATACAATGGGCGGACTTAATGCCAAGTGGCATTCTCTACCAGTCCAACCCTTGGTTATGATGAGAATGTGTGGTTGGCTTAATTTATCTGTAGCGTTTATTTATTCGGCTGCAGGAAATTCAATGATCACACTAAAATGAGTTTAAAATTAAATTATGTTCCTTTCTTACTCAAAAAGTCTTCTCACCACAACAAGCATGTAACCTACACAGAAAGTTTTACTTATAGAAATAAAAAAGAAAACTCAACCCAACCCCGCGTAACCCTTTGAATAAAATCTGTCAGGTACTAGGGTTACATGAATGAAAGGTGATTTGTAAATGAGATAAGATCGTAATGGAAAAAGGCCTCCCCCATCATCAAATACTTCGCTTTTTGTGACTGTGACCACAACAAACAAACTACTCCTACTACCATGCTTTCATCTGAAAAAGTGAATTAAATTGATGCAATTTTATCCTCAAAATTAAGCAAATGCGAAATTGGAAAAAAGATGAGGCAAAATTTCCAAAGAGTTAAGTTTGTTCCACTTTACCACCAGGGCGTTATAAGTCCGGAGGCGATGAAATCTTCTCGGGTCTCAGAAAAAAGAGAGCAAAAGCTCGTTGTAGAACAAAAAATATGTGGCACAAAAGAGATGCATTGATAGTCCCGTCCCGTCTTCGTTTCTGTTAAACAAAAGCGTGAACAAAAAAGAAAAAGTCAAGTTCGAGCTTAAGTACCGGGCTATTAAACTGACGTTGAATTTTAAAACAAAAAATACATAGTTTTGTGTTTGTCGTTTAACGACTATTTTATGCAAAAGCTACTAAATTATGTATGATTTTTGTTAAGGAGGCTTTTTTATGTGTTTTTTTTGTCCATATTGACAACGTTAAACGTTAGTAAACGTTATTAACTCATGCTGAAAATCGGCACTTAAGTTCCGTTTTAGGGATGACATGAACATTTTTGAAGTGAAAACTTCTTTAGTACGGGGGTGATTTGAAATTTTATGAAACGAAACTGTCCAGTAAAAAGAGACAAACACATAAATTCTAAAGTGAGATAGGAAGCATTGTACAGGGGTAGGGTAGGGTAGGGGAGTTGATTGGAGCGGAGCGGGGCGGAACGGAGCGGAGTGGAGTGGAGTGGAGTAGAGAAACCTACATTTATCATCTTCCCGAAATTTCACATTCGTCTCATTATCTTGAAAACAAAAATTTTGAAGGTTTCACTTCTACCACGTGTGAATTGCACACATTTTAATTTTTTGTCTAAGAAGTTTGCAATATCAATTTTATCTTCAAAAAATCGTGCTCCTGGTTATAGAAAGCATGTTTTGTGTTTGTTTACTTACTTTTTGTGTGTTGACACGGTCGTCATATACATGAGTACCATACGATTACCAGTAAAACATAACCAACCTGCAAGCTGGGCGGACAGTGGTCGAGCAGTTCCAACATGTGCTGTATATTCTGCGCGTCCTGAATCACGAAGTTCAGCTCCATGTCGAACTCGCCGCCAACCAGCTGAAACAAAATGAGAAAAAACCCTTAATTTTTTGCATCCTCCCACATTGTAAACTCACGGGATACGTAAACAACGAAATTAAAATATAATTTCACTGGGTGTTTCATAAACAAATTAAATAGCCGCGATATATTTTGGAAGAGCTCGTCGTAAAATTAAATTTTCCCGCGATGGGCGATAAAATTAATTTAGTAGATAATGCTTAAGCAGTTACCACGCCCACTTCAGATTTAGTGTTCAGGTTTTTGACGTGAACTAAGAACACTGTAAATTTAAATCAGTTAACACAAGAGACATTCTCGAATTTGTTATTCATAATGAAAATCACCTTTGGCTGCCATGTTAATATAGTAAATTTAATTGAATGTATTTTTTTTAGAATTCAGTATTATATATATGCATGCCGAGATTAATTTATTTTTTAACCAACTTCAAATAAGGAAAAGGTTCTCAATTCGACTGTTACTTTTTCATGAGTGTTAACCTCGTAACTTTTCACTGGGTGTACCAATATTGATGATTCTTTTTATATTCGAAAGCTGGTTCTTGTCATGTAGCACCAGTGCTGAAGTTTGAGCGAGATTTGACGAGTAGTTCTTGAGTTTGTTTGGTTTTTCTAACGCTATTTCTTTGAAGTGGGTAATTTTATTTGGTAAAATTCAGATTATCTATATTCAGATATCACGTTCTTATTAATATCTTCGTCAAGGATCAGTGTAATGGAGAATGGCCTTCTCAAGAGGAAAGACTCGTGCTCAGTAGAAGTACATAAATGGTTTTCTGAATCACGCTAACGATTGTATTCTGTACATTACATAGCATAATTTTATGCAACAATGTTTTGTATGACAAAAAAAATTGTAAGAAGAAAATTTCTAGAAGACAAACGTATCAAACAATCATTTTACGAAAAACGGTATTATTTATTTGTGACTTCCTAAAGCACTCTTTGATTCCAAGAAATCAACACTGTAATCAATTTACAAGTACTAAATACAAATACAAGTACAAGTTTTAAATAACAAAGTGAAAATGTATGTCGTGTACAAGGCCTGTAATTTTATCCGACTCTTGATCGGCGCCTGTTATCGCGCGCATGTTTTATCCTGTTACAAACAATGCCCATGTCAAGGGGCTGATATTTCCTGAACCTAGTGAGACAACTAGTGATATACGAGATTTATAAGAAACTAGCAACTTGATATTTTATCAGGTTTCTCTAGTTTTATTTTTAAACTACGAGTACACGTAAGGTCATTATTATTTCACCGATGAACTCAGTTTGCCTCGCAGAGAATAAACGGGACTTTGAACCAATGCCATTAAGTGGAGTTTGTCAGATTTCCCACATCTAAGTAGGATATGGAAAAATAAATTATAATTTTTTTCTACTCTTAAAATGAACTATTTATCTAAAATTTTAATCCACTGAACATTTAACAAATGCTCTCACAAACATTGCTTACTAACACTAAATAAATATAATCGAAAGAAAAATAACCTGAAAAAATGAACTCATTCTCGCGGATCTCTTGACCAATTTATTAAACAAAAGTCATTCAACAAAAACCCGAGGTCAAACGTTCATCAACGGTTTACTTGCCTTATGGTTTCGCCGGGCTATTTCTATTAAATAGGCCAAGCATTTTCTGACCGATTGAAATATTGGCCGCACTTTGAAAAGCTAGCGACACAATGGGGTGTTGTCCCCGTCATGTTCCATGGACATTCAATTTGTGCGATCGGTCAATCTCGGTCTGTATAGCCTATGTGTGCCTGGTACCCGGGTCTTTTGTATTCGGTAACAATGGAGTCAGCATAGAATATGAAAAATAAAATTACTATAACAGACAAGTAACGAACATCGCCGTGTGCCCCCATAGACAGCGCGTCACCACCGCGGCATATACCGGTCCGATCACTCCGATCTCGTGTACCGAGTTCATTTATTACTTGAAATAAACCCAAATAACAAGGCGAAGTTAGAGTTCTGTGCTTGTTGTTGCTAGTGGGTAAGTGTCACGTTTTCGTCCTAATTTTACTTTAAAAAAATAATGATCAAAATCGGTTCACCCGTTGAAAGTTACGAGGTAACAAACATAAAAAAAATACAGTTGAATTGAATACCTCCTTCTTTTTTGAAGTCGTTTAAAAATAATTCTTATTTCATATTTTGTTGTGTCCGCGTTGTTTTGACAAACAAAATAAGTCAATCCAAGCGATTCCCTCCCTTCCCCGCGTGCGATTTTAATTATTTTGCAATGGGGGATAACAATATATTTTATGGGATTTCACATTCAAGGTACCAGGAGTTTATAAGTTCAAAGCATTGGTATCCCTTTGTTGTGCGCCCTACAAATGCCATGGGTTAAGGCGTGTCTATACTCCCCATTGATAACCTGCGTAAATGCAACAGAAAAGGATAGACAGCTTATATTACTTGTCGCTCTTCTAACAAAACTCATTTTCTAAACAACCCTCTAACGGAAGCTTGAAAAACAATAGCATTTCTACCCTTATGGTGTGAGTGTACTAGGCGATAATAAAAATAGAAGTGTTAGGTAAGGGGTGGTAGAGCCGCCGCTTAATGGTGGTCGCTTTGTGAAGGGTGACCCGCGTCAACAGCTGTTCGTCGTGCTAGTAACACAGAAGAAATAATAGTACTTATGCTAGTACAACATAAGGTAATGTGTGATAGTCAAGTTAATCGTAAGTTCGAAATTATGCAAGATGATAAGGGACTGCAAGTTAAACAAAATAATTATTCATACCCTTAATTTTAATAAATTATATTATTAGTTCAATAAATACGACAATTTAAATTACGAGACATTAAATTGTCTTAAAAGTAAAAACTACCTATTAGTTACTGTCGTGTACGCGTTTACCATACACATTCGTTTATTACCGTTTGTATTTGTGCACTTATATAAGTTTGTATTACAAAATAGGCCTTCGAATCGTAATTAACTTTCGAGGTTAAGTTGAACATTGTGGAACATATTTTTTCGGAATTAGAATACAATATCTTATGTTTTTATTACAGTACCCTATTTTGGTTTGCAATTCCTTTCTTCATTGTCTCATCTTTGTTAAAAGTGGAAATCAGATGACCTATGAGAAAACACAATTAAAAATAAATAATTAAAAAATATAATAAATTTAAATTTTTAAGTATTTTGTAAACAATGGACACGCAATCCTGTTATTAGGAGTTCATAACCAAGTAGAATATAAATTTGTTGATTATCTACCTCTATAATGGGTGGGGCTACAAAAACGGAACAGTCGATAAAGAAAGGGACGGATAACACATCTCTCCCCTAGCTTGTATATTTTTTGTCGCCATAAAAATGCAGTGCAAAGTTGTACCCATTTCTTATAATGCGATGCAGATTTTTTATGAAGTGATATCGCAGTTTAAAATCATTAACTACTGATTTTAAACAACAAGAAAAGTGTAAAAATCATCGTAATATCAAAATTAATTCAACCAATAAAAACAAGTTAGCTCGGTGGATGTGTACCTACTACCTACTAAATTGTTTATGGTAGCAAGAATTTCAATAAGAACAAGGACCGTTTAGATTTTTTTTATTAGTATCATAATACCACATAAATGTTAATAAAATAATAATAAATAATGTGGTAATAAAAGTTTTTTAAAGCAAAACAAATCAAGGAAGGGGTTAATTACAAAAAAAAACTGTAATCCCGGTGCGGTGGATGGTTCGCTAACGACGTAATTACATCATCGTCTGGCTTGCTTGCTGGCGGTGGTGGTATAAACGCGATTATGATAAAGCGATTAAGGGTTACCACAAACATAATAAAATTCTTAATAATCTATCTCAGCACTTCAATTTCAAATTTCTAAAACTTCTTCAGAAGTTTTAGGCCCGTTTTCACCAACAGCCCTGAATTTTAAGGGACACCCAAAGCTAAAATAGGTTTCCCTTAGCATTGATTCAACTTCTAAGGATCACCACTACAGTAAGGGATCCCCTAAATTTTAGGGCCCCGAATTTCGGCACCCTATAGGTACTGAATTCCTAAATAGGTGAAATAAAGTGGTAGTGGTGGTAAAGTACAACCGACACTACGCACTGGCACAGATTATAATGCATTTAATTATAAAATTTTATGAAATTATTCGTGAAACTTGATGATTAAACACAATTACAAATACCTGAATAACATAAAAATATGATAGAAAACATTTTGTAAGACTTTGATAGCACTAAAAAATATATACTCACACAATATTTTATCGGAAAACTATCGGTAACATAGAAATTCTGTCAACCACTACAAACATCACCTACATAAATAACACCTTTTTTTTGATGAATTTTCCGATTCAGATCCGTATTTAAGTAAAGTGACCAAAAGACAAAGGTGAAACAACTAAATTAAATAACAAAAGTAAGTAAACCTAAACAACAAAATTTAGAAAAAACAATTACATAATTTAAAAAAACTGTTTTGCAAACCGTTCGTGTGGCATGTTAAATGAAAGGGCTTGTGGAAATGGAAAGTCTTAAAATTATTAAAAAAACACAACGAAAAGTTTTAAAATTATTAAAGAAACAACGAAAATTGATCATTTCCCCCTTATCTACGTAACTAGTGATGCTAGAAAAATACAGAAAATAGTTATTTACTTACATATTACAGGAAGTCTATGGTCTTAAAAAAGGCAAAAATAAAATAAACAGAAAAATGACGGTAAATACATAAATCAACGTACGGAACCATCTCCACGCGAGTTTAACTCGCATTTGTCCGGTTTATTTATAATTTGAAATTCGACTCCATTTACAATAAAATATTATATCAGTATTAGTTCTTAACTGTTGCGACCAAATCAAACTACTCAGTTAGTGTATCCCAACCCTATAAAACCGACACAGACCGGTAATTCGATTGGAAGCCCGGTTATCGCCAGCGCATATATCCGGACGGCTCCGGTTAAAAGCTAATGGCGTTGTCGCGATCCGATGGCGGATATCTAAGTTGACTGGTAAAATTAATTATGTTTGTCTAGAGATTTTAAAGACGATAAATATTGTGATTATAATACGAGTTATGTATAATATCCGTAATAAATCATTATTTAAGGACTGGCCATAAATGTACCTATTTGTTAATTTTTACTGGCTCCTTGAAAATTTGTTTTTTACACAGATCATCTTTATTTTTTTTCTTTACAATGTGTTTATTATTATTGGTATTTTCTAAACTTGAAGGGAATATGCGTTAAGGGATTTCAATTTATAACTCAGTTAAAATTCATAGTCTGCAGCTCTACAAATTAAAATGCCTAGTTGCACTCGTTTACTTAATTTAATGGCGTCCGGTTCCAAATTAAAACGTTTTAAAAGAGCTCCCGCAATCCAAATTACCAGCCGACGCCATTTATATTCGACAGAAAGTACCAGGCTTGCATGGAGCGATGGCGGCTGATGGTTTTACATAATGCATGATCATACTGTATTATTTTATTAGTGACCAACAGATATCAAATTATACAACTAAGAATAATTCTACAATTATTCTAAGTAAGTTGTTTATTTTGATATCTGTTGGTTCTACAACAAGCAGCAAAATCCGTCTCATTGTAGCATTAGTTTATTTCGACAGTTCTCATATGTCATGATTAACCGGTTACCTTCATTTGAATAACCAGTATTTCCAAAAACTGTGACAAATGTGTAGGAACAGATTTCTTTAATAAAATCGTTTATTTACCTTTAACAATAGTAACTAAAAGCTGGGCTGCATGTTGCTTGTATGGACATATCACATAACACTTCATAAGATACACAAACACCTACAAGCCAAAATGAGATATTTATCTCTGCCATACACGTATATAAAGCAAATACAGTCAGTATTTAATGTGGTAATAGTTACACTAGGTACTGTAGGTAACAATTGGCACGCACTTTTTATAATTTTTGTTTATTCTTTAAATCGTTACATAATTTAATTTTATTACTTAATCATGTAAATCGCTAGAAAATATCCCCGTGGCTCTGCAATTACTTCGAGACGATCTCATTTCAAACCGTAATGGTCGTTAGTGGCGTCACATTTCTGCGAAGAAAAATGTTTTATACTGATTAGTAGGTGGTACCCTTTTATTTATTTAATCTTTATTGAACCAAATAAGAGGTGCAGTCAACCTTCAGGAAGTGCAGAAAATGGTTGAAGGCCGTAGAATAACCATAGAAAACAATAATTTAAATATGCATTTATCGTAATAACGAATAGATATGGGAGGAGAAATGATGAAAAGAGATAGTGATACATATCAACAGAGAAAATAAAGCTGAAAATTTAACTTAGATAATAATTATAGTAATATTTACATTAAAAACATTAAGATAAAAAGGGAAAGAGTACATATTAAGACAATTTAAAAAATGAGCATGAATATGTTTTTTTGAAAGAGAATTTAGAGTACAATTTTCTTAAAATTTTCGTACCTTCCCTCAGTCTAAACTTTTTGTGGTTAAAGAATCTATTTTTCTCATAAGAATTGCCAAATTCACTTAATGAGAACTTAACTTTGAGTAGGTACACTAATTGGTACACAACAATAATTGCGACATAGCATGCTGAACAATAATTGACCTATTGACACTCAAATTTTTTTTAAATACAACAATTTGTTTTTATATATAAAAAATCACACCATTGGCCTTGCTCATAATAACGGATGGAATTTAAATGATATACCTAATTTAATTTACCATGCCATTCATTGATATTCATTCCCATAGATTTTATAAGCGTAAAGATAATATAAATATAAGCATTTGGAGCAAAATTTATGAACCAGGGTCACAGAAACAATGGGGGTGCAGCAATGTAGAGGACATGAACATAAGCGCGGTAGAGCGGCGCGGTCAACGGTTCGCATATTATTGTATAGCAAGGGTTGTCGGGTTCAACGATTTCACCTCAGTTCGTTAGCAAATGAAAAATCTGTGTTATTCATTTGTTAGTGTATAAATTATTGCATAATTTATGAACAACTGCAACAAGTGGGAAAGTAGGACGCAACGTACCTGTGTTGTATATTTTATTGCGTACCAAGAATAAATTACGATATTCTCTACTTGCAAGCAGTTTCACGTCACAGGAAAATTGTCATCTCGAGTTGTCGCCACTAGTTGCATAAAATAGATACATGTAATTTGCTTAAAGGCTCTTCAAATTCAATTCTTTATTTGCATGAACATGGGTAGTATAGGTACATAAAAGATTACATTACATTTTTAAGCCCGCCAAGTTCCACCTGTTGAGGTATGCAAATATAAAAATAAATAATTTAGTTTATCATAACATAACAATTGCATCATTACCTATAAATAAATAAAATCCCATCATTACAATCAAAGGAATATAATGTTATTGAAAATATTTTATATTAATTATCATAATTTAACTCTTAACTTATAGTTCTTAACGCTTAGATTTTGTTCAAAAATAAACATTATGCTCAACCCTGCAACTACTTTGCTTAAAGAGGCTTTTAGATTAGGTTTTGCTTAAAAATAAACATTAAGCTCAATCCTGCAACTAGCTATCTCCCATGTAAGCCCTATTCAAACGCTGCGGGCGGCGCGCTCTGTTAATCTCGCGATTATATGCGGACCACTGTTCTGCAGCGTACTTTATTCGCGTAAATTCGCTCATTAAACCGAACGATTAACTGCTGACGCAATCTGAAATGACAGACAAATTTAAAACAAAAATTATTTCAGTAAAATGTTTTTTAAGTGTCAACATTACTCTCAGCGCGTTAAAATTTATTATTATAAGGCTCACCAAGTTTTGGACGTTTCAGGAAAGTTTCAAGGACTCGTGATGGGAGTTCCAATTTTTGGAATTGCATTTGTTGAACATAAAAAACTTAAAATTATAAATCGATTGGGAATCGCAACAAATTGCCATTTAATCCGCTTGATGCTAACGCCGAGAAAGTTTGTAAGGGCTTTTAAATTCTTATGGAAGTCGGTCATAGAAGTATAAGGACTAAATTGAGTCATATTATAAACAACAGATGCGACATATTAGAGGCCCGTATGAGCCCTTTTTAATTCCCAAAAATACCGTAAACAAACTCTTTATCTGAAAATGCACTACGAATCATTATTTTATCCAAAAACACCTGCCACTATCTTCAAATCAACTTCAAGAACTTCAAACGTTCTAATATAAACTTAAATTATACTAACAAGCGATGTATCACAGAGACAGAGGAAAAGCATTCCGAAGTGCGAGTGCTAAAAGGCGTGTTCACATTAGTCACACGCGTCGAGCAAAATCGTATGCAGACGCGCATTGATAAATTGCTTTGTTTAGAGCTAAACTTTTCACTGCGCTGAATTATGGATCGACATTTTTCTGAAGTTTTCTTAATGTATGATGAAATGTATGTTTTCTCGATAATATGTGTGTAGTGCTGTATATTTTTTATACCAATTATATTTGATGGACAGTTTCATTTCGAGTGGCAGATAGCATTTTTTAACCGACGAAAGAAAAGGAGGAGGTTCTCAATTCGACACGTATTTTTTTTTTTGTATGATCACGCAGCAATCGGCACAGGGTGGTCCGATTTGGATGATTCTTTTTTTATTGGATAGGGTATATCCTGAAGTTGGTCCCATATTTTTTTGAAAATTTTGTTCCCACCCTAAAGGTACGAAAATAGGGAATGATTGATTATTCACCCGTTTTTTACTCGGATTTTTTACATGTTAACCCCAATAACTTTGTACTTGATGATCCGATTTCGATGATTCTTTTTTTATTGAATAGTGAATACCTTGAAGTTACTCTTGTTTAAATTTCGAAACAAAATTTTACCCCTATAGGTACGAAAATAGGGGATGATTGATATTTCACCTACTACATTTTTACCTGGTAACTGGATCTATAATTCATAAAATCAATAATTTATTATTAATTATAAGTATTATAGCAACTAAAAATTAAAAAATAATTACTTTTTAACAAAAAATAAAACCAACGAAAAAAACTGAAAAGCCAAAAATGAAATAAACCATTTAGTATTATAAATTAAGATCCGAAATTAACAGTAAATAAATAATTTTGAGGCGGTGCCAAACCAATGAAAAAACACAAACGGCGAAAAGATGTGTGACGCCCTGCTGCTGATGTGTGCACCGCATGCCGCTGCCCTCATAATATGAACTTTATGTAATTAATTTTGGTTGTTTGTTTGGCACGGTCTCAAAATTATTTATTTACTGTTAATTTCGGATCTTAATTTATAATACTAAATGGTTTACTTTATTTTTTGCTTTTCAGTTTTTTTCGTTGGTTTTATTTTTTGTTAAAAAGTAATCTATAAGCCGCCTAATTTATGGTACAGAAACTAAACAAATTTTTAGTACAAAAGAAATTTAATGAAAAACTACTGTACACAAAACAAAATTACGTTCCAATAAAAGTCGACAAGTTAAATATTTAAACTGTGTGGAAACAAACAATCCAAAAGTTTTACGCCTTTCCCTTTTCAATGGTTCATCGTGAATTAAAACTAAACTTACAATATGCATTATTTAACGAGAGGTCGGCAAGGGTGTCGTCTATTGTGCGACCCTTTTTATATCGCCCCCAGTTAAATAAAACGTTTCTTGACCCTTTTTTATTTCCTGTCGAGCCATGAACGCCTGGTACTAGCGATTAGATATTCCTTTATTGTATCATCCCTGATCCAGAAAACTTTCGTTTACTTCTTGATTTTTTGAATAATAATTCAAACACTCAATTCTTGCGACAATAATTTTTATTTTATTATTATGACGTAAAACGTTCAAGAAGATAATATAATTAATACAAATGTAGAATTTAATTCCTGTTCCTTCTTACAATAACGTTATCAAAATAAAAAAACACACTGTTCTAAATTGTATTCATCCACTTAACTACAACGTGCCTTCGAGAGTCACTTGTAGGAAAGAAATAAACCGACATTAACATTATCTGCCAAACGCTGTTATGTCCAGCGGCTAGGTTTGCGAATACTAAACGAGCATGAATATGCAATAAAAGTACCAGGGCGCCATATAACGTAAGCGGTAGTTTGCAACATGTCGAGAGGGATGCTGCGACCTGCAAACCCCTGCGGTTAGGGGCACGATTCGGTAGAGTGTTTTCCGAGCTTATAGCCCGGCGGCAAGGAATCTGTTAAAATGTTTCCTGTGATCCGTGTGGTCTGGGGAGCGTGCTCTGTTATAGATAATTTATCGATATTACATTATTATATTTATTTTGACACTGTATTTAATTATGCATCCTTTTTCACAACAGTGCTTGCTTATTGATAATGTCACAGAGCAAATCTATTGAGATTCTTCGTTTATTTTAAGGTAACATAAATTCTATTTACTTTACTACGAGAACTTTCAATTACTTACTCGAACATACTTGATGGAACACATAAGAAAACCAATTCCCTAAGCAAATGATTTCTATCCGAACCCTACAAAAGAGCCACTGAGAAAAGAAACTCTTCATCCGAAACTCTCGTACAAAGTTGACGAGTTTGTCGAGTTGAACTTGAAAATCAATCAACTGGTGCCTCGACTACGTGTCAAACTAAAAGAATCGTTGAAGCTACTTTATCATTATTATAATTTCTTCATAAAATATGTTCGTCTTGAATTAAACAAACAACAACGTAGTGGAAAACTTATAATTTATTTTTTTAAACATAATTCATAGCGACATAACAAAATTTTATTCAACTCTAAACATGTTAAATGGGTAAATATAAAAAAGTTTAATTTCAGACCGATTTCGCATAAAATAAAAAAGATTGGTAATTTGGTACGCAAGCAATAGCATGTTTATTAGCTTTTAATAGTGAGCTGTGGTATAATAATAATAATAATAATAATAATAACGCCTCACACTCATAGCCCCACACTAGGATTCCCTGTGTCGTGGGTGCCATGGACAACACACAGAGACAAGGACATTCACACCCAGACCGAGAACAGAAATTCAAACTCATCATTCAAATTTCCGCCTCGCTGGGAATCGAACCCAGGACCCTCGGTGCGGCGATCCGGCATGGTTACCATTGCGCCACACGGGTCGTCAAATATATAAGGTATAAGGAGGTATAAGGAGCTACGTATACTATTGATCCTTAATTAGACAACCTCATTCAAGGTTCTCATCTCGAGGAGCTCGAGGCGCAGATTCTCGAAGCGTAGTGGGTTCGATTTCCAGCCGTGCAGTCAAAGATGTCTGTTTTTGCCTGTTGGATAAGTTACGGCTACAATTGTGAGACACACTCACGAAACACGACATACCAGTTGTGCGGTAATCGCAGGGGCGATCCTTCGATGTATGTAATGTGGACTGTATAAATGTATGTATGTATGTATGAAGCAGTAGGTTGGTAGTATGTCCAATCCAATACCAAAATCAGTAAGAAAGAACCCACCAACCTTAACATCCAATGTCGCAGGATTGCGCTGCGCACGACTGCTTCTTTCTTTCACGGCACGGCCGGAGGACAGCACCATAAACGTTATGGTCTTCTGATGATGGAAACTCCACGAACGTCGTGAATTCTACCGATCTTCTTAACGGAGTTGACGCAACTCGCGATATTTTTCCTTTGACATTAAGTGTCAATTTTGGAAGGGTTTTACTTTTTCTTTCACACCGACCAGTGATAAAGGATTGAACATACCCCCCACCGAAATCAGTGTGATGATTTCCTAATAGTGTCGGTGTGTGAAGAATGAGTGTGTTAATAATATGTGGTATTGAATATTTACGAAATAATTCAAAAATAAATTAAAGAAACTTGTTAGTGTTAAGTAAAAAAGTTGAGTGTATGTGCCTAATCTAAGTCCTAAACTAATAATAACCTAATTTTATATTTAGTTTGCATATGGCAATGGGCAGATTTTATTTACTGGTCTTTTATAAACCCCAGTTTGCGTGCGTACAGTAACTACACGTACAATGTTATCAAAACCAGGGTGAACCTCTTCTATTCTGCCAAGAGGCCACTGCAAAGGTTTGGTTAAGTTAGATTTAAGAAGCACTAAATCACCCTTCTTAACATTTGGAATTGAGGTGAACCACTTTTCTCTTTGCTGTAAAGTGTGCAAATAATCATTTGACCATCGCTTCCAAAATGATTGTGATGCCTTTTGAATACATTGCCAACGTGACAATCGATTCATCTGTACATCTTCAAAATTATATTCCGGAACAGTTAATAAATTCTGTCCAATTAATAAATGACCCGCAGTCAGAACTTCAAATTCGTTAGGATTATTGGAAAGGGAGCATAATGGTCGCGAGTTCATAATCGCCTCAATTTTACAAAATAAAGTACTCAACTCCTCAAAAGTCAAGGACCTATCACCTACTACACGGTAGAGATGATGTTTGGCTGATTTTATACCTGCCTCCCACAGACCACCCATGGAAGCTGCATTAGGCGGGTTCGTGCGCCATTCGACGCCTCGCGAGGATAATCCAGAAAGGATTTCATCAGAATTTGATGTAGAATTAAAATAATTAGTAACGTTTTTTAAATGTTTAGCTGCCGCAATAAAGTTTTTTCCACAATCAGAATATAAGCAAGTACAGAGACCGCGGCGTGCCACAAAACGATCAAATGTGGCCAGAAAACATTCGCAAGATAAATCTGAGAGCACCTCTAGGTGCACTGATTTTGTAGAGAAACATACAAATAAACATAAATATGCCTTAGTAACCTTTGCGTTTCGCCGCATACCTTCTTTTATAAAGAATGGACCACCAATATCGCAACCAACATGGTCAAACACCTTGTTGGCCTTAAGCCTAGTTGCAGGTAACGTAGGGGAGAGTGTGTATGAAAGAGCCAGTTTTAAAAAGTGTAAAAAAAAAGCAACTTGGACTTTTTGTTTTTGAAGAAAACTACTTTTTTTTAATAATCACGTTAGTAATTAATGTTATCAATTTTAAATCAAATCGATAACAATGCTAATAATGTGAAATATGTCTACATAAAAGAAATTGGGAAATCGGCTCTTTCATGACAGCATGTCAATGAAAGAGCCACGGGGTGTTATGAAAGAGCCGATACCTATTTAATACAAACAAAACAGTTTTATCAACACCCAAATTCTTTTAATAAACGTAAAAAATCAAATTGAAATTAAACTTGTATAATTCTATGAAAATCACAATTTTTGAATAGCCTCAATAATAATTTACTTAATCTAAATCAGTAATATTATCCTCATAAAAATCAGTCTCAAAAAATTTAATAAATCTTTGTTATAAAATATAAAATCGGTAGTTGGATGGGTGACCGCTAGTGGCAAAAATTTCTTGAGCGTTTCCGTGCTTCGGAGGGCACGTAAAGCCGTTGGTCCCGGTTGTTATCATAAGATAATCTCAAAAAATTCAATAAATCTTTGATATAAAATATAAAATCGGTAGTTGGATGGGTGACCGCTAGTGGCAAACATTTCTTGAGCGTTTCCGTGCTTCGGAGGGCACGTACAGCCGTCGGTCCCGGTTGTTATCATAAGATAATCTCAAAAAAATTAATAAATCTTTGATATGAAATATAAAATCGGTAGTTGGATGGGTGACCGCTAGTGGCAAAATTTTTTTGAGCGTTTCCGTGCTTCGGAGGGCACGTAAAGCCGTCAGTCCCGGTTGTTATCATAAGATAAACCATGTCGTTAAGCCATGTCGGAGGCCTTCGGGTGATTTGAAAACTTCCGACACTCGGGTTGGCCACTAATCCTCCACCAATCCGCACTGGAGCAGCATGGTGGAGTATGCTCTAGGCCACCTCAGGAGGAGAGACCCGTGCCCAGTAGTGGGCCATTAATGGGTTGAAGCCAAGGTATAAAAAAACAAGAATGTAAAACTAAAACTTATTGATGTATTAAAAGAGCCACCATTTCTTCCATGAAAGAGCCGGCTCTTTCAAAGCATTGATCGCTGGCTCTTTCAAAACATTGCGTGATCAAAAATATAACCTTACATTAAAGTTTTTCACCAAACAATAGGTCCAATATTTTTTGTGCATAAGAAAACCATGTATATGCATAACAACACAGCATATCCATCTTGTCAGTTTATGCAACACTCTTATTCTTAAAAATATATAAGTAAATGCAAATAAACTTACTTTTTGGCTTCCAAATTTTTGCTGTAATCCTACGACGCCATTTATTTTCATAGAACTGTAAAATTTTTGTGGGTAACAGATATCCACTGTTGCTATATAAAAAGCAAAATGAATCTATGGTGAAATATCGGTAAGTTAGTTAAAATGACATCGGCTCTTTCAAAGCCTGGCTCTTTCATACACACTCTCCCCTACCCATCATAGGCTGTGTGGAGTATGGACGAAATTTAAAACAAGCCCGACATTTCGACAAAACTGAACGAATTACACTACGAGCGTTTATTATCCAGTATTTATTATTCAAAATGCCTTGCAAGGTGCGCGGTCCTACATGCATGTACAATTTATGAAAATAATCAATTATTAAATTTGTTATGTGGCACTTCTTGGGTAATAGTGCCGGATGTTTTATACTATATGGTAAATCCGACTGTTGTATTCGACCCCCCACCCTGAGGAAATTATCAGGGTCTATAAAGGGAGATAGTTTGCGAAGGGATGATACATGAGTTCCCTTTGCTATCATTTGCATTTCAGAATAAAAATAATTATTTTGAATGACTTTTATAATTAAATCATGTCCCCGCTTTAACTCACAAGACTTTAGTGAACCAAATGTTCGATCAGATTTTTTACATTTTAAATTATTTATAAAACGAAGACACCACGCTATTACGCGCTCGAGTTTACTAAACGATGAAATTTTATTAAAGGAATGTTCGAGATCATTAAAGTTATTTAAATTATAAGAATTAAAGGTGAATGTGTCTACGTTAGTTTTAAGTTCTGGAATAATATCATTTTCTTTTAAAATTAATGTACTTCTTGGCCAACTACGCGGGTCCCCAGCAAGCCATGCAGGGCCACTAAACCATTCGTCCGCTACTGCTATAAGTTGTTCAGGCAGCGCGCCTCGAGAACAGAGGTCGGCTGCATTGTTCTCACTGTTTACATGAAACCAGCAATTGGGCGGAATCACGTCAACAATCTCGCTAACACGGTTAGCCACGAACACTTTTAGCTTGTATGGCGGAGTCTGTAGCCACGACAAAACTACACTCGAGTCGCTAAAGGCAACTATTGGTAAATTAAAATCTTTAACGTTTTGTACGACAAAACGAACTAGCTTCGATAACAGCACGGCTGCCATAAGTTCAAGCCTAGGGATAGACATTAACGGCTTCAATGGAGCAACTCTAGATTTGCTCGTCAATAGTTTGACTTTGACGTTCCCATCCTTGTCAGTACTACGAAGATATATGCAAGCTGCGTAACCCAGTGATGACGCATCACAGAAACCGATTAATTGCACGTTTACAAACGAATTCACTAGAAGGTGTCGCTCAATGCGAAGTTGTGAAAGGATCGGTAATTGACCGATAAATTTATCCCATTTTTGTAATAATTCATATGGTAAACGGTCATTCCAGCCGAGGTTCAGTTTCCAAAGATCCTGCATGATACATTTGGCAACGAAAGTACACGGTGAAATAAAACCAACCGGATCGTAAATACTAGCAAGCAGCTTAAGTACTGAACGTTTCGTTCCGTCGTTATCTTTTAAATTATAATTAAATGAGAAGAAGTCGCATGAGGGCAACCATGTTAATCCTAGGACTTTTAAGGATGATGATAAAGTATCATCTTGAAAATTTATTTGCGTTATTTGTTCTGATTTCATTCGTGTCAGTAGCTCGGGACAGTTGCTAGCCCACTTACGTAATTCAAACCCGCCTTTTTTCAGAAGACTCATTAAGCCGTCTTGTAAGGTACAAGCTTCATCTACAGATTGACATGACCACAAAAAGTCATCGACGTAGACACCCTCTTCTAGAACTCGGGAAGCCTTACAGTCTGACCGTTCGTCTTGGGCAAGTTGAAGCAACGTGCGAATAGCCGTGTAAGGCGCGCTACGCAGTCCGTAAGTGACCGTTTTCAGCTCGTAAACTTGTACTGGGTCTGACGGTGCATCACGCCATAATATGTGTTGATAACACCTATCAGCGGGGTCGATGAGCACGGCTCGATACATTTTTGACACGTCCGCCGTAAAACACACGTCGTAGAGACGAAAGTTAATAATAATTTTTAAAATATTTGGAAGTAATTTACGGCCGGTCAAAAGGTTGTCATTTAGTGACACCCCAGTACTAGTTTTCTGTGATCCATCAAAGACCACACGCAACGGTGTTGTGGAGCTAGAAGGCCGTAACACACAGTGATGTGGTATAAAATATTTAGACGGCTCCGTACCACGATATAGCTCCATATGTCCCAGTGACTCGTACTCCTTCAGAAAATCAGAATAAGCCTTCTGGAACTCGGGTGAGCGCGCAAGTCGGCGCTCGACATGCGTGAGTCTCCTAAAGGCTGTGTCAAACGAATTACCTAACGGTTCGTGATTTGGCTTTAGTAAAATAGGTGAAACATATCGGCCACTTTCGTCACGATAATGTTTCTCAATATATAATTTTTCAGCGACTTCATCATCGGGATTTAAAGGAACATCGCACGGCGAGGACTCTATTTCCCAAAATCGCTTAAGAGTATCATTTAAATGATCATCAGTGGTGTACGACACCAACGTTGTAGACGCTACAACGTTCACATCCGTGACGTCACAAGTCGACGGGGTAATTAGTTTACCTGTGATAATATACCCAAATATGCTATCCAGCACGGCTGGCATATTGGGACCCATGATAATTTTCTTCCCACTATAAATATGGGGAAAAACGTCACCGCCTAAAATTAAATCAATTGGCGATTGCTTATAGAAATGAGGATCAGCTAAAAATAAATTATCATACTGTTTTATTATATGCTCAGGAATTTTAATGGTAGGTAGATCTGAAGTTACTTTCTGAAGAATAACAGCATCAATATTAAAAACAGGTTTATCAGTGTGACGCGGCCTTAAGCTACATGACGTCATGCCGTAGTTCTTAACTAAACCATCAGCTAATCCGCAAATGCTAAACGGACATTTACGTTGAGATAAACCTAAACGTTGTAAGCATGCAGCGGAAATAAAATTGGATTGTGCACCGGAATCAATTAATACGCGACATGGTTGATAGACGTTAAAGTTGTCTAAAATATAAACAATCGCGGTACCCAACAAAACCGTACTGTAACTGTTATTATTATCAGTTGAAGGGCCTCCCGACTGGGCGGGCGCGCTTACAGGAATCGATGCATTACCGGAGTCATAAGAGGAAGCGAGAAACGTTTTCGTTACGTCCTGATGCAATAATAAGTTATGTGGTCGCTCACAAATAATGCATTTAAATTCACTCCTGCACTGTTCAACAGTATGATTAGGTTTAAGACAATTATGACATAACTTCAACTCATCAGCACGGCTGATTCGTAGCGAAGCACTCAATTTACGAAATTGAGCACAGCGATATATCATATGATTGTCTCCGCAATGCAAACAAGATAAATTATTTTTTGAGTTTGATGACGATGCATGCGCGTAGTTTTTCTGTGCACTGTTTCTAGTTCGCGCCGTAAACCTACTTACATCTGGTTGACGTTTATTCTGTACAACGTTTTGGTTGCTTGTACTAGCACCATAAGAACTAGAATGATCCAACACTTTTATTTGATTAGTAACAAAAGTAATCAATTCAGAGAATTTTGGTATCGACTTCTGATTGATACTTTGTTCAAATGACCTACGAGTGTATGGATCCAAGGCGCGTAATGCTATATGACACAGAATGTAACTATTCAAATCTTCAATATCAAGAGATTGTATAGCCTTGTATGAGTTATCAAAGGTTTCTATGAAATTATTCAACTGAAAGGATGATTCCTTCGCAATAGGTGTAAAGTTTAACATTTTATCTAAATAATTCCCAACTAACATTCGGTTATCTTGATACTTGTCGAGTAAAGCTTGCCAAACTATATCGTAATTATTAGCAGATATCGGAATACTTTTGACTATATTTAAAGCGGAACCTTTGATACATGAGAGCAAATAGTGGAATTTATCTATATTAGGTATCTGAGGCTGATTATGAACCAACGAACAGAATGTCTCGTAAAAAGTATTAAAATTCTCAATATTTCCATCGAAACAAAACAACTCCAATTTTGGAAGACGTGGCCTAGATTCGATGCACGACTGTGTTTTTTCAGTTTTAACGTTCTTATCATTCGCTAATAATTTTGAACAAATCAATTTTATACGGTAATACAGCTCATCAAAACTATTCAATTCCTGACTTTGAAATATGGTTTTCATACCAGCTTGTAACTGACATTTATAAATTTCAAAAATGCATAATTCGAAAGATGAACGTAGCTCATCTATATCCGTGACACGCAAAAGAAACATTTCACGAATATTGCTGTCAGTTACATTTAGTGACATGTCAGATAATATTTGTAATTGTTCAAAAATTCTTTGCTTTTTGTTGATTAAAACGTTTAATTCAACATCAGCTATGCACTCCTCGTACACTTCCTGAACCTTCTGACCCTTTTTAGCCATTGCAACGTGCAAACTAAATATATTATGTCAAATAAAATAAATGAATAAAGAATTGCCAACTCTATATCCGGCTCGAAGGACCACAAAAAATTGTGCGGTAATCGCAGGGGCGATCCTTCGATGTATGTAATGTGGACTGTATAAATGTATGTATGTATGTATGAAGCAGTAGGTTGGTAGTATGTCCAATCCAATACCAAAATCAGTAAGAAAGAACCCACCAACCTTAACATCCAATGTCGCAGGATTGCGCTGCGCACGACTGCTTCTTTCTTTCACGGCACGGCCGGAGGACAGCACCATAAACGTTATGGTCTTCTGATGATGGAAACTCCACGAACGTCGTGAATTCTACCGATCTTCTTAACGGAGTTGACGCAACTCGCGATATTTTTCCTTTGACATTAAGTGTCAATTTTGGAAGGGTTTTACTTTTTCTTTCACACCGACCAGTGATAAAGGATTGAACACCAGTTGAAACGAAAATGAAATTGTTGAAAGAATTTATTTTTAGCTGTTTTCACAAAGGTTGGTGTGTTCCTCACGTCAGTTTATTTCTTCTAAGCTTAGTTCAATAAGAATAAAACTAAAGCACGTCAACATTATTCTCAGTCATACGAGCAGCCAACAAAGCTATACGCCGTCAAAGGTCGACTCGACCTCGATTACCTCTTTCGCCTACAACAACTTATGAATAAAGTAGAATAAATGGAAAAGCCAATCAGCCATCTGGGACTCGAGTGTCGAACGCGAACAAAATCACGAGTCCTCTCTCACAAAGGGAAGCAATTACTCGTACACAAATAAATAATTACGGCGCAAGAGTCTAGTGGCTATTGCGATTTATTCGCGCTCATTACAGGGTTGGGGTTGGAGGCTGGAGGTCGAGTGGGTCATTATGACGCCACAATGGGCGCTCCCGACCCGTGCGGGACCGTCTCGTTACGACCGATGTCATGATCTGTGAAGTGCGCACGCTAGAGGTTGGAGTGTTAAACATACGCCCACTTCATCCTTCTTACGCCATTCACGCTTTTCTGAATAACAAATGGGTATTTTTTGTATGCTACCTGATTAGTAAATACGTTTATGAGCTTAAGTAATTTCGTTGTTTTTTGGGTTGATTAAAACTGATTAATAAAATATTTCTCGTCTAACTTAAGATTAAGAATACGTTTATCTAAAATCACAAAGATAATTAAGTTATCGTATATGTTAGAAAGTATCAAGATTTTTACGAGGATTGTACTGTCGTTTTTGCATTAACTACTGAATAAAATTTTATCGTTTTTTACGAAAAAAAAGGAATAAAACTGTTAGACCTACCACTTATGTATTATTAGATTTACTAGCATAAAAGATGCCATAATTTCCAGTTCACATTTCCATCGGTTCCATCAAAGTTACCTCCGAAAACAATTTGATCCATTCGACTGCAGCAGTGCGCAAACTTGCACAACTTTTAATGGCCGCCGCTCCTCACGGATGAAAGGGATCGCAAAAGGCTGTTCAACTCTAGAGCCATTCAACTGGGCAGACTTAAGGAATGATTCCGCAAACAAGCCGGCTTAATGTTACAACACACACATAATATATATACTCGTAGATACATTATATCGCTCGCTAACTCAGCCAATGTTCTTATAGACTTAAAAAACGTCTTTCATGTACCCCGCCTCACTAACGAAGACTCATGGCATTAGCCTAAACGACGTCTAGACAGGTTAAGTAAGATTATACAAAATATACTACGGTACCATTATTACCATTGGTACTTTAATCTGTAAATTAGTTCTAGACAGACGCACTATTAAATAATTTTATTTTTAATCATAATAACAAAGGACACAGATTTTTTTCGTGAGTAAAATATACTTATCGTTATACATTACAATAATATAGTAGATACGTAATTAATGTAATGTAATGTAATTTCCGTCAAAGAACAAACCAACGATTCAATCGGAAGGCAATCAGCACGAAAGTTGTGACTATTAAGTTTTCTAAACATTATGCAGGTTCATAATGATAATACGTAGGTAATCACTTTATTAACGACGCATGTCCCTCCCGATAACACTGGTGTTTCACAGGTATGTAAATTTAACACAACTCCGCTCTGATGAAATACGTGAAAATTATGTCCATCAGTTTACGGTTTATTTATCCCGTATGATATGAACGTAATCGGTGTACAGGCGTATACAGATAATAAACTGCTCGTAAAGTAATAGTACCAAAATTGCATTTACATTAATGAGAAATATTAAGCGTAGTTCGTAATTCGAAAAATAAATACATATACATAATTATATAGAACCCAAAGTAAGATTGAATTTGTGTAATGGGTCCAGTGGTAGTGAAATATACACCCTATGTCTGTCTGTCTGTTTGTCTGTTAGCCATGTAATTAATAATATTGCCGACGACAATAACATTTGACTGTCAGAAATAGATCCACACACGTCAAAGTGTGACAACGTCATTACAAGTTTAAATGCGTTTGGTCCACGGAGAGCCAAGCGAGCTACAAGCGCATACGACTTTAAAGTGATAACAGAATAGACTGCGCCCAACGTAAATGGGTCACCCGCCGAAGTGACAGCGGATTACATTTAACTTTGTATGATTTAATATGAATCATAATAGGATGTATCTTTATCGTCAGTGGTTAAGATAACGAAGTGAAGCACCTGAGGCTAAGTGGTCATCGCGCCGCGCCCCTTCTACTTCATTCAAATTATTTATTGCAATCATGTAGTCTTATATTGTTGTATTCTGTAAAGTCACACGTGTTTTTCCGGATTACACTTGCTATTTGCCCTACCGGCATTTACAGCTTCACGCAATAGTAACGTCAAACGTTTTGTGTAGTAGACACACAATGGCATTTTATAAGGTTATTTATAAAAAAATATTATTTTTGGACAAATCGAACGAGCCGTCATTTCTTACAATATTAAATACGGTCCGAGGTTAAGGATGGAGGTGGAGATATTTTCATCGGAAAAATAATATTTTCCGAGTATTTTTTTATTAGAAACTAGGTCAAACAACATAAAGCTCAGGCAATCCAGACAATGTAACATTTCTAGCGATGTGTAGGTATAGTTACGCTACGACAGGCCTGGCGCACTCCGCACTTTTGGTATAATGATGAAGAAGACAACCCTGACGTTGTCAGAAAGGATAAAAGATTATGATTAGAAAGAGAGGCAACGTCTAGATGTCAACGTCTTTTGACGATTAGCACTGTGCGACCTGAATTACCTAACCTATTTTTGAGAATTTTTTACTTATCTAACTCCAACTGTTTAGCCAGCAGTGGGCGGGGACACTTGACTCTAGCCAAAATTAGCACTTTAAAGCTAAATATTTCGCAAACGGACCCCTAATTCCAAAAATGGTCATAATATTTTTGAAAGAAGTTTTCAAAGATACCCCACACTATAGGGTACGCGACGAATAAAAAATTTATCCTCACGTTAATACCTGTAGGGGAGGTACGTAAAAGGTAAAGGTAAAGAAGTACCGAATATTTTTCTGCTTCTACGAAAAAACGACCCGTAAGTGCTATCGGAGGTGAGTACATTTAGTTGGTTTTATCGTAACGTGTCTTTGAAGATCATACTGGGAGCTTTAGAAAATCCACATGATTCTGTGATTCAATGTAATAATTGACGCATTGGGGCTTGGTCGCTTGCTCTACCTTTGTATACCTGTTCGGTCCTATACATTATCCGAACAAAAACAGTTTCACTGTAAAAAAACAGGCCAAGTACACGTCAAAAGATAGTTACAAAAATGATAATTAAGTTTTTACAAAAAATTATGAAATCAAAAAACCCAAGTACATAACCGTTTTAGATTAGAAAAAAAAATTTGCTAGTAAAAGTAAAAAAAAATGGTGTACTTGGTGTGCATAATTGTGATTTTCGATCTGACTTGACATTAGAAGCCTAGGCCGTCAGAACAAGGCAAGCCCAACTGTGTCGTACAACCCAGGATCTCGGGATCCAATACAGAACACTCCATTCCATACGTTTAATATTTAACAGCTGCAGAGCGATGACAGTAAAGGAATGATAGTAAGCTGGGCTTTTCGGCTTGTATGGCTGTAGTCTGTACCACACGCTACTGAATTTGGAAGATATTTTTTAAAACTTTTTAACCCCCGCCGCAAAAAGAGGGATGTTACAAGTTTGACTTGTCTGTGTATCGGTGTATCTGTGTGTCTGTGTATCTGTATGTCCCAAACGGATGAACCGATTTTGATCTCGTCTTTTTTGTCTGAAAGGTGGCTTAATCGAGTGTTCTTATCTATGTTTAGTGTAAATAAAACTGTCCGGGATTTTTTAAATTATAATTTAAGATTATTTTGAAATAATCACGCACTATAAAGTATTATGCACACCAAGTACACCATTTTTTTTTACTTTTACTAGCAAATTTTTTTTTCTAATCTAAAACGGTTATGTACTTGGGTTTTTTGATTTCATAATTTTTTGTAAAAACTTAATTATCATTTTTGTAACTATCTTTTGAAGTGTACTTGGCCTGTTTTTTTACAGTGAAACTGTTTTTGTTCGGATTTCATATCTTTTTGTAAAGTATACTTTTTTCAAATATTGCAACCCTTATACCGCGAAGCCGGTTGAAGTTGTGCTTTAATTACCTACTCTCGATACGTCAAGGCCAAAAATGTTTAATAATATTTTTTTTTTAATATTTAATTTAAACCGGAAAGTAAATCGGAAAAGTATTCGTAGCTTTCATGGTGGGTCGACTATTTGTATAATTATTGAAGAGTCCCTAAAACTAGTATAAAAATAAGTTTACATGGTTGGCTAATACAATAATATATTTACCCTTACTAACTGAATTTAAAAGTTATTTTGCTTACAAGAACGAGTATTTGGCTATAGTTACATTCGGTATTCAGCTAATTTGATACTATTTAGCCGAATACTAAATATCTCATATCTACCTAGTTAAGAGTGTCGCTTCTGATATGTCACTATTTTTACGACAAAAACCCGGAGAAAATAATCGCACAAAAGTTGGTACCATTATTTCGAACTTTAACATTAGTGGTTGTCATTTTAGTCTCTTATGATTTGTGATTTAGTGGATCTAGAGTTTAGTGCATCCGCAGCGTCACCCGTAATGAATGGCGCTAGTGTCTGAAAAATAGATATTCGAACAAAGCGCTACCCGTAATTGGACCCGTCTTTACGGACACTTTTCATAAACAGAAATGGCTCTCCTTCTACTCTATCCTCCATGGACAGATTATTTGCCAGTGCCACTTGCTGTGATTAGTGCGAGTTGCAAAAACGTCGTTAAACGTCGTGAGAGAACCCAACCAAATTGAAAATAATACGATAATATGTATCTAGTTGGAGAATTAATTAAAATACTAAGCATTATTTAATTATAATAAGCTACAATTAAAATAGTGGTGACAGTGTTTCCAGTTAGCCAATTTTTGGCTAGATCTAGCAACCTTTAAGATTCATTTAGCCAAAGATGTGAAATATTCTTGGCTAAATATTTTAGCCACAATTTTAGCAACTTATTAACCGACTTCAAAAAAAGGAGGAGGTTCTCAATGCGACTGTATATATATATATATTTATATTTATGTTTGTTACCTCAGAACTTTGGACTGGGCGAACCGATTTTAATGATTCTTTTTTTAATCGAAAGCTGCTGCCTGTCATGTGGTCCCACATAAATTTTATTGAGATCTGACAATGGCATCCATGAGAAAACCATATAAGTCTTAAATTAGTATTGAGTATGTGCGCGACATATGGACGAATAACTCTATATCACGCCAAACGATTTCGATGATTCTTTTTTTAATCGAAAGAAGATGCCTGTCATGTGGTCCCACATAAATTTGAACGAGATCTGACAAGTAGTTTTTGAGTAACTTTGAAGTCGGTTATTTTTTGTTAGTAAAATTTAGATTATGACTTGACAAGCTAATAAACACATATTATTTAGTATGATGAATGTGGTAAAGACAAAACATAGAAATAAGCACTATTGACGTGATAACGTCTATTAAAACGATGAACGCCGGGCGCACGCACGAAAAAACATGACTCATTGTCCCGTTCCGCGCGAGTGAGAGCGCGGAACAAGCGATAGAGAGGCACGATCGGCCGAAGCGCTCAAATTTGAAGTGAAAACTTCTTTAGCACTTTTAGTAGTATTTGAGTGCAGCGGAGCGGGGCGGGGCGGAGCATGACGTTGTCACGTTAAACTACCGTCCGTAAACCGACTTTATAACCACCATTTTTACTTTTTTTTTATGTTAAGATTAAAAGACTATTAAAATAATAAGCAAACATGTGCTTCCTACCAAATACCGCTGGAATTTTTAGCCAAATAGGTAAACAAGACAACAGACTGGTATAAGGAAAGAATATTTTTCTTTCCTTGTACTAGAACTATCAATGTATAATGACTATTGATTTAAACGTATATTTTAATAACATTTTATGTTTCTAAGTTTAATTTTATTAAAAAATATTTTTTTGTTTTTAACTCCCGATCCAAAAAGAGGAATTTTTTGCCACTTTAAAGGGTACGAAATTTTGACTTTCTATCAACTTTTTAATTAGTTAGCCATTTCTTGGTTCACTGACTTGGCAACATTGAGTGGTGTTATAACTTAGGCCAGCTTAAGCTGATAGCACAGAAATATTGTTATCTATTCATGTGCTGATAGACTATTTGTCACGGTGACTTTTTGTTACCCAATTGAGTGCTATGAAAATATATGGGAGTGCGCTGATTACTTAGAAACGTGCATACCGACGAAACGAAACATGGCGGTTTAGTTCCTGCTAATATCCACTTTGACATGACTTTGACATTACCGTAGTCAAAGTGGGTTTTGTAAATACTGCCTTAGTGCCTTAGTAATAAGTCACAGTTTACACCGTAGTAAAGAGGAATACAATATGGCGGATACGGCACAAGTCTGACGTCATAAAAATTTGACAGTATAGCGAAACTGTTTTTTATTTATGTTTGTTTTGTATTTCATACGTTAGACAAGGACACCATTAAGTTTACTATGTCGTCTTCTAAACTATTCCATATCTAACCCCGGGCATTCACATGCGCGCAAATGTTTGACATTTTTACGAATGTTTGCACATATGTGAATGGCGGTCAAGCAAATGGGTTCGCATATGAGTACACAAACCCATTTCCGCTTCCTCCCACACTTTGTTCACGAATGTTCAATCTTGCTGTTGTTATTATGTTGTTGTTATTCAAATCCATTTTCAATACAGAAAATAAATGGTAGTACGATGGTAGCCACGAACCACGAAAAATTAAGACTTAAGTCACCTTTTTAGTCGTGTGCGCAACTGGTCGCACGAATGTGTGGGTGACTACACGAAGGTTCGAGGTTCGCGCGCTTTGATGTGCGACAAAAAACCGACACAGCTTGGAAAACCTCGAATGCCTCGAAAACTTCGCATATCTAATCATTCGCGAAGGTCGTCCCACACTTGCGGGTTCGCGTATTCGTGCATATGTGAGTGACCGGCATGAGTATCTATATGACATTATAACGGGTCTATACTTAAAGTCTATGGCTGATTATGGTGACGTGACAATACGGTAACAAATAGTTCCTAGCAGACGGCAACATCTAGTGACGTGACTGTCACCCGGCCGGGAAGTGCGCTCACAAGGCAACAGGGTTCCCAACTTAGGAGTTTTCCCCCCAAATTTAGGGGGTAAATATGTAAGATGGGATTTTTTAGGAGTCTTAAGTGTATATTTTGTGTTATTTTTAGGGTTTTTGTGACTCTTCATATTTTTTATTTATTGATCAAAATAATGATGTAAGAGACCCCGGAACAAACTAGCCAATTAAAGAAGACTGGGACTTTTGGCATTCAAATATAAGATATCAGATTAATCTGCAATTTGGAATTGGGAAATCCAAAAAGGAGTATTTGTGAATTTACCTTACAAAATATTATGTCGATATTGTAATCGGAATTGATTTATTTGTCAGAATTAATAAGTCCAATAAAATATTAATAGAATGGCATTTAATGAACATATCTACCAAATACCGCTGGAAGTATTATGACTTTTAAGCCAAATCGATAACCAAGAAAAATATTCTTTCCTAGTCACAGAACCAGAACCATCAACGTCAAATTAATGATTTTTGATTTAATCGTATGCAAATAATTTTATTTATGTCCCAAAGATTTATTTTATTAAAAGATAACTGTTTGATGGTGTTTTTTTTAACTCCTGATCCAAAAAGGGGGAAAAAAATTTTTAGCCACTTTAAAGGGTACGAAATTTTGACATTCTAGCCACGTTTTAAAAGTTTTTAGCCATTTCTTGGTTCACTGACTTGGCAACACTGTCAGTGACTATTCAAGTGGGCGCATCGTGGGTGACAGTAAGAGACAGTGACAAAAAGTTTCGGTGACAAAAGTCACCAGTGAGTGGCTGGCCTTATACAAAGTTACTCTATGTTATGCCGGTCATTCACATTCGCGCGAATACGCGAACCCGCAAGTGTGGGACGACCTTCGCGAATGATTATGCGAAGTTTTCGAGGCATTCGGGGTTTCCAAGCTGTGTCGGTTTTTTGTCGCACATCAAAGCGCGCGAACCTCGAACCTTCGTGTAGTCTCCCACACATTCGTGCGACCAGTTGCGCACACGACTAAAAAGGTGATGTATCTCTTAATTTTTCGTGGTTCATGGCGTCTAATCGTACTACCATTTATTTTCTGTATTGAAAATGGATTTAAATGACAACAACATAATAACAACAGCAAGATTGAACATTCGTGAACAAAGTGTAGGGGGAAGCGGAAATGGGCTTGTACAATCATATGCGAACCCATTTGCCTGACCGCCCTTCACATATGTGCAAACATTCGTAAAAATGTCAAACATTTGCGCACATGTGAGTGACCGGGGTTATAATATACTGTAGTAAACTTATACTGTAGTCAGTGTTGCCAGATGGGGCTATTAAGTGCCAATGGGGCTATTTTCGTTACCGAGCGGCTGTCATATTTTATCCGTTGGCTACACGTAGCCGATCGGCTATATTCAGTGTACCGTGGGTCGTGTCCAGTGCTGCCAATATATATAATATAAAGGAGATGTTCAAAAGTGGTACTTTATTCCGAAGAAATTTGTGCAGCCGTAATTTATATTTCATTTGAAAGCATATTTTCTAATCTACTTGAAATTATAAAACTTATATTTTATTGATCCTCCATATTTTGGAAAATCGAAGAAGTATGTTCATGTTAGAAGGTCTATGGAAAGCAATGTTTTTTTTTTCTAACAGGTACATACGTCCTTTTCACGAATTAAAACATAATCTGAGGTCAATTTATTATATTATTATGTTTTCAACACATGTATAAAATAATTAACATTAATTGTAAATTAAAATCATGAAGAAACTAAACGACATAGATCAACCTAGTTTGATCCATAGTGATTATGTATTCTGTGGTTTGATATTAGTAACTGTCAGTGTCAACTGTCAATCAATCAAATGCAAAACAAAATGTCATCGTTTCATTCATTCATCACTCAATGTCACTCAGTGTTGCCAATGAAAATTTTTGGAAGGCCGTGTACATTAGATAAAAAAGCCGTGTTTATATGGGAAAAGATCAAGTGTGGGCCGTAGCTATTCAATTACGCCAATATATACCATCGGTTCAGCGCTAAAACTAAAAAAAAAGGTCATCGGCAGTGAATTTCATGCCCACTAAACGAGGAATACTTTTCATTAGCCTACATTTACGTCAACATTAGCCTAGTGGCGCTGTTTGAAGGGTTTTAACATTCGTTAAATGTTTGCAAAACAATAAATAACAAACGTGGAACACAACACGTGGAATTTGCGAAAAGCCGTAGAATTTGCTACGGCAATAAGGTTCCAGCCGTAGCCCGTAGATTTTGTGATTTTTTGGCCTGAAAGCCGTAGAACACGGTAATTGCCGTAGCATTGGCAACACTGATGTCACTATCAGTCAGTACTGTCAAGTGTCAATAGTGTCAGGATAAAGTTGCCAGAAGTAAAAAAGGTGCCCAGTGTGACAAGCTTTTGATCTATCTACTGAAATTCAAACACAAATAAAAAAACAAGGGAGGATCTTTTTTTTATTTTCACAACCTTGTCCCAATCGGAATAATTTTCACTTTCTCCTCATCGAAGTTTTGTTTTTGTACAAATTTAGTACCAGCCCCCATACATTTTTTGAACATCTCCTTTAGCGCTTGGACTAAAAAAACTTTTTTTTCGCCCCTATACTTCGAACCCTAGATGGGGCTACATGCGCACTCCGGCAAGGCTATTCGAGAAAAAATTATCTGGCAACACTGACTGTAGTTTACTTGCTGTGCTGACTGCTGTCGTGCTGATATCATAGCTGTTTGGTTGTTTGTTTAGTGTACAATAATCATTATTTTGATTCAGTAATAATTATTTCTCAATCATAATAAGATAAGGTAATTATTGCATATAAGCGAGAAAACAGGCAATATTAATTAATGGAACATAGCTATTATAGAGCGATAAAATTATGGAAAATTTGTTGTGTGGTGAGGTTATATGAATGAAAGGAGATGTTCAAAAAAGCGGCCAAGTGCGAGTCGGACTCGCCCATGAAGGGTTCCGTAGCAGCAAGTAACATAATATAAAAGTTCTTGTAGTTAGTTGTAACTTTGATCGATGTTTTTTGCGGTTTACGATTTATGACGTATTAAAAAAAAACTGCTTACTAGATCTCGTTCAAATCAATTTTCGTTGAAAGTTTGCATGGTAATGTACATCATATATTTTATTTTAGTTTTTTTTAGTATTATTAGATAAAAAGCTTGCCACACTGGGCACCTTTAACTTCAGGCAACTCTAACCTGACACTACTGACAGTACTGACTGATAGTGACATTGAGTGATGATTAAAACGATGACATTTTGTTTTGGTTTTGAATTTTTGATTTCATATAAGAAATAGTTCAGAATTTCAGACGACTTAATTTCGTTGTGCTGTATTTTTACGCTGCCGCGGCGCCGTCGCTGCGCTGCCGCCGTGATCAATCCTTTTTTATCAACCTCTGCTTGCCTACCGGACTCCGACACTCCGACGTCTCCGACCGCGACCTTATCTCTTTAAACGACAACCTGGCGCTTGTTTACTGGACTTCCCGATCTGTACTATCAAAATCTTTTGAAAAGAAAAGGTATGTAACAACTACAAGTACTTACTTGTAATATGTATCCATTTTAGAAGATTCATATTTGTTTGCACATTTTCATCATGTTAGTTTTATTGCTTTGGTTTAATACACATGCTCTCGTGCAGCCAAACAAATCTTCCTTAACTAACATTAAACAAATAGGTGTATTATGGGTATACATATCAAGTAAATTCATGTATGAATGTAGTAAATGTAAGGAAACAGTATGTCTGCTCATATTAAAGTGATATATATTGCTCATATATTGTGATAAGTTTGCTTCAATCAATACATTGCACTTGTTTCTTGTACCTACGGACTTGTTATATTTCAATTTTTAGATATCTACCTTACAATGGCTGTATGTATTAATACAATTAAGTCTATTAAGTATGTCATATAGATCACATGTTTTATTGTTTCAGATTTCTGATAATGATCAGTTGTGCCAAGAGTGTGTGAACCTTACCAGCCCTTACAGTTATCCTCAAGAAGCCAACAACCGCATTGAAGATCCTCATTGTACATCAAACAAACCACTACGACATACATGTGTATGCATATCTTGTGGCATTTCCCTATCAAGATGTACAGGGAGACGTCGGCACAGACTGCCAGAAAATTGTGCGGAAAGAAACTATTTAAAAAATCAAATATTTTGTATAATGAAATGCGTACAGTAGGGAGCTTTGCACACATAATGACCATTATATGGTATTTAGGATGGGCTCGGCATCAAAATAATATTCTACCAGCAAGGTTTCTAGATGGCATATGTGTAAGAAATGTGGAAAATGAAGTTCAATAAAATTCAATTTTTCAGTCTTTTATTATTTCCTACTCTCCATGTAATTGCACACAATTTATTTAAGTATGATATCAGCTTTCCATTATTAAAAAGTGATACCTACAAAATCTATTTACAGTGGCTTTCTATGCAATGGGTTTCATAATAAAATACTATTGTGTCTAGGTTATGATGACCTTAAAATCCTAAGACCTGTTATTAGTCATCATTATAGTCTTCATTCCGAATTATGTAGAAAGATATTTAATCCAGGCTAGATCGAACTACGAGCAATCAGCGGTTCGGGCCTGCGATTCTCGAGGAAACTGAAGCAAATCCTGGTCGTAATTGCTTGTTATAATAATGTAGTCCCTTAGACAGTTACTAATATCAAACAGAAACAGATCAAACCACAGAGTACTTAATCACTATGGATCGAACTAGGATGATCTATGTCGTTTCGTTTCTTCATGATTTTAGTTTACAATTAATGTTATTTATTTAATACATTTATAGTTACGTGTTGAAAACATAATAATATAATAGATGAACCTCATATGTTCATAATTCGTGAAAAGGACGTAGGTATGTACCTGTTAGAAAAAAAACATTGCTTTCCATAGACCTTCTAATTATCACGAACATACTTCATTGATTTTCCAAAATATGGAGGATCAATAAAATGTAACTTTTAAAATTTCAAGTAGATTAGAAAATATGCTTTCAAATGAAATATAAATTCGGCTGTACAAATTTCTTCGGAATAAAGTACCACTTTTGAACATCTCCTTTTTAACAAGTTAACGATTAGTGTTGTATTTATTTAATAGGATTTATATGTTTAGGCACGGTGATCTTTGGCTGTATGTACTTATTCACGATAAACAACAAATGGACTAATCATGTCTATTTTGAAAAATGAAAGTTTTTATGTTATCATAATATTACAATATGAGGAAGTGTACAAAGTAAGAAATGTTATGTTCCTAGTATTTATTCATTTGTTTATATTGAAGGTACAAATCAAGATAGATGGCAGAGTATCATACTTGTTTGACCTCTCAATGGATGGATGGATTATCCATCCAACAAAGCAACATGGATTTGAGAATTGAGAAAATAGGTCAGAATAAGGCCGCTACAAATATAATCATTAATTTATATTACAGTGAATGAAATTTGAATTCTGTGACCATTGTAATTTACTCATTGATTTTCTATTGTGATTGGAATTGAAGGTATAACATTATGTGTGATAAATAAAACGTTAAAAGACAGATTGTGGTTTTCTTGATAATTTTATTTTAGGAGGCATATTACGTTGAACATGAAATTAATAATTCATTACAGCATAGTTATGTGATTTTGGTTTAAAGAGTGTATATAAATAAACTGTTGAACAGTAAATAATTTTTAATATAATATTTTTGTAATTCTTCTCCGGACAACAGTATTCAGCTTGATGTCAATAGTCTTAGTTGTAATTCAATCTCCCCCTTTTGTTATTGTATTCTTCTTATTTGTTCTTCCAACACCTTTCCTTAAATAAAAATTTTATATGACAATTTGTGTTAAGCAGTAGGTACTTACATTAAAATCTTTTAAAACAAGGATTAAATATATTTGTATAAAAACATAATACATAAATATCCATCTTTATTTATTACATAATATTATGCCCCTTATTCAATTATTCCTATCTATATTAAAACAAAGCAGGCCCATATCATTTTGGCACATTACAATGGCTTATAGTGAAGTCCTATCGATACATATTCTTGCTGGGGATATTGGATTGGCAAGAAATTTAAAACATTAAGAACATAGATTTATGATTTCAAAAGTGTAGGTACTGATACGTAATGATAATATAGTCCCAAGTAGGTACCTACATTTATTGTTAACTGCACTTCTAGATACTGCTTGCCTCGCAGCTGGGTTTTCAGTTTATGGGTTTATCAAAATATGTAATTATTTAACAAATATTTTCCTTGGTCCTTGAGAGCTCCTAGCTCCTATGCAAACTATATTATCACCTATTGTAATATTATGTTGCATAATAAAATAATCCATTGAGTACCTACATACTTGTAGGTAGACAATTTTAAATAAACTTTTAATTAAATCATAATTATTTAGGTAATGTAAAAATGTACCTTTTATTTCCAAGAGTCCAAGTCAAGACACAATAATAATATTAGGTTTATCGAGTTCCTTACAAGTACCTAGTTTAAAAGTTATCGTCTTTAAAAAATATCTCCCTATACTTTTTTGAGTTTGTGACATTCGCCATTGGATTAGTGTTTAAGTTTATGTACTTAGGTACTCTGTGACTGTGATTGCGTAGTGGTAGTGTTTAAGTATTAGTTTCGGGCGTAAGACCTCAACGAATCCGAACAACAAAACTCAAAAGCGTATGTATGTTTTAGGTAAGTATACTTAATAAAATTTAAGAAGAGGTTATATCAGGTAGGACTGACATTAATAAATAACATTATTAATGTAATTTTTGTACCTATTTAGTAGATCTGCCCGCGATGCTTGTTTTTAACAGTTGGCGTTCGTATTTGTATTTTTATTTTCTGTTCTCTAATTTTTCTAAATCACTGATAAAATCACAATTCACAACTAGAACAACAACAAAATTTTTAAACTCCTATTTCAATGCTACCAACATTACTTACTGAGGTGAGGCGTCGACATGGATATAATAGTATAACTGGATTACTGACTTCGAACTTCGAAGGGTCTGAAGACGTGATGTCACAATTCAATGAACATCTAATCTATATAAATAAATCATTTTTTTCTTACAATAAGTTAATGCTTGACCACGATCCTAATTGTTGTTCGTTTTTCTCGCTAAAACTCGAGAATGGCTGGACCGATTTGGCTAATTTTGATCTTGAAATATTTGTGGAACTTCACACCAAATTTTTTTTTATTTTCTGGACAATTTTTTTTTATTTCAATTTACTTATAATTCGGCATTAAAAGTACATTCAATTCTTAATTTTCACCCTTCTACCACCAACCCCTATTTTTTAATAGCGATATTAGTACTTTAATTATTTTCTACACTCGGCTGTCGATAATTTAATTGATCATTTATCAGACCTGTAAAAACAAAAGTATTGTGACAAGTTTATTTGGACAATCATCCCCATAAGGGTGAAACTAAGGGATGAAATTCAAAGTTATAAATGTGTTAAAATATGTATTAACTCAAGGGTTGTGATTAAGGTGTCTCTATATCTAGATATAATTTATGAGGCAGACGTTTGCCCGGTCAGCTAGTATTTTTAATAATTTCTTCAAAAATATCTTTGTCATGAAAACTGATGTTTTTATATTATTATGATTATTTTTGTGTAAGGTAATAATAAAATGAAACAATATTATTTAGTAAGGTACCTATTGTACATCTATTTTTTTAAGTGCACTGCATTTATAAAAATATTTGAACACCATCGAATAATATATCCATATAATATATCGAATAATATATCCTGGGACTATAGATAACATGAACACATTAGAAAAATGGTCAATTGTGTCGTCATCCATCTTCAGGTATCTTCGAAGATTGTGATCCAGTTAGACTATTATATCCTTGAAGCAAGCACTCAATGTATAGTCTGTATACGCTATCTACTTACTAAGCATGTGTCTGTGGTCACAGCCATATCGAAATATTTATTACGCCAATGCCATGTACGAAGAAAAAAAAAAAGAAAATTCAATACCAACCTTCTAGCAAAAATTCACCCGAAATTAGTAATTTAGGCTGTTCAGATTCCAAAAAGGGACCGGGCCAAATTTTTTATTGTTGTAAAGTATTAAATAATTGAAAGATCGAAATAATTTTCAGTGTTATATGGACACAATCAATAATAATTTTGATATGTGAAAGTACAAAGTGTGGGCGTTTCGCTAATAATTAAAAATATGGAGTTAAAAATTTCGTGACGGCTTGTTTCGTGACGTCACACTAGGTTTCGAGAAAAGAGACTATAGCGTCAAGTGACATTTTTTGAGTGTGATGTGTGAGTGTACTTGCCCTAGACACTATTGTGTCTCCTGATATGTCCACCTGCTACGATTCCTGTGTATTATTGACTCACACTCTTCTTCCTCCTTTTTGAATCCACTATGAAAAATACTACATACATACATATATAGTATCTATTGACAAACAAAATCTTGATTGTCTATTGAACAACGTGTCTCGTGGGTAGGCTAGTGCCTATGCAGTGCTAGTTCATATGGTGCACAATAATGAATAAAGAATATTTGCATTCGTTTTATACAATTATGTTAAATTCTTCATCTCCTGTTCGTCAAAAGCAGCTTTGCACCAACTGCAACCGACCAAAATGAATAACCTCGTAGTTTCGTAGTGAAATCATCTCCTGTTCGTCAAAAGCAGCTTTGCACCAACCGACCAAAATGAATAACCTCGTAGTTTCGTAGTGAAATCATCTCCTGTTCGTCAAAAGCAGCTTTGCACCAACCGACCAAAATGAATAACCTCGTAGTTTCGTAGTGAAACCCTCTAGCTTTGATGAATAGAGAACGTTTAAGTGCGAGGGGCGTTACGATGTTTGCGAAGCCCATCGTTTTGCCGGAAACCAATTATCGATAAATGATTGTTTTTCCGTTCTAACACCTCGTTAAGTAACTGGGAAGGCGAGGAAAGTAACGAGGTTGGTTACAGGTATCCGTTTTGTTTTTATAGCACTCCGCCCGGCGCCTGACCGGTTCGTAATGAGTTTCAGTAACGTAACTAATAAACCTTGTTTCAGTATATCGGTTACCCCTCAAGATTCGAATTGACGACGCGAGTCCTGTTGTTTTATTATTATCAGAGTTTATAAAATAGCAACATTATGTAACATTCAATCGAAGGCGATATCATATCCTATTATCATACATTTATTAGTTTTATTCGGCCACCACCCGCAGCAAAAGAAAAGAAAGAAACAATCATGCTTCGTCTGAGAAGAACTTAAGAATGGGAGAGCTTATGCGAATATGAACTTTTGCAAATGAGACATTTTGTGATTAAACAAATCTCCATCACATATTCACATGGCATGTGTGTATATAACTATACATATAGGTTCAAAACATCTCTAACAAAGATAACTATCTAAATTTCAAATGTATGTAAATTATATCATAAACAACTGTAGGATAACAAACATTATTTCCAGTAAACCGTAACAATAATAAACTCGATACATCCATCAACCAGTGTTTTGATTAATGTACTGGGAACTCGGGATACTAACTACATTCACTACATAGTATATGCTGGTTTTATTATGTCTCATATCTAATATTAAAAGTCTTCATCAGTTTTCATCAGTGATTACCTTCGTACCTCTTGAGACGTCAATAAAAATAGGTTAAGACAACCTTCACACTAAGTTGGTGGTCGACCCAAGTTACCGGTCTTATTCAAAGTCAAGAACACAGTTATTGGAATTCAAACGGAGTTAGGTCGTGTCGACTGTTATTATGTTTATGCTGTATTTTACTAAACCGAAATAATAATAATAATGAAAATGGACGAAGCGAAACAAGTATGTAAGGATCGTAGTCTCTGCCACCCCTACGGGAAACAGGCGTGAATACATGTATGAATGTGTGTATTTTACAAAATTGTAACAATTTATGATGAAAATAATTACAATAATATGATTCCCAGAACGTTATCGAATCAGAATCGTTAAAGCCACAGTCCGGTTTAACGAAAAATTTAATCGTAACTTTTTGCGTCATTCACAATTCAGATCATTTGTGTTCTTTTGGAAAGAAGTGAGCTTTAGAAAATTAAGAGTCATTGAATAGCAACCGGCTAAACGTTAGTCGATAACTCCAGACCACAATTTTTGCCGGGCCGAGATCCGTCCCACTTCATAATTACGGCTCGGCAATCCGCTGAAAGAAGCCTTCTTTAAAAACCTTTGACTGCGAGAAGGCTGCGATTTCACCGCGGAATATACTTGTTTACGGCGGGAAATTTTTAAAGACCTCCCTCCGCGCCGAGGATGTTCGCCATTTTTTTACTGCCGGCATTTTGTAATTAAACGTTTTTCAACCGTTTTGGATCGCGTTCAGATTGATTTTTTGTTATCCGGAATTAACTTCACCGCGTTTTTTAATGAAACCCTTCACGATCCGACGTGATGGATTAATCGATGCCGTTGTTTTGGATGAATGAAGGGCCGTTATTTTTGTAAATGTAATCAATCAGAGTTAAATAACCTCGATGTCTTTCGTAGATTTAACTGTCGTTTGCATACTCATGTTTTGAGAAAATCTTTATAATTAAATATATATATAGTGAAAAGCCTCAAAATTAAATTCTTCAAAGGATGTTATAAATTAGTAACGGAAATGTAAAGATGTTTAATTAGCAACCCACACGCTACGAGGCGCGACGGGGTTGTACAAAGTTACTTAACAGGGTAATAGGGCGGCACGTGTAAGCTCTTCTATATCTTATAGCCCACATGACTCAAATGTTATTATTATCACGAGACGTATAAAATTACTTCGATTTACTAATTAGAAAATTAACATTCAAGAATTAATTAACGCAATTAAAACGTTCCATTTTCGTTCAACGTGAGGAACTTGAGACAATGAAATATACAGTTATTGTACCAGAGGATAATAAATATCAAGAAGCTCGTGACTCCCGGTTTAGGATAACATGCTAGTGGTAGGTACTATTAAGTATTCTATGGTGGTATTTATAGCTAATTCCTTGAGTTGCAAGGCACTCTTGATTTTTAGGGTTCGGAAATAAAATCGGAATCCTTATAGTGTCGTCATGTCCGTCCGTCCGTCTGTCCGAAGCAAAGCACCGAGACCCTTAGTGCTAAAAAGCTGTAATTTTGCATAGATATGACATATTTATTAAAACCACAGAAGACATAAATAGTGGCTTAGTGCTAATTTTGGTTAGAGTAAAGTGTCGTCGTCGTTCTCCCTCCCACCCCCCTGCTAAACGGTTGAACAGTGCAAGTGAAAAAATCTCAATTAGAAAAACTTTCATGGCTTCAATCGTACGTCTTGAATAGTACTAAGGCTAACAGTATACTAACAGGTATACTAACAGGAGCCAATGCGAATACTTAAAACAGAGTAAGGACTAATAAAGACGAGACAAGAAGAGGGAGCAAACGAGTAAAAGGGGGCTGGGAATAATAGACAAAATAATCATGTGGATGTGCCTTGGTTAGTACCAGGGTCGCAGAAACTAGCAGGATTCAATAAGAGTAACTTAAAAACGAGTAGGGGAAACAGGGCCAGGAGGGTCAGAAAGAGATAGCAAGAAATGTTATACTCCCTACCAAATGCCACCGCCTCAGAAAAAAGGCCTGTGAATGCATTATTCATACCGATGCTAATGGAAGTGGCGGCGTTAAAACTGTAAACACAACATAAAAGAAACAATAAAATATAAGGAGATATTTTGATAGATTTCTAAGATGTGGGAAATTGACTGCAATATTTTGTGAGTGTTTAAAAACATAATCTAATAGTGTAGACTTTGAATGTGTTAAGATGAAACATTTTCCATTATAATTTAAAGACAAAATACCAAAATGTTTACAAAGATTTTTTAGCCCCTTTTTAGGGTTCCGAAGTAAAATCGGAATCCTTGTATTTTCGTCATGTCCGTCCGTCTGTCCGAAGCAAACCGCCGAGACCCTGAGTGGTGATTTGTGCATGAATATAAAAACTCCAGAATTATAGAATAAAATATTTAAAAAAAAAATCATGGTACCTACATTCCCTTCAGGTAACGTGAGGATGAATTTTTTATTCGTCGCGTACCCCATAGTGTGGGGTATCATTGAAAAAATCTTCCAAAAATATTATGGGTTTTCTAAGACCATTTTTGGAATTAGGGGTCCGTTTGCGAAATATTAGGCTTTAAAGTGCTAATTTTGGTTAGAGCCAAGTGTCTTCCCCTGCTGGGTAAACGGTTGGAGTTGGACAAGTGAAAAAAATCTCAAAAATAGGCTATATCATGAATTTACAACGAAAACTATCACGGCTATGTTAGCATAATTAGTTATTGAGTAATAGTCGGTAATAGTCGGTAAAACTTTGGAACCCTACATTGCGCGTGGTCTGACACGCAGTTGCCCGGTTCTATTTTATGCATTAATAACATTTTTATTGTTTGAACGGAAACATATCGGCAAAATTAAGGATTCTTTAAACTGGCTTATCTTTTTTATTTCAGAACAAATTGTAATAAAACACACTAAATATTACCCAACGTGTATTACAATACAACAGTGAAAACCACATCAAATGGCCTAATCCGTTCCTGAGTTCAGAGGAAACAAACAAAAGCATAGAGAATAAACTCTAGAACGGCTTAGCCAATTTTATATTTTTAAATCCGCAACCACTTAAATACGAGTACTTCGCTTCGACCAGCGTATGCCTCACAGCATAAAGATGTGGTATTTAAAACGTCTGCCTCTGCGTAACTCTCTTTAGGAGAGCGGAAGTTACAAAATTACTCGACAGTTTTATTCTGTAGGCAGAATTTTCCTCGTTGGAAATACTTTTCTTCTTTTTTATAAAAAAAGTTTTGCCTTTTACCTTTACGTTTTGTGCACCTATAATGTTTTCCTGTTCTATTTTAGACGAAAGAAATAAGAATTACATAATTCCATACTGTTAAGGATGTTCATGACTGGCGGTAAGTACTAAACCTGTTTTTGCCCTTCTGCTCATTTATTGGCTGTTACCGTAAAAAATCTACATAGTAACACATCAAATAAATTAACTAGAATGAATAATCTGGCAATCGGAGGGCCGAGTGAAGTGGAAAAATCTCATGACGAAGACAGTATGGTGACATCATGCAATCCTCAATCACACTATGCGATGGGTTATTCAAATTCAAATTCAAATTCAAAATCATTTATTCATGTAGGTATCATTGATACACTTATGCACGTCATTTTTTTAATTTACCAGCTTTTCGGAAAGGTGCTTTGTCAAAGAGGAGAAGAAAAGCCGAAAGAAACTCCTCAGCACATCTTTTAAAAATAAAATACATTGGTATATTTCTTACAAAGAAGTATCACTAGCCTGTACGGAACTGGTTGCAGATCTGGTCATTTCCATGCGTCTTTGTCATTTATGTACTCATCTACAGTATAGTAGCCTTTCCCTAAAAGTTGAGATTTTACATGTTTCTTAAATAATTCCACTGGCAACTACTATTACTTTAAAGAAGTAACTAAAACTATAATATACAAGATGTTTTGCTCATAAAAATTAAGCAGTCTTCTAGCATAAAGAAGTACGCAATAAAATCACGTCATCATATTTTTCGCATTTCCAAACAGATACAACCGAGACGGAATTTCTCAAGAGTCAATCAATATGCGCCAAGTGTTCCCGAGATCCAATACTCGCGTATTAAATAAACGAGCGCAGAATACAGCTTGCATTGTGCATCGCCGTCGGGAGAACGGCGCATGATGCATGCAAGTTCAACTATAATAGCGGCATTGAGAGTTCGGCAATAATGCTTTGGGAAGTTCACTTGGCGGACTGAATTTGAATGTGAAATGGGCATAGACTATAGAGTGAAGGTTTAGTTATTTACGAATTCATAATATAGGAGAATATTAAATAAGTTATTTACGAATATAATTTCATTTACTATCCTAGAAAATTCTTAGTAATTTTAGTGCTTGTATGAGAAAAAAATCGTGGTGCTGTATGGACGATCAGTACCTACAGTGCATTAAAGAGGCCGTCTAAAAAAATTCTGATAGGACGATATTAATTGTGCAGTATCTTTAAACTTACGGTCGGATTTTGTCAATAGAAATCGTCTCGTAACGTAAAGGCTATCTCCATGCGACTTTCGCTATTTTTCTCTGACGCCCCTCTTTCAGTTTAATATCAAATTATTCTGCCCTAATGCCTTTTGTATAATTTTGTTTTATATTTTGCAATTCATTTTTAAAATTAGCTATTTTCCTCTGAAGATTTAAAAAAGATCCAAAAGAGACAGAGCACTAGGAGGGGGGGTGTTAAAAATGTTTTAATTTTTCTATTCAGTCCAGTCATTTAATTCGAAAAAATGGGCTTACCTGGAGAGTTTTCCGGGAGTTTTATAGCGATTTAGGGATCAATTGGTCACCCCAAAAATCGATTTAGGGATCAATTGGTCACCCCAAAAATTTGTTCTCACTCGTCACGCGCCAAAAATGTACATATCAAATTAGTACTAGTTCGTCACGTCTCAAAAAAGTTACAATTTGTCACATGTAAGTATAGTTCTATTTCGTCACGTATTAATTTAGTTCTCACTCGTGGATAATTATCAGTTCCTAAATTCAGTGCAGTTTTCTTCACTGTGATGTTCTTGATGAATCAGGTGTTGCCCCTAGTGCTACCTCTAGCGGATCTTTTTTAAATCTTCAGAGGAAAATGGCTAATTAAACCAAACGTACAGAATAGTTCACAACGGAACGCATTTAGAACGGAAGTGAAGATAGGTCGCTGACCACACAGCATTACATAATGGAGCCACCGGACTCGGGTTACACAAGAGTTCCGGCCATCACTGGAGGCTGACTAGCTTCCGGCGCACAGCACTTGTCATCGGAAGCCTTGGCTCTGCAAACAATTGTACTGCACTATTATTACCTAGCTTATCCGAGTCCACGTTGAAGTAGTAGTCTACAAGAAGAGAGTGAATATAGGCTTCTAAGGTATTATTATTAGTATTATTAAGGTAACTTATTGTGCCCTCACCATTTTGGACTTCGTATTGCTCTTAAACTCAATTGGGATTGTTTTCAGGTATTGTATTATTATGATATTATGTTATGGGTTAGTAAGTTGACTCACTATCATAGTTTGTGAATATTGTTATTATGGTATAATAGTCGATAAATAGAATAGAAAGGACGCTTTCTTATACATATACGTTCATCGTCAAAATATTCGGTGGATGGTGTCTAATCTCGCAAGAACAGATTTGCAATACGATTGGTGTCTCTAGACTAAAAATTCTTAAACATATCCACGTTTCTAACTGTACGTACTCTACAACAGATGCCGAGAGCAAAAAAAATAAAGTTAAAAGTAAGTACTTTTATTTATGATACGTTTTGAGTACGTACTTCAACGCCATAGGATGTCCTAACTGTTAAGTGGCAACTCTGCAGTAACATTAAAGATACCATGAATTTAATTTAAAAGGCTCTTTGATAGCATGTTCTACGCATCGTTCTATATCTATCACTCTATCGCTCTATCACTGTTTGTGAAACATATTTCGAAAACAATACAGGACTCAAATTTAAGAACCCGAAATTCCTTGTTGTAGTTCCAGTAAAGACAGACGAGTGGCGGTTCCAAGTGCAATTCCCGAATTTTAATCAAAGATAAATTATGGTTTCTCATGCTCAAAGCAGATTGTGTTTTCTACGTACATACGTCTAAATTAATAAAAAAGGTTCATCGGTTACATATTGTCCATGGTGGTGCGACCGTCGTTACGTCTTTACGGCAGGCAGCATCGTAAAACAGTCCTTTGCTGCTGACATAAATGAAATTGCCCGCAAACATGAAAGGTTGTCACGCACTGTCTTCTAAAAGCAGGCGACATACGCACGTACTCGGCCTAGACTAATATGACTAGGTTTTACGACACTAAAATGTGTTGCGATATTTCTCAAACAAACCAGAGACTAAGAAATGGATATTCAGTGAAGCTGTTTTTCTTTAACACCTAAGTAAAATAAGTTCTAGTACTTATTTATAAGTACTATTATTTCTTGTGGTTCTAGCAAAACACATATGTGCACACCATGACACACATCTACGAGTACAGACAAACCTTTTCTAAGGCAAAATGTGTATTTATATTTTACTACTACTATATTTGCCCGCAGCTTCGCCCGCGGTAGAGATCGATTTTTTACAAATCCTACTTACTGTTACTTAGTTAGATTTAGTTGCCTATAACTTAAGTTAACATGACTGTATCATTTGATAGCGTGATTCAGAACTTGCAAATGAATTTTACTATCGCCATCTATTAACAACACCCGGAACTAAATATCTAGCAAGTAACAAAATATCGATCTTCCCATGGGGATGTTTTACCGCGGTAAAAAGTAGCCTACGTTACTCTCCACCCTACTCACTATCTCCACACACAAAAACCATACCATAGAACAGTTTCGTTGCGACGTGAAAGACGGACAAACAAACAAACACACTTTCACATTTATAATATTAGTATAGTAAGTATAGTATGGACTAGTATGGATGATATGCTAAAAACATAGCGTTAATAATACATAAGATAATTTTATGATTTACTTAACACTAGGACGAAACAATTATTTTACATACACGAGACGAGCCCACAATAATGCTAATTATTTAAATAAGTCAGTAATTGCTCACATTTTGATAGAATATTCATATCAATAATAAGACAACTGTTGGTACGGCTGTACCATCATATTATACACACATTTACATATTAATACTGAAAATTTACATGGATGTCATTTACATATTTGCGTTGACGTGACTGGCGTGTGCAGCCTGGATTAACTCCGAATCAAAATGGATTACTTTACATACAATAACGTCGAACCGTTTGTTTTAATTGTGATCATGTGTTCCAAATAACAAAGTCTAACCAGCATGCAATACCACATTATGACCGGAAGGAACTTGTCAGGTTTTTACCCTGTGGCAAAGTTGACAGTAACCCTCGGTACTATCGGACAGTAAGTCTTGGGTTCAATTCCCGGCCAGAACATTTAATTGTTGTCGGGTCGTGAGTGTCTCTTAGTATCAATGCGACCTGCAAGAAGGAAAATCATATACACCCCGTGAGTTATTAGACATTACTTTATTACAGAACAAAACTCACACCACGCGACAATACCGGAAGAAGCACACGCATTAAAGTACAAGATTCAGACTCACCTATCGCAACCTGCACCCATTGTAGCTAAAAGCCATAATGGAATACGAGACGAGGGCCACCGAGCGCCGGTATTACTCCTCGCGAGGGCGTCGACATGTCGAGTGCTTTCACGTTAGCTTTCAAACGTTTAAATGTCTCATATCGTCACCGCAACGCGATAACTGTAAGTCGTCGCAGTTTCGATGAGCGCTTTAGAATACTTAGAATACTTTAGAACATAGAAACGTAAATATATGACTATAAATAACTTTCAGTGAGAGCAAATTGCATAGCAATTGCAATTCTGATAACTTCACGAGAATTATAAGCTTTATATCTAGAGATCAACTCAGGACTTTTTACATATTGGATAGAGTCACTATAATCTGATACAGATTTTTTATGAACAATATTAAAAGTACAACATCAATAACATCAAAGGCATCACAGAAGTATAAATAAGAGGAAAGAAGGAAATCCCCTTGTTATCGGTTTTTCAAGTGGGAACCAAATTAACTAGACATTTTAAGGTACAAAAATACATAATATATCGCCCGAAGTATCCGCAGTGCAGGCGTGGCCTGGTGACTCAATTACCACAAACGGACGGACAAACTGCGCGTTGGTAAACAACTCTGCTCTGACACATACACTGGAGTGTTAGTATTGCAACTCCATTAGTGCACTACTAGAAAAACATGAAATATATTTAAAAAAAACATGAAATATATAAAAAAATTGAACAGAAAAGTTAATGAAACCTTGAATAACCATAAAGCCTAGCCTTCATCGTGAATATGACTATCATAGTTCCAGAAATTAACGCATTAAAACAAACAAAAAAAAAATACAGCTTTATTATGTTACAAATTACAAAACATTGGAAAGATAATCCAATATAGGATTTTTACTCACTAAAATCCCTTGGTAGGCATCCGACGGTACGTGGCTTCGTGATCTATTGTAAACGCACCGGTGAAATAAGTAACCCTATATCTTTTACCAGTCACAATTAAGGGAAAGGCGAGTCAGCTAATATATATATAGCCGGCAATAAATTAATACGTCACAATGTGTTGAGCCGCAATCATTAGATGAGACAAGACAACGATCGGCAGCCACAAAATTTCCCCGCGGACCGATCTCAATATTCAGCTCGAAATAAGCACTAATTGGAATTAACTTAACATCTCACGAGACTTGCTGATAGGTATTAGTTAACACTGCTGATAAAAATAATATCAAATGTACTCGTGTGCTCATGTGCTTTATGATCATGACGTTTTATAATTTGTCACTGACATTAATTTTATATTACTGACATCATTTATACGTATTTAATTGTTCGGTATGTATTCCTTTTTTTAAATAGATTTTGAGTAATGCATAAAAATAATTATAATTTTTCTAACGTGTCATTTATAACATTTTGTAACCACCTTTATCTACTACATGGTTGCAATCTGATTTGATTACGTATATTTATAAATAAAAATAGCTCTATGTATGTAGATGATACTAAAAAAGTACTGGAAACTTATTATTTATTACTTAGATAATACAATGATAAATCGAATCCTTGTATTCATGTGTGATAACCATCCTCGAATTTTTATTAAAATGGTTAATAGAGCAGTTTTACAAAAATCTATAATATCATAATAGACACATGTTTAATAAGATAAATGAACGAGACCTAATGTAAGTATAATAAATGAGTAAATTTAATATTATACGATAAACTTCAATAATAATTGAGGTAGTTATAATCGAGTCTGTTTTAATAGTCTTTGTGTCGTCTGTCATGATATTATGTCTACATACCTATCGTTAGCCGCGGTAGTCTAGTGAGATCCACGGAGAATTGAGTTCGGAATCTGCTTTGTTCTTAATTGAATTTACTTATCACTTCATCAAAGTGAACGAAATTTCATGAGGAAACGTGGATGCGAGTTCTCCATAATGTCATTAAAAGCGTGTTCCGGAAGCCTTTCAACTCACAACCGGCCAGTACGATGGATTATGGTCTTAAACTCAGTATGAGAGGAAACATAAACGCTACACTACTATTATGTGTTCAAAAGCTTGTTATACCGCAAATCCTGCGGCTAAGCTAAGATTATCGTTATAAGTGATAGGGATATTCATTACGTAAGTAGGTAAGCTAATTAATTATATTGGTATCGGATTGACAGTATACATAGCATTGACTTGGCAATGCATATGTATACAAAGGCTTTTTACTTAACACGTATCGACACAGGATTCGGTCGGATATTTGGCTGATGTTTTTCAATTCGACGGAAGTGGATTGGCTGATACACTCGCCCATTCAACCGTTGTCCGTGTCGTGTCGAAAATGGGTTCAGTTTTTGACACGGGAACATACAAAAACATGATGATGATGCTTTTCGGACCACGTGGCCCAGTTGGTAACGACCCTGCCTGCGAAACGAGGGTCCCAGGTTTGATTCCTGCCCGCGCAGACATTCAGCTTGTTCTCAAATCAGCTTCATGGTCTCCGAGCAGACTGGCTTCCTGCTAGTTACACGAGGATTTCCATTCGACACAACTTCAGCAACGATTTCAAATAGACGTACATGTAGAATTAAGCTTAGCTTACATGGGACCAATTTAAATAAGTAAGGTCGGCCTTTCAGCATGATTCTTTTATTTAAAGTACACTTTATAGGTATAAACGTATCGTTCCAAATAGTTCCAATATAAAAAAATACTGTCTCGGTATATCTGTTTAGTTATTATGATACCTTATTACCTTTCGAGATTTTCTATATCCACTTATATTCTTCCTGATTGATTTTGTAGTGACGACCCTGCCTGCGAATCGAGGGGTCCCGGGTTCGATTCTGCCTCCGAATTCAGGGCAGATACATAATTATGTGATAGATAAATACTTGTAATAGGGGCATGGGTGTTATAGTGATGTCTTATTTGTGTTGTCCATGCCACCCACCACTCAGGGAAGCCTGCTGCGGGGGTACGAATATGCAAGGGTTTATTTGTTTATTATGTATTTATTTACTTAAGACTTCCTTAATAAACTTGTTAGTGGCGCCAATTAGGGGAGGCCTATGACCAACAGGGGACTTTAAAAGGCTGATAAATAGATAGATAAATAGAATAGGATAAAACATAATTAGCAAGCCCCCCATCTCCGTTTCTCCATCGAACGACATGACGCGCGGCGAGTATCCATCCTTTCGTCGTGAACATCCCGCCGCCGGTACGGACGACGCGGTTTGCCTCGTCATTCGTTATTCGCACCGCGAAGGACTAGAATAAATCGCAGACGTTGGCGTTCCCGCCTGCCTATGACGGGGATGTCTTCAAAAAAATAGTGAATAGGCTTTTACTAAGTTAATGTGCTCACCACCTTGGACCACATCTCCACTTACCATCAGGTGGGATTGTGGTCAAGCATTAACTTGTTTGTGTAAAAAAAAAATATCTAATCTATATATATATATAAAATTGAAAAGCGACACACCGCTGATTAAACAAAAAATCTCAGAAACTGCCGAACCGATTAAGATGAAATTTGGCAGGGAGATAGTTTATGCTAAGGAGACGTCCACTAAGAACGGATTTTTGGAAATTCATCCCCTAAGGGGTACAAATAAGGGTTAGAAGCCACTTTCATACAAACCAACTTTGTTAGTTTTAGATTTATAAATTTGAAATTTTTTATCTATGTTTATAGTAATAAACAAAAGTTAACTATTAATTTTTTTTTTGAAAAATCATCCCTTAAAGGGTTAATTTACTCAATTGAACTTAGTAGGCAACTTTGTCATTTTTGAAGTTAAAAACAAGAAAATTTACATATTAGCTCCAGACTAGAAACAAAATTTGTAAGTATTATGTTTTTTTGGAAAATCATCCCCTAAAGGGTTAATTAAGAGTGCGAAAGTTAGTATGGCAACTTCGTCAGTTTTGAAGTAAGAAGGGCGAAAATTTGTATATAAGCTTAAAGTTAGACACAAAAAATAACTGTATCACTGTTTTTTCGAAATTCATCCCCTAAAAATAGGGGTTGGTAGTCAACTACATACAAATCAACTTCGCCAATTTTAGAGTTATAAGTATGAAATTTTTTATGTAAGTTTATAGTAATAAACAAAAGTTAACTTTCACGATTTTTTTCGGAAAATCATCCCTTAAAGGGTTAATTTTGTGGATTTAATTTAGTATGCAACTTCGTCATTTTTAAAGTAAGAAGGGTGAAATTTTGTGTATAAGCTTATAGTTAGACACAAAAAATAACTGTATCACTGTTTTCTCGAAATTCATCCCCTAAAAATAGGGGTTGGAAGCCATTTACGTATAAATCAACTTCGTCAGTTTTAGACTTATAAATATGAAAATTTTTATGTAAGTTTATAGTTGTGAACAAAAGTTAATTATAACAAGGTTTTTTGGAAAATCATCCCTTAAAGGGTTAATTTAGAGGATTTCATTCAGTACACAACTTCGTCATTTTTAAAGTTAAAAACATGAAAATTTATATATTAGCTCCAGATTAGAAACAAAATTCGGAAGTACATATTACGTCTTTTTGGAAAGTCACCCCCTAAAGTGTTAAATAATAGTGTGCAAGTTAGTATGCCAACTTCGTCAGTTTTGAAGTAAGAAGGGTGAAATTTTGTATATATGCTTATAGTTAGACACTTAAATTACTGTACCACTGTTTTCTCAAAATTCATCCCCTAAAAATAGGGGTTGGTAGTCAACTACATACAAATCAACTTCGCCAGTTTTAGAGTTATAAAATATATGAATTTTTTAATGTAAGTTTATAGTAATAAACAAAAGTTAACTTAGAATTTTTTTTTCGGTAAATCATCCCTTAAACAGTTAATTTAGGGGAATGAACTTAGTAAGCAACTTCGTCACTTTTTAAGTTAAAAATGGACAGGGAACAGGAGAGGGAGAAGGAGCGGAAGAGGGAGATAGAGAGGGACAGGGAGCGGGAGAGGGAGTGGGAGCGGGACAGAAATCGGGAGAGGGCACGGGTGCGGGCGGGAGAGGGACTGGGAGCGATAGAGGAAGAGGGAGAGGGATATGAAGTGAGAGAAGGACCTCGAGCGGGAAAGGGAGAGGGAGAGGGATATGTGGTGGGAGAAGGACCTCGAGCGGGAAAGGGAGAAGGAGTGGGACAGGAAGAGGGAGAGCGAAGGGAAGTGAGACAGGGAGCGGGAAAGTAAAACGGACAGGGAGCAGGAGAGAGAGAAGGGGGCAAGGGGAGAGAGGGAGATGGAGAGGGAGAGGGAGAGGGAAAAGAAAAAAAAATGTTAATGTTGTTTACTATTCCAAAGCCGCTCCCGGAGGAATGATCTGCGATTGTATCGTAAGTTTCAGTATGTAAATTCCTAAATATAAGTACTTCAATATAAATGAATCTGTTTTTAAATTTTGTTTTGTAAGGGATACAAAATAATATGATAAGCATAATTTCCGCGTGCGAAGCTGCGGGCAACAGCTAGTAGGATTATAAGTGCTTGTTCACACTGAACTCGCGGTCGCGGTAAACGCTACACACATCGCGCGCGCGTTTTGGTGTGAACACTTTCATAGTAGGTCATATGTTTGATATTTCGCGACCGCGCCCGCGCCCGCGCCCGCGCCCGCAAGTTCAGTGTAAACAAGCACTAAGATTAGCTAATAGGATTATAAGAGTAGCATACCAATGCCGAGGTAACGAAGGTATTATTCATCGGTTTTTGAAATTATATTCTAAAGCAACTCAAAAACGTATTTATACTTCAAACTTGTATTGAGTTAGGTGCAGCGCAGACGACACTCTTCTTGAGCGATCGAGACTGCGGGCGCACAAATGTCTACATGGCGCGCAAACAGTCTATCTCGGATTTTTCGCAGACTCAAAGCACACGACGCACACCTTCGATCACTCTGTCGGCAGAACTGTAGTGACGTACACGCTATGGAAATCACGCAGAGATCGCGATGCATTATTTTGTACTTGAAGTACAGAAAAAAAGAAGAAATAGAGAATTGGGTACATTCTATACTTTCGGAGAGATTACTGAAAGGACAATTCTATATTAAACATTCAATTCTGAAACAATATCCGGATAAATTTTTCAAATTCTATAAAATATCTGTTACAACATTTAATGAACTGTTATCTATTTTAAGACCAGCTTTGACTCATTCGGAAACAATGAGAAAGTGCTGGTCTGTTTTGTATTTCAATCGATCTCTGGCGCCATGTTAATATCGCATACGTTACGCCCACCACTAACGAATGCAGATTGCAGACTGAAGTGTGCGCCGTCTGCGTTAGCGCGTGTTGAAGCAAACGTTGTATTTCTTTCGCACACCATTTGAGCGGAGCTGCGCGACGCGGTGCGGCGCGGGCTGCCCGAATTACACGTATTTTGTGTGCACAGCAATTATTGCGCGTCGTATGCGGTACTGCATATAATTGCAAAGGTTCTATTTTCACAGACTTAAAAGAGCGTCACAGACAGTGTGCCGTCTGCGCTGCACCTTATAAGGAAAAAAATCCTGAGCGCCACGACCTATTTCCATAATACCTACATTAGAATATTTTGTTTTTGAAGGGTTTACTAACATATGATAAATTAAACACTATGATAATTTGATATGAAAATGTATTGATTGATATAGAAAATAAATGATAAATGAGTACGCGCGGTGATGATGAGTGCTAATTGCGGACTGAATGGAATTTCAATAAAAGACAATGAACTGATGATATTGATGACGCGACAATAATTTGTACGTGCTTAGCCCGTACACAAAGTAACAGATACAATATTATATTCTTCTTTTTACAGTCCATCAAAAATGTATCCATGTTAAGCTGCTGACTAGCAGTAGTAGCAGTAAACGAACGCGTCAATTTATCGTAACTTTTGCTGATTTAGTTAACATGAATCGGAAACCAGGCGATATAGCAAATATCCATTTTACGTCCACCGAAGTCGGTGGGAACGTTGACAAGCGGCCGTTCCCCGCAGTCGACAATAGCTCAACGATTGGACGCCATCCAACACTCATCAGAATTGGATGAGATACATTTTTATAGAAGCGGGCGATGCCTCAAAACGATATTGCTTGCGACTTCAAGTATTGGTTCTCTTCCAACTCTTAGATATTATTTCCTTCAAAGGACTTAGTATTTTGCCATGAGCGGTTTCCTACAAGTTGCATGAAATAAATGCTTCATGAGACTAGTAATGATTCTTCAACTGGTTGCCTGGATTTTGCTCGTAAGCAGTTGCAAATATTTTGAGTTCTGTATAATATTATACTTTATCTGAGATACTTTACAGCGATTCGCGAAGACTACATGCATATTAAAATTTTCTTTTAGGCCTCTTCAATTAATCTTACAATAACTTCTCGTTTACGATCTGCATTTGGCTATCTATAACACAACAACAATAACGAAGTGTCTGAAGTTCTAAACAAAGATGGTTCGTTGCCTGCGTCAGTGATGTCGATCGATTATGTATAATGTATTCGGTATGCGTCTAACTTAGATGAGCTATCGACTGCTTATCAATTTGCAACTATCGGATACCTTGTCAATAAAGTTTGCACAGTGTCTATTATTATGTATGTTAGTAAGAGGAATAGATTTTCAATATATCAGTATTAACTACATGTAGGTACCGATAAGATAGATTCTCGAATTGTATTTTAACTTATTACAGTAATATTTTATAGCCTTTTTGACCTACATCGATTTAGTGCTTGCTTTGTTACTATGTCCTAGTTTGACGGTCACCACTTTAAATTTAGTGACTTGTATAATTTTTGGCCATTTATATAAAAAAAAACAAGTACCTACCACAATTAACCTAACCTCGTATCATCACCACAACAGCTGGTGTTCTGGTGAAATTAATAAACAATTAAAATGTTGATCTAATGCGATTACTGTTTTTTTTATGTGAAAATGAAAGTTTAAGCTTCATTTTCGTTAAGTCGGTCTACTATTATATTATTTACAAAACTACAATACAAACTGTCCTAAAGTCGAGAGCTACTCAGCTGTCGTCTTCTTTACAATTGCCGGTTCTGCGACATTCGATAACTCAGGATACATACCTGTAACAATATAAATAAACATTAAACACACAATAAATAACTTAAAGACAATATACGTATACAAGCTCAATTTGTCTTTGTGTTGTACGTGCTAGGTTATGCTAATCGGCCTATACGACTTTATAAAAACTTATGCCAGACTTTCTTGGAAAGCATACAATCTTCCTAAACACCTCTAAATCCAATAATCTTAATATCTAACGACACCTTGTAAGATAACTCAAGTATGTAGTAGGTATTATGCTATTTATATGCGTAACGATAATGCTCATAATTTTGTACGTGATCATCGTCGCAATCCCCAAATGTTCCACTGCCGGGTTCGGCAGAGTTTACACACTTAAGAAAATGATATCTAGTATCCTCACGATGTTATTCTTCGCCGAAGCAAATGATAAATTTCTAATACTCACATAACCAAGCAACGCTACTTTTTACAATATTTGAGCAACATAGTCCCCACATTAGGATACTCTGTTTTGTAGGTAACTATAACTTACAGTGTTTTATGCGCTTACATAAGATTCAATGGAACTTATTATGTGTATGTGGCTGCTTTGGAAATTTGTAAGGCAAAAATACGACTGATGGCTGGCAATAGCAAGGCTAAAAAGGAAATTTAAGGAACATAAAACCGAAACAAGTAATGGAGAAATTATGGAGCGCAGGTGGCTCCTGGATAGAAAGCCAACGAACCAATTGCTTTTTAATGGAAATAGCCGACGAATGAGCTGACGATCCACATGATGGTAAGGGGCCGCCTTCGTCCAACAAGGCGGTGATGCGTTGCCAGCCAAAAAGAAGAAAAACATAAGGAAAGGTGAATCTAAATACAATAATAATATAAATGTTCTTGAAACTTAATTGAAAATCTATTCACTTCTTCTTCTTCACTATTCACACCATTTTGACAAGAATTTAACAACCCAAAGCAAAAACTTCTTCTTCGTTGTTTACGTATATAAAGTGAAGCCGTTTTTCTCTTAATTAACTGCTAACGGAACTTCTGTTAAGTAACTTTAAATTATTAATTTCATATAATCACTCCGACATCGCACATACTCGTAGCGACGCTGATTTCTTTAGAGTGAATTGAAAGACCTGTCGATTCTAACAGTGATGAAAATACACCACTCAATCAAACTAATTCAATTCATTTTATTCATTCATTAAAATGGGTCCAATACAAAGCCTGCTAAATATTCAAAAGATATCCTGAATCGAGTGTGTTCGGTCGGTACATTGCACGTCAAAGAAAACGCTTCGAACAATCTTTGATAATTCAATACTACAAAAATACAATACTGTTGCGGTCGTAAATACAGTCCATACAATTTGGCACTTTCCTCATTTTCATGTAGCACAATATTATTTTGCTAGTAAATCCATCCTATTCACTAGAAGTTTTATTTTAAAAAACTTATTGTTTAATATTGAGGAGTTTTGAGATTTTTATCTGCTGTTTTTGTATCTTTGCCATCCCAAATATGTGGACAAAATTATATTTAGTTTAATTTTTTATTTACTTTAAACAAAAATTTTCTGAAATTGATAAATGGAATTTAATGGCAAATATCAGGAGTTAATAAACGTGAAGGGTATCGTCCCACAGCGTTCGTGAATTATGCAGCCCATACTACGCTGTGCTAATAGTTTCCTGTCGGGGCGCGTGTCACCGTGCCTTATGTTAATTTCATTTAACTCGCCCGACTGGTCGTATTTTGTTGCTGTCTCTGTTCTACATCTTGCAAAGTAGAGACAGATGAACCGTCTGGAGGCCTTGTGGCTGCATAATCCATCCGTTTGACAGTGAAGTTGGCTTTAAACTCTTTAAGCGCTGGAGTAATGCTAATCCAGAAATCGAGTACATACCCAAGTAGCACGCGGGGCTGTATAAGGGCTGTCTAAGGGTTCACATGTGAACTATAAGCGGTAAGTCAGCTGTATATGAGCTGTAGAGCACGCTTTACAGCCCTTATACGACTGATTTGGGCACAAGTTATACAGCCTTAAGTTCACATAGCTGCATAGTAGCAGTATAACAGCATTTAAATAGTAGTAGGTTAACATTACACTCTTATACAGACCTTAGCTGTATATTAGGTTAACATTACACTCTTATACAGACCTTAAACAGCTTTAAGCGTATTTTTCGCCTTTATACAGCTAATACATCAGAGGTGAACTCATATAAGAGTGAATTAATGCTTTAAGTTCACTTGTACGCTAAATGTGAACTCTTATTCAGCCCCGCGTGCTACTTGGGTACTCACTTTATGGTGTCAATAAAATTATGAGGAGAAATCCGTGATCTGTGGTCGGCCTTTAGTAGTTGAAGTGAATTGAAAAACATTTCCTTCATACATTTCATTAATTAAATTCATTATCTGTTTTATTAGTTAGGTACCAACTGTCCAAGAACGTTTTATATTAGATACAAAAATAATGGTTCTATAATAAAGCACCAAACTGTAATATAAAGCACCAAACACGCTCAACACAACAATTTATTCTAACATACATATTACCGCAAATTCAAGAACAAAGATAGTTACTAAGTAATCGTCCACAATTAACATCATTATTATACCTACATCACATCCTATCTGGTAACAATCGAGAACAAAGATAGTTACTAAGTAATCGTCACCAATTAACATCATTATTATACCTACATCACATTCTATCTGGTGACATGACGGCATCTACTTCAAATTAGTGTGGTAATCGGTTTACACACTAGACGCATTATTCCGCCCGACTGCGTGTTATTACCGACTCCCCAATATGCAATTACCGCGAGTTATCGAATTGACAATGTTATTATCGAGGCAATTATTGGCGCCTGGCAAATCCTAAGGGAGCAGTCGAGTCATAGCCGTTATCTGTATACGTTGATATATATTAGACACCTAATGGCTACAAACTTCTAACGATTGCGCAACTCATAGGGCCTGATAGGGACGGAGTGTATGCCACAACCTTGTACCAGCGATGCCGATGTTTAAAGCCACCCAAAGACGTTCAATAAGACAATTTAATCAACGCCGAACGTCCGGTAAAAATAATGATTCTGTAGCAAAATTCCACCACAGAATAATATAGATAGCATGTCAAGTGTCAAAACAATCAGTTTATACCTACGATCGCTTTCCTGGAATTATTAACGGCCGGTCTCAATAATGTACTAACAGTTAGAAAAATGTAGAAAATGCTATCATTAGTATGTCATCTGTCATATTTGTCAATTTTTGCGTCTCAATAACCTTCGGTGGATAGAAAATATATACCGATGACATTGATCTATCGTTCGGAGGGCCAAGTCATACCGTAGGTATGTTGGTCCATACAAAAATAAACACTTGCGTCTCAATAACGCTTTGACAGCTAACTGTCGGTAATAAAAGTTACCAACTATCGGAGTCTTTCACATCGCTCGATTTCGACGGATAATTGGTAGATTTCTCATATATTGTAAAGAAAATTTATCAAAACATCATGGATTTATTAATCAGTGATGAGTGATAATGAATTTTGTGAAGCCTGTATATTTGATTCCGCCTTTTTAATACGGTACCAAGATCGCCGAAATTGTCCTCGTATAAAATATATGACTGAATTGTGTGGATCCAATTTTGTTTATAGGCTACCTAGATTCAGATTAAACATAATCCATAATCTAAATTTTACTAACAAAAAATAACCGACTTCAAAGTTACTCAAAAACTACTTGTCAGATCTCGTTCAAAATTTGGGACCACATGACAAGCACCAGCTTTCGATTAAAAAAAGAATCATCAAAATCGGTTCGCCCAGTCCAAAGTTCTGAGGTAACAAACATAAAAAAAATTGAGTCGAATTGAGAATCTCCTCCTTTTTTTGAAGTCGGTTAAAAGCGGCAGTGAATGAGAATTGATAACAATTCCTATCTTTAAAGTTTTAGGTAAGTAGGTATTTTAATAAAACAAGAACAATAAGCTTTTTAAGTTAGATTTATTTTGAAATTATAACAAAAACATTTCGTTTTTTCAGAAATAATGGTGTATCCCTGCTATATCAATAGCTATTGGCTACTATTTTGGCCTTATGAAGAAAGGTACTTCATCTTTTGTGAAGGGTCTGGACTTCATCTGAAAAGAAACTTCCTTTAGTACATTTGGCAACAATTTTTTGTTTAAAAGCAAAAAGAAGCAGTAACCCATAATTGCTGGGCTCGGGGTCTCCTCTCGCAATGTGAGAGGTATTAGGCCATAGTCTACCGCGCTGGCCAAGTGCAGATTGGTAAACTTCAAACACCTTTAAGAACTTAATGGAGAACTCTCCGGTGTGCAGGTTTCCTCGCGATGTTTATTGTTTTCCTTCACCGAAGCTAGTGATAATTAACTTCTAATACGCACATAATATTTGAAAATTAGATGTGCGTGCCAGGATTTGAACTCGGGCCACGGTCAAGTGGGAATAAACACTTCGTTCGGGAGACCAACGTTCTAACCGCTAGGCTATCACTGATACAATTGTTACAACAATTTACAATAACTACATTTTTTTGTTTACTAAATCTAATAATATATTTTATTTTATCAACAAATAAAGTCTATACTCACGGTAATTATTGAACTATGTGTTTCATTTATTCATAAAACTAATTAATATTACTAAAATTATGAGAAAATACACCTTGTTTATATTTTTCGTAACCAAGCGACATCAACGAATGTCAATTGTCAAATGACAATAACATGTCATCGTCGGAGTGCTAAACGTCAAATGCTGCGTTTTGTTACTAGTGGAGCATTGTTCCAGGTTACACATAACATTATTTTATTAACTTCATCTTTGAAATTCACAGTACATTTGGAACAAATTATCATTTTAATATTAAAATGAAATAAGTTTATAATCAAAAACATTGAGTTCCTTTTTATAATAAAAACTATAAAAAAAGTATAAAAGTATAATTTTTTTTATTGTTATGCGAAAACGGAATTTTCAGAGGGACGTAAAAACCAGAGGGAGAAATGTCACTGGAATATTATCTACCCATGATCTTACTTTTGTTGGCTTACTTTTGATTTGAGAGACGGCAGTTGCCGGGAGATCAGCCTTTACTTTTTATCTCTGATATGTACCAGAGTTCAACTGATAGTACATTATTGAGACCGGCCGTAACTTAGTCTTAGCATAGTCTTTTGCAAAAAGAGAATTTTAAAGGTTACTAGGTGGTATTTTCTATCGGTATGGTAGCCATTACATAGACTACATTACGTACTGATTATTTTTTAATTGTTCCCACAAAATCTATTTTAATCTTGACGGCGAAATTACTTACCACAATCTCAAAATTAGTTTGAAGTTTGAATCGTGCAAAAACAATCAAACCAAACCCAACGCAACGGAAAATGTTACATAATTGAAAGACAAAGTTTGAACCGTTTTGCCGTGAAAAAGGTTCACCGCCAAGTATTTTGTAAGAAACAATTGTCTCATTACTGAAACAAGGTTATATTAGAAAATGGTTCTAAACAGATTAAGCTGCCGACTCCAAATTCGTAGCAACTTTTTTCTCGCCGCCAAGAAAGGAATCTTAATGAGTCTAAAAACTTTTAATTAATTCAACGCGTTAAAGATGGTTACTTAAAACATTTTGATGAGAATTTCGATATTTTTTACAGTAACTTAGAACATTAAAACACATCTTTAAGAGTTTTCTTTTTTGATGTGAGGGTTTTAGCCTTTTAGCCATTCAGATCACAGTCAGTTGTTTTGAAATTTTTTACGATCAATTTTTACGCCATGACTGAAGTTATTCAACCGTGCTTTAATTTGATATGTAAAACATCTCCACTTACTATCAGGTTGGATTTTAGTCAAGCACTTTAGATAATGTGTAGAGGCTATAGAGTGATAAACTCCTATTGGTCTCTGATCAACTTATTCGGTAAAAATCATGTCATACGTAATGTAATGTCCCCATTTTTCATGAAATCCATAGAATCCTATGAAGTATCATCTGGTTTCTCAGACATAGGCCAAAGTCAACAATTTCCCTATTTATCATTAATCATAACTATCATAACTTAAAAAACCATACGATACAAAACACGAATACAATTGTCTCCAGTTAAACAAAGTATCATTAAAAACAATAAAATTCATCATGTTCCATCAAACAATGCCTCGCTTTGAAGAAGTTCTAAAGGTGGCGCTAGTGTGCCCCTTTGTTTTTAGAAACAATGGATATCAAATACGATCGAAACGGCGGAGAACTTGTCGCGGAAGTTATATCAAAGGGCTGTAATACGGTTCAATGAACAATTCAAAGTCAATAATATGATTTCATACTTATATTTATCATCGCGGACACGATATATGTAAAGGGGTTCTCACGATTTCAGTATTTAATACCGACACTAGCGCTCCGCTCACGGCTCTGCCCACGTTTTCTCGGATAGTAAGTTATAATTATGTCCTATTCCATATCGTAGTCTACCTGTGTGCTAAATTTCGTGAAAATCTGTGCAGCAGTTTTTCCGTGAAAGAGTTGTTATGGATGGCTGTTATAAACATACAAACTTTCGCATTTATAATACCAATGAATCATGGTCCCAGCTAAAACTAATCGCCTTTAAAAATTAAGTCAACTTTAATAAATAAATAAATATAGTCAGTCTCTGTGCGCGCGCGCGCGCGCGCGTGTGTGTGTGTGTGTGTTGTGTGTGTTTTTGTGTGTGTGTGTGGATGATGGAATCATTTTTAGGGTTCCGTAGCCAAATGGCAAAAAACGGAACCCTTATAGATTCGTCATGTCTGTCTGTCTGTCTGTCTGTCTGTATGTCACAGCCACTTTTTTCCGAAACTATAGGAACTATACTGTTGAAACTTGGTAAGTAGATGTATTCTGTGAACCGCATTAAGATTTTCACACAAAAATAGAAAAAAACCAATAAATTTTGGGGGTTCCCCATACTTAGAACTGAAACTCAAATTTTTTTTTTTCATCAAACCCATAGATAGGTCTTTAAAAATGATATTGAGGTTTCTGGTATCATTTTTTTCTAAAGTGAATAGTTTGCGCGAGAGACACTTCCAAAGTGGTAAAAAGTGTGTCCCCCCCCTGTAACTTCTAAAATGAGAGAATGATAAAACTAAAAAAAATATATGATGTACATTACCATGCAAACTTCCAACGAAAATTGGTTTGAACGAGATCTAGTAAGTAGTTTTTTTTTAATAGGTACGTCATAAATCGTAAACCGCAATTTACCTCGATCAAAGTTACAACGAACTTCAAGAACTTTTATATTATGGTACTTGCTACTACGGAACCCTTCATGGGCGAGTCCGACTCGCACTTGGCCGCTTTTTTAAGGTTCGGAAGCTAAAAAGGAACCGAAATTTTCTCGATTAGCTTCATCGCTAACCATCACTATTCATTTATAATAAGCTTTGTAACTATGCTACGTTAGTCCCCATGGATTACAATAAAATATTTAATTACTAGTAGTCCTACTTCGTTTGAGATGAAATTATGTAACTTCGATGGCATGTGATGTGATGAACTGACGAAAGGGCATTCCAGTGAGGCGCAAATAGGGCCAAGGGTCGGCAAACAAGTCACTATGTAAATAACATACAAAACTTTATTGTTGGTTGTTCATCAGCTTCTATACAAAACTGTCACTTTAAAATTAACTAAACTGTATAACGTAAATGCAATATTAGAACTAAATGAAGAAAACCGGTTCACAAAAAACAACAACGAAAAACGGTAAGACAGAAGTCTTACTTTGCCTTTCTTTTCTTTGCGTAATTAATTATAAATAAAATATTAAACCCTAAGCGGCTTAATAAGAGGCGTGTCTTCTAAAAATTGACTTCTCCAAAGAGTACTTCAGTACAATAAACTTTTCGTTGTATTCCCTGCAAATTCCTAAGTTAATAGATACGATATTTAGCATTATTGATAGACGGCAAAACCGGCATGTTTACAATATAACGAGTATTTATACTGAGTTCGCTTCAGCAGTTTCAGCACCAACCGGCTAAGAACTTTAAACTCCCAACTCAAACCTGAACTAAATTCTGCACAACTGGACATTGTTGAAAAGACAAAGTCGGAGTGAAGCAATTAATAAGCCAATGTTGTATCTATTGAACAAGTAGAAATCACTGATTAGCAGCTCCCATCGTTGTAAAATTCTCGAAGCCACGCCGAGAAATTTTATAAAATCTTATTCAGTCAATCAATTTAATTAACCCCCGACGAAAAACAGAAGGGTGTTATAAGTTAGATGTGTCTGTGTATCTGTATGTCTGTCTGTGGCATCGTAGCCCCCAAACAGATGAACCGATTTAGAATTAAGTTTTTTTGTTTCAAAGGTGATTTAATCGAGTGTTCTTAGCTATGTTTAGTATAAATAAAACTGTCGGCTTTTTTTATTTTAATTAAGTTTAACGAACCATTGATAAATACCAAATTACTACTTGAGGAGTGAGGAGTACAGGCCATACTACCACGCTGGCCAAGTGCAGATTGGAAGACTTGACACACCTTTGAGAACTTTATGGAGAACTTTGAGGTGCGCAGGTTTCATAACGATGTTATCCTTCACCGAAACAAGTGTTAATTAGCTTTTAATACGCACATAATTTTTGAAAATTAGAGATGTGCGTGCGTGCCAGGATTCGAATTACCCTGCGTTCGGAAGACCAACGTTCAAACCACTAGGCTATCACTGCTGACAGTACTTACATATAGCAAATTAATTTGCACGCCCAATTCACTGCTGAGGTGTCCAATTCAGCATCTGACAACGAAAACGCCCGCCAAACATCATCTTCTGGAGCAACAAATAGAGCACCAGCATCGCGGTATCGGCACAAATGGTGCTTCGCGAACTTCTCTACGCTACAGAACTACAGTTCAATGTAGCAGGGAATCAGTCACGCGATATACAAACAGCGTATACAAAACACGCGATGGGTTAAGATTACATGCAGGCCTGCAGCGCTCTATACTGGATCAGCGCTGCAGCGTACCTCCTTAGTTCTGTACCAGAGCCAACAGTAATTAAATGCAGGCGCCTGATCCGCTTAGCGTAAGCAGCGCTGAGCTAAGCCCCGTCCCAGCTTGAACGGGGGCTTGCGAGCGCTAATAATAACTGCATTAGCGCGAAACGCCATTACTCTTAGCTATAGTCTACTTTTATTAAGTAGCTAATCTTTAGTGAAGCGCTTACAACCGCTCCTTCTGTTGTTCGTATATACTGAGTTAAGCAATCTGGGTTGTACTTTGACGTCATATATGTATATAGTGGACAAAATTCATTACAATTCTGCCTTAAAGGCGCGTTAAACCGTATAAGAGTTTATCTTTACAGTGATGTATGGAAATGTATTTTGTGATCAGTTACAATGTGTGGCAGTGACCATTTTCAATCACCTGGGCTAGTATTCGTTCACCTACTTACTATATTATAAGATAATATGTCTGTGATTGGTTCACTTAAGTATATAATAGTTAACTCCAACTTTTTCCAACTAGTGAATGAAACATAAGACGATAGAGTGACATATAAAACGTACACATATTGGGTGTCTACCCAAGTAACATTTCTATTGCTTAACGATATAATTTCAAGTGTAACCTATTTAAGTTTTGAATGTACGCGTAAGTTCAGTGTTACTTCTTGTACCTACGCAGTTTCAGGAGCTCGAGGCGAGGACCTAAGTGACGTCACGCGACGCCCGCCGCCCCGCCGCGCCGTCGCGGCGCCGTAGCGAGTAATGGATAGCTGCTACGACGCCTCTACGCCGTAGCTCGTAACGCGTGTTTGGATGATAACTGTTCAAACTTTTCAGGCTTATGTTACACGGGTACCTTGAGTTAAAGTAGTACACATAAACAAACGCTTATAAATAAAATAAGTGTTTGTTAGATCTTTAATATAAAGGTTATACTCGTACGTTGGATAGAAATATTGTCACGTTGTCAGCAAATTAGGTCAAAACGATCAAAGGCTGCCCGTTGGTTTCAGATGAAAAATCCTCAAAAGTTCTGTATTGTTTGTTCGTTACGCTGCTGCTGACATAACTTTGTTCGACACACATCGGTAAACTTAATGTGATAAATGAAACGCAATGACTACAATAAATCTTTGCAATAATTTTATTTATTGACCACATTGACAAATATTTATCCATGGTTTATTTATTTGTCTACTCACAAAACTGCCTGCTCGCCGTCTAGTAACTTTCACCTCGTCTATCAGTTCTCCGTGCTCTTACCTAACTTCTTTTCTCACCTCACCGCTCCCCGCTCTCAACCACTCCGTTACAATAACAAACAATGAACCAGTAACAAAACAAACGTAACCCACATACGTTATCCCGGTCGAAAGGGATCAGTGGCGTGTACGTAGATAATTAAAGTCGAATCAAGTTCCCGCGGAGCCCGGCCAACAAGTAGGCCGGCAGCCGGTAACTTCGCGAGGGCGACAGACAGCTCGCTAAAACCCGTCTATAAAGAATAATTTATTATTATTTGGTTAAGATGCATTTGTTCTCGTGGAATAACAGGTAAATGGTAAATACTAAAGAACCTTAACAGTTTTGTGGTAACTAATATATAACTGTTTTGATGTATAATTATTTTCTTTCTAGATTCACAAAATTGCGGGCTAGTAATAAAATTAAATAAAGCTTATGAATACGCATTTAATTTGTAAAATTCTATTTATTCACTCTCGTGTAACCACATTCGAAACTTACATCGATTTTTCAAACTTACTCGTTAGGGTTCCGTAGCCAAATGGCAAAAAACGGAACCCTTATAGATTCGTCATGTCTGTCTGTCTGTCTGTCTGTATGTCACAGCCACTTTTTTCCGAAACTATAGGAACTATACTGTTGAAACTTGGTAAGTAGATGTATTCTGTGAACCGCATGAAGATTTTCACACAAAAATAGAAAAAAAATCAATAAATTTTGGGGGTTCCCCATACTTAGAACTGAAACTCAAAAATTTTTTTTTCATCAAACCCATACGTGTGGGGTACGTATCTATGAATAGGTCTTCAAAAATGATATTGAGGTTTCTAAAATCATTTTTTTCTAAACTGAATAGTTTGCGCGAGAGACACTTCCAAAGTGGTAAAATGTGTGTGTCCCCCCCTGTAACTTCTAAAATAAGAGAATGATAAACTAAAAAAATATATGATGTACATTACCATACAAACTTCCACTGAAAATTGGTTTGAACGAGATCTAGTAAGTAGTTTTTTTTAATACGTCATAAATCGTAAACCGCAATTTACCTCGATCAAAGTTACAACAAACTTCAAGAACTTTTATATTATGTTACTTGCTGCTACGGAACCCTTCATGGGCGAGTCCGACTCGCACTTGGCCGCTTTTTTTTATCAGGTAACGATTCAATAGCCGAAGTGGCGTCCGAGTAGAAGTCAGCAAAAGATATATTCCCCGTCGTTGACTCTCAAGTTGTTTCAAGTAAGCTTCTCAGCATTCTGTTCTGGAATTGCACTTCGAATTGTACTCTCCTCAACATTATGTCCGCCTAGTTAAACTCTCGAACTGGAAAGTTGGAATAGTCTTAATTTCAGCACTAGCCGACCTTAGAAACTAGTGAAATTAGACTTAATGAATGTTCAACTAAGTTGACTTGGGCAACTGATCTCGTATTCTCCCTTAACCTTACATAATAACACTATCCTATCTTTTATTCCTGCGGCATAACTTTCGGATTTCTGAACGAGAACAGATGTATGAATAGTTAAAAATAGGTGTAGGAACTACTGTTACGTTACGTACCAACTAGGTAAGGTCCTATTTCAACAGCAAGAGTTGTAATTAAGAAACAACAACAACAAGTAGAAACCAAGAAAGTAGGGACTGCATCAATAAAGTTTTCGAATCTTTGAATGCAAGAGCGTGCTTCTAATCCAAGTGTTTTTTATTTAAAACTTATGTCACAACTTAGATTTTATTGTAGTCAAACAGTAACATAATAAGATAAAAAACTTCGGGCTCTTCAATAAAATACTAAACTAAACTACACTACAAATTAATGGGTACATTAATTCTATCAAAGTAAGCACTGCAAACGTTATCAAAAGCGATATGTTAAAAGTTTCAGAAGGCAATTTTCAAATCAAAAGTAAAGAGCCTAAGATCGTTTAAGCTACTTTATTATTCAAAGCCTTGAGCCGTTTTGAAAGAAGAGGCTTTAACGGAAACACGAGCTCTAAGATATCACCAGGAGTGCAGGACCGGGAGGCGCTTATTTATTATGCATTGTGAAACGTGCGCTGAATGGTTCACGAGCGATGTGTCTTGAATAGGCACCTGGCCAGAGAGGAGCACTTTCATAAAGAACTGAGACAGGTATAACGTATCTCAACTCCTTTCTTGCGTTTGAAGAAATTGACTCCGGCCTCCGGGCTCTTGTGGTTCTATGGTAGCATTTCACATTGTTAGAAAATAAAATATCACATTCTTCGTTGTAAGTCATTATAGTAGTCTTTCTCTATAATAACTCAAACTATTGTACATATAGCAAAGGAATGTAATAGAAAAATCCTAGTAGCTGTATATTTTATTGTATAATTTGTATTTTGTTATACATATTTTTAAACATACCGCAACAGATATAACCATAGATATACATTACAAAGTTGTTACATCTAAGTAGGGATATTGTTCACTATTTTAATCCACAGTTAAGTAACTACGTGTTACAATAAAATCTTTACCACCAAGTCACATAAAAAACTCAGAAAGCGGTGGGCCTTTAAAGACAAAGACAACATTATATGTTTGATTCTTTTACACTCTTTAAAAATTTTCTGTCTCGCTCTATTCAAAGTAAAACTCATGTAGGTAGCTGATGATCCCCTGGTGAGCGTGGGATAATAAATTTAGTTAAGATCCATCTCAGCTCGTAACTGTCAAATCAAATCAAAAATTCATATAAGTTGCACATCATTTTTTAATCTACCAGCTTTTTTTTCTACTATAAAATTATTAATAAGATTATGCTTTAAGATATGCGTAATAACATTATGCGTTTAAAAAATAACGACTATTTCCTGGTCAGTTCTATGCACGAATGATTGGAGAATAATAGCTTCTTAATTTAAAAAAAAGTTAGTTATTTTTTATGTTTTTTTTCGAATGGCTAATTGCTGTTGGCTTTAGCGGCATTTATAGCTTCACACGAAAAGACATAGATAGCGTTTCGGCTTTTTGGCTTAGATTAAAGAGTAGTATTTTTATATCTAAGTAGACCGTTAAATTCTAAATTGCCAACAATTGCAACGGAAATCAAAATTTTAGCAAGTTCAAAAACAGTACAATTACGATATCTTTTAATTGGAATAAGTAACTTTTTGTTATTTGTTATTGTAATAACAAAATGCCCGTAATTTTTCTCATATTCAGCGACACATCAATGTAAAGTTATGAGATGTAGACCTACTGTAAATGATCTATACGGAAATGCAACGGACTGACTGCATTTGAATAACAATTTCCGTATTGTATAAGTTGGGAGAAAGCCAATTTATGCAAATTTGATCGGATTTCGCATGGATGGGTACAATTTCCTTTTCTTTGCATATTTTATTTGGCTTTTGTGAATAAAGTTTTTTGTTCGTTGAATTTTATTATTTTAAAATTCAACGATGACTGACGACATGCCGAAATTCTTTTATCGTCAAACTGTAATATTATTATAGCAGTAAATACTGAAATGTAAATATAAAAGTTGTTCACATACAAATGTTGAACCAAGCTTACCAAGCTATATACAAAACCATTGTGTGCATTATCAAATAGGTACAGAAAAGTTGGAAAATGCTTCTTAGGTATTAATTAAACTGTTATTTTCAAAGTCAGCCTCAAGAGTGGAAGAGAGTCCTTCACGGCCAGGAATATATATATACAAGGCTAAATATAATTTCATCTTCTAGTGAATGCTCTTAGATAAGGAGTTTAAAGTAATCCAGAACTAAGGATTCCGTTACGAACGAACGACAATACGAAACCCTTAAAAGGCCAGCATTCCGCCGCCCGACAATTTCGCGACTCGGATAAAACCATTTTGTATTCCATTATATACACGGGCCGAGTTGAAAACATCGAAGAAGTAAGTTCGCTCCAGTTCCGTAATAACAATAAAATAAAAGAAAATCTCCGCAACATAGATTCTGTTGTTACAAAAGACTGAATTGGATAAACCCGGTAGCATAATTGTCTAAGAAACAGTAAGATCGGCTATTGTAACTTCGGACGAACTTCATTGTACGTGAGTGAGGGTATCCAGTGAATGTCGACCAAACATACCGAGCAATGGAATTAATCTTCAAAGTTTTTTAATTACGTCGTAGATTCGTGAGCCGCGCGATACGCTCCCAGGAACGCGGCTTGGTTCCCAAATTATTTACTATTGTAACTCGGTATAGTTTCGAGGCCGCATTTAAAGTTACTAAGTCGAAACAAACCCGGCATCAAAGGCTTAGAAACAATCTTTGAAACTTTGTTGGAAATAACTTTGTAGGAAATAAAATTAAAGTTACATATGGACTATACACATTCTGTGGTCACATTTAGCGAGACCACTTTCACTGTCACGTAATGCTACGTCACTTTTCACGGAGTGTATATTTTGCATCATGTTACCATTCAAGGTTACTTACATTTGAGGATATTAAAATGGAAACTACTAATTTATGTAATAATGTAATATGTAAAGCTAACCGGGCCGTGGGTGGGGACCCAAACATCTCTAGTCCAAATAAAACAAAAGTACAGGCTACATAAATAAAGGAATCACATGTTTTCCTAAATTCTAAGCATCATTTAAAAGATAAGAATTTAAAACATCAAAGCGATAAATAACTGATATTAAAACAAAATAAGACTTTCCTATAAAACTATGAAATGAAAAAGTAAAAGGCAAAAATATGGGGAAATATTGTTCGTGATCGGAAGGTCGGGGAGATTCCACGGCGCTGCAACTCGAACCTTTTGTATATAGTATACGAGTAGGTGTAGGTAAACTAGGTACGTACGCGGTTCACACCACATGAATACAGAATGTTAACTTCATACTAACGCCACGCGCGAGGACACTACTACATGCACAGCTATGTGTGCGTGACCTGTCCCCGACAAGATGGGGCAGCGTGCGCCGAACAAACAACTAACGCGCCGACGCCCGCTAGGGTACAGTAAGGTGACAAGTTCAGGTGTGTCAGCGGCGGTGACACGGGCGACGTTTTGTGACGACGCGACGACGCGACGTATTGTTTTTAAAGATGCCAAACTGTTGAACTGTTTGTTTAAATTAGGGGGTTAGAAATTTAGGGGGGTCCTAAATCCCACCCCTTATTCTGTTTAAATAAAATAGTTTGTTTCGAAAGTTTTTTTTTTCTTTTCTACCAATAAAGTGTAAGTACCTACTTAATATTAAACAAACTGTTACATAGTCAACCATTTCATCTTTCAAAGCTACACCGTTTTTAATATACCAAAATTTTAAAACGGAACACATAATAATAAAATAATGTCCACACAATTACTGTCCATCCGTCTGTACTCATTGCAGACTCTCGCTCGATACGTAGGTACTTGCCCGTTTTATTTTTATTTTCAGTAACCAAGTGACAACCCTATGAAAGTAGGTATGAATTTTTGTGTCTGTTAGGAAGTTAACATTCTGGTTGTTATTTATTCATGTGGTTCACACGGCCTCCACGCCCGTAGCGAGTACAAAGCGAATGTTCAATCCGATCGGCGCCCCTAACAAGGCATAGCCCGCTCGGTTTTGTTATTCGCGCGGACGTAAGCCTAGTTCTATTTCATAAAATGGCTTTAATCATTTTTCCACGTTACATACGAACGAATTTCTCTGCAAATACCTTTAGTTCTGATCCAACGTGGAATTACACGCTTGTTAACTTTGTTTGAAGCTGTGTTATAAGAAACGTGTACGTACCTTTGTATAAAATAAAGAGTCGTATAATGTAAAACCACATTTCTACTTTTCGTTAACCAACTTTTTGCTTGCTTATTTTGTTTATAAAGCATTTTCAAGTGTTGGAGCAAGCTGCGCAATGTATGCCTGTAAATATAACCTCCCGTCAAGGTTAGGCTGAGATGTTTAACCAACATCTAGCTAGACGCTTCTGTCACCTGAAAGTATTTGTGTTAATATTCTTTTAATTTCAACCACACAAAGAAATATATTATATATGTATATATATAAATTACGTGTCACGTTGTTTGTCCGCGATGGACTCATAAACTACTTAACCGATTATAATCTTTGCACACCGTGTGCAGTTTGATCCAACTTGAAAGATAGGATAGCTTACGAGTAGGTACAACTCAATTTATAGTTGCAATATAATTTTATTGCAAATTTTTTGACAGAACGAAGTCTGTCCGGGCAGCTAGTATAATGTAAAAACCATAAAAATTTTGAAAATGTGAATATTACTTTATAAAGTTTTTACTTTTCATAAAAAATATACCTACTACTACATACCAGCAATTATAATTTTATTGTATGAGTGTTCTCTGATCCTACCTCTCTGACCTTAGCGAGACATAAGAAACCTGAACCTGTGCAAACAGACGTACAAGGACAAACTTTCAAAGTGAACCGTCTCACAAAATGGCCGGCTCGTGTAATCTTCACGGCTACATGAGTTGTAGGGTAGCTTTTTGTTATTCTTCATCTGAGCGTGAAAAGGATTTCTGTGTATCAGTTATAACATACTTCGCCTTTGAGCATTACGGACCATAAGAGGTTTATGTTTGCATAAATCTTGTGAAATGACAAAAATATATACAATACCGTAATTTACATAATACTACTGAAGTATGGACATAAGACGTAATCCCTAATTGAAGGTCTGATGAAAAAAGTATTTATGTAGTTGAGCATTAGGTACATTTGGACACGTAGTTTTAAGATTTCTTATAATTTTCAAGGAATACTAAAAGCTATAGATGATCCATACGTCTAGCTAGGGCTTCATAACCTTCTCCTGCTAGTGATGTCAGGCACTACCGATTCCTATACCGTGCTACCGAATAACGACAGTTTCTCACAATTTAAGTCGTATACGCGTAAACTGGAAGGAGTTCAATGCCAACGTTGTACACGGTTATAAGGCTTGTTATCGGCTTGACCTGTAACAACCATCTAAAATCAACAGTGTAATGTTCACAAATTGGTTGTAGTGTTGGACAAGTAATAGTAATAAGCGAGTTCAGCCCTTCGATGGTAATGCCCTTAGTTCAATCACCACCAGGATTTCCGTTGAGTTTGCTAGTTATTGACGTAATACATTTTTCACCGACAAGAAACTTCTCTTGAGAGGGATATCTTCAATCTCACCAACATTGGCAAAACTTTGATGAAGATATAAAAAACCGGCACTTGGTTAAAGTTAGTTTATGGCGCTCGGCTCGTAACGATCGCATTAAAGTTAGTCGCCAATAAAAGGCAGACGTATTACAGTAAGACAGCGTTACACTACTATTACTTACTAGTATTATAACTTGTTATTACTCTGATATATTATACTTATAATATCATAAGAATGTGGGTCATTTTCAAGTCAACTTTCAAGCTACTTTTAGGTGATTTCATGTGACACAGACATTACATCTGTCTACTGAAATTAAAGACCTTGTTCATAAAAATTATCAATCATATTTGAAACATTTCTTCAGATTAGTAACATTTAACAAGAAACCTGTATAAACAACTACGCATCTAAGTTTTAGCAGGCGCAGGCCTGCGTTGTCTGACAATCAGTCATCGTTAGCATTATATTGGAGGTAGGTAAACGCTGACTGCACCAGCTAAAACATTTTCACTGTCTACCTAAAAAGACTATCTAACCGGTTGCGGGTTAGTCAGTCTTTTGGTATAGTTATTTATGTCAGGTGTTTACTTTGTGCAGGGTACCTACCTACTTAAAAAGTAGAATCAAATATGATTTTTTTTTAATTAATCGGTTATGTAGTCAGAGACCCCCTTACAAAAAGGGTTTCGCTTCTAGTTCCGGCAACTCGTTGGAAATGTCTTTAATTAAAACTGACGATCGGTGGTCGGTGGAGAGTTGGAGACCATGTGGTCATGTTATGTTAACCAGACAGCTCGTTTGTGGTCTATAAAAATCAATAGATAACATTATAAGAAACAAAGCATTTAACAATTACAAAACAAGTGTTATTTAGATAACAAGGCATTTTCCTGCACTGTTAAGCTGCCCATATTAATAACACATCGATAAACATTGGCGACGAGGGGAAAATCGATAGCACGATAAAGTTCCGTGATATGATATGCCTACGGAAATGGCTCTGTGAGAGATGGACTGCGTGATTAATCTACAGTCTCCATTTCTTGATGTATGTCTGACTGTCGTGATGGATCACGAGAGTGCTGTAGAAACCACTGGCTTTTGTGACTCGGCTTAATGTATCAAGTTGTGTGACTATTAGCGAAATTGATAGCGGCTGGCCCGGGGCCGGCGAGCACAATAGATATTCCGTGAATGCTTTACGTTTCTGATTTACCTTCGTTTGCATAAGAAATTTCTTTAGTAATGGCATTTTATTTTATCCCGATTTGATTTTTTATTACATACAATTTTGTGAATATTTTTCCTTGTAACATCTCAAACAAGTAATCAAGAAAATGAAAAATTAGTTCAGGATATTCATTCTAGTAGGCTCCAGTCTCTTCTTGCAAAGGAGTCAGTTCACTTAATGCTAAGTCCATCTTAATATACCTATATTAGTTACAGATAAACAATTGTAACATCACTACTGTAGATATTATTTACAATATAGAGAAAAATTCTACAATTTTTCATTTAGAAATCAAACCGTAATACCAGGAGTCTAAAGTCATTAGGAAGTTTGAGCAGCGCGCTCGCACGCTGTTCATCTACCCTAATTGAAAGCAGTTGAAGTGTGGAGGAAAACAAGTTGAAAGTGTTTCAAGCACTCTTAGGAGACCAAACAGATCGATGCGCACGCAGGGTACTCTTTTAGTCAAATCTTTCATTTCCCATAGAACTATAAAGAGTCTTGCAATTTTTACGATACAGGTGTAAAACTTTTATTACATTCACGTTTTTAAACTAATTCATAAACTGGATATATGTATCTACCATAAATCATGATCACTCCTAGGTAAATATTACTACTTTGGTACTATTAATTTTTCGTTTGGAAACTATTGCAGATTTCTAAAAACATTATATATAAGAAAAATCAACCTGCCTCATACTGACCTGAGGCAACTTGGAAAGAAATATGTAGAGGTAAAATATGAATCCCTCAGAAAAGTCACAGACAATTATGTAAATTATAATATGCTCAGAAAGGCCTGTCACATAGGCAGTGATTTTCGTAACGCCAACTTTCTAAACATGCTTACTGAACCGAGAGAGACGTCGCCACGTCAAAGAGAAATGGTTCGGAACATCATAAGTTATTAAAATATAAACTCACCGGGACGCAACGACCTTTGATGCTGCCAAGGATTGTAAAATAAATATGGCAACACAATAGGTGTTGGTTGTATCGTAAATCTTAAACAGTGTGGTAAAGAAAGTTATAGCCATCAGTTTCGCTGAGTAACCCGTGAATGGGTTGTAAAAATGGTGATTTTATTGAGGTCGCATATATAAGAGGAGATTCGCGTATACCAGGCGCCCAGCTCAGGTGGAATTGCCTCGATAAATAATGCTCCTCGCCCTTCGTTCCGGACTACGTGCGTAGATTATGGTGCCAATGCACGACAGAAGAGTAAAGTACGTATATAATTTCCATGCATCATACACTCATTAGTTTGGTAGTGTTTATGACGTTAATATATAAATTGTGCTAATTGTCAAATTTGTTGAATTTATTTCTGTATACGAGTATTTAAAGCGCGCTAAAACTCGGCAGACTGTCTTGATCCTGAGCGCTTGGGGCAATATTTTGTGACGATTAGAACATTAGCAGTGTAAACTTCTGACACTAACTTGGCCACTAACCCCCTTCGCAATAGAGCAGCGTGATAGAGATGAACCATTGGTATGCACTATGCACTAGGCCTCCTCAGTAATGAAGTGAGACTTGTGCCGTGCAATAGGCCTTTTAGGTTGAAGCTAATACAAGTATAGAAAAATAAAAAAGATTACCTCTATTAAGAAACATTTTATCTGTAAAAGAGAGCCATGAAAATTTCATACAGAATCAGTATTCAAACATACAGTTCAAAACTGCGATGTCAATTTAAATACCTAATAAGTAACAGAAATACTAAATTTAACTTGGAGCTTCAACTTACATTTTAACAGAATTTCAAACTTACAATTTCTCAGTGGGAATAATCTGGCTTACAATGCGTCTACGGCCAAACCGAGGCGGGCGGCAAACAGAGTAAAGAGCCCTAATTGAAACACACTCAGCGTTTGATTCCGCTGCTCCCTTACAAAGGAAAGTGTCGAGTCCGCAGAAAGTACCGCTTCCTTTACCAACCTTCATTTACTACGTCTCATAGAGCGATGATTTAGTGGAGTGAATTTGTCGCGCTACGGCCGCCTCATCTAATAGTTGCTGAATCGAATATTACACATGGATGCCGACGCGGATAACTTTCATTTCGCCCGGCGCGGTGGCCTTCTCCGGCGTAATATCATCCGATTCAGAATTAAATCAAGCTCGGTGATAAAAAATGGAAGTGAATTGCGTACCGCCTCGGTTAGTCTCGAGAACGTCCCAGTGGGCAACGTGAGCTATCTCCATAAATAGAGTCAGCGGATGATTTATACCGGGCGCCCCGGCGTTTGAGAGGCCGCAACTTGACAAATGAGGTCCCGTACCCGGTCGACGGTCCCCCGGCGTTAATCACAAATTTTAACTCGTTCGGGGCTATCTCGTACACTTAAATCTACCCAAACAGTCATCTTTATTATCTGGCACGCCAACAACTTTATACCTCATTAATTTCGAAGGGTTCATGGGCGGATATGGAGTTGTTTTTCACGAAGAAATTGTTTCGAGGAGCAGATGGTGCCAACATACATATTATTGTGACTCCCAAAGATATTCAGTCGAGCGTGGAAGGTGCTAGGGCGGCAGGAGGCGCGCGCACTCAGTTGTCAAAATTATTATTCGTACACGTTATGAAAAGTACAGTAGGTTACGGCAGATGTTGTTCGCACGGTGGTTAAACGAATATGGATTATATTTGTCTTTTCTTGGTATTGTGAATATAGATTAAGACAACATCTTGTGAATGTTGGTTAGAATCAATAGGAAATAGCACCACTATACATTTCAACGTTTCTAATCTTTACTGATGAATCATGTATCATAAATCAAAGAGGTAATGGAGCTTTTTAGCTTCACTAGTTAGCAAGAGCTTAGACTAGCTATCATGGAACGAGCTTAATCGTTATGAATTTAATAAAAAAGCCAATCAGAAACTTGTCTCTTATCGTAAAGATCTTATCTCTCCTTCTTACATCAAAATGTTGGAAGATAATCTTGCATATTAAGCTCATTCAACAATCGCAATACGCGAAAATACGAACGCAAGAATGAGACCATGGCGGGTCACACAATAGCCAGGATGTAACTGATCATGAAATGCCATTCTTCACTTAAATTACGATTTCGGTACCAAAGCGATTTTGAAGAACACCTGTCTTTGTGAAATAAATCACTTTTATAATGATAGTTTTAATAATACTAGAAAATAACACATTGTTGCAAATATAAATACACTTCTTATAAATATTTTCTGATATTACCTAATCCCGTTACTCTTTGAATTTGATTTTCAACTCAACTTTTCAGCTCCCAATTCCTTATTCTTACTCAAGAGCAGTTACGCTTATTTCCAACAAAATAAAACAGATTTTTTATATCGTAGATCCTTTTCAGTAACTTATCAAGTAAGGTTCTTGGTTTTATTTAACTCGAAGGAAACTGTAACACAGAAAAGTTTATATTCTGCCAACACGTCATAAATTTAAAATAGTTGCATCAGTCAGGTTAGCAGTTTCGAATTTATCTCTAGAAATCTACAGATACACAGCTACAGTCCACACACGACTTTCTTAGAAATTTTATTTTTCTCACGCAATCTTTAAATAAACCACCGATTTTTCGTTTTCTTAAAAAAAATTAAACGCATTCTAAAATAATAATGACGATATCCTCCAAGATAACGAGCTCTCTAATGTCATGTGACTCACTCAAACCAATTTTTTTAATCGAAATAAATTATCCAAATTTACACATTTTTCACAGGATTCCAATTCTATGCATCTAGTAAGAATGCCTGATTTATATATCAAGTAGTGAACCCTAGAAACAAGCGCAGACTAACTCTTGTCTGTCTGCATTTCTAATGCGATTCAGCCAGACGTTAACGATGCAGGCAAGCAGCAGTTTTATACACTGTAGGTATTACAAAGGGATTATTTTCAGTCTGTTCGTGGCGTACCGTAATGGAATGCAGCACCTCCCCTAGCGAACAATGCATTAATTAACATGTGTGAATGATATTATGCAAATGAGGTTTTCGTGTTTTTAGACGGATTGAACGACAATATTGACTAGCGCTTGCAATACATGCAATGAATGGGGCGTTAATCAACACGTTGATGTTTTCATGTCGTGTTCCCTAATTAGCATTTGTAATATGTACCTTGGACCGACTTTTGTTCCAGTAGTTCAACGGACTGCTAGCGGCAAAAAAATCTTGAGCGTTTTTTTGTTTCGTTGGGTACCAAAAGCCGTCCCAGTTGTTATCATAAGATAACAGTCGTTAAGCCATGTCGCAAACCCTTGGGTCGCATGAAAACATCGGACACTTGGATTGACTACTAGTCCCTCCAATCCGTACAGCATGGTGGAGAATGTTTAATGGACTAAACCTCTTCAAGAGGCATTAGAGAGTATTATAACACCATTAATGTACTATTGTTATCGAGTAAAATGTTTAGGTTATATCTAGACCAAGTGTGTAAAAAATAACCCTAGTCAAAAAGTAGTCCCGTGGGGTAAGAGAGTGGGGTCAAAAGAACGCATGCGAACACTTACTGCATGCTTTCTCATGTCCACATTAATATTTTGTTATTCTCAGATTTTTAGGTACTGAAAAAAGTGTCTTTCACCTTTTTAACTCCCGACGCGTGTTTGTGTATAATATGTGTGTCTGTCTGTTGCACCGTAGAGCTTAAACGGGTGAACCGATTTGGATGCGGTTTTTTTATTTGGAAGCAGGTTTTCTAGCGATGGTTCAGATAGGTGGTAGATATGTTTTATAAAATCTAGAATTAAGAATCTAGCTATGACAATAAGTAAATAAATACTTTAGGAAAACTAATCTCTTTGTGGCTGTATTATTGTAATGAGTAATTTAGAATTTTGCGTGTGTTTACTTTGTTAAAAACACTTTTTAGTTCTTTGATTATTTTATTTCGCTCTTTTCCACCAATTTATTTAAGTGCCTTTAATGCGTTTATGGGGTAACCCATATGCGAACTTTTGCCCCCCAGGGTGCGTACCGTTACCCGCATGTCGGGTCAAGAGTTCGCATTCTGACCGAGCCTAATTATTCCCTAATCCTACGAAAACTATATACTTAACTAGTATATGTTCTTATATATTTAGTAAAGCGTTTATCTATTAAGCACTATCATCTTCCTGATATTCAATTATTTTTCTTTAGGCGTACTCCAGAAAGGCAAAGTGCGTGCTCTTGACCCGAATGACTCTAATTATGTCATCCAGTTAGGTATACCTATATGAGACTGATTTCATTTAAATCCAATGGTAGGTAGCAAAATTTTGTTTTCGCATTGGGAATAGGTAGTTGAGTCACTAATACAATCGAAACATTATAATTTGAACACAACTTTCCAATCTGTACGTCGCCAAAAGGTGAACCTAGTCGTGTTAAATTGAATTAGTAATTAATTAATTGTAAGTATTCAATTAACTGGAGAATCCTTTGTGGCGTCCGCGAGTTTGCGTTTTAAATACTTACCTAATCAAATTCTCAACATTCATCTCGATTATAATTCTTTGATTGTGAACGCAGATCGTGAGAAATAGCTTTAAGAGGAATAGCGTCTTTTTTATCGTACAACAGACGAAGCGTACTTTTACAAAGTTGTGTGTTCTAGTACTTTTTACTAGAGTCGATTTGTAACTGCCTACACATGATATAGATACAAGAGATCTATAGACAGGTCAATTGATAGAAAGAGAAACATCACTTGACCTGATTGAAATTAGAATCAGTACGGTCATCATCAGTAAAAGAAAACCCCATCAAAATCGGGTAAGCCTTCGCTGTGAATTGCGGGATCAAAACGCACAGACAAAATGACGAACACCAAGAACTATATTTTAGAATTAAATAATCACAAACTACTAAAGTAAAATTAGTTAATACATAAAATGGATGTTGCAAAATAAGCCTGCTCTACCAGGGCGCCAGAAAAATCGGACAACATAATCAAGCGGTCCCAACAGTCCTGCCGCCCCATAGTCTACTCGATAAGTTCAAAATGGTTGAAATTAGAGATACTGCTCTTAAAAATACGTGCGATAGCTCATTCTGTTCGGAATGATGTCTAGAAAAATGTTTCGGAAGCGTTTACCAGCACGTAAAAAATTGCAAAAGTTATTGACAAAATAAAGTTGAAAAAAAAAAGTATTTTGTTTTTGGTAATCACTACGAAACTATTAATATTTAAGAAATTTTAAAACAAGATTCTTAAAGTAGAGGAAATTTCCAAACAATGACTCGCGACTCTCGGAACTCTATCTCCATTATTTATAACTTTAATTTAACGCTGAAAATGGGTCTCCACGCTGCATTTTTAGGTTGCGCGTGCGGCGTCAAAACCGAGTTCGTCACACTCAATAATTTTTTAAGGTATTAATTATTAATTTAAAAAAATAAAAAAAATATGGTGTATTCGAAACACTTCAAAGAATTTGCTCCCGTAGGAAATTTTGCTTAAAGTTAATTTTTCAACAAGTTAGACGATTGTTAATTAACTAAATTTTCTCGAACTTCCATTTTCATTGTACATTAAAAAAAATGTTTAAGTAATTGTCCTATAAATTTTTCGCTTCGTGGAGCCCTTCTTATATACATGCTTAACGAGATCACGTCATAAAAGTTTAAAAAGTTTTAATACTTTGTGTATAATAATTTTATAAGTTGAACAAACAATTTTTTCGTTTTTTTATCGAATCGAAATTAAAAAATTTAAAAATGTTTTTATCTGTACTTTGTTATACATCGTTGTTTTTTTTATTTTTAGGTGTTTCAGAAAAAATATATAAAAAAGTTGAGAATTTGTTTATAAAAAATTGTTAAGTTAAAAAACAATGAAATTGTTGATAAAAAAAATATTTTTTTACATTTCTATTAAAGATGGTTAATTATAATTTTTAAGAAAAAAAAATTATTAACTAATTATTCAAACAATAGAAATATTAAAAAACAATTATAAACAATTAAATATCATTATTAAGAAAAAAATTTTTTTTTCAAAAATCATAATGTTTTGTAAAGAATAAGATATTAAGAAATTTTTTCTTGAAAGCATTGAAATAGTCTATTTGTTTATAAAAAAAAATTATAAAAAAATGAGGAAATTTTTTTTTTTCAAGTCATTAAATGTCTTTTATGAATGCCAAAACGATTATGTAATAATAAATTGAGAAAAAAATATTTTCAATAATATTATTTGGATTTTTCATTTTTTGTTCAACTTATAAAATTATTATACACAAAGTATTAAAACTTTTTAAACTTTTATGACGTGATCTCGTTAAGCATGTATATAAGAAGGGCTCCACGAAGCGAAAAATTTATAGGACAATTACTTAAACATTTTTTTTAATGTACAATGAAAATGGAAGTTCGAGAAAATTTAGTTAATTAACAATCGTCTAACTTGTTGAAAAATTAACTTTAAGCAAAATTTCCTACGGGAGCAAATTCTTTGAAGTGTTTCGAATACACCATATTTTTTTTATTTTTTTAAATTAATAATTAATACCTTAAAAAATTATTGAGTGTGACGAACTCGGTTTTGACGCCGCACGCGCAACCTAAAAATGCAGCGTGGAGACCCATTTTCAGCGTTAAATTAAAGTTATAAATAATGGAGATAGAGTTCCGAGAGTCGCGAGTCATTGTTTGGAAATTTCCTCTACTTTAAGAATCTTGTTTTAAAATTTCTTAAATATTAATAGTTTCGAAGTGATTACCAAAAACAAAATACTTTTTTTTTTCAACTTTATTTTGTCAATAACTTTTGCAATTTTTTACGTGCTGGTAAACGCTTCCGAAACATTTTTCTAGACATCATTCCGAACAGAATGAGCTATCGCACGTATTTTTAAGAGCAGTATCTCTAATTTCAACCATTTTGAACATATCGAGTAGACTACCAGTCAGCTGCGCTATCGCGGCCGCTCATTTCACGAGTCGCTTGCGTCCGCGATTGGATTAAGCGGATATCCACACTCCCACACGCATTCTACTACAATGTGACTAAAAGTGTTACGAATTGTAATACAGCGGACGGGGAAAATAGTAAATTGTACTAGCAGAACTGCAGTATTAACATTCACATGGTCAGTCACAGAGATAAAGCCAATAAATGTTTACAAAATGATCTTGTACACTAAACTTTATGTATTATATTATACAAGTTTGTGATGTACATATTTGTAATTGTAAAAATGTCTATTCCTATTAGGTATAGACATGTACTCGTACATAAACAAGTTCAGTGGCCCTGTAAGAAATGTCTGCCACTATCGGTCACCCATGTATTTATTGTACGTCTAAACTAAACTGTGGAACAAACTTCCTGCATCGGTATTCCCTCTAAGCTATGACATGGGGTCCTTCAAGAAGCGGGTCTATAGTCATCTTTTTGGCCGGCAACGCATTGGTGACACCCCCGGTGTTGCTAATGTCCATGGGCGGAGGTGATCACTTATAGCCCGTACACACGTATTAAGTAGTTAAGTAGTTAACTAAATTTTAACTAAATTTTAAGTGAATTTTTTAGTGTGCGTCCACACGTAATAAATTAGTAAAGCTCTTTAGTTCATATAATTCTAACTACTTAAGCATTTTACTAAAACACTTAATTACTTAAGCATTTGACTAAATAACTAAATTTTTACTAAATTTTAACTAAAAAGTGCCTGTCCAAACGTGTTAAGTGATAAGCCCCGCCCACCTACTTAACAGAAAATAGAAAAATTTCTAAATTACTTGTCTACTTGATTACTAAACTACTAAATTACTTTAACTACTAAATTGTCCGTTTACACGTATTAATTTACTTAAAATTTAGTTAACTACTTAATACGTGTAAACCAAACATTACCATCAGGTGACCCGTCTGCTCGTTTGCCTGCTCAAAACATAGAGAAAAAACCAATTATTATCGACTGCACCCACTAGGATCGACACAAGGCTATGACCGCTCCAGAAAACATAATATTACTGAAGTAACATGATTTCGTTTCTGTCATATTTTAATAGGACAATTTATTCAACACATAACTTAACATTAATTGACGGCCAGGTATAACTTAATATGCAATTATAATCTCGACGGTCCCTACGTACATACCCCTAACTACAAAACACAAATTTTACAGGAGAGCACTTTGAAGTTTCAAACATGTGTATTAACATGTTCTACTTAACGTAAAGTCATGAAATTTGGTATGAAGGTTTAATATGTGATATATTTTATAATTAATAAAAAGATAGGCCATAAAGATCACTTTTTGTGTATTATTTGCGACTTACTTACTTATACATCGGAATCATCTCTATTGCACATAGCTTAAGTGGTTACGCACTGGATTTTACGTGGTAGTCTCTGAAGTAATCAGAGTCGTAATTGGCATTTATGAAATTGTACGTGGGAAACAGGGGAAAGAAATATTGTAAGCAGTTATGTACGTACATGATGCATTTGCAAACCAGTTTTTTTTTGTAACGGTTTTTTCTTGCATTTCACGGTTGCGTATTACGATATTGTGTAATACTTGCCCTTTGAGGCATTTTTTACTTATAATTAATTGACATTAACCGTCTCCTACACCAGTGCGCGTGTATGTCTCGCAAGTGGCAGTTGCGCGAGAGGCGCCGCGGGAGTACGATGAATAGTCCAACGTAAAATTACTGAATTACCACTACTGTTGTTTTAAGTCGGAAATTTTACTTAATTTTGTAGTTATGGGATATGTCGTGTACGGATTTAACGTTCATTTTGCCAACTATTACTTATTTTTATTAAACTAAACGATAGTTTAGGGTGCCCTGAAGGTTATGATAGCAAAAAGTGCAAATCACGTATCTACTATTGATACATAATAATAATAATACAATCATGGCAAAAATTAGTTATTCATTATAAATGTTATTGATTTAGAGCCGTATTTCTTTATTCCTAATTGAAATAATAACACATAATTCAAAAGATATGCTGAAGAAATAATTTTGGCGATTTTTCTCGATGCACAACTCAGTTTAGATGTATTACGCGGGATTTTTCAACTAAACTAGTGGTAATAACAATTATAATTTTATTACATTTTATAACAAGCTGATTTGCTTATTAATTTCATTTCCATTTTATTGCATATCAAAAATAAAGTGGATTGAATATTTTTGTATGCAACCTGGCATACCTACAAGACCACCATTTTGAAAAAACCTCGTTTCAATGGCCAGTGATGAAACATGTGTCAATCGACGTAGTACGTGATTACAAATCAAAAAAAGTATTCAGTGATGAAATGCCGTAAGTGATATACTTTCTGACATATTTAAGTTTATTCAGAAATATTTTTTTTTTTTTGAAAATAATTTGAAAAGGGAATACTAAGAATTATAACGAGTGTATAAATTATTGTTTGAATTTGTGGATAGGGCCTGTAACCCATCATTACTGAAAATTAAGGGGCCCCAAAACAGCGTAAGGACAACTATCTAAAGATAATGAATGACAATTTTATAGGTGTCATAAACTGTAGACTGAGCGCTTATATAATATTCATATTAGAATAGTATCTAGGCCAACTATGGATATTCTTCTTTACACGAGACTGTATCAATGAATTATTAATGTTGAGAAACTTCAAATGAGATATCGGTTACATAACCCATTCGAAATGGAATATCTGGAAAGTGATGAAATGGGTCACTGCATGCAAGATGCAGTCGTGGCAGTATGATACTGGTGATTCGTAATAGCTGATAGGGATGTTCGATCCAGGTGCAATGAATCGATACTCTTGATCATAATAATTTGTAATGTAATGCAATGTATCGATCGATGATTTGATACGATTGTTGGAGATCCAGTATTGAATCAAATATTTTTAATAAATAAAAGTGTTTTTACCTAATCCGACCCTCTTTTTTCCAAATTTATCACATTTGGTTTTGCGTTCATATTGTTCGTATAAGTTTGGTTAGTTACATATATGTATTTGCTCACTCAGTGCCAAGGTATGGAATCATGTAACCCTGGTAACTCCATGGGCACGTCGGTAACGTCTATGAACGTCAGCCATCATACTAACGTGACCCGTCTGCTCGTAAGGCATAACAAAAATCCTTATGAGATGGTCTTTTCACGAACACTGTTCAGTACATCGTCCTTTCAACTCTCTAGAGTAACTCCTACAAAAACAACTTGATACAAGCACGTGACTGACTTCACCGACGTCATGGCTCGGAACCGGTAAGCACGAGGGCGGAATAACAATTATTCATTACGGCTATTTACGCAGTTGATTTCATCGCTCATTCGACGCGCGCCCGGAGATGTGTTAATCTTGTTTCGGCTGTTGTTTGATTGGCGTGATGCGAATCCCTCGCGAAACTTGTTTAAAGTAGAAGATAACATAAATAATTAACATAACGAGAAGGGCCTAACTTTGGGACGTAAGGGCCTTTAATCCTTATGTTACTGAATAACAGACAAATCAATGAGGTAAGACCAACTTTCTTTCGTAGGAGGCTTCGTTCTTAATGAGCCCGTTTCAATCGGGAGGAATTTAGTGTGTGATGTGACTGTTCATCTGGTAGGTGATACTTTTTTTGGGTGTCTATTGGCAAAGAAACCTGCATGGTTAAATACTTATCTTCTTCTAAAACCTATAAAATTAAAATGATTTTAGTATATTTCGCTGTAGTGCTAAATAACCAGTAAACCAGTGTTAAACCCAGTATCTTTAGAATTTCATCCTTGGACAGAATTGCATCAGTGACACTTCTCGTGTTACCATTGCATGGAAGTATTGCATGCGCTTAAACCAACTATTGACATAAAGATTAAATAATCATGATGCTAATAATTAAATGTTCCTGGGAAAAATAAAAACAACACCTAATGGATTGCATTTATTTTCAATATGGAGTTTCAATATAAAGGATGGCAATATTTTTGATTGATTGCTTTAAAAGCCATTACACCAATTTTAATAACATGAAGTTTGAAAAGCTGGGTACGTGAAATTACAAATTGATTGCAATTTTTAAATTGCATGCAGTAATCCGGTATTGAGTAGCCGTATGTGACATCTAACTGATAACGATAACCAACATAATTTAACTCTCTTTTTGAAATCAGTACCGATTCTGATTTAAAATTTATCGTTGAAATAACTTCGTATAGTTTAACATAAAACTTAGATAAACGATCACCGCATGGTTTCGATGACAATGCATTTTATGATAATGGTTTTATGATGACGGATTATTATGATAGAGTCTATGTAATGAAAGCTGGCACGTGAGAAAGAGCGGCAAATTAAAAACATCTAGAGCTGTTAACACTGAGCTTAGTTAGACTATTTTAAATTGGCTTACAGACAAAGCGCAAAAAATGCGCCTGGTGGAAGGTAAAATTTCGAGTCGAAATTTCGAGAGTTCTAACGGTAATGTTTTATCCATACGTAACAAAGTAAATAACAGATATGAACGGAATTAAGGAACACAATGTAACTATTTACCACAGTTATTTACACATCACTAATTTGATCCACTGACAGATGTCAGGAATGCAAGCTCTCAGTGGCCAGTGAATAAGTAACTTTGCAATAACACTTAAAGCTCCGCTTCGAAGGCCATAGGTTCAAATCATGCATGTGCCAGATCCTCACTATAATGCCGTTCACAGTTCGTTCTCGGTTTGATAAAATATTAAGAAGTATAAAATATATGTGTGCATTCATACTATCCGTGACAGTCCAGTTTCGCTCAAATTGTATAATTTGTACGTGATACGACTTTACCAGACCGAGATCGGATCGGGAACGGACTGTGAACGGGATTATAGTGAGGATCTGGGCTTAGTTTGTCAAATAAAATATATTTTTATTTTAATGAATATTCCAAATTCAAACAAAAGCTCAATAAAGTTTTGAGCACAGACATGTCACGTCTGTGGTTTTGAGAATGTAGTGAAGTCGATACACGATACATGATCCTGCATCTCGCAAACAAGCATTACAAAGCAAAACTCAGATAAAATAGTCATGGGCTAAAGATTGTTTTCCGAGATAAATCGAGAGTAATAAAGCCTAAGATTGAATATATTCACTGTGTACGCGGCAAAAATATTCCACCTGAAAATAATATGTTCGGGTGAAAATATCAATCATTTTGTTTCGTGTCGAGGGAACTATTTACAGGATGCGTGATCTCATAACGAACGCGGTTCGATGAAATGTAGACTCAACGCCATGAAAATTTCCCTGCGTTGTACCATTTTATTTATTTACGGAAAAATGTTTCACGATTATATAGTTCAGTTAAAGTGTGACGAACAAGCGATGTTAACATAGATTATTATTTTACACTTAGATTCACACGCTCAATTGACTACCTGGTTTGCTTACATGGCATGTACCCTGGATCGTTAACAGCTCTGGGATAAACATTGACCTAATACTGAACGGGAATTTAATAGAACCTGGGAAACAGCAACTGATAGGCAAATAGCACTACCCAAAACTTTTAGACTCAACGAAGTATTCTTTTAATCGACTTCAAAAAAGAGGAGATTCTCAATTCGATTGAGTTTTCTTTTTGTGTTTTTTAAAGTTGGTTACCTCAAAACTCTATTTTTAGGGTTCCGTAGCCAAATGGCAAAAAACGGAACCCTTATAGATTCGTCATGTCTGTCTGTCTGTCCGTCCGTATGTCACAGCCACTTTTCTCCGAAACTATAAGAACTACACTGTTGAAACTTGGTAAGTAGATGTATTCTGTGAACCGCATTAAGATTTTCACACAAAAATAGAAAAAAAACAATAAATTTTGGGGGTTCCCCATACTTAGAACTGAAACTCAAAAAATATTTTTTCATCAAACCCATACATCTATGAATAGGTCTTCAAAAATGATATTGAGGTTTCTAATATCATCAATAAGAGAATGATAAAACTAAAAAAAATATATGATGTATATTACTATGCAAACTTCCAACGAAAATTGGTTTGAACGAGATCTAGTAAGTAGTTTTTTTTAATACGTCATAAATCGTAAACCGCAATTTACCTCGATCAAAGTTACAACGAACTTCAAGAACTTTTATATTATGTTACTTACTGCTACGGAACCCTTCATGGGCGAGTCCGACTCGCACTTGGCCGCTTTTTATTTATTCGAAAGGACAATGTTTCGAGATTGGTCCCAATTTTTTTTTACAGAATACATGAGGAATTCAGTGAACTCCTTTTATATTATAAGTATACATTATGGTCATTTAGATGCATGTATGTTTTTTGAAGGTTAGTTTTTGAAGTCGTTTATTTTTTAGTAAAATTTAGATTATTTTACTTACGTACCTAAGAACAGACTAAGCGTAAAATAAAAACAGGCACCTTAAAACTACCAAAATATCTAAACGTTATAATTTTATACCCAGACTCCAGAACGGGACAGGTTGTTAGGGACGTGTAATTAAAATGGGTACCTAATCGACATCCTTGGGTCGCTCATGAGCTCTCTACGATCGTTACCGAGCTCTCACGAATCCTGAGAGCCTGGTACAATAGATTTGTACGATGTCGAGGGCACCAACTTCGGCAATAAGGTTAATCTCATTAAGCTTAACCAGCTACTTGTGAGATTATTCCGAAACAAATTGCTCACAACACGCTGCCCTATGAATTAAAATGCCGCGTAGTCAAAAAATTTAATTGCGTGCGGCCCATAAGCGTAAAATTAAAATGTTTATGATAAGATGCAGATCTCGTTAGGTATATATGAAATGTTACCGCCATAAAATCTTACGATTAAAATAGTCTACGTTTTGCGCCTTGCTTATTACTGAACTTAAAATAATACTTACCCACAGACAACTGATACGAAGCCGCCGATAACGGCTGTCCTGCAAGTAGTGGATTAATGGAAAGATGATTTAAGGATTTACCTCCCAGATGTCAAAAACTAACCTGAATAAAATGTCACCGTTTTCGAGATTTTGAGCTTTTTTCATTAAGGTTTCTTTCCCCTAAGGTTGATTCACTAGTTACGGTACACCGTGTATATTTATTTACATAAGAAATAGACGAAGTGAACCTTATCTTCATTATTCTTTAAGGAATGATTTGGAATGACTACAAAAGGGTCTAACTGATGAGTTTCCATTTTCAGCAGCTATGTTGACAAATGAGGCCTCCAATAATAATACTGTGAAATAAAAAGTACGAGTAAATAATAGAAAACATTCTACTTTCTTCATATATCAAATTACACCAATTTCGGCCATTAGGTAATGGCGAGTGACAGGTAAGTGGATAGCACTGAAATACGTAGGTATATTTACTCAGATATTACGAGTATGAATAGACAAGAACATTATGGCAATAAAGAATATTATGGTCAAGTAAATCGAAAATGGAATAGACCCGTATTATCTCCAAATACTTTTAGGGATATCTTTTCTGATTTGATAATCTCGTATCATGTATAAATGCTTAATCGATTTTTCTAACGATTACTTGCTGGCTCAATTTCGTCAACACACCGTGAAGTGTATGTCGTAGAATTTTATCGAATTTAGGATGGTGATTTAATTGGAGTACACATCGGGACGGGGTTGTCGCGAGGACGGATCTCTCGCCGCCGGGAATCGAATTTGGGTTCCCGAGTCACACAAATTGATTTACGCCCTTTCCGCCAGAGGTAACGCAGATATCGTGCGTTGATGACGAGCCCGCGATGACCTCTTATGTCACGAAACGTATTTGAACTTTCGTAAGGATGTATGTGATTTTTCTTCGTTTAAAAAAAACATACAAAATACACAGATTGCTTATCATCATATCCAAACTACCTGAAGTTACATAATGATCAATATTGAACGTAAGTAACCAAGGCACAGAAATGTTGAATTCATCCAGCATCCTGCAGATATCTAGCGAATCACGTTGCAGTACCGTTGCAAAAACGGTCGACTTGGCACACGGCCAGGACAATAAAACACTCATAAAGCGAGCCAGAAAAATTAAAACGAGAAACTAATTCCAAGATAAAAGTAGGTACGAGGGCGGCAGAACATTATGAAGTGTTGCATGTAACTTCGGACGGAAAAGACCTTTGGAACTTCCATGCATGACATGGGATGCGGGATTGATTAACGGCCAAAGGATACTGAAGCTTGACTTTTGTGACGTTTATTATTGGTTTTGGTTGATAGTGAAAACCAATTTGTGCATTACCATTGGAGCACAGATAATCTTGGTAACATAACGTACGTAGCGCGTAGTGTAAAGTAACACAATAATATTACATGAAACGAATAAACGCTATTATTGACTCCTTCAACAGTTCAAGCGAAAGACGTTAAAACTTATCTCATTGTCAGTCTATTCTAGGTGGTACCTCGCAAGAAAAAAAGCTATCTACGTCTGTGCACTGATCTGTCATTGACGTCCCTCTTTTTCTACATACAATATCATTGTTGCCATTAGAATTTTTAGCGTAGTGGAACACGCCGGGTATCCACTAGTAATTATAATACATTTTCAAATTTGGCTTAACTATTTATCTCAATGACTGTATTATTGTATATTGGTATTCCAGAATAATGTGCAGTATACACAACAAATCGACACACGATGTTTGGGGATTTGAAGCGGATCGTATCCTGAATAAATACAATACACGGACAAATATTTTGTTCTAACAGCATTAGCATTTTGTGGATAAATCCATTGTTCACTGTATAATATACCCGACTCACTTGTCTTCGCCATCTCAGTTTGGTTTTAGACCAAATTTTATTAACAAAGTTTATTAACTTTGGTCCAAATAAAAAAAAGCTACATTAAACAAGCAGTGAAGTACGATGCCTAGTCAGAGAAAGTGTTTTTCTATTGTTTCTCGATTCTGGATATTTTCGAAATATCAATTCGCAATATCAATCGGGCAATGAATGTTAATAATTCTTCTATGCAAAATTACACATATTTCTATATAAACAGATAAAAACATTACTTAAGATTGTGTGAGTAAGTATACCTATGTGTTTGTTCCCTATTAGTTTTAGTGGAAGTTAGTTTCAAAACAATATTCCATTAATTCTACGTACAAGGAAAACACAACGCAACAGGAGATCAATCCGAACATCGGCTCCGACCGCTTATTTCCCGGAACACCGAGACGCAGGAACGTTTGTCATTGTAGGTCGCGCCGAGGATTCCAAACGAAACCAAAACGCTTTGTTCCACAAATCAACTGTTCCCTGTTCCCCCGTTCCCCGCCTACGGACTTGATTCTGAGAAATCCTATATTAAACAATGACAATTACAATACCACAGAAGACATCGCTACTAGCACTGCCCTGACGCTGACTGTGACCGAGTAAGATGAGATTTAAATAACAATCGGAAACAGATTATTAAGATAGACGGCATAATAAAACGAGTTGCTTCTCCTCTGATTTTAGGAGGCTGTTATATCTTGTTGCAGTATTGCCATCTTGCCATTTTGTATTTAAATAACAACATACTGCATATTTTTTCCTACTGCTCCAATAAACATATTTCAAGATAGATTGGTGAAAATAAACAACAACATGACCGGTGGATTTTGTCGGCCCGATAAATAATGTCCTACATAACGTAAATACATATGTATGTACTTGTATCTGCACGACATAACTAGTATAATCCTACTACAACAACGGAGTGTGAGTTAGTTACTCATTACACTAGTCGCCCTATGTTACACTAGTATCATAATGCCTCCTGGTGTTTTCCAGTACGAGTTATGAATATGAAACAGTTTTCTCACTGCGTAAGAAAAAACATCATGGCCTATCGTATTTCGCCGGGAGCTCAGGAAAAACGGAGAAAAGAATACAAATGAGGCAGAAACAGCCCTCTGTTTAATAAAGGCGACCCATCGCCCGACGACAACCGGGAATTTGAAAAATTGCTCGGTTGCAGACAAATGTCTGCTTGCCTGGTACGATATTTGTCTTGATAATACACGTCACCTTTATAACCGAAGCGAAGGTAAATGATTTTAAAAGTATTCGGGTTGAATTTGGGTAGGCACAGGCACATTTATCAACGACACAACAATATATCCTCAGATATTGAAGGGTTTCGTCAATTTCTAGTATTATATTAATACTAATGTCCATGTCTTAACAGAAGCTTTTGTGAATCACTTGCGTCGCGGTTGTCTGGCCATCTGTCTGTCATTTACTCAATTTTCAGAATTTACTCAAAGCTAAGTAAGCATTTCATACAGACTACTGTCCTAATAAAAAAATTGCATTTTAATTTACAATTTTATTGCTAATGTTAATTAAACACAAAATTGTATTTATTTAGTAAGTAATAAGTACTCTAATTAGTACGTAATAGTCATTTATCAAAGCCTACAAACATAATTCCTGGAGGAACCGCGAGCACCAGATAAATTTGAACAATATCCAATTTTCACTGGAATTACGCCAATAAATTTTACGAGCATTGGAAATGGCCGGACGAATTGGAAATTACGAGTATAATATTCATTATACACAGTACTATTGGTGCTATTATAGCGATATGAGGTAATTCAAATAATATAATTGATGTAAGTACAATTAGTTCTCGTGTTCAAATTGTTATTCATGACTGCACTGTATTTCATTTCATACGCATTACAGTATCACTCTGAATTTAAATTATAGATAATTTAATCCAAATCTTCATCAAAGGATACTTGTTATCTAATGGAATCGAATAGCATATCGATTTAAATGAATCCTTGTAACGCTGTGAATTATTTGTGCACAGTAGGGTGTTCAGTATGATATTGTCAAATGTATGCGTATTTAGCGAAATGGTGTAATATGGCCTTCTACGCCTCTTTCTCTTTAGCTCTATAACAGTGGAATAATTATTTTGGCGTTGGTTGGAGTGGTAATAAAAAGCGCGCGTTCAGTCGTAGACATTTGCGAACACATCTACCAACATTGTACACCAATGATATCATATGTATAAAATATCTTTGATCTACACGGCATTTCAAGTAACATCAAAAGTAACATAGTACGTATACATTAATATTCATGAATTATATAAAAATATTTTTAAGGACAGTTAATTAGTATGTCATTAAGACTACAGTGAAAATACAACAAAGGAAGTCGTCGACATTGTGCTCGTGTCAAATAAAAGGTAGCCGAGGTATTTTTGTGAAGTTTGAAAAGGCCACCTCTTCATTGTACCTTTTTATAAGTTTAACCGCACTTCATATTACGGGCACAATTGTTAGATACGACAGATTGTTTCTTTGTGTGACAGAACGAGCTTTCAATCCGAAGAAGTATAATTAAATTTAATAGTTTATTTCTTTCTCATAGACATCATTATATAAAATGATTCATTTATTGAGCTTACGTTCAAGTATTTAGACCTCATTTTATTAACGTTAACTATCATTTAACCGCATAGATGTATCCTACCTTATTTATTGTAGGTGTCATCTAAACGATTCTCGCGAAATCCAAGCATTCTCTAATGATCAGATTGATCAACTCACGATCAACCATTTTATGAAATTTTTGTCAATTCCACAAACTAACTTCAACATAATGTTTGACAAATCATAATGAGTAATTGTGTGAGCAAATGGAAAAAGAAAAAAAAAGAAGTGAAACCTGACGAGTCAAAGGTTTTCATTGAAATGGCACGCTTAAACAATCATAATGCTTCACCGACGACCCTCGGACGAAATTCGGTGGCGTCATTTGAAGGCATAACTCACTCCGTAATCTCCTTAGATTATTTGTCTGGATCTTGTCTGACAGGTAATTACGTCATATTGCAGACGATAAGAATCGGCCCCAATCAGGCCTTGGAGACAGACGGGGAGGCCAATGGGCCCTGGTAGAACCTTGATAATAACTATGACGTAACGAATGATAAATATATCCTTTTAATCAAATTAAGGACACATCTTATTAATCTAGCCTACCCGTTTGAAAACTTGGGCAGTTCGTCTCCGAAATGGACGGTGTATAAATGTGGGGTGTGCTTTTTAAAATATTATCAAAATGATAATCCTTCTACTCATTGACACCATGCACCCACGCTTTTTTTACAATTACACTATTCTTAATTCAAATTTATTAAGATTTGTTTTCTATTTCTTCGTTGGATTTTTTGTAAAAGCATGTTATTAAGTCTTTTTTGACAATTATTTATTTTTAATTTTTTAATTTTGATTTTTTAAAATGAAACTTAAGTGCTCTACATTTTTTTTTGTTTTTTTTTTATAATGAATTATCATCGGTCCTTGATATAAAGTATGCCAAATTTCGATTTAATTCGACGTTTTGAAGGAGGTCAAAATCAAGTCCAAAGAGAAGTTACAAACAAACAAACAAACATACAGGTGAAGCTAATATAAACCGTGTAAAAAAGGGCTGAGATTAAAAAAATCTAGAACTGCAGTACTACTGTACTACATAAAAATATTATAATGTCATAATGACTAGACTGACGATCATCATAAATAGGTATATGACGGAAACGGAACCGGACAGCGCCTTGTGGCGCTAGTGAAACGTGCACCGGATGTCATCGGATTGCCCTGTCATGGCCGCCATTTGCAGTCGAACCAGTCGCCCGTCTATATAAGCAGCGGTCGCCTCGATTCGGCACGCATTACAGTCGGATGCGTCTTGGTGTACGGATCACTGTCCCAGTGAACTAACGCCGCTAACCGTCCCAGCCATCTTGGCCGGATAATTAAAATTATAATAGTGATTAATATAAATTATATCATATTAAATTACAGATTGTCACGAATTACAATAATTGTACTATAAATTAAATTAATATCAATAAAGTGTGCAAATTATACGTCTCTAATTTATGATGTCGGGACCTAACCCCTCATCAGAAGTGGGATCTGAAGACCAGCCCACTACTGGAAATCCTGCTGGTGGCTCCATGCAGGACCCGATGGCTTTATTCGCCAGAGGACTCGAGGATATGTTCTCGAGAGCAGCTGCGGCTTTTTCAAGTCAGCAACACGCAACACCTTCATTTACTTCGCTTGTGCCATTTGACCCAGATGATCCCAACGCAGAAATAGAAGGCTGGTGCCAATTAGCTGACGTCATCATAACCACTAAGAATTTAAAAGGGATCGATTTAATTTTGGCTTTAACTCATTGTCTTAAGGGACGTGCGGCCACATTTTTGACAAAGATACATCCAGATCGATTCGAGTGGTCTTCAATAAAAGATATGATGATAGCTCAGTTTTCTCGACCTATGCTTATACAAGATTATTTCGATCAGATTTTAAAATTTCAAGTAAATCCTGCTGAATCACCAGCCCAAGCTTGCTTACGCTTATGGCAGTTGATTGAAAGAATCCCTGATGTTGACCTGCCCGAAAACGTGACTACAGGTTTTGCTATCTCAGTGTTATCACAATGCGATACCCTTATACGCCGCGAGCTTAATTCTGCTGTTATTACTACTAGAGCACAGTTATTCAGGGCTTTGCGAGGCATTTCTTTGAAACGGAAAATTGACAATCCAGAACCTAGTCAAGTTGATATTAAGCGGCCGCGATTTACATTGGGCTTCCGTGGTAATTGCAACAACTGTGGTAAAAAGGGACATCGAGCTGTAGACTGTCATAAACCTACTAACGACGGGATCATTCCAGAAACTCGGAACAATCAGAAATCTCGAGTGACATGCTACGTGTGCGGCGAGCCAGGACACGTCGTCTCCAGCTGCCCAACGAGGGCTGAGAACACGAAGAGGGACCAGCCGGCTGCGGGAAGCAAGGAGGTCAACGTGTGCTACAAGACTGCGCGCGGTGTTTTGGACTGTAGTGGTATGACATTATCCTTTATCTTTGACTCGGGTTCAGAGTGTAGTCTTATTAAGAAGAGTGTTTCGCATTTGGTTAAGGGAGAAAGATCGCATGACCTTATTCACATGACAGGGATTGGTAATAGTCGTGTCAGTAGCATTGAACAGATCACCAGCGAAATTAAAGTCCAAAATATTTTAGCTAAAATTACTTTTCACGTTCTTCCTGACCAATACCTTCATGACGATATCTTATTGGGTAGAGACATTCTTACACAGAACATTAATGTTGAAATTAGTGAGACAGGCATAATTTTTAGAAAATTTAAAGAGACCAATATATTATGTTCCGAAACTGAAAAATCTTTTAATTATGATTTAATTAATACTGATCTAACTAATTCTGACAAGGAAAAATTACATGTTATATTGGCTAAATACTCGAGTAATTTTATAGAATCTTTGCCGACATCCCGAATTAAAACTGGCGAACTAAGTATAGAGTTGCTTGATCCACATAAAAGAGTACATAGGCGACCTTACAGGTTGTCTCCCGAAGAATCAAAAATTGTTGATGAAAAGATCGAAGAATTGTTAAAAGCTAACATTATTCAGGAGAGCTCGTCCCCATTTTCTAGTCCAATAATACTGGTCCAAAAAAAAGATGGTAGCAAGCGAATGTGTGTAGATTATAGGGAGTTAAATAGCAATACTAAGTCCGATAATTATCCATTACCTTTAATAAACGATCAAATAGACAAGTTACATGGCGCCCATTATTTTAGCACCATTGATATGGCCTCGGGCTTCCATCAACTCCCTGTGCATAAAGACTCTGTAGAAATGACCGCTTTCGTCACACCCAAGGGTCAATACGAATATTTGACGATGCCTTTTGGTCTCCGTAATGCACCCCAAGTATTTCAACGAGCCATTAACAACGCTCTTAAACCTTTGCATGATGATAGAATACTAGTTTACATGGATGACGTTCTTTCTGCATCTGAAACTATTGATGAGGGTTTGAGTCGCTTAGATAAAGTATTGAAAACCTTATCAGAGGCTGGTTTTTCTTTTAATATAAAGAAGTGTTCATTTATGAAAACTCAAACAGAATATCTTGGATATGTTATCGCTGCGGGTGAAATTAGACCAAATCCCAAAAAAATTCAAGCTCTAATTGACGCACCTAGCCCAAATACTGTGACACAAGTTAGACAATTAATTGGGTTGGCTACTTACTTTAGACAATTTATCCCCAATTTCTCTCAATTAATAAGACCGATATACCCGTTAACAAAAGGTAAATCCTTAGGTAAAGTCAAATGGACTACCGAACATAGCCTTATTCATAAAAAAAATATTGACATATTAACTTCTGAACCTGTATTGAAAATATTCGATCCAACTTTGCCTATAGAACTTCACACAGACGCCAGTTCTGAAGGTTACGGTGCAGTGTTAATTCAAAGAAACATGCAGACCCCTCACGTAGTCGCGTATTTTAGCCGTAAAACATCGGATGCAGAAAGTCGGTATCATTCGTATGAATTAGAAACTCTGGCCGTAGTAAGGGCCGTTGAACATTTTCGCCGCCACTATCTATATGGGCAGAAATTCATAGTGTTTACTGACTGCAATTCTTTAAAAGCTTCCCATTCTAAGCGTGACTTAACACCTAGAGTTCATCGTTGGTGGGCTATACTCCAAGCTTACGATTTCACGATAGTGTATAAAGAAGGCCGTAAAATGGCCCACGCAGACTTTCTATCCCGTAACTTACCCAATGACTGTAATTCTAATAAGCCCAGAAAAATAAACTTTCTTGAATTTGACAAAGGTTGGCTGATTGTTGAACAAGAGAGAGACTCTGAACTTTCAGATATTATTTCTAAAATCCGTACAAACCAATTGCCTGAAGAAATATCGCGTACTTATGATATAAGACAAGGTATCTTATATAGAAAAATTGAGCGTAGAGGGAATTCTAGTTGGTTACCTATTATACCTCGTTTTCTTGTCTGGTCTCTCATTAGCCATGTTCATAACGAAATCAAACATTTAGGTTACGATAAAACTTTAGAAAAGCTTTATGAACTTTACTGGTTCCCTAATATGGCAAAATTCGTAAAGAAATTTATTAATAGCTGTGTCATCTGTAAAGCTTCTAAGGGTTGCTCTGGTGCGCAACAAGTTCAGCTCCATTCAATCCCAAAAGAACCAGTACCTTGGCACACGGTTCATTTAGATCTGACAGGAAAATTAAGCGGTAAAAGTGAACGTAAGGAATACTGTTCTGTTCTTATAGACGCCTTTACAAAATATGTGCTTCTTGAATACAGTCCAAACCTAAGTTCTTCCTATGCTATAAAGGCGATAAGAAATGCCGTTCATCTCTTTGGAGCACCAAAGCGCATTATTGCTGATCGTGGACGATGCTATGAATGTACTGAGTTTAAGGATTTTTGTAAAGAAAGTAACATAGAGCTTCACTTGATAGCCGCTGGTTCCAGTAGAGCCAACGGTCAGGTGGAGAGGGTCATGCGAACTTTAAAAAATATTCTGACTGTAATTGAATGTAATTCTGAAAATGTATGGCAGGATCAACTGGGAGAAATCCAGCTTGCCCTAAATAGTACACGTTCTCGAGTAACTGGTTTTACCCCAATAGAACTTATGTTTGGTATTCAAGCTAATTCATTAAACTTAGCTAGATTATCTCCCGGTTCATCTGATGCAAATCGAATAAATGTTACAGCTGCCCGTGCATCTGCATCAGAAAATATTCAGAAATGTGCTAAAGCTGACACTTTAAGGTTCAATAAGGGAAAAGCTTCAATAAGACCCTTTTCAGTAGGTGACTTTGTTTTCGTAAAATGTGAAGAAAGACATCAAAGTAAATTAGACAAGAAATTCAAAGGCCCTTTCAAAATTTTAAAAGTGTTAGACAATGACCGTTACGAACTCAAACATATAAATGGTTCTAACCGAGTTTATAAGATTGCACATGAAAATTTAAGGCAGGTACCTAAGGGTCAAAAGGGTTTTATTGAAATTGCTGACAATTATAGTGATGTATCTGATGATGATGAAGGGGCCAGTACTACGGCTAGTGCACAAGATGTTGTACCTGAATCGATTAATGTTGAAAATAACTTGATGAACGTTAATAATAATGCAGATAAGTCCCATACTTTGTGCAACGTTGACTCTGACACTCTAACAGTAAATTCAGATACCTTAACTGTAACAGAAAATTCAGACACTTTGTCCATTGGATCTGAAACTATGTCTATTGATTCTGAAGAAACGCTATCTGCAATGTCATTTTGATAACATGGGTGGCTGAAGGGGTCTCACCTACTTTAGTGGGTGACGATCTAGACCAGCATAAGAGCGCTGTAGGGATCTTACCTACTTCAGTGGGTAAGGATCTAGACCAGCAACTTTGTAATTTAGTTACGGCGCTGCAGGGGTTGATGGCAACCTAGTCCAGCATTAACATGATGATTATTTTTCGCAGATAAGTAGAATAAATTGCCCGAGGTCGGGCAAATTGTCAGAATGGCCGCGACGGAAACGGAACCGGACAGCGCCTTGTGGCGCTAGTGAAACGTGCACCGGATGTCATCGGATTGCCCTGTCATGGCCGCCATTTGCAGTCGAACCAGTCGCCCGTTTATATAAGCAGCGGTCGCCTCGATTCGGCACGCATTACAGTCGGATGCGTCTTGGTGTACGGATCACTGTCCCAGTGAACTAACGCCGCTAACCGTCCCAGCCATCTTGGCCGGATAATTAAAATTATAATAGTGATTAATATAAATTATATCATATTAAATTACAAATTGTCACGAATTACAATAATTGTACTATAAATTAAATTAATATCAATAAAGTGTGCAAATTATACGTCTCTAATTTATGATGTCGGGACCTAACCCCTCATATACAAAGATTATGTTGACAATCAAAATATTATTTAAAAATATCTTGAAGCTGTTTAATAATATTTGAAATATATCGATACTAATCCTGGGCTCAGAGTTTTCTGCAGTAGTAAATAAATTTCGTAATACTTAGAGCAAAATACTACTGTAACGTATCTCCGAGTATAAAATAAAATACCGTTTCAAAATGTATGAGTCTGTTCCGCTATTTCCACTGGAATTTCGCCAAAAGTTGTTACTTCCATTTGCGTTGCAGCAAATGTAAACATATTTGTTAGTTTCGTGGTGTCGTATTGCAAAAACTGACTTAAGTACTTCAAATGGAATACACTTAACATACATAGGTTTTAACATAATACATATTTGTTTTAGCATCAAAGATTACCCTTATCTCTCTTATCATCAATGATTTCTTATCTTTCTTTCTATCTTATTTCACCTTAAAATATTTCGTCTCCAAGATCTTTCTTTCTTGTTGGGCTAAGTCAGCCTTTAAAAAATCACAGAAAAAATTCACACTACTGCGTGAAATAACCTAACTAACCAACCTCAACATAGGTACGAGACTAACACGACATATACCAGGAGCAATGAAGCGACAAAATGTGGCAATTCAATCATGGGGCCATTACGCCACACTTGGAAGCCACACCCCCGAGCGGCTTTGTGTGGGGGATACGGGAATAGGGTTGCGTGCTATTGCGAAATTATTAACTAATGTATCTCAGTACTTATGACGTCCTGGTGCATTTATTGCAGAAATATTATTGTTGTTGTTGGTTTCGTATTCACCGGAACTTACCTGTAACAAAAAATACACAACGTGAGTAATTAAAAATTATCCTTTTGTAATTGAATTGTATTACAATTTACAGTCATCAGAGGCAATACAGATATGTATTTAAAAACTTTGCGACCATTCTCTCTCTGAATCATTGTATTTTATTCTTTGCACATAACAATAAATATTTATGATTCAAAGAATCGCACAAACTTTGAACGAAATATTGCCAACACTAGATGACACTTTTAGAACTAAAGTAACACTAAAAAATACTACAAAAACGAATGTAAGTATGAATTTTTAACAAAACGTATCAGCTATTGTTTAACGTATTTTCACGACCGTATAGCCTAGTTGGTAGCGACCCTGCCTGCGAAGCGAGGGGTCCCGAGTTCGATTCCCGGCCGGGGCAGATATTTATGTGACAGATAAATATTTGTACTCGGGTCATGAGTGTTATTGTGATGGTGTCGTCCATGCCACTCGCGACACAAGTAAAAACCTACTGCGGGGGTATGAGTTTATTCGTAATCTGAATGCGCAACAAGTCATGTACTTTAACCAATAAAATAATTTCCAAAAATCTCCGAACTTTCCTTCCTGTGTGGTAAGATCGTTCATACACGTCCAAAAAGTGTGGACCATTATTATGCAGCTGCAGAACCTCAAGGCGACGTGACTCGTGCCAGTTCAGTAGAACCAGGGCCACAGCATTACAATGTATACTGCAATGCAGGCATTGTTTGCGCTGCGCCCTAAAAATCCTTGCATGATAATTTTTCTTAAAGTGGAGTTTAAACCTCGGTATCCAATAACTTTTAACGGTAACCTTTTTTAATGATTGATAGACAAAATACTAAAAACTTTATCCAGTTTTTTTAAAAGGAAACATTTAAGATCATTTAAATTGGAATATATTTTTAATTTGTGAACTGACTGAAATGAAACAAATACCAAAGCTCACTACAATACAGTGTAAAGAATGCGTTCAAATTGGCTAAGCCATTTCTCAGATCAGAGGGAACAAACGCATTGTATTGTACTGTAGTACGTTTTGGGAAACATATATTTTTTCAATTGGTTCACAAATAAATAAATAAAAATTGTGTGTCAGCTCCGACGCACGACTGGAGTTTACTCCTTACGAAAGATTATAAAATATATAGATTAGTAAATGAAGGTAAATGAACGCATTTTTATATAACTGAATGCATGCTTGATATGTTTAATAACATTGATTAATTTAACATGACGTTATCGTACCGCATAACGTAAAGTAACGAAGAAAGCCCGTACCCCACGAAAATCGATTCTTAAGAAGTAAACTCCACAAAGAAATGCCAATTAAAACAAATAATATAATCATTACTTTTTAACAAAAAATAAAACCAACGAAAAAAAACTAAAAAGCAAAAAATAAAATAAACCATTTAGTATTATAAATTAAGATCCAAAATTAACAGTAAATAAATAATTTTGAGACTGTACCAAACAAACAAGCAAAATTAATTACATAAAGTTCATATTATGAGGGCAGCGGCATGCGATGCACACGGCAGTAGCAGCGCGGCGCACATCTTTTCACCGTTTGTTTTTTCATTGGTTTGGCACCGCCTCAAAATTATTTTTTTACTGTTAATTTTGGATGGTTAATTTTGAATGGTTTATTTTATTTTTTGCTTTTCAGTTTTTTTTTCGTTGGTTTTATTTTTTGTTAAAAAGTATTTTTTTTATTAATTTTTAGTTGCTATAATACTTATAATTAATAATAAATTATTGATTTTATGAATTATAGATTCAGTTACCAGGTAAAAATGTAGTAAGTGAAATATTAATCATCCCCTATTTTCGTACCTATAGGGGTAAAATTTTGTTTCGAAATTTAAACAAGAGTAACATCAAGCAAGGTATACACTATTCAAAAAAAAAGAATCATCGAAATCGGATCATCCAGAACAAAGTTATTGGGGTTAACGGGTAAAAATTCCGGGTAAAAAACGGGTGAATATAATCAATCATTCCCTATTTTCGTACCTTTAGGGTGGGAATAAAATTTTCAAAAAAATATGGGACCAACTTCAGGACATACCCTATCCAATAAAAAAAGAATCATCCAAATCGGACCACCCTGTGCCGATTGCTGCGTGATCATACATAAAAAATAAAAATAAAATATACGTGTCGAATTGAGAACCTCCTCCTTTTTTTTCGTCGGTTAAAAATAAATAACAACTTTTAATTTTCATTTCAAAACTTAATTTCATTGTGGCCACGGTCAGAGTCTGGTGTCCCCACCTCTGCCAGCTAAATACGGTTAGTACTAATTATATTAAAAGGAAATAGCTTAGTTTAGCTTCTTAAGGCCGGTTTTTTATTATTTGATTCTTTTCTTAGTTAATGACAGTCTTTCACAATCGCACAACGGTTTTTCTTTAACACTGACTTGCATGTTGGCCTTATTTTACTTTGAATACGGGACGGTCCACATTTTTACAGTTTTTAACTGCAAAGGTTTTGGAATTCTCTTTTGCTGTAAGCTGTATTCACATGGATTAAAAACTAAAGAGGATAGTGAATACCGAGACCGATGTAGTTCAAAAAGGGTTTTGGGTAAAAAAGAATTTAAAAACGACGTTTACAGGAGATGATGAGGGGATATTAGCACAGTTTTTGTATAAAAGTACCAGGGCATCATGAATACAAGGGGAGCTTTTCACGCTCCGATGGACGCGTATCGAGGCATGTTTTTATTACGGCCAGTTTTTGCGTCGGTCCCGTTGTCCTGATTACATAGATTAATAAACGTCGGGAGCGGTCCTTTATTTCACATTTACAATCTTTAAATTAATAAGTTCTAACTTTATGGATATCCCCACAACATCAGCTTTTAATTTTCGTCGGTCCTCAAATTATTTACGGCTTTTTTAATATGTCCTAACCGCTATCATGTCCTTGGGCACATTGTCTTGTGTAGTAGGCTGGGAGTAGAAAGCCTTAAAATAAAGTGATTTAAAATACCACAGTACCATAATCTTTTATCGTGTAGTAGAATATTATGAAATGTGGCTCACTTAAAACACAAACTTAGCATTTTTAATTTTATATGAGCATATTATAGCGAGACAGTAAAGACAGTCTAGACACTTTAGTTACTTCTTGTTTTCCCGCAGTTTCGCTCGCGCAAATTATGTCTTGAACATAGAAACCAACAAAAAATTTTTTTTTCCAATTGCAATATTTTTCCCCTACACTATACCAAACCTATTTCTTAAAATCCTAATTGCTTCCCTAGGACATAAAATGAATTGACTATTCTGTTCGTAGTTTTAGCATCGATATTGTCGCCTTCCGCAAGGCCCCTGCAGGCCCCGAATCCTCGAGATTCAGCTACGCCAAGAAGCCTTTCTCTTTATAACGTTCATACACTTTGTGACTATCCAAACTAATACTTTATTTATATTTATTTATTTACATATTTATGTCACCTCTTAAAAGAAGAAACAAAGGGCAAACTTAATGCCTAATGGCATTGTCCACCAGTCAACCCTGGGTGGATGTGGAAATAGCTGATGGCAGGCATGATTATACTAAGAATCCTTTGCCACACGCTTCACTAGATCCAAAATCAAGACGAGTGAGCTGTCGCGTGCAAGCGTTTCCATCCTGTTTCCAATTACCTCGAGCCGACCCGGTGCGACTAAACTCATCTAACTTGTTCGTCGTTGACGTGCCGCGGCAACTCCAGAGTGTTTCCTAAAAATATTCCCAGCTCTATCACGTGACCCCAACGCTTACCACAGCCTAATTCAATTTTAACTTTTGACGTAGGTCGTATTGGCTCGATCAGCCGCGCTTATAGTTTCATTTGATTTGTTGAAACTTCGGGGTAGATTGTATTGTGTTAACTAGTAGGTGATAATGGTATCTACCTGTATAAGAATTTTATTTGCAGGAGACTAAAAAAGTAAACAAAAAACCACAAACCCGCCTGCATCATCGACCATGAAATCAATTAAAAACCCCTAACACGATCAAAAACTCAATAATAATATGAATAGAAAGATATCGAAATAAGAAGAATTGTAGAAAATAGACTACAATGTCTACAGATTGCTGGCTTCATTTTCATCAAGCTTTGAAATTTCTGTTAATAAATCATTTGCTTCGGTGAAGCAAAACATCGTGATGAACAACAGAGAGGTCTTAATGATCGCAAAGATGTATGAAGTACACCAATCATCACTTTGCCAGCGTGGTGGACTATGGGTTGTACTCCTCCCATTGTGTGAGGAGACCTGAGCCCAGCAGTGGGACAATTATTGATGATGATGATGCGTTATGATTTAAGCAAATAACACAAAGAATTTATCTTTCCCTCGTTCTTACACTCGTTATGTTAAATTGACGGAAACTGTATCATTTCGACTGCGGTAGAACATCTTGCCAACTTTGGTGGATTTTTCGCCGCGAAACCGCGCTACGTTTTCGTCTGTCGAATAAAGTGCAAACGAAATAATCGATTTAAAATACCGTAGCAACCTCAATCAGAGCCGGTACATTCCGACTTGTTAATGTTGGAATTTAATATCGCGGCAATCAGCATCGCACGTGACCGGCTCGGTACTTCCTGCTTGCCGGCTTGTTTAATTAAAGTCACAAATATCTGGATGACCGAGCTTTGTTCAGTATTTAAGTATTGCTTAACAACGCTATCTACTGAAGTAGCTCTGTGTCGTTAAAGCAGTTAGTTGCTCCCAATAATAATAGTATTATTACACGCCAATAGATGTCATAAAGAACCAATGATATTGTAGGAGTTTTTCATTGCCAGTTTTTTATTACATCCTTGGTGCATGACGAGTTAGAACAAACTTTTGGGGTGACCAATCGAAACTAAAATAATCCATGACAAGTGAAAACTAAATTAATACATGACGAGTTGAAACTATACTTACATGTGACAAATTGTAACTTTTTTCAGACGTGACAAATTATTACTAATTTAATATATTTTTGGCGCATGACGAGTTAGAACAAACTTTTGGGGTGACCAGTTGACCCCTTAATCGTTTTAGACCACACCTGTTTTTTGTAAAGAACATAGAATACATACAGAGTTTTATATCCATAACAAACCCCCATAATTGTGAGTTGTTGTGGCCGTTTCGTATCAGATACACAGCGTACATTTCCATCTACCCAATATAATCTATATCTAATCCTTCAGCCCGACGCCGCGACGCCGTGGTAAAATTGAACAGTTCAGGCACCGTTAAAACAAGAGTATATTTTCTCCAATATCGACTGCGAAGTGGCTACACAGCACACAAGGCCAGTTGTTTTATTTGCAGGCGCCGCTCGTCCACGGAAAACAATTTGCGAGGTGACATCTGCACGGTGCTCTGTACTCGATAGGATGATGTATTTGCGAGCGGCGTGCCCGGCTCGGAACTTGCTTATATGACGATATACGCCCGTGTAGAAAGAATTGGCTTGAGAAAATTGTTCTTTATTTTCTTCTATGTTTCTTAGCCGGCACGCATTAGTTATGCCTTTGGTGTCGCCGATGCCCATGAGCGACGGTAGTCTCTTACCATCAGGTGGACCTTCAGCTCGTTTGTCGGCTAGTTATATAATAAAAATAGTGTGTCGTGTTGCGAAAGGAAAACGATCGAGACGTAAGGTGTCTACAGCCTTATCTGTCTTAACGTCAATTGTCACCTGTCAAGTTTCTCCCCGCCACCGCAGTCTCACCGTGACCACGATCCATTTAACTAGCAAAATATCGGTATTATAAAATACAAATTGTGAGTACCCGTTGCATTTACAATGTTCAGTGTCCGCGATGAAATAAGTTTAAAATCATAAAAAAACACATCTAGCCTTTTGGTTGGGTTTTAAACGTCATAAGCTGCTAGCATGCTAGAAGCGCATAATTTATTAATAAAAAAGAAAATTATATAATAAAGTGTGTAAGGTAGAGAGAGATAGAGATAAGTATTTATTAATATTATAATATGATGTATAAAGAGATGAGTAAGAAACTATGTTTAGTTAAAGAAAGCTTTTGTATAACCATCTCTAAATAACTATATCTAACAATCAGTAAATTCATAATCTAAAGACATAATTTAAATCATGAAGCAAAAGCAAAGTTGTTTCCAAGTTAATAAACTACAAGGATCGAAAACCGAGCGTAATCTTCCAGCGTTGAAAGCGAAGTACTACACTTGTTTAAATTGGCAGCATTTCAACCGAAGCGTCTACAAATCTTGCTTTATTTGCGCTTTCAGTGACCACATCCGCGGGATTGGAACCAATATTCGATGGAATATCCGCCTGTATTTCGTGTATGCCGTGACGGATTTGCGGCGAGGACCGATGCAACGTACGATACATCGCAAGCATCAGAGCTTGGAGATCGGAGCTTTGTTTGATTGCGTGTAGGATATATCGCAAGTCTCGTAGTCTCTCGGAGCTATGTTTGATCGTTGTGAAAGCCGCCGTACACCGCGAACATTCTGACCACAACAGTTGCTTGTGACACTGAGAATGTAGTGTTAGCTAATGAACCTTGTCTAAGCTGTGTTAGATGTTGTCTGACTTGTCGTAAATTGAGGCTGTTTTATGTTGGGCTATATTTATAAGGTAGTGACTATTATAAGTACAGTCACCTGCAGAAAAAAGTAACCCATCTGTTTACAACGCAACAGGCAATGGAAACGTTACTGTTCGTATATTTATAAACAGATGGGTTACTTTTCTCTGCAGGTGACTGTAGGTACTATTATGTCTTCTGTGGTAGGACAGAACAGCAATGTTTGTGTATTTTGAGTTTTCGAATTGTAATATCGATTTTAGTTTAAAACAATTGAAGGGAAGATTTGGGTGGTTATTTTCGTTATAATTATTTTCATTGTTGTTTTTTTTTGTTATTTGGGTATTATATTTTTATATTGTGTTAAATTTTTATCGTTTTCTTTCTTTGTAGTAAAACTGTGTAACTAACGACGAAATAAAACCTATTATAAAGTATTACCTATTATAAGTACTATATGTCTTCTGTGTTATTACAGTACCATACACAGGAGCCGTAACATCTTAATTTATGTTTAAACGGATTAATATATATATAATATTTGCTCTAAGTTATTTCGTGGCTTGTTATACTGTTATATGTTATAATAACAAAATAACTGGCTTCTTATGTAAATACGCAAACTTATACAATAAGTTTTACTAACACAGTTACTCACAATATAAAGACAGAAACAAAATGTAATACGAGTATTACAATCAAATATTCATCTATGAATCATACAGACATTTGACACTAACAAGTAAGTGAATTGATCCTTAACGATCTATAAAAGAAACAATAAAATTGTATCTACACATGCGTATACATGACGTAAAATTTTATTTCCCCACCGTTAAATTATGTTGTTGAAATGTGAGATAAATCAAATAACAAGCAGTATACTAAACGATACGAAAACCACCCAATCTAGAAACTCTTCCCGCTCTCAAGTTATTTCAATTTGTCGAGACGCAGCAATGACGGCGTATTTCCGGCGGTTGGTTCAAAAAAATTCTCGTTTTGAATTATCCATTTTTTACCCGGATATTAGGGGAACGTAATTACGCCCAACACTTTGTTGTTTGTTCTCCATTAACAAGTTGCTGTTGGTATTTTGTAATCGAGGACAAAGATGTTTAGCGAATAATGAAATGAAAATTCGTTTGGGAGATGGTGTTATTTGTTAATAAGCCTTCCTTGGCAGTCGGGTAAAAAGCTCCTTCAATTTAATCAATTCAAATATTGCTTTAATAGCAGGGAAGACAATATTAATAAACAGCATATTCGATGTGCTTGACGCGAGTTGTGGGTATTCCAATTGACTGCCGGGCGTTTTAAATGAAATTAAATTTTAAACCTATCTATCCAAAATCTCTTGGATCATTTACGGTACAATATTGGAAACTATCATTGTAATATTGTGAGCATTAGAAGGTTGCTAGGCTTTAAGATTTGAGGATAAAAATCGAGCCTCTTACGCGGTTATTCCCCATACGAGATTCTTATACGAGTTACTAGTCTAAAACATTTTTCGGTCACTGATAGGTAGTTTAGATAGCCATGGTAAGATGGAGCTGATTAATTAACTGTGCTCAAACTCAACAAAAGGATGGAGAATATACCACATCCCACAAATCAAATGACCGCATATTATACGCAAAGTAAAAACAGCCCTTTCGAGCTGCAACGGATGAACTTCATGTATTTATTAACCGACTTCAAAAAAAGGAGGAGGTTCTCAATTCGACTGTATTTTTTTTGTTTGTTAACTCAGAACTTCGGACTGGGCGAACCGATTTTGATGATTCTTTTTTTAATCGAAAGCTGGTGCTTGTCATGTGGCCCCACATACGAGTAAATTTGAACGAAATCTGACAAGTAGTTTTTGAGTAACTTTGAAGTCGGTTATTTTTTGTTAGTAAAAGGAGAACCCCGGTTTCCGGCCACGAATTATATGTAATCTGTGCTAGCACATAAGACTGGACAAGAGTAAACTATATACATAAAAATTCGTCTTATTTATTAAATAAACATATTTAAATCTTAGCCTAATTTGCAATCGCCAAATGAACAAAATAAAGAAAGAAGTTCTCATTGTATTTACCTCATTACAAACGATTTTATAATCGATTGATTAAGGAACATATTATGTATTAAATTAACTATTTATTAATTATAAAAACAATATTTATTCCTTTCTGATATGTTTTCATGTTCTATATAAAGCTAAACTATTTAATATATAATAATTACCGTTAAATCCTTTAACGATATCGTTACGCTTATTATAAGACATTTTGAGTTTAACTTATCTGTGTAAAAAAAGTAAAAGAATATTATGATGACATTTATGACAATTTAATTTTTGCACAGAGTACTTAATCACTATGTTCTATTGCATTCGCTTTTCGTTTCATGCGTTGGTGAATGTGTTTTTGATACAATTTCTAGATTTGCTTTTCTTACTACCACTGCCTGAATATTGGAAATAGGAGTATAGCGCCTCCTGCACAATTTCTTGACGAAATATTGATATATTTTGATGATAATGAATAAAATATCTTTAAAAAATTAAAATGCCTTTATTGCACAACCTTTTTGACATTTTTTTGGGTAAAACCCATTAAAGTGGGTAGGTAGTAGGTAGTATTATACCCACCTACTCAGTTTTAACCATTATGGTTTAAGTAGTATTTATTTATTTATGGTCTTCATTATATTCCTGACATTGTCTATATACTCGTAGGTGTTTGAGGTAGTAAGTGCCTAGTAAAACGCATATTCAGTAGATAGGTAATCACCAACCGGTGACCAACCGACCTTACGTTACCCATAATAAACGAGAACTTTATCAAAAACATATTTTTTTCATCAGCACTGTGACACGAGTGTGACATAATCATAACCCATATTTAAGGTGATTCATTAGGATTTCATTAGTTGGCCATTGCTAGCAGACGTGAAAATTGGAGAAATTAAAGCTTTTACAATGATCTAATTGACCACCAATTTTCATTCTTGTCTATTCTGGGCCGGTGTCTCTATGGAAGATGGGGTTCTCCTTTAGATTATAAATCAAAAGTTTCCTACGTCATCACGTCATTCAAATTAAGATGCAATCGCCCTTTTTCTTCGACGTCAAATCAAACGTATCGGTACTACAGATTATATCACTTTCATTCTATAACAGTATGATTCCATATTATCGACGTAATGGTGAACCGAGATAACCGTCGCCCTAAACATCCCAGTCCTTGGCGAAACTTTTCCAATCTCCTAAAAAAAGTTGACGCCTGAGAGAAATTTTCCCTGGTTCATTGAGCCGAGACATATCTAAATTTAAAAGACGCGACGAAATATAAATAAAATTCGCTGATATATTTCTGTGTGACTTGCTAAAGAAATTCACTTAATTCGCTTTAGTTCGATTCAACGAATATGTTTGGGAGACTTCTATATTTAGCTATTTCTTAGCATGACTAAAACAAAATTTCATGTTTAACTACCGGGTATGGAACTTCTCTCAGAACTCCGTTACCGACTTCGACTTCGAATTGACGAGGGCAAAGATTAATTGGGCCATTCAATTGTCAGAAGTTTTAAACAAGCCTCCGACGAAGTTCGACTGCTGTCTAATGATCACTAACAATCACGACTGATACATGAAAAGTGTGTTTTTATTGAAACGACAATCGTGTACAACTGTTGTAATTATTCTTATTACGATCTTTTATTTAAATTTGTTCGTTATTTTCTTAGCATATAACATGGATGGGTCAAATTTTGCAAGCTGAATTTAGACCCATTTCTCTCATCCTACGGAGATTAAACTTCAGCTTTGGTTCAGGTGACAATGCATTTTTATGAAAATGGTATCCTGATTACCATTTTCCACCTGGATACCATTTTCATAAAATCTCTATTTGAGCGTGATCTATAATAATTCTGAGCGTAGTCGCTCAGGATTGGTTCCAGACGAGGTAACTTCCCGAAGATTAGAGAGAGGAAATTTCATATGTTCAGTTACAGTAGCCCGTTCCATAATACATAATCTAACAGTCACGCTCAGGGATCCCATCACCTCAACATATTAAATGCTCGTTTTTAAAAGTATTTTTTGTATATTAATTTATTCATTCGAATGTACAATTGCTATTGGCCTTGGCGGCATTTGCAGCTTCATCTTGAAAAGTGCCTGTTAATGCTGCTTACATAATAAGTTAACTTTTATTTTCTACGTGCTACAATCCATAGCAAATGATGAAACAGACAACACCCGTGTATTATTCTATCCATTCACAATAATGTTTTAAGGTGAACAGTCCGGAGCAAGGAATCGTATTTACATACATTATCATCGGGGATAGGAACATTATCGATACGGAATAAAAAGCAAGAGATCTATCTATACATCTAGAGTAAATGGTAAATGGGTTGCTATCGGCCGGCGCGGGATCCATTACCGGATTACTAGGAAATGAGGGAGATACCCAGCAAAGGTCACTTTAAGAGAGTAGAAATTACTTTTCAAGTAATGCCGTGAATTCAATGCTCCTTTTTATATGTGTATGACTCTGTGTATGATGAGAGTATTGAAAACAGCGATGACTAAAAATTGAAGTAACGTTAATTTATTTTAAGCAATGATGAAATAAGTGGTCACTACGAACCAAATGTCTAGTTGTTTAGTTATACCTGTTTAAGTGTTTACTGTCTCCAATGTGGTAGACTATGGCCTGAACTTCTCCTGTGATAGGAGCCCAGCTGTGGGACAATATGGGTTGTGACTTTGACTGTATCTAATTATCTGTATTTTCTCAATTTGACATCTTTTCCATTTCCAAGTTGTCGAAAAATAAAAAATGCATCGTCATAGGCTGTCATATTATTATGTCTATGAATAAATGAATTTGAACGGAGTGCAAAATTAGATCCGACCCTCCCATGTTTTCTTGTAAAGGACGATTCGATAGAGGTCGGTGGAGCTTAGAATGAACGTTTAATTACGGAGGCCCAGCTGACGTTGGCCGCATTACATTCCAACTTTGACCTTTGACCTGGCTGGTGGCTGCTACATGTCCGGTAATGATATTATATTCAGATAAGAATCCGCTTTGATTATTTCGATCTATTTTAATTGGTCTAGGCTACACTTCGAATTCAAATGTGTAGTACCTAAGTAGTTCAATTAAATTAAAAGTTGAAGATATATACTAGGGTTACATTTAGAGTACCTAAACTAGCTTTTGCCCGCAGCTTCGCCCGCGGTAGAGATCGATTTTTTACAAATCCTACTTACTTTTACTTAGTTAGATTTAGTTGCCTATGACTTAAGTAAACATGTATCATTTGATAGCGTGATTCAGAACTTGCAAATGAATTTCACTAACGCCATCTATTACAACACCCGGAACTAAATATCTAGCAAGTAACAAAATATCGATCTTCCTATGGGGATGTTTTACCGCGGTAAAAAGTAGCCTAGTTTAAAGAAAAATCTAGTTTCAAAAAACACAACCGAAAAACGTAACGAAGCAATTACTGGCGACAAACTGCCGCTGTTCCCCCGATGGTACAAAAGGACTTCATTAGAATCCAGCGCGCGGGCGGACCACAGCGGTTCACAAACAACTTTTTGCTTTCACTTACGACGCTACCAGAGACAACTTTTCGGGATTAGAGCGCAAATATTACCTGGATTTACTAATTAAACGTACGTAATAAAAGCAAATAATTTTACCCGATTTCTGCGTTTTCGGGGATTCAACATTCTTGTATTTCAATCACAATCAATCTCTCAACATATGACAAAGAGGCGATGTCAATGCGGGTGGAAATCCAGTTTGTTTTGAAGCTCACTAGGGCCTAGGCTCTGTGTTACTACGTCTTATTCCTACGACTTTATTTCATCTAGTTAGTTACCATGTTTTGGTTATAAAAACGTCGTGAAATGTTGTAACAAGTTTCGAAAGAAAAAAATTACCAGTAGCTCGAGCACGAATATTTGCGAGAAAGTATTCGTATGGTTAACGTAAGCAATTTGTATGGCATTTTTTCAAAAGCGCCCCTATCGTGCGTAAATGGTACTAAAATGCCATACACATTTGACAAATTGCTTACGTTAACCATACGAATACTTTCTCGCAAATATTCGTGCTCGAGCTACTGCCAACTAGCAATTAGCGATTCGTCGTGTTTTTCTTAGCCAGCAAGATCTCGGCAACGACTGCTATGTATCTACTGTCCATAGTAACCTTAAATTGATACTGCAGAGAAAAGTAACCCATCTGTTTATAAATATACGAACAGCAACGTTTCAGGAGGGTTACTTTTCTCTGCAGATGACTGTACTCAATAACTGGAATAACTGGATGCCAATGTTATTAAATCATTGTTTGTATAATACTATCTGACGACGGACTCGGGGAACTACAATTTCCACAAGACCAGCAATTTCATGCGCACCTAAGTTTCGGCTCACTTAGCCGTACAGGTATTCGACAAGCTCATTTGAGCGGATAATTCGAGCCGTGTTCTAGACAGGCCGATGTACTAACGGAGACGACTGGTCCGATCAAACAAATCACACACAAGGCATTTATTCCACTTTCCACTGGATTTGACGCTCCGAATTCAAAGCGTTTTCTGGATACCAGGCTTTGACTGCGTCTAAATATTTACTCCCCGCTAGTTCTGCATGAGGAACAAGAGCTAACGTAATTGGAATTCGGGACTTCTGTTGATTTAACTAAATACTTCACGGATGTTTGCCATGTTGCTTTAAACAGGCCATTCGATAAACATAAATGTAATAAAGTGAGATTTGGACCAATCTTCTTATTTCTTTTTTGAAAAACCGACCAGGTGCATGTCAGGCCACGCGCGATATGTACGAAGTTTTAATATGTTCATTATTTATATATTCATACCAAATTACAGCTTTCTAGCACAACAGGTCTCTGAGCTATGCTGCGGACGGAAGGACTGATGGAGATAATGCTACTACAAGGGTTCCGATTTCATAGAAAGGGTCAATAAAATAATAGCCAACTAAAATTTCCTCACACGCATAACGTTACCGCACTAGGATTTATTTTAACCGCAATAGGCGTTAAGAAGCCATCAGCAATCAATGCTCGAATACACGATTGTCTTTTGTATAAATAATAGCACGTAACATGGGAATTCAATCTGAGCCTTGACTCATCGAGCAATTAGAACATCATATCACCCATGATTATTGGAAAGGCTAGTTAGCATGCAGGTCTTGTGACGTCATTACGTCACTAGATCGGTAAAGCCCTAGAGATCAAATCGAGCTACGAGGATACGTACGAAGTGAAATCAAGATTCAGACAGAGGCTTTCTACTAGTTAGTACCCGGGCTAAGCGTTTCACAAGGCATTGAGTCACTTATAAAGTCTAGTACAGCACGGATTTAATTTTTAAGTTATTACTTTTGAGTTATTACTCTATCTCTCAAAGTTTTCCAACAAATAGTCAACTGCAGCGCTGATGGACAAATCGACAATGTGACAAATAAAATGCGTTATTACTTCTAAGAATTACGACACCTCGTAGAAATGAATTTCATTTTCATCGCACGAATATTCTCCCGACGTGGAAAATTTTAAAGGGATTCATGATTTATGAGGCAATATAATATGGAAGCCGCTGTGCATAAAATATAAAACATGATAAACGCATCGGAATAATGCGTGATACATCATTGCGCTGTTAAATAACCATCAATCACTTTCTCTTTGATCTTCACATGAAGTTTTACATCTTTTAAAAAAATTATACAAAGAAAAAGTAACTGACTATAATGTATTATTAGTAGTGATAATTTCGGATTGGAATGAAGTATGTAAAGTTAAACTTCCGCTAACTGAGCGACATTTGAAAGAAATTGCAATAAAAGTTCCAGAACACCACAACTAACGAGGCGTTAATCTTCTTAAAACTTTCTACCATTTGCAAGGCAAAACTGGCAGGTACACAGTATTGATAATGAAATATTCATGCGGAAACAATCAGTTGATGTTCGAGGGTATTGGTCGGCTGAACATACCAACAAGTTGCAAAATGATCTTTGATTTCTAGGTAATAAAGTTCATATACTCGTACTAGCAGTGTCGAGTAGATCGTGCGAATCAAATAAAGGGCTAGCGGGTAGCCAGCCTCCATAACAATAAGCATAATCTAAGTTTGGATTTGTTCGACATGTTGGCTTATAGCTGTATTTGCGAATATACAAGAACGCTGTATTTGTTATGAATCCCTGGTATTATATCGTATGGTTCGCAAAATCAGTTCTTGTTTATGTTATTAAATGATTATTCGAATATCGAATTCACTAGGAACGCAAACACGACTAATGTCGGGCACAGTTCCAGCCAGCCTATGTAGTGTAATTGACATTTCAAACCAAAACAGAGAACGAACACTGAACCAATATTGATTATTAGCACCTAATGAGTTGATATACGATATACGGTTTATGTACTATGAATTACAAATTGTATAATAAAAATTTGAACAAAATCAGTAACAGACATTCTCTCAATTCGTCATTGAGAACCTTATCTGTTTTAACGGCCGCACTCAGAGTCACTTAACGATTACTTAAATCGCTCCTTAGTACAGAATCACAAAACAAATTCAATACTAGGGAGCATCTTAAGTAACCGTTAAGTGACTCTGAGTGCAGCCGTAAGTCAGTTAAAAATAACCGCTAGTAATTAAAATAGTACCTAATGGGATGTGGTTAGTGTCACTCGTGGACGTTATAAAAGGGAAGACATCTAGTGTCGCGTTGTCTACTCAAAAAAAAAAAACGAAACGCCCTCATCATTATTGTTACAAAATAAGGCGCATCGTTAAATACGCATTATTAACCGCCGGTTTCTGAAAGGCTGCTTATCTAAAAACTTGCCGATCAACTGTCAAATCTATTAACTAACAGGGCTGTCAAATTATACCTCAAAATCGTCTCTCAAGTAAAATAATAGGATAGTTAATTTTACTTTTATCAACGTTTCAGAAACTCGATGTTATTCGACAGAGCTGTTAAGTTAATAAACGTGTTACTTGATTTTCATTTTGATTAGCCTTTCAAAAACCGGCGGTAAGAAGGGCCGTAATCTATAAATCTACACTAGGCTCTGATTATTTCGGAATGAGAGGAGGATTATAGGGCTCCAAGCTGGTTTGTTTTATTTTCACATCTTTACAGACACACATCACTTTACAGACATCACATCTTTACAATTTATCACCAAAGTGAGTTAAACGTTAACATGGATAAACGTTAACATTATTATTATATCCTCCACATACCCAATAAACAACACAAACACCAATGACCCAACAACATAATTCATATATTCATAATTCATATGGGAAATGTTCAGTTTCATTCGCCCTACAAACGGGGTCACAAGCAATTGTGCTACGAATACCTCATTAAGGCGATGAACAACACAACTGTGATCTGTAATTTATATTATTTGTAATTCATCCATCCAATATCGTGATTATTAAAACTGTCACGTACCGAACGAGTAATTAATTACACTAAGTTTAAATTATTTGTATAACGAGCTCAAACAATTTCAAGTCGCTATTCGCGATCGTACCAAACTTTCCGCTACTGGAAAATAATGAATATGCGTGCTGAAAGTAAAATTAATGTCCTCGCTGTATAAAATCCTCAAACATAATCTTGTTTGGTTGCGTTATTATATTTTGTTGAAGGGATCTTATTAGTTACACAGAATACCCGACTGCTATCCCTGAGATTTGTGGGCTTACTCCTAACAAGATGTCCATGTGAACTGAATAGAAACTGATACGAAATAATTCTTATTTGACTATTATATTTTATCAAGAATAATTCTCAGCAATTTCTTCATATGTTTTTTAAATTGCTCTAATAAAATCCCACCTGATGACGATAAATACATCTAAGAACCACCAAATCTATTTACTTACGTATATCAAACATTACATTTTCGTTAATATATTACGAGTACCTAAATACATATAATCTCTTTACGAGACAAATAGCCTTTGTTTCTTTAAAAAGATGAGCTTATATTTATCAGTGAAAAAAGGTAAAAGTGTATGAAGTGTTATCGTTTTTATACATAAGTTACACTGGGATAAAAATAAAATTGCGATTTTAGAAAAAAAATACTGGATTACATTACATTATACTCCCGAAATACGACATTCGTTTATTGTTCTCCATTCGGCCTTCGACGAGCGTCGATATCGAACATACTCAACTAGAGTACACTCCTGATCGAGTTTTGGAATATGTTATGACGCGCCATTAACCATAAATACCTACCATGATCAAATAGCTATTGCAAATATGAGCTCGATTTTAAAATATTACATAACAATTTTTATTCGTACCGTTTGCTTTTCATACTGGATACACAAAGTCAAAATTATGAAAATTACACAATTTTTGACGACCCTGTAGACTAGTTGGTAGCGACCCTGCCTGCGAAGCCTAAACTTAATTAATGTGTTCATGGACTGCGGTGACCATTGAACCAGGTGGCAGGAGGCTCGTAAACAAAACAAAAAAGCAATTAAAAGTCTGGTAATGATTGGCAATATTTTAATATTACAAAGCTAAAAGACGTTGAAAGATGCTAAAAGCGAATTATTACGAGCATGAAAGGAGTCCGTCGGTTGGTCAAAGACACGCCCACCGACTAATGAATACCGACCGCTGACTGGCGACCGAAAGCCTGAGTTGTCTTTGGTTTTACGCATGCAGCGTTTTATAATAAATTTGACTGAGCTGAGCTTTGGAGTCAGCTGAATATACGAATAATAATTATTTAACTTTCATAATTAATTCAAAACGAATCTAAAACTTTAATTCGAGTGCTGCAACTCTTTCACTTTTCTGAATAATTAAGAAAGTTCAATCTGTTAATGTCTCTCATGGTATTCAGACACTGAAATATTTTAAAAATGTCAGTTTGGCTGGTATACCTATAATGTATGTATGAATATGAAAATGTGAAGTTTATTGAGAGGGATTAATGAAATATAGGTACTTGCGCAATAGTGTGTTTATCAAAATGAATCAAACAACTATGCGCTAAACTGTATATGTTACCGGATATCTGTATAATGCAGGTATTCAGCACAATCCCTAGGCAATGTGTATAATACCTGGGTCGTTTTGGCAATGTATTAAATGATATTAATATTATTCACCATTCATACTTTACCTAGGTAAAGTATACGTTTCCCATCTACTGAACAGAATACCTGCAGGTCCACCGGCAATGAATAAAATTAATAGATTTGGGTATGTGTAGTCAACTTGGATAGAGGTTGGAATTAAGAATTTACTTATAAACACACTCAAAACAAATTGTTATATTTTTTTATACATTTTAAATTAATGCTCGACCGAAATCCCACTTGATGGTCAGGGGAGAGGCAGTCTAATGGCTCCTACACACTATGCCGCCATCATCCCGCGCTGTATGAAGCCATGGCGACATATTTTGCGGATATCTTGCTGGCGGCATGTGCCGCAGAAATCGGCTCAATGCCGGATAGCAACATCAGTCTTGTAGAACACATGGTGATGATGATACATGTACATGTTGTGTTTGTTTAACTCACTATACTTTAATAAAATGAATATTTTTCAAAGTTTCGATTAGGGAGCACTAAATTGATAAAACTGAAAGGGATGGTTTTCTGTACATTTAATATTATTTTTAAATTTCGAATAGGGGGCACACGCAACCAGTTAGAACTCAAAAATATTTTTTTAAATTATTATTTGTAACTACGAGTATGTCTGTTTGTCTCTCCGGGCATCGATGTAGGTAATTGGGTAGGTATATTAATTACATCATGTCATATTATATTACAAAACTTTATATCCCGAGAAATATAAAGGCCCTTGGAAACATTTTAATTACCAGCAATGCTTCTTTTTAGTTATTGAATGACATTTAATATTCCTTTTTCGTGCCAGGAACGAACTGATATTAGGCTTGTGGCTTTTTTATGCGGCAAAGCCGACGCCATAGTGTGTAAGAGCTATAAGATTCACTCTTTTCTTGAAGACCAGATGAGTACTTAAATGACAAAGACGCATGGAAATGACCAACTCTACAACCAGTTCCGTTCAAGTTAGTGATATTTTTTTGTAATAAAATATATAAGTACCAATGTATTTTTATTTTTAAAATTTTTAAAAGATTTGCTAAGGAGTTTCTCGACGGCCTCCATCCTCCTCCACGACAAAAATCCTTTCCGAAAACCTGGTAGATTAAAAAATGTGTCAGTGATACCTATATGAAAAAAATATTTTGAATTTTGACTCTCTCCATGTCATTGGCGGGTGGGTGTAGTGTTTGCGCAACTTTGCAAGAATTCCATGTATCGTTGCAGCAACTTTAGCCTTTGGTTCAATGCACCGCCAAAAGTTGGGGTTTTTACCTTAACTCATAACAACTGAAGGCGATCGGTATATTCTTAATGTACGTTACGAAAAGTAGGGCTCGGGTGAGTGGGCTCCTGGTACGTGCGGTTAATATACCTACACGTATCTTAGAATTCTACAAGATTGGCCGTGCCCCACTCAGATACAGCCCAAATTGTGAGATTTATACGTTCCACCACCACTCTGCTATCGTCTGCGTACCTATAGATAACAGGCATGAGCAGGTCATTACTATGTATCAAGAAGAAATCCCAAACCTAGCCGATAAGGCCAGAGGATATGTCGGAGCTGGAAGCTTGCTTAAAAGTAAGAATGCCAAAGTTTGGGTTTGGCAGCCAAAACCCTTTGTGGCAAGTAAACTTTTACTGCCTGCCCTCACGTCTCGCCCCTCTCCCACTTGCTTGTTTTTGTCTTTTACACACATTACCAACTACGCATGTAGTATTGTATAGAATCCCTGGGCGAAGTATGAAATAAATAATATTCAAAACGTTACCTGAACGTTTTAGATATTCTATACATTGCTAGGTATTGTATAGAATGCTGAATTATACAGATATCCGGTAACATATACATAATTATGATTCGTTGACGTAAGCATAATTATGTAATCTGTAGCGAACTACATCATAGAGATACAATTTTAATCGACACACTTCAATACCAAGTAAAGAGTAAATTAACTCCATAGGATAGAAGGAATTTGTTCTTTTCAGCTTGCAATATTAGAAATTGTAATAAACTAACAAACAAGGAAGATAACTAAAAGCTTGCAATTAACAGCAGCGAAGCGTGACATGCTTCATTTGATCGTACAAAGCAATCAATTGTGCTCTCCAATGTACATACAACGTTCCAAAGCCGAATTCTACGCAAAACAGATCAATCAGCACTGACCAGCCTCGGGAATAGCGCGTGCAACAAAGATGGAAATGATGTTGTTTAATTAGGCCGACAACATCGTTCCTAGCTCGGTTTGCGTTTGAACTGCAGCACTTTGTACACGCTCTAAATTACACTATTCCCGTTCATGTTACATCAACATATTAACCATTTCAACGGCTCAAATTAATGTTACTATATTTATTATCTGCTGCGATGTGTTTGTTAATTGAACGCCAATTAAGCTATATGGCTGCGAAATAATAACACATTTATTAGCGTAATGTCAAACAGCAATACATATTTATATTAAAAGATTTAAAAGACTGGAGGAATATATGCATCTTCACTAGAACATAATGTGTAGCGCAAGTTCAACTGTTATGTAAGTCTACACATTAGGTAAGTACCTAAGTAGTTTTTGACCCACAGAAAGGTTACTTCGACATAGGTATACTTTTTCTGGAAATCATTACAAAGCACTGCAATTTTTATTATTCAAGTCTTTAATATCCAAAAACTGAAACGATAATATATATTTTTTTTTTTTTGGTGATTTATCTCGCTCTGGCCTTCAGCTGTCTTCAGATGAACTTAACATCAACGATACAATACAGATACGTAGAGGAAACTAGTATGAAAATAAAATAGCAAAACCCTGGGTTTTACCTACTATACTCAGCCCGGCTGAGTGACGTCACGTCATCTCCAAAATGGAAGACACGAAGGCTTTCAGGCGCTCATAAATAAAGACGACAGCAAGGACGCAACTGGGCCCATTACAATTCAACTGTAGAGTGCTTTGGAATTGAACATTATTTTTAGAAGATACTGAAAATAAAAATACAGAACCCAAATGTCTGATTTTTTGTGGTAACAAGGCCGGTATCTATTTTATTTGGGTCATAAAAAATTCTACCCTAGTAGTGTGAGTCGAACTCGGGACAACTTATGCATGTTACCATCAAAAAATGCATGAATCTCCTCTAAGAGCCTTTGCACACGGCGCGTTTTTGAAGCGCATCCAACGAAAACGTGCTGAATCTGCGCGTTTTCCGCGCTGCAAATGACGACGCGAACGAGGCGTTTCCTCGTACGATCACGTTTTCGGCGCCGAAAACGCGCGGAATACGCGCATACGGTAAAAATACGCCGTGTGCAGAGGCACTATTAATTAATCTCCCTCTATAATAGTTAAGATTTACTCGGGCTAACTATAATAGTGGGTATAGTGTAGTAACTATAATAGCATTGTATATGATATACCTACTCGTAAATGTCTTGTACGGCTTATGCAATTTAAAGGATTCATCTCCTAGTTTTTCAAATAATACATTGTTGATGGAAAAAAGCTTAATGCAGTAATTGAATAGGTAGCTAGATAGGTATAATTGGAATTAATTAATATAATGAATTATACCTAGATAGGTATAATTGGAATTAATGAATGAAATATTATTCTATTACTGCATTAAGCTATTTTTAAGTATCTAACTGCAATGTCACATGTCCTTTGAAACAGTTTTAAATGGACAGTACAAGCAAGCCTCATCATATAACGTGAATTGCCAAAAACGTGAGTTGAAAACCAGTATCTGATATAACACCCGTACAATATTATGATACGTATGAAAATACAATACCTACAAAAAAACAACACTGGATATATTTTTCATACACATGCATTTTCACGAGGCAATTCTCGGCGTTGAGATAATGTGAATTGAAAGGGGCGGTTGCAAACGCGCCCCCAAACATTACGGGACGTTTTCACGACACTTTAATTCACCCGCAGCACGTATTTACGCGTTACATTATCATACAAATAACTGGTTACCCGGTGGTAACGGCATTTTACTTGAACACCGTCTAAAATAACGCACGAATATTGCGAGTTTCGGTTATTCAGAATCATAATCGTTAGTAAATAAATAGCGTTACACTAATAACCCCATATTAGGTTTGCTTGTGTTGTGGGTGCCATAAACACACACACACCCAGACTGAGAACAGAAATTTAAACTCATCATTAAATTTTCGCCTCGCTGGGAATCGAACCCAGGGCCCGGGGATCCGGCATGGTAACCAATTTAAACATTGCGCCATAAGTCTTAACTTGTTAAGATCATTTATAATAATCGAAATTACGAATATTGACTTAAATAATACCGTCAAATTGCTTCTCTTCGGGTACCTAACTAAGTCTCTTAATACCTTTACCCCTGAAACAACCCCGTTTTCGTCCGAAATTATAATTATTATTGTCTATAAGCCTTCCTCAGGAATGTGCATACACAAAAATAACTTTTTAATCCAACTAGAAGTTTCACAGCGCTTTCAAACAAACTAACAAAAAACTCTCAAGCTTTACTATATTAGTTTAGATATTTCCGAAATATTGTTCTTTGTTTATAACATTAGTAAAGGCATCACCGAAACATTTCTGGCTCTCCGACATTGCAACCAAGGAACGTAAAAATATTACACGGCGGATTAATTTTTAATGAGTTTTGAAAGCATGTTTAAATAATCATCAATTGATCAAGTCTATAGGGAGTACAACAAGTTAACGGCAAGGGTCTTGTCTTGAATTATTGAAGTTGCTTAACTAGTCAAGGGCTTTTGAGAACTTTTCGCTCAAACAATAACGGTAGCAAAATAAGCAATGTAAATCTATTAGGACTAACTGAAAACGAAATTGTTTGAATAATAATTTTATAGAATAACTTTAATTTTGAAATATTTTATTAAGGAATCCGACACCCTATTAAAAGATAGGTTAAGACATTATCCAATACACCGTTACCTATTAAAACGAAGTCAATGACAAGAGTTGCTGTAACTTTGAGAATAAATAATCGGTGCACTGCAAATGTATGTACTAATGAGATACTTTTGAATGCTCTGAGCCATAAAGTTATATTTAGTGTAAACATAATAATACTATGTATTGTAAGTAGTGAAATGCACGAAGGAATTATTTTCCTTTCTCAAAACTTTCCTTTTACTTTTCTTTCATAACACTTCAGTTTGCAATTTCTAATAGATACAAACTTGTTAATGCTATTCGTTATCGACATAATAATATTATTTCACGACTATTCACTATTTCTTAATGGCAGAGTGTTAAGAAAAGCAAAATTCTGAAAAGATTTTAAGACTATATTTTACTTGGCTCCAACTACCAGCACAGGATAGTTTACTGAAATTTAAGACTAGAAGCACATTCAAACATGGATACTTTAAAACGTTCTACAACTTAAGTACAATAAGTTAACAATGAAGTTGAAATGTAGAATAATTTTATGACGTCGATCACTGACTTGACCTTAACTTTTAAGAATGAGATGTAAGCAAGTAGCTTACACGTATTCACTTTGAAAACTGCCAAAGTTTTTCAGTCATTCAGCTTTGCGATTTGGCTCACACCACTGAGATCGTCTAGAGTGGAAAGCGGGGATGTTTCGATTTCATAGAGAATTACGGTTTGATCTAGATTGAATGCATAGCCATTTAATCCCTTTCGTGAGTCTATCTTCACTTGATATTATCTCATCTCGTGCATCGGGATTCAACTGCTGTTTCAAGATCAAAAGATTATAGATGTTGAATGGAAAAATTTAGTTTTTCAACCTGCACACTTTATACTGTGGATTGTGGGTTTCAGCTTAGTAAAATAGTACCAATATTAAAACCTTGACTGTTTTTAATGATTGCTGTTTATCTGAGGGCAATTTCAGAGTACACAACGCAGTCTGTTATTAACAATCTACAATGTCATCGCATGTAATTATTTACCTCGAAGTGGAACAATCAAAAGTATCAGGTTAGGTTACATATATAAATTACATATTCATATTTATAAAGGAATTGTTTGAATTTTGTATCATCACATCATTACAAATTCCTACGAATATTACCCACATGCCATTATTAATATCCCAAAATTTCTCGAGACATTCTTACCGCCAACCATCGAAATATTAAATTTTTATTGGAAATATTAATATTTATTGAAATCAAAAGCTCCTTGGATATTAAATCACAATGTTGAGATAAAGATTTATACGAATTTTCTTCATTAGTGAACTGACAACGGAGCGGATCTCTTTGAACCTAAATTAAGCCTCGTTGCTTAATCCAGAGCTTCGCGGCGACAATATTACGAAACAGATATTCAAACAGAAGCTCCTTTAATTTATTTGATATTATCGCAAATTCGTACCGAGTACCAGGATAACGGAAACCTTTAGGTCGTTTGAAAGCTTAATTCACTTAAAACGGAACGCGCTGTCCCTCTTCAACGTGGCATGAAAGGGACTAAATAGGGACATTCGCGGTTGGAAATATTACGGAGATGTACTTTATAGTCATGTTTACCTGGTGTCCGCGTGAGCTCGGCCGAATAATATTTATTTCAGGGCACACCTCGAGTCTTAAATTATTATGACCTTTCGACCAGAGCTTAGTGAGTTACATTTTCAAACAAAATGAAAATAAGCACATAATACAAACCAAAGTTTGAAATTCTTTTTTTGCGATAAAATATTATTTCACTGGTTCATTAGAAGATTTTTATCTGCCTTAAAAACTTCCGCTTACCGGAAATCCTAACGTGACCGCCGTGCATTGAACATCTATAAATTACAGCGCAAAAAAAAATATCCAAAAGCTTGGTTTGAAAGGTACTTTATGTTGTTTATTTTTGAACGTATTGCATTGATATTCGCAATACAATATGGCCCACGATTGATGTAAACCACTTGGAAGGCTGCCTCCGAAACGTAACGCAAACACATTACTGGGAAACCGATATAGACGACGGTGAACGCCATTTCTCTCGCTCTCCGAGAGCCTCCGTATCGAATTCAACAACACACAGTTTTGTGTTAAATGATAAATCGGTGCCCGATTATACATTGCTACTGTCAGAATTCCTGTTTAATCATTTCTCGATTTTCTGTCTCATTTTAACTATCACAATCTGTAGGTTTTGGATATTGTAATATGATGATGCGTATAATATGTTATAGAAACACTTGATAACTACTGGATTTATTTAGATTTCAGTCGAATCATATACAAACGGGTACAGAACGGTGCGAAGGATTTAAGAGCCTTTGCACATGGCGTATTTTTGAAGCGCGTCCGACGCGACGCGAGGAATCTGCGCGTTTTCCTCGCTGCAAATGACGAGGCGGACGAAGCCGGAAGCGATTCCTCGTATGATCACGTTTGATTTGAAGCGCCAAAAACGCTCGTATTTCACGCGTTTTCGGCGCCGTAAAAATACGCCGTGTGCATTGGCTCTAAATTACGCCACTCAAGCTTAAAATAGTTGTTCCGGAGTAGTCCAGAGGTGGACACTACTTTTTATCACCCTCTTTGAAAAAAGAAGTATGTAAAAATGATTAAATATTATTATCTATTTTTATTATTATTTTTACTTTATTTATTTACATCAGATTATAAGGAACAATAGACGTGACAAACAAGAGCACACCCATAAAAAATTCAAAATATTATAAATTCAGCCGGGCCTTAAGGATAAAAAGGACGCTGTCAAAAATACTTGATGAAAAATAAGGAAATTATTTACCAAAATGATTTGAGTGTATATCGTATTGTTCAAGGCCGGCAACGCACTTGTAGCTCCCTTGATACAATCCCGTGACCACTTACCATCAGGAGGGCCGTATGCCTGTTTGCCCGTCGTTAGCATAAAAGTTCAGTTCTTTCGGTAAAGAGTATGTTCTTAATGGGATGGTTATGAAACAAATTTCTTATTTGGTGGAGTCTGATGTGCTGAAGAATGGGAACGCAATTTCCTAATAGGTACAATCAATTCGAAAGTTGGTAAATAAATATTTAGGTATCAAAGCTTTCAAATAATATTGTCTTGAAACAAATTGGATATCAACGTCACTGAATTTACTAACATTGAATTTAATAATATTTTAATGGAGGGAACTGGTTGCAACTTATGATAAACTTAAGTTGTCATGATAGCCTACCACTATAGCTTCTTAGAACGACCTTGCATAGAAAGAATTAGAAAAGAAATATACCTAACTAAAAACACAATCAGAATATTGCCATGCTCATTTCTTATTAAGAAGTTTCTGCAAAACAACAATCTAATCTCGCGACAAAATTTGCGATTCGCCATAACAGTAAAAACGTGCGAGTCAAGGAGTCACGTACGAGAACATGGTTCATGATATCATGAAATATTATTGTGTGCAAATCATTATTATTATATTTTACTATCATACGGGTACTCACGATATATGTATATCTTGTACGCTGATATTTTCGACCCAGTTGCGTGGATTGTGATAGCGACTAAATTGACTAGTTTCGCTGAAATGTCGAATGAAATGACATTTCAGGTGGATCGTCAGTTTAACAAAGTGTACGAACTATACCTATATCTGAGCACCCGTATGATAGCAAAATGTATTTCGTCCATGACGAGCTAAATTTAGAATCATGTAATTAAAATTATGTATTTCCCTGACGAAAACTAAGAATACGTACATGGCAGTTACTAACGTATGGTAATAATAAATGCGAAATGGCACTTAGCTTTGAGAGGTTTGCGGCATTTGGGAACTGGAGCCGTGACAACCAAGCAAGGTCGAGCCGGCTAAATGTAAATTACCACCGACTGAAAGCAATGTTAATGTACTGTGTATACTTCTTCGCTCGGATGTATGTATTAAAAACTGTGCACCTAACTTTTCATAGTTTTGTTCTGGTTTACCTTTTGCAATAAGAGAGTTTAAGGCTTTAGTCCACTATTTAACACTGCTTATGTTTAACCGACTTCAAAAAAGGAGGAGGTTCTCAATTCGACTGTTTTTTTTATGTTTGTTACCTCAGAACTTTGGACTGGGCGAACCGATTTTGATGATTCTTTTTTTATTCGAAAGCTGGTGGCTGTCATGTGGTCCCACATAAATTTTATTGAGATCTGATAATGGAATCCATGAGAAAACTACATAAGTCGTAAATTTGTGTTAAGATGTGCGTGACAAATTGACGAATAACTCAATATCACGCCAACCGATTTCGATGATTCTCTTTTTAATCGAAAGCAGGCGCTTGTCATGTGGTTTCACATAAATTTGAACGAGATCTGACAACTATGTAGTTTTTGAGACTTTGAAGTCGGTTATTTTTTGTAAGTAAAATTTAGATTATCATTATATAATATTTCAGTTACTCGTAATTCAATATCATCCATCCATCATGTAAATGTGTTTGAACTGTAATTGAGTGTAAATAAATTTTTTCTTTACAGAAAAGCGTCATATTCGCTTAAAAGACCTATAAACTCGCCAACCTCCTAAAAGTTCCAGATCCGAACATCACTTTAATTTCAAACAACAAATGGGATGGCGCGGCTCAATTCCTCAGAGTAAATGGATGGGTATTTATAAAAAGGGAATTAAGACGCAAAGATGGGACGGAGTGGGCTCGCGGGTGGCGTGGCGTCTCGTCAATCAACCGGCGCCGTGGCGCGGCGTCCGCGTCGCGTCGCGTCCCGACACTCATTCCCCGACGGGCTCACGACCGCTAAGTCATCGTTTCGCGCCAATTTACCGAATCCCACTGATATAAGACTTGACAAGGCGTTTCACGCAATCTCGTTCTTTACTTTGCAATACGTATAATATGTACAATATACGTTGACACACGTCTAACGCTTTCAAGTGTTCGTGCGCTTGACTTAACGAATATACAAAAACTATATCTATATTGAACAAAAAAATCGGTTAGTAACTTTCATGATACTGTCATTACTCCGCATACATTTAGATACGTCAGAAGTATATGTCTGTGAACAACTCCATCCACAATTCCTAGTAACCAATCAACTAATAGCATGTTTGTCGTGAAAAAAAAAAACTAAATGTCGATAACCAACAATAAACATTACTCGTTACGTCACATTGAAAAGCCTTCCAGAGTGCAAAAGCCTCCAAAATTCAGATAACCCTTGTTCAGGTTTAACCAAAACAGCTTTTAACTAGAAAACCACTGCTACAAGCAGATTGTATCGAATGTACGAATAACTAACAGCGTGTGGTGTTTCCACAGTTGCGAGCTAATCAAGTTGTACACAATAGAACTTGTATTCAGCATTTAAACACATCTGATTGTTGGTATATTTATTTACCATACTACAGTGTTGCTATCGCATAATCATGTACATATGTACAACGTAATATTCAAAGCTTACATTTTAGAAACAAGGTAAATGTTTGCTATTTAAATTAAACGCCGATAAATTAACTATTGATTATATAATAATAAATTGTAATTTATCAAGCCTGTGTATAAGTTATGCTGATTTGGACAATGTGTCAATATCATGACAATTTTATTGTGACCGTATCAATCAGTGGGTCTACGAGAAATAAGTTTTCTCGGTAGTACAGTCGGCCGCTGAAGTAGCTTAACATTATAGTACTTTGTAATAGTAACTGTTTCGACGGTTTCCTAGCAACATCTATGACAAATTCAAGAAATGTAATGTGACAAGGTACTAAAATGTTAAGCTACTTCTGCGGCCGACTGTACCTTCAGTGGGTCCATGAGAACAGCGGCAAAACCTGCGAAGATCCGTAATGTTCGTTGCAAGAAGGGTAAGTAAAGAGTCTTACCGGATTAAACTCGACCCTCCGCCCCTCTCATCTTAATTGGAGATCTGACACCGACACTTGGTTAGATTATGGTTTGTGATGACGAAATAAAGCTATCGGGACAATAACAGCCGTTTCCCATATTCTATCTCTCCACAATCTCTGGTACAGTTGTGGTCTGGTAAGTTTTAATAACAACTAATATTATAGTTCAAACATTTCAAACTAGTTATTGTGTCTAGTAACTGTACAGATAGAATTCAAGAACAATCAATAAATAAATAAATCATCATCAAAAACCCTAATCTACCCAAGTGTCGGTTTTCTTTAACAACCGTCATCAGAAAATATCGGAAAAGTATCGGACAAAACGATATCCAATCAATCTGCCATAAAACGATGAATCTATCAGCGAATAAACGGAAAAACAAAACGAGGGCGGCGATATCAAGTTTCCATTAAAGCTTAATGATTTTCAAATCTTTCTTATTTATATTTTCTGTCGCTGTCAAACGTTGGATGGATGTTTTACATTTTTATAATTTTGTCGTCGATTCATTTATCAATTTATCAGCCTTTGGAGGTCCATTGCTAGACATATTCGTAGATCTCCTCTAACTTGCGCCACTCTGACCGATCTAAGCCTTCTGAATCCAGTGGATGCCCGCTGTTTTTAGACCGTGAGGGCGTGCTATAATCCTTTTACAGAGCCGTAGTCGTCATTCTAGGACCTTTCTTCCCCAACGGTTATCAGTGGTACTATGTGGATAGCCCATTGCCACTTCAGCCGGCTAATTCTCTGTCGTCAGATGCAACAAAATTTTACTGTTACATTATTTATTTAAAGGCTCGTCAGAGTATTTTTGCGAAGTATCCATTTACGTGGGTAGGAGGGCGAGGAGATCAGGCCTTCGTTATAATGAAAATACGGTGTAGATCCAAAAGACACTCCTTTACTGATTACAGAATCAACAATTATAAATTTAAATATTAACGGATCACTTTTCAACCGTCGTTCCACCTGGATACGTCCGGCGCGTGCACAACGTCCTTACACATTGACTGCTCAATGACAACTGACCTTTAGCGATCGAAAGATACTTTCGATAATGATACTTTAGGGCCGATAATTTTTAGGTATCGATACATTACTCATCGATACCGGACGAGTACTCGGTATCGATACCAGAAGCCGATACTACGAACGAACCCTACTCACTATACAATGGCCGCCCTCCCCAGTGCTCGGTCTTACGTCACCTGTCAAGGTTGACAGCTCACAGAATAAATGATCGATTAAGAATTAAGGCGTTGTCATAAACTACAATAAGAAACACAAGTATCCACAACACGTAGTTAATTTTAATAAAAACTGATCACCAACGTGCGCGAGATTATATAACTAATGATAAAAAGTCATCATCATTACCTAAGGGGATCATGGTTCAGACAAAGTCATCTGTCGTTATTTATTACGTTAGAAATTTGGGAACTACAGTCTTCAAAGATCCATTACAGACTATCAAGTAAATTGTTCTGAAGTGGCGTGATGAGTTGCGAAACTCATTTTTCTTGTCGCAACCGCGCCGTTGGCCCGACAAGGCGATGAGCCTTTTTACAAGTTATTTGTTTTATTTAGTCCCGATTTTATAATGATGCTTCTTTTAAAAGACAAAGGACCTTTTTTCAATTTCCAATTAATCGATACAGTTTATCGATACGCTTTTTATATTAAATTTTAAATTTGGCTTTTTAAATGGCGTAAAGATTATGGCCCCATCCATGTTAAGGCAAACGGGTCAATTCTGTTTGATGACGCTGGGTCGTGTCGTGGGCCGTGGCCCATCCAATATACCTAATCCGACGGTGCCCGTGCATGTTGGTAGGGTTTAAAACCCGGCTGAAATCAAGTATTCCTTTAAAATTATTACGACGCGCTTACGATGTAATTTCAAATTAAAATTTAAACTTTCCCCCTTATAGCACCAACGTATCGTAATTTACATGTGAAACCAGCGTTAAGCGGTTATTAACTGTGCGGTGGTACCGGGCCTAATTAATAAAATTCGACCCTTTTAGTTAGGGCACCCGTAAATGTATCGTTAAGTTTAATCCTTGTTCAACTTTATGGTAAGGGTAAGAGCACAATCCATACGTTTATTTGTGCGATTTGATTCACAGATTAGATTAAACGCTACAATCACACCCCCGCTGTAGGATTCCTCGCATCGCGTTGGACATAAACAAATGCGACGTTACATACACCCCCGGCCCGAGAACAAACCTTTATGTGTCACATTATTTTATGTTTCTTGTGGACAAACGAGTACACGAGCCACCTGACGGCTTGAGGTCAGCGTCGCCTATTCACATCAACAACATTCATTTGTATGCTTCAATATCAATTTTATAGCTACGTAGCGATTTCTTCAGAAAACTTTATATTTTCACATATTAAGTTAATACAACAAAAGCGACAAAGACCTATTCACAAGAAGTTTGTAGTGCTAATCTTATTTATAGATGGGGACACACAAAATTTTATGCATACATTTTAAACAAAGAAACTGGTGAACAGAATAACAAAATAAGTCCAATTTAACAGAGTCAACTGACTAGGTTTGTAACAGTTAGTTACTGCATCATACATGCAAACATGCATACCTACTGTGTGGGCCAGTTCAATTTAGCGATTGATTGAGAGTCGCTCCAATCGGATGGGTGACTGGTCATAGCCGTGACGCAGGGAACGATAGGTTGAAGTATAAAGTAATAATCCTATAGAGTGGATTCTTTGTGTAGGCATAATGAATAAGGCTTTTACAATATAAAATATGCTGCAGAACAACGTCTCCCGGGTCAGCTAGTTAACAATAAGATTTGAAAACTATTTTAACAAACCGTAATTTACACGAGCTTCAAACAAGATGGAATCTGGACAAAAATAAAATTTGAAACCGATAATAAAACACATAGAACTTAACGCATTTAAAAGGATATGTGCCATAAACAAGTAGGTACACAATTTATCGTGGGATCCTTAAAAAAATATACATAATACACATTCACATACGCAATCAACGAGATGAGAAATATAAAAGATCAGAGTGCATACTATGTCGCGATTCTACAATACGTTCCAATTATCAGAAATCGGGGCGAGCTTAATTGATCCGAGAGTTTTTATATCACCCGGCTTTGAGAAATCACAGATGAAATAAAATTGATTAAAAATAAAGTCGAGTGCTACCGTCTTAACTGAACCAGGCCCCCAGCAGCAATATGAAGATATTAATTGCTGGGAACGGCGCACTTCTCATTAAATTAATGAGTTTCTTCAATCGCCGGATCAAACAGAAAAGAAAATCTTTTGTTCTTCGTTAAGAAGATCACAGCATTCAGTCAAAGATATAAATTGAAAGTCGATAACCTGATAGGGATACTCGTATCTGTCTCAATATTGGATGCATTTTCTAAGAGGTAATAATACTTATTGACTTTCAGACTCCGCTCCCTTGCTATGTAGCTTAGTCGTTTATCTCTTCTGTGTAAAATCGTTTAATGGTGTAGTTAGCGAAAGAGTAAGCTATGCAAAGAAATCCGATGGGTCCTACGTATAGGGACCAAAATGCAAAATCATAACTTTACAGGAGAGGCTCCGAAAGTTTCTTCTTCTTTGTCGTATCGCTCTTGCCAGAGCGGTCGTGGTCTTCAGACGGTTGTATCTGGGGCAGATGTTATTTGCCTTACGAGCATTCGCCACTTCTCCCTGTTTGATGATAATCTCGTACACTCATGCAAGGGACCGCCCACTGCAGACTTGATTTGGTCGGTCCATCGCATGGGTGACCGCCCACGCGGTCTGGTGCCTTCAACGTTTCCCTGGACAACAAGGCGTTCGATGGAGGTATTTCCTCTTCGGGAGACGTGTCCAAAAAATTTTAAAATGCGACTGGATACTAACGTCGAAAGACGTTGTTTAATGCCGAGCTCTTGGAGTATGGAGACGTTAGTTCGGAATTCAGTCCATGAGATTCCAAGCATGCGTCTCCAGCACCACATCTCAAGAGCGTCGATCTTCCTTTTCTCGACTTGTCGCAATGTCCACGTCTCCGCAGCGTATAGAAATATGGGGAACACCAATGTCCGTACGAGCCGGATCTTCGTGCCTTTGGTTATGTTCCTGTTCCTCCAAATTTTCTTTAGCCTATCCATTGCGGATCTTGTGATAGCCATGCGTCGCTTTACTTCATCTACGCAGCCACCAGTATTCGATATTAAAGCTCCTAGGTAAATGTATGATTGTACGACTTCGCAGTTTGCAATTTGAGCAATCTCGGGCAAGTTATTGTTGGCTCGGTCTACAATCATCACCTTTGTTTTATTGCGGTTGAGCTTTAATCCGAATTCTTCGCTTATGCGCTCCATTTTGAGAAGAAGCTCTTTCATTAGATCAGCACTGCTCGCAAATAGGGTGGTATCGTCTGCGTAGCGCAAATTTGTGATCTTATATCCACCAATAGTGACACCATCAGTCAGTCTTCCAGAGTAATACGCATAATTAGTTCGGTGTACGAGTTAAACAAGAGCGGTGATATTATACATCCTTGGCGGACTCCTGCACTGGGCTTGAAGTTTTCTGACAATACTTCATCCGTCCGCACAGATGCAGTTCCATCTTCATAAAGGCGTCTGAGAATATGAACTAAATGTTTTACCCATGTCCAATAGAACATGCCACAGTTTCGGCCATCTCACAGAGTCGAACGCTTTTGAAAAGTCAACAAAGCAAATATAAGTCGGCTTGTTGAACTCTCGTGCCTTTTCTATGATCTGGCGAACGATTAGGATCTGTTCACGTGTACCCCTTCCCTTTACAAATCCGGCCTGCTCTGGTGCGATTTCTTTAGACAAAAAGGTTTTCAGCCGCTCGTTGAGGATGTGTAGCAAGATTTTACTAGCATGTGATATGAGAGCTATGAGGCGGTAGTTGCTACACTTTTTTGTTGAACCCTTCTTATGTAAAGTAATGAAAACTGTGTGAGTCCATTCTGCCGGCCATGTCCCTGAATGCCATATCTTGTTGCAGATGGTATGAAATATATTGACACCTATGTCACCTAACGCTCTTATAGTTTCAATTGGGATTGCATCTCGTCCCGTGGCTTTTCCTTTCTTTAGGTGCATAATGGCAGCATCCACTTCAGACCGAAGAATGTCTGGCTCTTGGTTTCCATATCCGGGTTCTGTGTCAGGGAAATCTCTCGACTGATTGTCCTGGTATAGGGACTGGCAGTATGTCTTCCAAACGTCAGTTATTTTGTCTAGCTCAGTAACTAATCTACCATCATTGTCTTCAATAGCCCAGGTCTTTGAAGAAAGTGTTTTTGTGATGGACTTAATTTTGTGGTATAGGTCCCTGGATTCATGTCTGGTTCCGTGAGCTTCAATTTCTTCACATATTTTACAGAGATAGGCATTGTGATCTCGCCTGCATCCTGCTTGTATTTGAGCTGACAGAAGTCCGAAAGTTTAAATTTGGTATAATTTTAAATTGGTAAAACCGAAGGGTATGAATCTTTGCTTGAAGACAACTATGCTCCTTATTGATACCACAGTGTTTTATTTGTATTATCTTTTTTTACTGTAGGTACATTGGCCCTTATACGTTACTTTTTATTACATTTATCTTTTTCCAAAAACATCCCAAAAAGTAAATAGAACGTAACTCCTTATGGTTTACCTGTAATCGTTACTCTTGCCACTATAATTTTCATTTCCTAATACTAAATTAACTAAATTTCGGTCTCAACTAAACTTAGAATGAATATTATCAACATCACAATCATCATCATCAAATTGTTAGTTTGGCCCGTATACGTAGCACCCATCGATCAATAATACGAAAACGTTCCGTAATCACATCTTACGTATACCTATATCTATATACGCAATATGATTTACCGCTGATTATTTTCAGCGGTGTTATTATACAAATATTCTGTTATATTAAACATTACGGAACATTTTTGTATCATGCTGTACACACCTAATTCTTTTGCTAACTGTATCATCCGTTATAGTGGCCTCATTACTTGCAAGACTGGTAGTCATGCCTTCTTGCATCTACGAATTGTTATCAAAGAGCATCGAGTGTAATGTCCTCAAGCAGTCTCCCCGCTTCCTTCCTGATAGATAGACAGGAAATTTAATGAATAAAATAGACACCAAATGAACTAACTTAACAGCGTGTCAGTAGAGGCTTAACGTAGGACCTAAAGTCCAAGTTTAAAACATTCGGTCTGGCAGACCCTTATCAAGGCAAAATGTCAAAGAAATGTCTATGATCTAACAGTTTCTTGTCATTAGTCTTGAGTAATGTTAGTCATTAGCTCATTCATATTGAATTGTATTGCTCCTATAAGTTGTAATACTTGTAACACTTGTAAGCAATCGATCTCCTCAAAGACTCTTTCTTTGAAGGATGTTTTAACAGTTAGGCACTAATGGTAAAAGGTAAAGGTAATTGTCAATTTTCGTCTTGAATTTTCGTTCTTTCTTGAATAACTTCAAAACTATCCACTGTTGAACTACACTAAAAATATATTTGAGATCCGTTGTAAGGATCTCAAAGTTATTATAAGTTCTTAAATTTGACAATACCACAACGATACGGTTTGCAAAACTGTTTTTTTTTTATTTGTTTTCGTAATATTTTTTTTTCAAAATTCAGTTGTTTACTTTATACTTTCGTCTTTGGATCACAAAAAGCACATACATAAGTACCAAATTTCAACGCATTTGGTCCAGTAGTTTCGGAGGAGTACTTACATAAATTAGCTGTGAACGACAGTCCTATAAGGGTTCCGTTTTTCGTTTTTTTCGAACGGAATCCTAAAAACGAGCACAGTAAAGTTATATGGTAAGGCCTTTACGGACTATGAGAGCAAGCCACTTGGGGTCAGTAGATAAACACTCGACGCACGGCTGCCCCACCCCAATTCCTTAGACAAACACGCGGACCAAAGGTCAGCACCCTGGAGAACATGGATTCGTGCCAGATATCAGTTTATTTAATTCAATATTAATAATACATAATTTATTAAATATTTACCTTTTAATGCTTGTCTTTCTACTACTATTACTAGTTACCCAACCGGTAACCCTGTGGAAAACCTGATGAACGGAGTAACCCCGGACGACCTATTAACCTTGCCTACAGTATGACAAAACTGCTGTAACGAAATTCGAAGTCAACTAGCAGAAACCGTCTTTCTGGAAATCGTTACATGATGGAAGCTTGAAACACTTTTCATTTTTAACTGACTTCAAAAAAGGAGGAGGTATTCAATTGAACTGTATTTTTTTATGTTTGTTACCTCGACTAGAACTTTCGACTGGGTGAACCGACTTGTCATGTGGTCCCACTTAAATTTGATCTAGATCTGACGAGTAACTACTGGTTTGAGTTATTTTGAAGTCGGCTATTTTTTTCTCGGTTAAGTTCAGATTATTCTTGAGTATTGAGTACAAGCATACGTCTACCACCTTATAGAGTTATTGGAACCAATATTTTAGTAAAGACTAGTAGGTAATAGATAGATACAATTTATTTTAAACCAAGTCAAGCTTCTTAAATCGGTCTACCAGGGTGAGTGAACCGCTGAGAGTAATTGATAAACACTTCGCGCATCCACCGCTCTGAGCCAATCCCTTCTGTAAACGCGCGCCTTCGAATAAGAGGTTTATGGGAGTCCCGACGGCTTATGTTCACCTGGTACTAAGTAGTAACTATAATAATATTATAAACCTATCAGATAAAAGGTATCGGATATGTTTGTGGGTCGTATCTTGTAGGTACATTATTGTAGCCTAGGTACACTTGAAACTACACTGGCTCACTAATACTAGGGTTCCAACGATACTTTGGATACGGTGACGTCGACTTTATTCACCTGAGTTAATTCACCTAGGTGTCTTAAGTCTACTTTTAGTGTACTTTATTCACCTATGCACCCAGGTGATTTAAATCTACTGGCCGCAGGTGAATTAAGTATACTAAAGCGGTAGACCTAAATTCATCTAGGTGATTAAGGCAAGCTACACACGAGCCTACTGCCGAGGTGTATTAGTAAACTTAATTCACCTTATTAAAAAAAAATTGTGTAACATCGACTCTTTCTGATATGTTTTTATCGTATTATTAATCGTAAATTGTAGATATAATTTGTTAAAAAATAGGAAAACCAAGTCTTGTTAGGTGGGGCAAAATAATCACAATGACATTTTTTTACACAAATAAGTTAATGATTGACCACAATCCCATCTGAAGTAAGTAAGTGGAGATGTGGTCCAAGGTGGTGAGCACTTTAACTTAGTAAAAGCCTATTCACTCCTTTCTTGAAGACATCCACGTCATACGCAGGCGGGAATCCACATTCCGAAAAGTAGGAGCCAAAGTGAAAGGGCTCCTCTTGGCTGCGAATAGACACGTCTGCGTTCTAGTGGCGTTGAATCTCACAAGATTGGCATCGCCTCACTCGGACACAGCCCGAAGTGTGAGATTCACACGAGCCACCATAGCCTCTCTTTCAGACTGAATTTCGCCCTGACTGGCCCTGGAACATGGTAGGTATCTCTCTACCACTATGTTATCGTCTGCGTACCTTTAGATACCGGTAATAAGCAAGTCATTTACATGGAGCAGAAATAGAGTGGCGAAGAGAACAGACCCCTGAGGAACTCCGGCATTAGTATCCATTGTTTCCGATGATCAACCATCGACTACAACGCGGAAATACCGGTCACTTAGGAAGTCTTTTACCCACGGGACATGCCGTAAGCTGGAAGCTTGTTTAGAAGGCCAGCGTGCCAGACCTTATCAAAGGCCTTCGAGACGTCAAGGGAGACAGCAAGTGCCTCCCCATTTTTTTCGAGGTCCTTGCCCCATATATGTGTGGCATACACTAGAAGATCTCCTGTTGATCGGTTTTGGCAGAACCCGCACTGCCGCTAAGGAGATCATTCTGATCTAGGTATGCCATTTAGACACTGATCCAGTCTCAATTAAGAGACTGAACAGACGTGTCAATACAGAAGACAACTCGGGTGCATAGGTCTTGATCACTATCGCTGCAATCTCGTCCGGTCCACTGGCTTTATTCACGGCTAGACACTGCAAGGTTTTAAGGACTTCATTGTTTGTAACGCGGATCTCCGGCATAGAGATACCGAAATAAGTCAACTGGCGTGGTACGTTATTGCTGATATCCAGACGTGAATTCTCGGCAAAAAGAGATGGGAATAAGTCTGCTTTCTCCTTAGCCATATGATCCAGGGAACCATCCGGTTTTACCAGTGGAGGCAGCGTAGGCCGACAGAAATTATTCTCGAAAAGCTCTACTACCGGACGGTTGGGTGGACGGTTCGCCGATGTGATTAATGCGGTCGGAATTTGTCTTCTGTAATGCCTTTTCGTAAGACTTGGCGGCTTGATTAAAAGCTATCTTCTTAGCGCTGACATCCGGAGCTTTGCGGCTTCGAGCATCCACCTAGTCCTAGGTTATGTACGCTGAATGCTTGCGCTGCTCAGTTTGCTCATATTCGGCGGTGAACCATGGGCGAGCTTTGCCACCGATGGGTACATCAGAAAAAGGTATGAAATACTCCATCTCTTGGCGTACCACATCGGTTATAGCATCCACGCAGCTCGATGGATCGCCAAAAGAGACTCAGAGCTGCCGCCAAGGATAAGATGCGAAGAAGTGTCACATCTAATCCCAATCTGCTGATTTGTATCGCCACATTCGTCGGTTACCATGGGGCTCGCAGTCCGGAGGGGAATATGTCGATAAAGATTTCACCAGACAATGATCAGAATGACATTTAGAATTATATACAAATAATTTCGTACTTAAGATATGCGCATAATCATTATACATATTCGATTACGCTAACCCCTTCTAGTTGTAATCTTATAAAACTATAGCTGGTATAGTTATTAAATTCTCAAATACCAAAAAAAATTTGTTCACCTAGTTCCATAGTTAAATTCAGTCAACTAATATCGCGTGTAGTCTACCTATATTCTTTGCAATTTGGCATTTCACTTTTGACAACTTTTGATGCCTATGATACTCGATAATTATTGACAAGCAAACATAAACAAAAAAATGCATTACTTCATAGAACTTTCATTTGCTTGTCACTAGTGATGCGATGTGTCTTACCTCCGACATTTATCATTATCGTTATTTATCGAGTTAACTGCTTACTTATCGAACATTATTCAGACTGATTTTTCCATGAGAAATTGAGAAAATAAAAATGTGGCAAGTTATAACGCAAGTGTAACAAATAAAACAAATACTACACAGTAATTTTACTTTTATTATTACAAATCATCGGATTCTTCACATAAACTAAAATCATCATTCGCAGTACATATTACTTACTTAGGGTCCTATGTCCCCTAGGTGGGGCAAAGGGCGTCAACAGTACTCCGCCATCTCGTTCTATTTTGGGCCACGCGCTTCGCCTCGGACCATGTCAGCCCGATCGTGTTCAGCTCCGCTGCCTGAGCTGCTGAACGCCTCCAGGTGTGTATAGGACGGCCACGTTTCCTCTTCCCTTGTGGAGTCCATTCCAGAGTCTGCCTAGGAATGTGGTTGGGAGCTCTTCTGAGGGTGTGACCGATCCATGTCCATTTCCGGCGCTTGATCTGGTGTCCGATCGGCGTTTCATGACATAGACCCCAAAGTTCTTCATTGGAGATCCTTTTCGGCCAGAAGATTCTAAGTATCTGTCGTAGGCATCGGTTTATGAAGACTTGGATTCACTGCGTGATGTCTTTTGTGACCCTCCACGTTTCGCACCCATACAGCAAGACGGTTTTGACGTTCGAGCGAAATATTTTTAATTTCACTCTACGTGTCAGCTTCCTAGACTGCCATATAGGTCGTAGCTGCGCAAAGGTTGCCCAAGCTTTGGCTACCCTAGAAGCGACGTCCTCTTCAGTTCCTCCAGTCTCCGACACGACTCTGCCAAGGTAGGTGAACTTCTGCACACGCTCTATAGGTTCCGAGCCAGTGGTAAAGAGATCCTTCCTTGAGTACGCATTTCCTGGGTCTTCCGCGTGTTGATTTTGAGGCCATCGAGGATCGCCTCACGCTGTAAATCATCCAATTCGGCCTGCATGTCGACGTGTTTGTGGCTGAGTAGGCACGGGTCATCAGCGTAGTCTAAATCATCCAGATATTCGGTTAACCCCCAATCTATGCCTCGCCGCTTACCGTCGTTTATTCTGGTGTGGGAAGTTGGGGTATGGTCTCGGTTGGAGTCTTGATAGGTGAGTCATGGCTCCCATTAAATGCCGAGTATCCATCTGCTATGTTAGTGGCGAGACACGAGAGTGAGCAGAGCCCCAGACAGTCCGAGTCATCCACGTCCCCGTCATCCACCCTGGGGCCAGCTACAGTCACACCGCCGCGCGATCGCCTCCTCGAGCTGTAGTTGCTAAGGATGCAGGGCACCGGGCGAGTGTTCTGCGCCCCAAAATAGAACCAAATCACCAGGGAGGATACCCGAATTAAACCGAGTCCGTCTGCGGACTATAAGGTGGCAGCCCCGCCAGCGGAATATAATAAATATACGTATGTAATTAAATATTATCTATCTAATAAATCAACGAATAGTGTTATATTAAATCGATTAAAACTTCTTCATAAATAAAATCGATTGTTATACAAAATCGAATCGGAATAACATTCCAACATCACTAATTGCATTGACTAAAATGATAGGTGAATTAAGTCTACTTAAATCAATTCACCTGCGGCCAGTAGATTTAAATCACCTAGGTGCATAGGTGAATAAAGTACACTAAAAGTAGACTTAAGACACCTAGGTGAATTAACTCAGGTGAATAAAGTCGACGTCACCTTGGATACTGAGTAGGTATCGATACTTTTGTTCGCGATACCCGATACTGAGTACTCGATACTCTTACCTGGTACTCACTCGCAAGTACTCATATGAAACGTCGGTATCGAGTACTTTTATAATACTGACCAGGAGAGTGCACGACCTTGGGGAAACGGATTTTAATGGTTTTTCGTATACTGGTAGTATACCATGTGGGTTCTATCACTGTAAAATATTTCCGTCCAATGCCCAGTAGAAGCTGAAAAAAATGCCTCTAACGTTCACCCTGCACTTTATATAAAAGTTTATTTATTTATTTATTTTTATTCATAATTACACCTAACATTACAGGTTGACTAATGCGTTATTAAATACATTAAAATCAAATTCTTATTAAAAATAAAAAGTTATGTTTTCTGTCGCTTAAGCGTATATTGGCGTAACCGGTAAGACTCTAGACTCGAACTCCCGCGTGTACAGGTTCGAATCTAGTCAATTGATTTTTTTTTCTATAATTTTTTTCATGATATAAAACATAATATACATTTTATAAATATATTTAAATTAAAAATTATGAGTTTTTACAAAATAAAATGCGAGTTCTTATTAATATTTTAGATTTATTAATACAATTAATAATACAGTATATTATTAATATAGTATATTAATACAGTATTTTATTAATATAGTATATTAATACAGTATTTTATAATTAAAAATTATTTTAACAATCAGGAGTACATGATCCAGAATGATAATTATGATAAAAACATTCGAAACAAAAATTGTTTCTGCACCAAGAACAAGAAATGAATGCTGTTTTTTTGCAATAACAATGTGTTTTCAAACGGTCCAATGAAAAACACTCTTCATTTACGTTTGTAAAAATTTTTTTTGTATCACAAAGCCCACTGGCACACCAGGCATATTGTATCATTTCATGAAATATTAGCGCTGATAATTGGTGATGAACAATAGAATGAATTTTTAAGCAATCTTCTCGAGAATAAATTTCATAATGTTTGTCTAGCAGATCAGCTGTGCTCTGTAATCGTTTGATGAGTCTTACCGGTTACGTCAATATACGCTCAAGCGACAGAAAACATAACTTTTATATAAAGTGCAGGGTGAACTTTAAGGTGCTCCCTCACCGGGAGCATTCGCGTGTAATGTAACGTTACAGATTTGAGCATTACATCAGTGAAGGAGGAGAACCGAGCATTACAATGCGCACCTTGTAATGATACAAAACGGGGATACATCAGTGAAGGAGGAGAACCGAGCATTACAATGCGCACCTTGTAATGATACAAAACGGACATACATCGGTGAAGGAGGAGAACCGAGCATTACAATGCGCACCTTGTAATGATACAATGTGTAATATCTTGATACAACTTGTATCATCAATGCACAACGACCGCTTCGTCTGACATCTTGCTATGGAATGCTCAAAGTCGAATCAATATTACATTACACGCAAATGCTCGTCAGTCAGGGAGGTAGTATTGTAATGTAATGCTCAAAGTCGAATCTATAATGTTACATTACACGCGAATGCTCGTCAGTCAGGGAGGTATTATTGTAATGTTATGCTCAAAGACGAATCTATAATGTTACATTAGACGTGAATGCTCCCGGTGAGGGAGCACCTTTAGAGGCATTTTTCTCAGCTTCTACTGGGCATTGGACGGAAATATTTCACAGTGATAGAACCCACATGGTATACTACCAGTATACGAAAAACCATTAAAATCCGTTTCCCCAAGGTTGTGCACTCCCCTTTGTGAGTACTTTTCAGTGTTGGCAATGCAAGACCATGTAAATTACTGTGGGCCGAGTCCAGTGCTACCATTATGTTTACGGCTCGAACTAAAAAAAAAACAAAGGTCATTAGGCTTCGATTTCTCAAGAAAGTGATATGAAATTTACTACCGATGACCTTTTTTTTTAGCTCCTAATGTGATGCCTGCAAGTACTCGATACTGAGTAGTATCGATACCTTACCCTCGATACCGCACGAGTACTCGGTATCGATACCAGAGGCCGATACTTCGAACCCTAACTATTACACAGCTAGATATAAGCTACGGATACACGTCAGTCCCATCCGTCCCGTCTGTCACAAAACTGATATAAAGACTACCAACCTTACTTGGGTACAAGAGACTTTATACATAACAATAACCCACCCATGCTTCGCTCTAGATAACTTAGAACACATTCACGAACCGCTCCTCAAATAAAACGCACAGAAACAATGTAGTGATTAAAATAAATAATTCACTTACACCGAAACACGACCCATGCTGAAGAGCGTTCCCTTATTTCACTGAGCAATCAACTTACCTGAAAATAAAAAAGAAAAATTAATACATCGTCTTAATTATTTTAAACTTTTTTAGATACAACTATAACTTTTAATACTAATTCCACACTTCCATTTAAGTTACCAACGATTAGCTTTATTGTTACAAACGGGACCACGGTGCCTACTTTTTCATCTAGCGAGTAGCTCGTCTGGTTATATGTCAGTTATTTATACATAAAACCTGAGTATTTATATTTATCTACTCATAAGTCACTCCTAAAGTTTTAGTATTTAAGATTTTCATGAATAAACAAAGAACTAAGGAGCGAAACAAAAACAAATTTCGGAGAAGTTTTAAGTGCAACGTGTTTCCACTTTCAACAACGGATGGGTCTCCCGAAGCAAAGGCAAACGCATTTGCGCATCTGATACCAATTTCCTGTGTTCGGCATCGACAGCTAAAAGGGAGTAAATACGTTTTTCATTATTCGGCAACACCCAGAGATTGCTGTCAACGAAGAATGTTTAATGAAGCCGGTGCGAGAGCCGAGAAGTTCGATGCTTCGTGGCTTGCTCGTCATCTCGTGGCGTGTGATGACAATGAAATCGGAAGAACCAAAGAAAAACCGTTAACTGTAAAGTCACGATTTATAATATGAGGTAAGAATGTTTTATGTATGTATGTGTATGTATCTGTCTATCAATATTGTAGTTGAACTGTGTTGTCTATTTTATACAGACTCCTTTCCATCCAGAGCTATAAGATATTTATCCATTTAGATACCGATCTGCAAATACAATCCAATTAAAATTCACGATTTATAAAATACAAAAATTGTATTCTTGTATCGAGGTCTATTTAAAATAAAGCAATGATACGGTTATTATCCGAGATCGAATTGATCGTACCCAATCTTTCGTTACCTTAATAAAAAAAAAGTAATCAAAAGCAAAAAGTTCGTCTCTGAGTATTTTCCGCTTTCAATAAAAAATTTAGGAATTTTCCTGTCGATCATTCAATCTTCCTTTAAAAATATAATCCCAATTCAGTACCTACTTATACCCTAAAATTTCAAGTTAAGCAAAACCGACCCTGAGAAGGACGAATCAATACGTAATCAAACTGTCAGTAACAGGATCCTGCAAATATTTTCCTATTCTCATTTCTAAAAGTTGTCCCCGACATTGGTCGATGTAATTTCATTTCAAGTGGCAAATCCCAAATTATGTGACGGTTGACAACATTTCTCTGAGGTAATTGAAAATATAGGTTACGTAAGGTAATCATTTAACATAACGGTGTATGTATTCTTTCCCATGAACTCCATATCGGCTGGACCGATGTTTATGAAATTTTCAGACACTTCAAATTAGGCCAGTGGGTGATCCTATAATGTTTGGTATCTATCAGTTCAACATACTTGTTTTGGTTTTATTTGTGTTGCCTGAGCAATGTCGCTAATATCACTCAAATATAGACTCGAGGAGTCACGAGAGTTGTTGACTTTTATTAACTGTATTTGAGGATTCGTTTCGAAAATTACTCGTGTCAAAACGTGACGGAGCGTTATCAAATGATGTGTGTAATAATATATTTATGATGTTCTAACATGACATCTATACGGAGGTGCAGATGGATTAAAAGGTGGAGACCTTTTAATCATCTTTTCTGTGTCTTCAATCTTGCTTTTTGTTCAGGAGTTACCCAAACTACTAGACAATTTTTACTTGATTACACATAATTCGTGAACAATGAATCCTAATTGATGATACCTACCCATTTTATTATAGATGTTTTTCTCAATAACCATTGGAAGGTCAGTACAAAACGGAAAGAGAAAAGTGTTAGTAGGTACTTTTATTTACGAATTCTGGAAATAATATGGATATTGTGGGTGGATGGATGCCATAAAATCATGAAAGTTTGCAACTAAAACTGGCACGATAACGAAAGAAACATACAAAATAAACAGAACACTGAATCTGTATTCTGGGGAAGCTCCGAAATTTCCCATGAGGCGAATAAATGTCCAATTTGAGGAGGATTCCCTTTCAATATCAAGGCGAATGACAAAGTATGAACAACTGAACGGGTACTATGACTGTATCACACATACATGCTGGTTGTAACAGGTCTAGCTAGAGCACGCTCCACCACGCTGCTCCAGTGCGGATTGATGGAGTACTGGTCTTAACAGAGATACATCTATTTACTTAACCTTCAACTTTACAAGACTTTATAAGTCTTCCAAGCAGTGATACTCAATCTGCTCTGGCGAACTGCATGAGGTTACCTGAATGAGGGTCCATCACTTCCTTCTCAATGATTTTAAAACAGAATAACTAGATTTGTCTGTTATAACCGAAAAGAAATGTGTTTTCGATAAAATTACCTGCTCAATCTGAGACGGATTGCACATTGACTGGACATTAATATGAAATGAATGATCTAATATTTGGCAGAGCATGTACAATGTACATATTTACTAGATATGCGGTGGGGTGCGACTACAGTAAAAGTACCATTAGTATGCAGGGTAGGATACAGATACTCAAATATCATTACCTACAGGCAGCGGCATAAAAAAAGACAATTTACCATTTATGTCAGGTCAATGATCCCATAAAAAATATAATTTGATTAAAATTTGAAGGGAATCACACGTGGTTAAGATCCGCCGGGGTCGTGCAAATTTTAATATAATATAGGTACGATAAACGCAATACTGTCGCGATATTGCGATGTAAGTCACGTAGACTGCCTTAAGTAAACAGGTTATTGAATTTTTACTTTACGCCAAAAGGAAACAAAATTACCAATTCCCTTTGAGAATTAAGTTACAAAAACTTTTTTGTAAATCAAGACTTGACTAAATTAAAGGTTGCTGAGTTTGTTTATGCTGAGCTGATCAGCTGAAAGTTGATCAGTAATTGATAAACAACTCATTAGTAAACCTACACCTCAGAATTAGTTTTGATTGCATGTGTGTAGGTATCTACGTACAGTACTATACTTTTGTAATTACGAAACATTTGAAATTGGATTTTTATTTAAAATTTTATTATCTAGTTAGAAAATAGGCGTTTAAAGTGTAGTAGTGATACATTATTATGTATGTGCGTATAAATGCACATAATATTACTATTAATTACTACTTATTATAAGTACTATTATTTCTTCTGTGCATTATAGTAAGTTTTGCATAAAGTATAAAGTATGAATTGTAATACAACGTTGTTCGCATGTTATCATCGCAAAAAATATCCAAGTTAATGCACCGGTCTACTATTTTACATACTTATTTCGAGAAACTTTACTGCAATATCAAACGGCTCTCGAGTAAACTTGTTAAATGGAATAAATAAGGATTCAATCGCGTTCAAAGTTGTCATGTGCGAAATTGCAAAACGATTTGAAAGCCGTACAAATGTATCCAGTTTTCCGAAGCAGAGACGAGGCGGCAACGACGAAATCCACGGGCGGAGAAATACTCGTATTACGTATATCTTAACAAGATCCGTCTATCAGCACTCATTCGGATCGATTTGAATTGGTGTTCATTTTACGAAGATACCTGTAACTGAAGGCAAATGACTTTCAAGTTTTCAACCTATAAACGAGTAACCGCGGGCATTCTAGCGAGGGTTTAATGACTTTGTAACTATCATATGATAATCGGGGAAGGCTTTACTGTGAATGCTTGACATTCCGACATTATCAAAAGCATTTGAACTATTTGAATCTACAATAAATAAATACCTGAATAGAAAACCATTGAACCCCCTTTTTAAAAACAATACACGCACGTAGGAGTCTGAGGTTTGGTGTATTTAAAGTTAACATGGAGAAGAAGTGCAGAAAGATTAATTATATAAAATATATGTAACAAATATTCAAGAAAATGGATCATCACAAAATGACAATGTGAAGCTACCCGTAGACATAATTCGCCAAGCATGTTTCCGTTTCTTAAAAATATAATTAAACAGAATATAAATACCTACCAGAAATTGTCTCACAGCCAAGGATATCCGTGAAAAGCCAAAATTAATTCGTCAATATTAATCAAATTACATGCCTCAAGCAAAATGAAGATTGTATTACATAAATAATATATTTCTGATTGCTACGATCGTGGAATCTCGATATTACATGCCATATTCGTTTAGTACAGGAAACGACGAGGGAAGTATTACTTTATATTGGGATGTTGGAATTTCTGCCAAATGTACCATAAACCATAAACAGTATCCGTTCCCCAAATCCGTCCATCACATCAATAGTACTTTATTGGGGTTGAAAATGCCTGGTTGGTAAATAAAATATGTTTTATAATGGATAAAATTATGGGCAAATAACAAGGAAGCGCTAAGTGCCCGCTTGACAAACAAAACTACTAATATCTCTGTAAATATATGAATGTGTACACTCTACTGTCACACATACTTAGATGATTTTAATCCAATAACAACGTGATAAAATTGATAATAATAGGTTTCTTTTCACAATTTTAGGATTGTGAAAATTTTATTTATTAAAATAAAATAAAATAAAGGAAGGAATAAAACAAGGAAACTTAATCTTGAAATAAGGGAAAGTTGAGAAAACTATTAAATATTAATTTTGCCTGACCCTTTCCTTTGCTTACAAGGCCGGATCACTTAACAAATTAAAACTATTTTGTCGACTGCAGCACACAGCATATTTATATAGTCCAACCATATAAATGTATAGTCGAGCTGTTTAATATTTCGGATTGTCTCTGGATTATTCTTAAGTAGTTCGAAATTTGTCGTCGAGGGATGGCTGCCTCCCCTTAGGTCATGTTTTATTCATAATCTGAGTAAGAACTCCCAAAACACCGATTTGGCTGGAGTCCATTAAAATCCCGCCGAAGTGAATTTAAATTGAGGTCATCCCCCTAGTCGCGAGCATCACTAACAGGTGCTATTCACACCTCGCAGGCGCTGATTGCCAGGTGATTTACAGCTGTATCGCCGCTTACAAATATCTCAACTCTTGTCTGTTTTCATTTAATATTTAAGTCGAACATTGAAAGAATTCTAAAGAAGCGAAGCATCACTTCAGATTTCTGAATGCAACATAGTCCAGATGTAAAAAATCTTCTAAAAATAACTCGGTATTTGACGTTATTTTTGCAGAATTATCGTACATTCAACCGGAATTCAGTAAATTTCTCATAGTTAAAAGTTGAAAGCTTGGAATTAAATATTTTGCGAAAGTTTCTTGAAAAAAAAAGCAAATTAGTCGAGTTTAAATTGAAGAAACGCAAGTTGCCATGGGATAAAGGAGGCGTAACTTCAGATTTCTTCAGCATGCAAGTTTTGAAAAGAGCTGTCAAAAATATTTTGACTGCTTTTGTGTTGTGCACTAACCAGTAACTAACGAAAAACTTCTCATCTCTTTTTAAAATCCTATTACCACAAATTACAAAATTGTAGCAAAACAATCTGTCCACAGTGTAAAACTGTAAACAATTTCGGTATAACAACAGTGACGAACTGTTCTCGTATATTAACGCCGAGCATTGTTCCATCAAGTATGAAAAGATGCGGCCGCGGCGCTGTATACAACATGAAAATTAAACCGCAAAGCAGAACAAAGAACGAGTATACGTTATCGTTCGGGCATCGGTGTTGGTGACGGTGTCGCCTACATAGTTTGTACGAGTAAAAGAAAAGCTACGAAATATGACAATGCTTTCGAGATTCGAAAAATTACCTTTTTACTCAATTTTCGTTTTTGACGCGACTTTCGATGAAATATTTTAAGCTTTAAATTAAACAGTGCTTTGCTATTCAAATTGGAGGCTGAACAATTATTTAATTTCATCGTTTCTTTTCTTCGAACGATAAATAAAATTCCAAAAAGGTGGTATAAACAAAACGTGAAGTGTAATGTAATGTAGCATTGCTAATTTGTAAGGTGTAACCTTACAAATGCTTTTTTTGATTAACCATATTCAGATTACATTTTAACATTAATTTTATGTTTTTAACAAGAGCATATAAAACATATTTTGAAAAACGCATTTGTGATGGATTTCACTCAAATAGGTATTGATAATGTAATGGTTTTAATGACATGGATGGATTTATGGACTCGAAGACCTGTGAGACATTTAACGGGCCATGTGTGTGTTTGTGCATTGATTTGAGTTTTGACAGAGACAAAAAATTGTTATGATATACTCGAACGAAAACTGTTTATTTGCAGTAGTCCAGGAATATCGTATCCATTTCATTTTGACAGTGATAATTGAACAACAAGCCGCAACGGTACACGTTGATGGTATTTACACAACAGTCACGGTGAGAAGCAGCGTAAAATGAGCGCACCGCAAGCAATCAGATCTAAATCCGCAATTACCCACCCACTCGACGCGACCTCCAGACGTTCTGAGTGGAACTGCAAACGCCACTAATGCCTTAATCTCTCTCAACAAGAAAATAACTCCAAACAGATGTTTAAATGTTTAGAAAATATTATAAACTACAATAATACCATCGAACTATCATCCATCACTTTGTAATACAAATTTTATCAATTTGCGAAACATTTGCTTACATAATATTTTCCCATCCAATCTGTGGACTCGAAAACCAGGATAACAGTCTTGACAATTGCGTTGGATTAAATCCTAGACAGGTATAACATTTTTGTACATAGTATTTGGGAATAATAATTAATCACAGTAATAATCACAGTACCATAATAATATTTTTCAATTTAAGACTAGATGAGTACCTACTAACACCGCACAGTATAATTATGTTATCTAAACATACAATCTAAACAAACGTTCACGTCACCAACAATGAACAAGATTACATGGCGCACCTCAATGAGGGTTTAAATCCGCCATTATTCACTTGACGCCATTCCATTCTAACGTGAACCGAAGACATCGTCGACAATAGCGTCGTTGAAAATATTTTTGCCTCATTTTCCGACTAAATATTTGATTGAATAATATAAATGTTATAGGCAAACTCCGAAGCTCCGGCGCTCCTAGGTTGGACTGGTCAATCCTCAGGTCAGACTGAATGACTTAGTCAAAGCCCAAACAAATGTAAATTTTCGGCCTTTGACTAAACAATTTTCGTCAAACCTGGGAGAGACTAATTTGGTCAGGCAAACGTCAAAACACAATTTTATTAAATCGGGGTTTGACGAGTCAAACTCCGATATAGGTATGAAGTGTCTTATCTTCGTATATTTGGAAGCATTTTATCATTTAAGCAGCTTTCAAGTCTTAAGAACCGCTTAAGGCGATATTATCCCAAAAAATGGTATTTTTGAAGGTGTTTTGTTCATAAATGGTACATAATACAATTCTAAAAAAAATATATGTTATTTTACAGTCTTTGTTCTTTCGTTCCCTCATACTTGATACACGATAGCCGTTATTTCATTGCATAGAAATAAATCACAAAGTTGGGTCTAATCTGGCATAAAAATGGAGATTTATTCGCGTTTTAATCGCTTCCAGATAATAAAAAATATACCACAGTATAGGTCCTAAAGATACCGATATTCCTTGGTGATCATAATTTGAAATTTTGAAAAACTTCCCTTTCAATTTCTATTTTTTCCCTTTCCACCAGCTACGAAACGCCCGACGCGTTAATTTACTCAATTTTACTCTCGCGCCAGTCGCCTTCGAGGTAGGACCTGTGCTAATCGGCATCGCAGCCGCACGTTGTCGAATTTCCGACACCAATTTTAATTTCGAATTTGGCGCGCGCGCCTTCTGAACTTATATTACACTGTCCAAAGTATCCACACAGCTGTAATTTGAAATAATAAAAATTGTTCGTTTTTATACTTTAGTTACTGTTTATAGTATTTAGGTATTGGTATAAGTCAAGTGCTAATTACACGATAATTCTTGCCGTATTAGGGCGGCTTAGAATACTAACCCCAATCCCAAGCCGGATGGGTGTCGTAAAAGTCGACTAAATCCGGCCCGCTGGTGGTAGGGCCCCTCGAGGGATTATATTGGTAATATTGATTTTAAATGTTAATCAATGCCATAATTACTATTATTATTTCTATTGTAAGAATTTTGTAAGAATATTGTTTTTTAATGTTGTTTTTTTATATTGTTTTTGAGTATTGTTTTTTTATATGTATAGTATAATATGTATATTTGTATATAAGTTAAACAGGGGAAGGAAGGGTAGAGGGAAGGTAGCGGGGGAGGTGGAAGGGAGGAGAAGGGGAGGGGAGGGGGGAGCGGAGGGAGGTGGAGGGGAGGGGAAGGGAGGGGGAGGGCCGGCAACGCATCAGTGATGCCTTTGGTGTTGCTGATGTCCACGGACGACGATAGCCAATTACCATCAGGTGGATCGTCAGCTCGTTTTCCGGCTATTTCCATAAAAAAAAATTATATCGTAAGAATAATAACATTGTTCGTGTTTGTACTTTAGTAACTGTTTATAGTATTTTGGTATAGGTATAAGTCAAGTGCTAATTACACAATTAATTTATATACTAAGAAATATACATATAAATATAATATAAACTTATTTATATTTCCTAACTGAGATACGCGTGATACACAAATAAGTAGGTACTTACATACAAAATTGGCTAATATCATGTAAATACCTACAAAAAATAACCAACTTCAAAACAACTCAAAAACTACTTGTCAAGACTCGCTCAAATTTATGTGAAACCACATGACAAACACCAGCTATCGATTAAAAAAAGAATCATCAAAATCGGTTCGTCCACAAATAAGTAGGTACTTACATACAAAATTGATTAATATCATGTAAATACCTACAAAAAATAACCAACTTCAAAAAAACTCAAAAACTACTTGTCAAATCTCGCTCAAATTTATGTGGAACCACATGACAAACACCAACTATCGATTAAAAAAAGAATCATCAAAATCGGTTCATCCACAAATAAGTAGGTACTTACATACAAAATTGACTAATATCATGTAAATACCTACAAAAAATAACCAACTTCAAAAAAACTCAAAAACTACTTGTCAAATCTCGCTCAAATTTATGTGGAAACACATGACAAACACCAGCTATCGATTAAAAAAAGAATCATCAAAATCGGTTCATCCACAAATAAGTAGGTACTTACATACAAAATTGGCTAATATCATGTAAATACCTACAAAAAATAACCAACTTCAAAAAAACTCAAATACTACTTGTCAAATCTCGCTCAAATTTATGTGGAACCACATGACAAACACCAGCTATCGATTAAAAAAAGAATCATCAAAATCGGTTCATCCACAGATAAGTAGGTACTTACATACAAAATTGGCTAATATCATGTAAATACCTACAAAAAATAACCAACTTCAAAAAAACTCAAAAACTACTTGTCAAATCTCGCTCAAATTTATGTGGAACCACATGACAAACACCAGCTATCGATTAAAAAAAGAATCATCAAAATCGGTTCATCCACAAATAAGTAGGTACTTACATGCAAAATTGACTAATATCATGTAAATACCTACAAAAATAACCAAATTCAAAAAAACTCAAAAACTACTTGTCAAGACTCGCTCAAATTTATGTGGAACCACATGACAAACACCAGCTATCGATTAAAAAAAGAATCATCAAAATCGGTTCATCCACAAATAAGTAGGTACTTACATACAAAATTGACTAATATCATGTAAATACCTACAAAAAATAACCAACTTCAAAAAAACTCAAAAACTACTTGTCAAATCTCGCTCTAATTTATGTGGAACCACATGACAAACACCAGCTATCGATTAAAAAAAGAATCATCAAAATCGGTTCATCCACAAATAAGTAGGTACTTACATACAAAATTGGCTAATATCATGTAAATACCTACAAAAAATAACCAACTTTAAAAAAAACTCAAAAACTACTTGTCAAATCTCGCTCAAATTTATGTGGAACCACATGACAAACACCAGCTATCGATTAAAAAAAGAATCATCAAAATCGGTTCATCCACAAATAAGTAGGTACTTACATGCAAAATTGACTAATATCATGTAAATACCTACAAAAATAACCAAATTCAAAAAAACTCAAAAACTACTTGTCAAGACTCGCTCAAATTTATGTGGAACCACATGACAAACACCAGCTATCGATTAAAAAAAGAATCATCAAAATCGGTTCATCCACAAATAAGTAGGTACTTACATACAAAATTGACTAATATCATGTAAATACCTACAAAAAATAACCAACTTCAAAAAAACTCAAAAACTACTTGTCAAATCTCGCTCAAATTTATGTGGAACCACATGACAAACACCAGCTATCGATTAAAAAAAGAATCATCAAAATCGGTTCATCCACAAATAAGTAGGTACTTACATACAAAATTGGCTAATATCATGTAAATACCTACAAAAAATAACCAACTTCAAAAAAACTCAAAAACTACTTGTCAAATCTCGCTCAAATTTATGTGGAACCACATGACAAACACCAGCTATCGATTAAAAAAAGAATCATCAAAATCGGTTCATCCACAAATAAGTAGGTACTTACATGCAAAATTGACTAATATCATGTAAATACCTACAAAAATAACCAAATTCAAAAAAACTCAAAAACTACTTGTCAAGACTCGCTCAAATTTATGTGGAACCACATGACAAACACCAGCTATCGATTAAAAAAAGAATCATCAAAATCGGTTCATCCACAAATAAGTAGGTACTTACATACAAAATTGACTAATATCATGTAAATACCTACAAAAAATAACCAACTTCAAAAAAACTCAAAAACTACTTGTCAAATCTCGCTCAAATTTATGTGGAAACACATGACAAACACCAGCTATCGATTAAAAAAAGAATCATCAAAATCGGTTCATCCACAAATAAGTAGGTACTTACATACAAAATTGGCTAATATCATGTAAATACCTACAAAAAATAACCAACTTCAAAAAAACTCAAATACTACTTGTCAAATCTCGCTCAAATTTATGTGGAATCACATGACAAACACCAGCTATCGATTAAAAAAAGAATCATCAAAATCGGTTCATCCACAAATAAGTAGGTACTTACATACAAAATTGGCTAATATCATGTAAATACCTACAAAAATAACCAAATTCAAAAAAACTCAAAAACTACTTGTCAAGACTCGCTCAAATTTATGTGGATCCACATGACAAACACCAGCTATCGATTAAAAAAAGAATCATCAAAATCGGTTCATCCACAAATAAGTAGGTACTTACATGCAAAATTGACTAATATCATGTAAATACCTACAAAAATAACCAAATTCAAAAAAACTCAAAAACTACTTGTCAAGACTCGCTCAAATTTATGTGGAACCACATGACAAACACCAGCTATCGATTAAAAAAAGAATCATCAAAATCGGTTCATCCACAAATAAGTAGGTACTTACATACAAAATGGGTCTGACAAACGTTTTTTACTTTACATGCCAAATAATTCTACAAAAAATTACGAGAAAAACTGTGTTTTTACTTTTTTCATATCTTAAAAAATGGCTGAGATATTTACGTTCAAAGTACGGATTTCTGGCCGAAGGTTTTTAAAAACGCGGGCGGGCGCTCACTACCCGATGACGTCACACCCCCGGTCATTCGACAGTAGCGCTTTCTTTAGCACGCCGCTGCGCGGTAAAAATCTAAATTATAAGGTTCTCTGTGGTAAAAATGAAAAAAAAAAAAACTGTATTGTTCCTTGGTGCTTCAATTCAACAGTTAAACACCTGATAAACTCTTTTTTTATGTGCCTGAGGACCCTAAAATGAGGAAAAAGCAGCCGTAAAAAGAGTTGATTCAAATTCAATAGGCCCTAAAACTAAAGCGCACTGCTTTGAAAACCATTTCGATGTACAAGTATTTGTTAATAATAAGTGTATCCTTCTTCTTCTCTACTTATGCTTGCCACATTTGACCTACTTAACGTATAGATACAAGTTGTCTATTTTGATTGTTTAAATAGGTATCTTGCCTACTACCTAGTACCTGGTCTATGTAAATTGCCCTGACGAAAAACTAACTTATTAGAAGATAAATAAAGTGCTCACATACTGAATACTTAATAATTTTGATTATGAATCCTTAGGTATGTTTTCACTGGACTACCTATATTTTAACTCTTATGTGCCTGTGCGTGGAAAGCGAGATTTGGCAATTGTTTTAGTTTATAACTATCCATTATTGTAGTGTGCTTATTGAAAAAAAACAAATACCTACCCTAAAGTAGGTAATGCTTACTTAGAACATACATTGTATACCTTTTCATCTTTATTCCACGAATTTCGGTAGTTGTAAAATCCTGATTCTTCACGAAATACATATTGTGCCACCATCAATCAAACTATCCACTCTTGGCGATAGACTTAAATAGTATATATTACTAGCTGACTCGGCAAACGTTGTTCTGCCAAAAATTTAGGGGTGGAGGGGGATGAAAAATAAATGTTGTCCGATTCTCCACCCTAGCCGATATGCACGCAAAGACTCACGAAAATCGGTCGAGCCGTTTCGGAGGCTTAGATATATTATATACTGTTGTATATATTATATACTATTAAAGTCTATGGCCAAGAACGGATAGTTTGATTGATGGTGGTACAATATTTCATGAAGAATCAGGATTTTACGGCTGCCGAAATTCGTGGAATAAAGATATATGTAGGTACTATATTACGAGTATAGTAGTAGTATATATAGTACTAATAGTATATATATAAAAATCTATGCTCTTGGCAGGTTGTCCGACTGACCTTTTGGAAAACCTTCTTCTACACACAACACGTTTCACTTTAGTGTAATCAATCAGATATTAGGTAAAAATCTGATATTAGGTTATAAACTATAAAGGATAATTTATATTATATTTCTTTGAAATAGAAGCACACTATAGTAATAAGAAAACGAAGACGATCGGAACAAAATGAAACGAGACACGAATAATTAGTCTTTGAATAAAGATTAAACAATTTAGTACTATTATCGCACCGGACTGAGCGCCTGAGCGGGGGTGTGACGTCATATTATGAGCGCGCGTAACCTCGGAAATTCAAAAAAGGGCTTAAACTTCTCGCCGTTATAACTTCGGAAATACTGCATGTATTGAAGTGAAATAAAAAGTAATGTAATGTACATGATCTACGCTACGATTTTAGTTGTATTTCATAACAATATTTTGACCCTTTTGTGTTCTCCATTGGCTAATATCATGTAAATACCTACAAAAAATAACCAACTTTAAAAAAAACTCAAAAACTACTTGTCAAATCTCGCTCAAATTTATGTGGAACCACATGACAAACACCAGCTATCGATTAAAAAAAGAATCATCAAAATCGGTTCATCCACAAATAAGTAGGTACTTACATGCAAAATTGACTAATATCATGTAAATACCTACAAAAATAACCAAATTCAAAAAAACTCAAAAACTACTTGTCAAGACTCGCTCAAATTTATGTGGAACCACATGACAAACACCAGCTATCGATTAAAAAAAGAATCATCAAAATCGGTTCATCCACAAATAAGTAGGTACATACAAAATTGACTAATATCATGTAAATACCTACAAAAAATAACCAACTTCAAAAAAACTCAAAAACTACTTGTCAAATCTCGCTCAAATTTATGTGGAACCACATGACAAACACCAGCTATCGATTAAAAAAAGAATCATCAAAATCGGTTCATCCACAAATAAGTAGGTACTTACATACAAAATTGGCTAATATCATGTAAATACCTACAAAAAATAACCAACTTCAAAAAAACTCAAAAACTACTTGTCAAATCTCGCTCAAATTTATGTGGAACCACATGACAAACACCAGCTATCGATTAAAAAAAGAATCATCAAAATCGGTTCATCCACAAATAAGTAGGTACTTACATGCAAAATTGACTAATATCATGTAAATACCTACAAAAATAACCAAATTCAAAAAAACTCAAAAACTACTTGTCAAGACTCGCTCAAATTTATGTGGAACCACATGACAAACACCAGCTATCGATTAAAAAAAGAATCATCAAAATCGGTTCATCCACAAATAAGTAGGTACTTACATACAAAATTGACTAATATCATGTAAATACCTACAAAAAAATAACCAACTTCAAAAAAACTCAAAAACTACTTGTCAAATCTCGCTCAAATTTATGTGGAAACACATGACAAACACCAGCTATCGATTAAAAAAAGAATCATCAAAATCGGTTCATCCACAAATAAGTAGGTACTTACATACAAAATTGGCTAATATCATGTAAATACCTACAAAAAATAACCAACTTCAAAAAAACTCAAAAACTACTTGTCAAATCTCGCTCAAATTTATGTGGAACCACATGACAAACACCAGCTATCGATTAAAAAAAGAATCATCAAAATCGGTTCATCCACAAATAAGTAGGTACTTACATACAAAATTAGCTAATATCATGTAAATACCTACAAAAAATAACCAACTTCAAAAAAACTCAAAAACTACTTGTCAAATCTCGCTCAAATTTATGTGGAACCACATGACAAACACCAGCTATCGATTAAAAAAAGAATCATCAAAATCGGTTCATCCACAAATAAGTAGGTACTTACATGCAAAATTGACTAATATCATGTAAATACCTACAAAAATAACCAAATTCAAAAAAACTCAAAAACTACTTGTCAAGACTCGCTCAAATTTATGTGGAACCACATGACAAACACCAGCTATCGATTAAAAAAAGAATCATCAAAATCGGTTCATCCACAAATAAGTAGGTACTTACATGCAAAATTGACTAATATCATGTAAATACCTACAAAAATAACCAAATTCAAAAAAACTCAAAAACTACTTGTCAAGACTCGCTCAAATTTATGTGGAACCACATGACAAACACCAGCTATCGATTAAAAAAAGAATCATCAAAATCGGTTCATCCACAAATAAGTAGGTACTTACATACAAAATTGGCTAATATCATGTAAATACCTACAAAAAATAACCAACTTCAAAAAAACTCAAAAACTACTTGTCAAATCTCGCTCAAATTTATGTGGAACCACATGACAAACACCAGCTATCGATTAAAAAAAGAATCATCAAAATCGGTTCATCCACAAATAAGTAGGTACTTACATACAAAATTGATTATTATCATGTAAATACCTACAAAAAATAACCAACTTCAAAAAAACTCAAAAACTACTTGTCAAATCTCGCTCAAATTTATGTGGAACCACATGACAAACACCAGCTATCGATTAAAAAAAGAATCAGTAAGAACAAATAAGTAGGTACTTACATACTTTGACTAATATCATGTAAATACCTACAAAAAATAACCAACTTAAAAATCGAAACGAGGTTTTTTCAAAATGGCAGACTTGTAGGTATGCCAGGTTCCGTAGAAAAATGTTCAAACCCTTTGGATAAGATATTTTACAAGTATATTGAGAATGATAAAAAGTATAACAATAATTTAAAATAAAATACCTAAAATTATGTAAAAAATAATAAAAACAAAATTAAGCTAAAATTATCATTACTCTTATTTTATTGCACCTAAAATTCCAATGAATAAATCAAAATAAAGTATACTTTCACCCCAACTCAGAGCAGTTACTAATAATAATAATAAAAACCCTTCCACACTCATACCCCCGCAGTAGGTTACAAGTATTTACCTGTTTCGCGGGTGGCATGGACTACACATATAACACATCACAATAACAGCCATGACACGAGTACAAATATTTATCTGTCACATAAATATTTGCCCCGCCGGAAATCGAACCCGAAACCCCTCGCTTCGCAGTTCGCAGGCAGGATCACTACCAACTAGGTTACAGGATCTAAAGCTACGCACGGGGTCATGAACCTCACGGCCGCGCGCGACCGGCTCACGGCGTGGCGGTCGAGTTTACACTCAGGGGAGCGGGGTATAGGGGAGTGAACAAAATGCCTACAACGGTCGAATAAGCTCGCCTTAACTCTGCCAGTTCTGACACCTGATTGGTCAGCTTACGTGATTTTCACTTTTATATTTGAGATGCTTTGAGAGAATGCCGTGTGGCATTAGGCCCGCCTTTTGTACGATGTGCAATAAAGTATAAAATAAATAAATAAATGCTTTGGAATATACGGAGGTTAGTTTGTAAGATTAGGTATAAAAACAATCGGTCGGAACACCGCGAGAGACATTATGAACCTGTTTAAACATGTTCAGATCAACGTTTGACCGAGTTTTGCAGTCGCTTCTAGGATTGACTAGGCCAAAACCGAAACAGAATAATTTACTTTCGACGTTTGACTGAAAAGTTAGGAGCTCCTGGGTTTGACTAAAAATACTTCAGGCAAAGGGCGAAATTGAAATGTATTTCGGGGATTGCCTGATGGCTTTGGCCAAACCTAGGATAAACCAGTCCTTCCGCGAAGAGACTGTGTATCGGACTTTGACTATAACATAAATACAATTCTATAAATAAACCCGTCGATATGATCATAGTTCTAAAAATAAACTGTTTTCTGCCAAATTGAACGTAGAACCCATTACATAAAACATCTTACCTACTTTTGATTCTACACAATAGAAATAATGAAAATTCACCGAAGAGTTTCCTTCGCAATTTCTTCCTTTCAGCGACATCGGTGTTTACCTTTACGAAATTCTAACGAAACGAACGGAAATACACACAAGGCCAAAATCCAAATGAATAAAGTACAATATATTATAATTTGAAATAATCTATCTCTTTCAAAAATATTGTTTTGAAGTAACTTGCTTCACGCGAGGTATAGGATATGGTTACCAAACAATAAAAGTTCTCTAGCAAGAAGTCGCTAACTTTAGACTCTCGATACCTCTTAGTACATCGTCTCATTTTTCATGTTTCCCTGGCAGAGTATATAAGGAAACACTTGAGAGTTCCACACAAGATTTTATTCAATGCAAGTTCCTAAACATAATTTTCTGACTGTCAACATTTTCTTGACAGATACAAATAATAGAAAAAAATATTATTTTCGTTGCGAATTAAAACGAGCATTAAATAAAAACACGCAATACATATTAGTACGTATAAAATAAGGCACATTACATGCCAATTATTCATTAGTTCTCTTCATAGATTACCCCCACAAGATACCGCATACAAGGCAACTGACGCGCGGCAACATAGCAGTGCTTTTGCTATGCATATGAAGCTGTACTAGCATTCACGACATTAGTATCGACCAAGACCTTTGACCCGTACACACGCGGATCTTTCAGAATTTAATTAATTTCAAAAAAGCATTCGCTGATGGAACCATGGCTTACTGCAGAGTGAAATGGTGTGATAAATCAGTGCGTAAAAACAGTTACCAAAACGATGGTAAATCATTTCATAAATTAGTAATTCATATTTATTTTACAAATTTTCTTCTAATGAAGCAGAGTTCAACTTATGCTGGTTTTGAGAGTGACATTTTTTAAAAATTTCATTCCTTATTCAAAATAATTATCTTGTTTCTGACTAAAGACAATACTAGGGAAGTGAATTTTTCATTTTAAACGCGTATCGATATTAATTTTGAGGATATTGCTATGAAATCGATAATTTCTAACAAGTTTTATGTGGGACAAAGGTTGCTGTAGTCAAGGATAACATTGTTTATTATATGAAAAAACATTGTGGTAATGGTTTTATAGATTTCCTAGATGCCCCGAGAGGACGGAAAAATGTATAGAAGCAATGCACCGTGGAGAGGGATGATTTCCTACCAAATACAGTGTCATTTGTTTAACAGAGTTTCAAGACTTGCGTTTCTATTCTTCTTGATAAATATACTAAAGAATGTTGTTCACGCCTATAATTGGTACTCACACTAGTCCAGTTTCTATAGAACTTATATTTGTAATGTAATGTGTGTACCTACTGCTGTTGGTGTGCTAATAAAATAAAAAATAAATAAATAATAAAATAACACACTTTTCAGTTGACAGTTTCTACTATATGAGGAAATAATCATCGAAGGTGGATTCAGTTGTATCATCGTTATACCTACCAGTTTAATATTAATATAATATTATATATTTATTAAAAGTATCGATATTTTCATTGTATTGTTATTAATTATAATTGTCCTGAAAGTAAATAATGATAATAACAAACATCGATCGTACGATTAATCGATCATACATACTCAATCACTATGGACGGGTTGAGCTTGATAAATTCCAAGTTTGAATTTTAAATATCCAATCACAGCGCATCTGTTTCGTACCCCGCAAACCGCACCTTCCGCAAAATTGTGACTTTGAAGTCTAAGAAATATTCACTAATACGGAATCTATTGGAGGTTATCTATGGTTCTCTTAAAAGAACTAGTTTTCTTGAAATCATAGAATTATATTTCCAATATTTTCAAAACGTTCGTGATGGTTTTCCTGTGAACCTAAAATGATTTAATTTCAGGCTTTGTGACAGCAGTCATATAGATGTTTAAACTCATTTTAAAACACGAACATTTATATTATTAGTTTTATTTATATTATTGTTATGTTACGTCAATATTGAGATTATTATATCATCCACACAAAATTATAAACGTATAGGACAAAACAAGATAAACAAACACAGAAGAAAAATTTATTCACGTATACGGGCACTCATCTGTTCAATACTCCCAGAACGTTAATATTACCTAATATACACACAACACAATACAATCCGGAGAAACAAGTACATTTCATTGAACACATTGGATTCTTTCAGACAGGAGCTTGGAGCGAACAAGCCAACCGTCACCTGCCAACTGGCAAAGCGACGAGACAAGTGAGATATTGGATGGCATCTGGCCCACTGCCCCGGGACTATAACAATCATTACAGGCATCGGCGACACGGGCTCTCCCTTTAATATTACATTACATAACATTACGATATAGATAAGGATCTGTGCACAAACCTTATATTTACTAACTACTCTCCTTTTCTCTCTTCAAAATTCCATTTCAAGTTTTAAATCTGAAATGTTTTCACGTCGTTCGTTCACACTTTCGGAGGTGTTTGTTGTATGGATTAAGATTTTTTCAAGATGCTGTGAAGCTTTAATGATGAGCAAAAAGGACTATGGAGGTGACGTTGAATTATTTTACACGTTGAAACAAAATATATAAATATATAAAACAAAAACTAAGACAAGCTCCCTTTGTCTCAAATCTTCAAGAGTTTGGCCTATGCAAAGCGTGTTCTCTCAACAAAGACCAAAGAACCGAAATAGCTTAAACCAGTATGCGCGCACCCTATTAATACATAAGGCATTATTAGATTTTCGTTGTCATTCGCCGCGACGAAATAAATCACAACAATCGAAGGAAATCTGTACTGACAGATGGCAGGAGAAATATTATTTTTGTTAATAACATCAAGCATCCCACGCGGAAATCCATTGTTATTAAATTAGACGAGAGCATTTATCTACTTAGGGGAAATTCCCGAGCAATAAACAGTGTTTTAATAATAACTGGATTGGTTTAGTTTACATTTTAATACAATCATTAATATTAATTTATGTACCCTATAGACATTGCATTATGTCGCTTTTGGGTTACATAAGATGCTATTACCAAATAAACGTCTTGGAATGTTCCTTTGCACAGGACTTACACGTCATACATATATTATGTGTAGTTAATTATTAATATACATGTACGAGGCTCGATGTCGTGTAAACTAACGGAGAGTCATGTTAAGAAGAAGACTTGAAAAGACACCTATAACATCATTACGAAGACTCAAAATATTCCCACGTAATATTGGGAATATTTACCAAAACAAACATTAAACCATTAGTTTGTAACCGACTCCATAATCTATCACTTCATCGTCGACATCGTATTGCAATCAATCAAAAGCACATTACAAAGTGTTAATGATCAGATGGCAACGTCGCCACACGTCCAGTGTCCACATCGACCGCAGCTCATCGCAACTGTTCGTATAGTGAATAATTAACGATCTGAACTTAGCCATCGGACAGTAGGTACTCGATGACAAACAGACAACAAACAAACCACAATCCATTAGTCACACATAGCAGTGTAGCGAGTGTAGCGGGAGTACGGGGCGCGCGCGTCCACAAACAATTGCCGCTCAAGGCGCTGAACCCACCAGGCGTTCGTGGGACTAACATAGATAGCACTATGATCCGACTGGTGGCACTGTAGTCCAATTTATTAACCAACGATTAGTCTTTATACCTATTGAGCAGGCGTTTGCAATAGTCCTCGGCGATCTACGCTTTTCTCAATATTTCTGCAATGTTATATGTAGGTATTTTTAAATACGTAAATTATCACATTAATGTTATAGGCAGGCAGAACTTTGCTGCATGCAATTTTAACATTGTCAAGGAATAGCTTCGCCTAGTATGTAAATGGGTCGTTTAGCTCCGCGGTCGTATAAAATAAGTTGCATAAAACTGTCGTACAAAATACATATCCAAAGCAGCGGCATGTCGCTTTTTAGCGCAGACAAATGACAGAAACAAATGGAATGAGTTATCTAAAGCAACGAACAACAATTACCGCGGTACGATTGAAATGACGCGCACAATCATCATATCCTGAATGACTGTGTTTAAGCAACTTTAAACAACGTTATGTTTCGATTTAAATGTCGTTGATCAAAGCATCAATAACAAATAAATCTTTGCGTTATTTGTCAGGACGACCTTCATCATTTCATCTGATACAGAGATATTCCATGGTGGCTTAAGCCATAAAGGCTGTTTACCGTCATATGGTAAATGTGGATTGGGTTACTTATATATGCTTGTCGTGCTAATTGACAGCCGATTACACGATCAGCATTGCAATCGATCCGTTTCAAAGCTAGATTAATTAATTATATTAATTGCAATTAATAATGCACATAATAGATATATAAACTCTACCCAAAATACCCTAGAGGCCTGTATATACATATTTCTATGTTATATTAAGCTTATGTTCACTTGGTTTTCATAAACGAAATTATGTCAGAAGGGTTCATCTGCATAGTTACTTAAAAATAACAATAACAAACGATCACTTAATTTTATGAGTTTACTTAAGATATTTATCGTGTTCAGAAAAGACCGAAACTCACCGAAAACGCCTTCAAGAAGACGAGGCACTGTATGATGCCCTCCATGGTGTCGCCGGTGAGGCAGAAGGTGCCGGTGAGGTGGCGCCCCTTCTTGTCCCCCAGATGGGGCGCTGCGGCCAGGCTGGCGTGGACCAGAGCCCCGCGGGGCCGCGCGTCCCTAGTGGCGCCCAACACGCCCGGCAGGGGCGCGCCCTCCATCAACCGAGCCAATGGGTCCATGCTACCACATCTCACCTCCCGCACTACACTTCACTTCATGCACTGAACACTGAGTTGACTCAATACGTGAAGCTTGATTGGTACGCTACTGGTAAGTATAGAAGATTCACAATCAATAGTCCTAAGTTACAGTAATTGTTTTAGGGTCACGTTACTAAGGTCTAACTAATTGAGCAAGTTTAAGTTGTAAATAGTTTTAATACAGTGAAGCATCTGTAACGAAAAGTGGCACGTGTAACTTTACCAACGCTTTGGTATTTGGCACAAAATAGAGCACTGAAGTGTAAGTTTCATATTTTCCATTCAGGGGTACTGAACGTCGACTCGCGAGGACACTGAGCGGATGGAGGCGTTGACTTCGTACTCCTCGTTGATGCAGAGGCCTTTGCATTCGTCACACTCGCACTTGGGGGCCTCTGTGGCCCAGCAGTCGCTGTTCACTAGCAATGTAACCAGGCTGTAGATGAGTACAGCCATGCCAACTATTACGTATATTTCCATCATGTACTTGGCACTTTCTTTGGCACCTGTTCCCACTGAACTTTTTCGTCACATTTTCTGTTCAAGTAGACAATAGTGTAACAATCGATGTACATCAGTTACGAGAACTAAACGATAACATTCACAAGCAATCATTCAGGGGACATGAATATTTATGCTCGCGTGCTCTGAATCCGAGTAGGTATTAACAATCAAATCATGATACAACGTAATTCGTGAGGATCTCTTTGTGGATTTATTTAGTTATTTAATAAATAAGTTAGTAGTAGTAGAATGTTCACAGGAAGAAATTATTAAAATTTATTAGACTTGAAAACAAAATCAGGATTTATCAGGTTTAAACAACACTTTGGTGTTGTGAAAAAAGGACTTCTTGTAAAACAGTGAAAGAAGAACTTCTACTGAAGAAAAAAAAATTATGTATAACAATATTGTTTAAAATTTAAATTCTCAATTATGAATATAATGTTACTATAAGAGAGGGATGGCGCCATTGAATTGAATCGTTAAAAATGAGCGATGTTAATCAGCTTACAATAACCGAAAAGGCGTTACTGATAGTGAGTTTAAAATGTACGAGTTGTATTTAAACAATGTAATTGTACTCGTTAATGCTTGTCAGAAAATGTTGTCTGATGATAAATTGTTAGAGTTGATGCTAAACAGTAATGTAATAAAAGGCTTTTAGAATCTTTTCTTGCGTACACCGACATCATAAACGAATGGGAACCTATTTCAATCTCGACAGTCTATTTTCGTTTTCGTACGACGAAGCAAACGCAGAGCAAACACATTAACACTAGACACCATTATAATTAGATTAGATAATATTATTATAGTGCATAGTTGTATCAGTGATGAAAATCATTTATTGATATATGTACTTAGCAATGGTTTAATATTAATTAAATACTTTTTTAATATAATTCAAATTTGGAAAGTTAAAGATTCAGCTATATATTAAAACGAAATGCTACTACATGTATAAAAGAAATCAAGAAGATTTACATCGTAGGTACATGTTGGTGAAGTATGTTCGCCATTGAAAGAAAGTAATTTCTTTAGGAGACACAAGCTTATTCTCAGCTTGTACCAATCCAATCTGATAAAGCATAATAAAAGGAGTCGGTTTCATAGAAACTCGATCTAAAATTTATATTATTTCGACTCCGCACTAAAATAGACATCTATGCAAACAAAAGCAATTAAAACTAACATCAATTTACTGTTTTAATACGTAATACAAAGACACAATAGTTCATCCACAAGCTCCGGCACTTATGACGAGATGATTCAATCACAACGGGATTACTCTCGCAGTTAATGAGCACCCGCACACACACCCATCCTCTGATCCGCCCAACACGAGAACAATAAAATTGTAACCGGCTGAAATCCGATTCACATTTCACAAACGATACAAGTACAATTTACGATATCCATTGTTTGCTAGAACACAAAAGGCTCCGCTGAACGGAACTGATATTGTCAATGTACAACGATTTAAAATTAAACCGTAGAACATCTTCGGGGGAGATTATCCCATGACAGAGTGGGTGTTCCATCTTTATTGGAAATATTATAATAAGACGATGACGCATGTTCATTTGAATTATTCATATTTGTATGTGTACGTGATCTGTAACTCTGATCAGTCAATCAATCATTATCTTTATTGTGGAATACAGGTACAATTCAATGATGAGTTGTAATATGATGTGGAATATGTCTTCAACTGAGGGGGCCATCCATAAATTACGTCACACGTTAGGGGGAAGGGGGGTGAAATGTTACATTGTGTGACAAGGGGTAGGAGGGGGTCCTAAATTCCGTGACGTTATATTTAAAATGGAATACATAATTGGTATGTATAGGTAAATATCAAAAACAATTAATGGAAATAAAACTTATTTCGAAACTCCTTTTAATTTAATAATTTCTAGGTATAAAATTTCATAATATGTGACGTCACACTAGGCGGGAGGTCTCACAAATGTGACCAGCTGTGACAAGGAGGGGGAGGGGTCAAAAAGTCATGAAATTAGTGTGACGTAATTTATGGATGGTCCCTGATGAAGAATCAACTGAAATCACTATTCTTCCGTAGTAATGTAAATCAATAAAGTTTATAACTATCTCAATTATTCAATTATCGATGCTAATGAGAATAACAGTTTAATAACGGACCCGATAGCTAAGCCATTGGCGGTCCGAATAGCCTCAGTCTTCTACGTCTAAAGACGTCCCCTCACTGAGAGCATTGACCTGAAACAATCTATATATATACGAGTTTGAGCCTTACGTTATAATACTGCCTCAATATTGATGATCAATCACAGTGACAATTATCAATTCAACATGCACATTGATGTTCCAAATTCCCGAACCTAACACGCGATTACTCTCAATGAGATGACACCGTCATGTTACAACATGTAGTATTATATGTAATGCTCAGTACTCCACACGACTAAGCCTTTGCAAGCTCGCCCCTTTACATTAAGCTGCAAAGGGCAATAGCGCCAACAACAACTGTCCATTCATAAAACAGTTTCTTATAACTGCTGTAATGCTAGAGTCTGAACTGTAAAGCTGGAGACTGACTTGCACCGTCTCTTTGTAACGTACCATTCGAGGCGATCTTTTTACAATACTCTATACATTACACCAAAATTTTACAAGTCAGTCTCCAGCTTTATATTGCATCTGACTTATTACTCTCGGTGAGAGAGCCGTAGTAGTTCGCAATCCATTCGAACCACTCATCGGTCGCAACAACAAACTCATCGAGCTGATTGGGCACATTGTACCGTACCAGGCCCCTTACGCGTTCAAGCAATCACGAGCTATTCAAACTGAAGTCGTATATTGAACGTCACTGGAATTGCTATAAATAAAACTGTTATTTTGAACAATTTAATATAACAGCTTAATACTACGTTACAGAAAATTCATACTGTCGGATAGATAAACACATTAGTTTACGCAGCTCTCAATTTTACCTCTATTAAACGCGCCGAAAGAAGTTTAACTTGAAAAACTTTGAGAAGACTTCATGTGGAATATTTAAATGGTGTTGATTAATTTTAAAAGTTATCTATTTTTGAATGTCATGTAGGTAAATCATTATCATGTTTAAGGTTTCATCAACAAAAGTAATTAACTTAAATAGAATTGACATTATACGACAAGAGAGACCTTCAGTATTAAAATACAATATCATGTAGTTTCAGCTCTGAGTTCAAAAGCACAGACGCCCACGCTTGCAGTAAAGATACAATTATTATAATGAAGTGAACTTTGCCCATATATATGTATGCATAATAACAACACCAATGGTTGACTGGTAGAGAAAGAGAAACGAAGCTACGCGGTCGTCAATCGTCGTCATAATAAAAAATTCTTAAAATATCTAATGTACCGTTTTGGCCGCGTAACTGATTTCATACCAGAAGAGAAATATATCTCCAGTTTCACATTTCTCTCGTCCCAGTCACGCACAGAAGCGATCACTCTTCAATGCAAAGCAAAGGGAATTCGCCCCAGCGAGACGGAATCCGTTCAAATGATTTATCGAATGAATCTCCGCCCACTGCACTCCGCGACTCTACAGATACTCGACAGAAATAAACTTACTAGGAATTCATAATTGTAGAATTTATTTCAATAGTAATATTGCAGTGTACAGAAATATTACTACTGAAATAATAATGTCTCTTCTTGGGAAATAATATGCAAAGATTGTGGAAATTCTACTTATATATTACAAACCAAATTTTTAAAAGTATTACTGAATATTATAATAATTATATTTTAATTAAAATACTTCATTTAATATCCTTTGATTGAGAAAATCCTACGAAGTTTCTTTCAGTCCCAAGATGTTTGTACTTCAGCTTCTATTACAAATTATTTAAAATATAATCATGTTTTAATAATTAAAAAACAATAAAGACAGTTTCATCCAAATTATAATATATCTTTTGCCATTATCCACTATTACGAAGATACCCATTAACTATTATTATTTAAAATATCATGTTTTACAATAATTGAACTCACGACTTTACGACGAACATAAGATTAAACTTGGTATCGCTTAACTCTTGGTCCACACATAACTCCACATCTTAGATCTTTGGCAGTAACATGTTTGACTGTTATCGAGATAGTACTAATCGCTTCTCTCATTCCTACTCCCGGCAACTGCTTCTGAACAAGATTTATGAGTTACATAATGAATAATTGATTACATCTGAGAACCAAATACAAGTATCATGTCGGCTGTCGCTACGTAGCGGACCAGCGACAATAATGGAATCAACATGTAAGCGTTCATCAAATATTTGTATTGGTGTTTAATGTGTATACAGCACCTCTATTTGTTAATGCTTTAAACTCGAATTATGCAAGTATTTAACAATTAATAGTATTGTAAAGAAGGAACGACTTATTTATTTTATGTCACCGGTTAATGCTTGATTCATCCTATATGATGGTAAGTTGTGAAGTCCAAGATGGTGAGCGCACTAACTTAGTGAAAGTCTATTCACTCTTTTCTTGGTAGTGTTCATTTCACATGATCAAATATGAACAAAACGAATTGCGATAGAGCGCCAACTTGTAAATTAATAATCTAAATTTTAGTAACAAAAAATAACCGACTTCAAAGTTACTCAAAAACTACTTGTCAGATCTCGTTCAAATTTATGTGGGACCACATGACAGCCACCAGCTTTCGATAAAAAAAGAATCATCAAAATCGGTTCGCCCAGTCCAAATTATTGAGGTAACAAACATTAAAAAAAGACGAATTGAGAACCTCCTCCTCTTTTTGAATTCGTTTAAAAATAAATAAATCGAAACACCTTATCCCCTGCCATACCGTGGCCGTGTTAATACCATTAAACGGTAACTCGGATGTCTAATTATTTAGGCCAGATTTTGCAAGGGCAGTATAAATACACGAATGAATATTGAAAATTGTCTTTCAATATTCAGACGTCAACTCAGTTTTTGTAGCGAGGGCGGAGGCCCTGGTGTGGAGACACCTGTACGTCACTTATTCGAAACTGTCACGTGGGAAATGTCCGTCCCTTTTCACACGTCTACTTTGTACATGGTAGGCCATCCTTAGAGTTTTGAAAATTTATGAAATTATATTATGTGTTAGAAATTTACTGAGGAATGGGATTACGGGGAATTTATTTAACTTATTTATGATAATATGTCCCTTAATTATTCAAGGTTTAGTCATCTTAAACAGGAGAAACTTGGTGCTGTTAAATCATTTTCGGGGCAAAAGGATCAGAGAATGTACTGCGAGTTAAAGAAAGATGCGATTACATACCTTAACAACATTAAATTATAACACAGAAAACAGTACTTACATACTTAAATCCAATACAACTTCTGTGACAGTATGTATCGTAAAACCTTCTACAACATTCTCACTCGCATTAAATTCAAAGCTTTGACGTCCGCGCATCGCAAAACACAAACAATCCAAATTGCATTTCCTGCACATTTTCAACGCTATTATCAAGCGCATAAGGTTGAAAATGATTGTGTGAAATGCAACTTGATTCAATATTTGAGTTTCCGAGTAAACAAGCCACTTTACGACTAGAGGTATGTAAATCAAACCATGTGTGAAGTTAATGGCGTTTTGCAGTTCCCATGTGTATGACGTATAACGTCATAGTCGTAGCAGGTATGTGAACTATTCTTTAAAGTTTATTCTAATTATTTTTCAAACAAAAATAGATAAATTCATTAGATAAGTATCTATAGTATGCTCTCATACTCATCTACCGCACAAGGCTTTGTATTGCGGGTGTCTCGACACATAATAACTAAAAACAATTTAACATCGAATCTCATAAATATAAAGCCATGAAATGATGACATGCAACATTTCATCTATAAACCGCATTATGAAGATTATTTAGAATGAGCCTCATTTTTACAAACCAACTGGTTTGTAAAAATGATTATTTTGTATTTCAAAGCGGGCGAATCTTTAGTAGGTATACCTACTCAATGTATTATTATGAGACAAAATACCAACGCACATAGCTATTTTAATCATTTCGATTGTCAAAACGTCATGACAAGGAATAAATGTTAAGAATATTATTCGCAAAAAGGAATCGTACATAAAATTGTTTCCAATTCACCGGGCAGCCTGACAATACGAGATCTCTTCGGGAACATAAAAGATGCTAAGAGAGGATTAGTCGATGGAAATTGCAAAGTTTGCAAGACTTAGGACGGGATTTTTGTTTATCAAAATCACAATTTAAAACTAACTCATTTTAATAACATATTTTTTATTATAAATACGAGTTCCTATCACGACAACAATTGGATCAAGTATGATTATTATGCGTAACTCTACTCTACTAAGTGCCGATGCAACACATAACTACGCTCTTATTTAACATTTTCCCTGTCTCTCAAATCCTAAACTTTCAATTCTTAGCACTAAAATAATAACGAGGGTCTAAATAGACAATTACCTCAAATGATAAAACGAATGTGAATCAGTAAAGTCCTAATTCTATTTGTGATAACCAGCACGAATTCCACCCTCCCTCACCTGATACACAATCAGCTTAACATTATTTGTGCTTTAAATTACATTGCTTGTTTCTTTTCAAATGAAAAACAAACGACTCTATGTGGGCATGAAATGTTAAACATGCACGTCCAATTACATTGTTTCTTGTTTTTTATTTAACAAGAAAGAAACAGCCAGTCGAATCTCTGGGAGCCGCCACGCCTCGCCCGCGGCTGCCGACCCAGTTCCGTGCAATTAAAGCCAGGAAGCTCTACGCCACAAGAGCTGGCAGACGCTTGAGACCAGCGCAAATGACGAACCTGCTTCCACTGCGAATGCTACAAGAAAAATGGATATAATTATACACAATTATCAATTATTTTTTTCGAGAAAATCGAAGACAAAAGTTTCGACTAGGTACCCGATCGCTATGGCCTGATGACGCGTCCTATGGCTCACTGCTACGAGTATCTAACGATAACAAGTGAGACTGGCACTATTCGGCAGCTTAATTTTACCACAATCTAGTTACCGATCTAGTTTTACTTATCCTAGTAAGATATAACCGCTTCAAATTTCGTTTCGATTGATGTCACCAAATCATTGATCATTTGCCGTTTGAGATCGTCTACAAACTACTACAAAAATGTACGTGGAATATAAATTAACATTTACCCTTCAAGGTTGTATTAAATAAACATTTCCACTTACAGGTTGTAAATAATATTTAGCGGAGGCACGTTAAAGTAGACGATCTCTAATTTAAATATTTTTTGTAAACTCTCCAACTTTTGTAAAACCTTTGATATCGCACAATCGTAAAAGTCTACAAAATAACACGTCACACGAAACAAAGCCAACCCACGCGTGTCGAATAATTGCATTATTCGTCCCCTGGATTAAGCGTGGATATCATAACACTCGCGATACGCGTCTGTTTTTATTAATAACGACGATGAAATACGATGACGACGATGAAAACACCCATTGTTACACATCCTTGTATTGTTACACAAATTAATTCTCATTATCTTTACGCTATCGAGATCGGCAGGTGATGCTTTTGTTGTGCGTCGCTATTGCTTTGACTAATGTATGTTATCAAGGATATTTTTTACATTTACATTCTATGGTCCATCTGGTATCAAAATAAAGGATAAAACAGACAATTACCGCGTTATATTGTGAACATATGTAATACTAGCTGCCCGGACAGACTTCGTTCTGCCAAAAGTTTTTTTTATTTTGAGATTTAAGCTATCCTGTCTTTCAAGTTGGATTAAATTGCACACGGTGTGTAAATTTGATTAAAATCGGTTCAGTAGTTTAGGAGTCCATCGCGGACAAACAACGTGACACGTAATTTATATATATTAAGATAAGATATATACATATATGTACATGCAAAACGAGACGGTGTCGCCCTGCGGAGATTTCTTTCAGATAATGTAGCGGAAGACGATAGCAATGAATATTAAAGAGTGTACAAATGGTATTTGCGCACAAAAGGAAGAGTAAATAAATAATATACATATAAATAACAATACTATCTCGTTTATAATTATTTATTGAACATTGCACATTCATAAAGTACCTATATCAAGATGAAAAGATACCCCTGATCATGTTTTATGCGCATATCCAAATTCTACGGCGTAAATTAAATGCGACAAGCCAAGATACAAGACCAATAATTTGGAACTAATATCACTAGCCAAGTTTCCCTCACTGGAAATTTCAACATTCCATCGATGGGATCGATACCCGGATAACTACCGCCGCGTACCGGTTGCGGTCACAATTTCGGCAGCGAGGTGACGTAATGCCACTGCGCTATGAATGCGATGAGAATAATTATGTACTGGTAAATGCCATTTGACACCGCGTTGATCGATTGCTGGCGACGACGTATGCAGGTAGCTTATTATTATTAATAGGTGTATACCTATACTAATTAATTTCAGAGTATATTAGGGGCTTATCCAGTTCATATGGGGTTAAACATTAATCTTTTTTAGCAAGGTTTTTGTTTTTTGGGGATAATCTTCAAAAACATATCCGTCGTCTGTGTTCCGATTGATAAATCATTTAAAAAAGCGTAAAATAATAAGTTTCAATTAAATATACTCGTATGTAGTTAAATTAAAACAAGAAATCCTAAGAAGGCTTATATCGTTTATCTGCGCGGAAGCCATCTGGCCTCCTGTTACGTCGTCAGGAGATAACGTTACGACTCTGCGACGTTATAAAACGATCCAACGTGCGGATAAGCCAGTTACCGGCGCTACTGCGCCTCACTCAAAAATCTCTAGTGGAAACGGAAGGAACTGTTATTTGATGATTTTGATGACCCAATGGTGTAATCCGTCTGGGTGTGTGTTCTTGTTTTTGTGTGCTACTTCGCACTAACCTTAAAATTATTACTCTCATACATTGTCATTTGACCTCAGAATTAGGTACACGTCTGGTTTGATTCCTCAACATTTTTTTCTATTCGAACGAACAGTTATCTGAGCTTAAGCATCCCCATGAAATACAACCTCTCACCCTAAACGCTTACCTACTCCGTTTCGTCGTAAGTAGAAATAAATATTGACGAGTTATTTTAATACTTATTTACAACTTAAAGGAATGAGGTCATATTTTTAAAATTTATTTTTAATGTCGGATGATGTGATGGTTCTTGGCTATCCCTAAATCTCAAAGACCGAACTACAATCCTGTTAGTGTTACTAATTTATTATTACCTAATATTATTCAAATTTTATGCAAAATTACAATCTTGAAATCAGCCATTAGATGTTAATTTTTCTTCCTTTCATTATCCTAATTATAACTTTATATTTATTTGAATATGTTTCCTATATTGTATCTGCCAGGCACATCAAATAAGTAATCGTGTAAGTAAAAAGGAATTTTAAATGTAAATCGATTCCCGCCCTAAAAATTCCCACGAGACCTTTCCTAAAGACATCGAATTGGCGATTATCCTCGATAATCCTTTCGCTATAACGACCCTTGGCCTTAATTGTATGATACCCATATCGTGGATGAAATGTGTGCACAAAAATAAACCTTACAGCCTAGGGTATTAAGTTCTAAACGTGACAAGCGACAAAATAACACAAACAAGAAGAAACCTTGTACATTCGAGATATAGTTCTATCGACGTTGGCAAGTGTTGGGTATAGGTACCTACAATTAATTATAGGGTAAAGTTTGTGGTACGATATAGGTCACGCTTGCAAGTTTACTTTGACATAGAATCTGATATACTGTCCGCGATAATTGCCAAAATTTATTGTTAGAACATAATATAATACCACCCATTAATTAAACGCAAAAGGTACGTCCCACTTTATAGCAGCCAAAGCCTAGTGGTTTTAACGTTGATTTACTGTTGTGTTCGCTGGATTTGAATCCTGCAACCATAATTTTACAAATTTTACGCATTGGGAATTATTTTATCTCTACATACGATAACATCTTAGGAGAGCCTCAGTGGTGTTTGCCTTAAGTATCTTTTTAAGATGATAAAAGTCGGATCCCAGAAGAGGGATAATTATGGGTTGTAATGAACCTTACTTAAAGTGCAGAGGAATAATTTTAGGCAAATACATAGAGAAGCGTACAGGTTCGTGTGGGTGAGGAAAGTAAATAGTTGCTTCACAAACAGTGTGTACTCCAACAATAAGGAACGAAAATGCATATAATGTAACATCTTTATACCTACAGTACCGGTCAAAAGTTTTTAATCACATTCTCAAACTAGCAATATACAGTACATAATTCAATGAAAATCGTAACAAAAATTTAGCATTATACATTAATACTGAAGCATCAATAGCGAAGAAGTTCAATAAACATGCACTCTTTGTAGTTTGTCGCCTCTGTTAAGCAAGGACTAGCCAAGCGCGTTAATGTCAGTTTAAAACGTAACAGTCACAGTTTTGTTCGAATGTCTCTGTATATGAAAATTTCCAAATTACGTTTTTGGAATTATAAGGAAATATCAAAAAATCTTGCGGTTGTAAAATAAAAAAATAGAGCTAAAGATAATCGCAGAGCCTGAACGACCAAGACATTGAACGAACAGCTAAAGATATTAAAAGTTAATGAAACATGACGACGCTATTTGCCGTGAAGCCGCGAATCCTTAAATCGTTACATGAACAATTTACCACAGAGTAGATAGGTATTAAAGAATAAGGTTCCAGGGTTTAAAGCTTTAGTGTACTTGTACATCTTGAAGGCGATGTTGGTCTTACCTATCCAAATCTTTGGATAGTTTAACATAAGAACAGTAATTATAGGACTACCAATGTATGTAGTAGGGTTTGTGTATCTATCCCATTTTGTTTGCATTGTAATTCCAATATTGCTAATTCTAGTTCAAGTCACTTTAAAAATAAATGATTTGCGAGATAAAAATATAATTAGCAACGTCGTAACCACGATTCATTATTAGCCGAGAGTCGGACGCTCGTAACTAACAATGGTTGGTCGAACTTCCGGCGACAAAACCGATAATTTCCAGTTAATTTATTACCATCGGACTTCCTGAGACCGAATGTGAACCGGAACTAACCTCGGACTGTATATAACGCTATTTTGCCGGTCGGTTTTATAATAAAAAAAGTTTTGCAACCGCACAGGTTTCCACCTCCACTCGACGGGTATCGATTACGAGGAACCATTGAAAAACTTTCGCGAACTGTTATGAGGTCCCGTGACGGATGGGTTTTAAAAAAAATATTTCTTCTTGTCACATTAAAACTTTAATTTAACTTTAAACATTTAAATTCACAGGACTTTAATTTACTTGATAAACTAAAATAACTCGAGCCCGATATTCGGATATGTGTGGCCTGTACCGCGAGTGAGGAGGAACTGGCGGTCCCACCAAGCTCCCCGACCATCTAGGTCTGGATGTGCTGATGCAGCACCTTGTCAGCAACAAGGGTTGCAGGTGCTATCCGTAACAACCCCCCCCTTAAGTGTAAAGTTATCGGGTTTATATCCGAGAAGTTTACAAATAAATAATTATAATAAAATAAGGTTTACGCAATTCGTAAACGTGGTTGAGGTTGGGATGAATTTTGAGCTGACATTTCAATTTCCTCGTTACCATCATTAGGCAAATTAGTATTTAATTTAAGTTTACGATAAAAGGCCACACATTTTCGATTACAAAAGTAGTAAATGACAAACAAAGAAAATATACAAAAGGAGACATAATATAATATCGATTGGGGTGACACGGGTTCAAAATTGTCTTCAATATTTAATCTATTTATTAATTCTAGGACATCATTAGTTTTTGAATTAAGTTTCATGAGATTGTCAAGATTTATTTTAGAATCTAATGGTTTGAAAGGGATAGATAAATTAAATTTCTTGAATTTATTTAAATTACAGCAAGAGTCATTAATTAAGTTAAAATCAGAATGTATTTCATTCAATTTAATAGTAGGGTTCACAGAAGCAATTAATTTAAAGTTATTACAATAGCCATTACATCTAGGTTTTAATGTTACAATACCAGTGCCCAGTAGGTTTATATCAAAATTAGAATTTTCACAAATTATATGTAGTTTTGTAGGAGTAGAGTGGGTGAAGATCCACCTGTTATTTCCAAGAGTTTGCCAAAAATGTATGTTTCCCGATACAAAATTTGTTTTACAATATTTGGGAAGCAATGATAAAACTTTAGACATGATATCTGTTTCGCAAATAGGATAGTCTACAATACTGTGCTCTTCTAAATTGGAGCAGATAAAAACATCATTTATTATTTCTCTACAATTATTATCTAAATTATCAAAAATACAATATTTGGATTTGTCTTCACTTACTGATACATAATTAGAAGTAGGTATAATTAAGGCAAAAGAATTTGGAGACAAATTGTCATGAGGTAAAGGAATAGAAATTGTTTTATATAAAGCAAATTTAGAAATGGCTACAAGTGGAATTTTCACGGTAAATACCAATACATTATCTATGATATACGAGACGATTTGTGACAATTTTATTATAACATGAATATTTTCTAATTCTAGATCGACAGGAAATTTACTTATGCTAGGAATGTGTTTTGAATTTGCAACGAGTTCATCATACAAATTTCTGGGCGTCATGATAGATGGATGCAGTGTATTAGTTTTACCAAATAAAATAGCATTGACAATATCTTCCAATTTGTATGATAAATTTAAAAGACTCGATTGAAGTACATTAAATATTTCTTGAATTGTTGCTCTAAACATGAGTGTATTAGTCTTAGCAGTTAAGCTAGTCATTCGGGACAAAATATTTTCTACTGCTTCATTTAAACGCTTTTCATTTTGGTCCACTCGGATAAGCGTTTCATTGAAATTGGATATAGCAGATTTTGAAATTAAAATATTTTCTTTTACCAATTCTAACAATTTTCCGTTATTATTCTTTAAATTATGAATTGCAGCATTATATCTAATCGCATCGTTTTCGTCCATAGTCCCAAAAACATGTTTAAAAATAGTCCCAATGCCAGAAAACCATGCAGTTCTTTTAGTTTTCGCGGAAATTAAATGAGATAAAGAGTTATAATCACGAATAAGATCCTCAAACATAGAATTAAGTGGTTCGAATGTATTTTGACATTCCGAAGTAGCGATTTCGTTGGTTTTAGGACACAAGTGTTGTGCTGTGTTAAGAACGCTTTTAATATTATCAATATGAGGCTTAATGTATTCTATCTCAACAGGTATAATAATGTGAAAATAATCATTAATTAATCTAATGGAACCTAGGGGGTTGAAGTAAACTCCTGGACTCCTCGTAATTGATTGGACGAATTCTTCATTATGAACGTGTCCGTGACATAGTATTACCAGGCTGTAATTGTAAATAATAGTAGGGATAATAGTAATAGAAATAGAATGATATAATAAGGGTTAGTAATAGTAGTTGCTTAAACTATATTATAAAGACTAAATAATCTAAATTATTTATAACCTAAGGTAAATAAAACCATTTGTATATAAAGTGATTATAATCAATATAATATATATAAAGGATGTTGTATTTATTTAATTTATATTGATTGGGTCGGTGATGGCGTGTTTTACTTCATCGTAATGGTGTTTTACGTGACGCCGATTTATGAGCAGGGATAATGTGTTGTTTCCATGGATCTTCACAATTTTGTATGGTCCCTTCCAAATGGGTGAAAGCGCTTTTCGTAACCTGAGATGTGATTTTAGATATACGAAGTCACCAACTTTGTAGGTTACTGGACGAGAGTGATGGTCATAATAACCCTTTGACCTTTCTTTGGATTTGGCAATATTTTCAAGAGCCTTGTCACGTGAGACTTTGAGACGGTGGTTTAGCATCTTAACATACTCAAGGTAGGTGCCCGTGGGATTAAGTTCGAAGATTGAATTTGGTAAGTAAGGTTTGTGTCCAAAAAGAAGTTCGTAGGGAGTAAATTTTGTAGTTGTGTGGACATTAGTATTGTAAGCCAACATTGCAGTGTAAACGTATTTATGCCAGTCGGATTGGTTTTCATTTACATAAGATTTAAGATACTCTTTAAGAGTGGAGTGGCTCCTTTCTAAAGCACCTTGAGTCTGAGGGTGATAAGGTGAAGACCATAATTGTTTGATCTTCAAGAATTCGCAGGTCTTTTTGAAAAGTTCGGCTGTGAAGTTGGTGCCTTGGTCAGTCAAAATCATTTTAGGGATACCAAATAAGGAAATGAAATGGATGAGGCATTCGCAGCATTCTTCTGCTGTTGCGTTAGAAATGGGGTATGCTGTAGAAAATTTGGTGAGGTCGTCTTGTAAAGTAAGTATAAATTTTAACTTTATCTGGCCAGCTTCGGGGAGAGGACCTACAATATCAAGGCTTATCCTCTCAAAAGGAGCAGTGGAAGTGGAGGTGATCTGCATTGGAGCTCTATTTGTTTGACGGAGTGCTTTATTGGATTGACAGTGTGAACATTTTTTTACGTAATTTTCAATATCAGATTTCATGCTTCTCCAATAGTATCTGTCTTTAATTCGGTTATACATTCTTCCTATTCCGACATGGCCAGCGATAGGTATATCATGATTTTCCTTTAGAATTCTTGGAATTTCATTTGGTGTAGGAAAGGTAAGTGTGTTTCGATAGATTTTAACAGTTATATTTGTGTTATGAAAAAGATAAGCGATAATGTTATAAATTCTAGTGTATGAAAGTTTCACAAAGGGGTCTTTGAAATCTGAAATAGCAATTTCTGTGGGTATTTGCGAACAGCAGACTAATAATTCATTTCTGAGTTGTTTTAAGGATTCATATAAATCAGGATATGGCACGTCATCGAAATGATGGACTTTAGTAAAGAGAAAATAGTAGGATTTAGTATCGGTTTTAAGATTAAGGAATGATCTCAGTCTTCTTTCTTTGTTCACGAAATCGGTTATATCACTTTGATTGGACAAGACTTCTTCAACATAAGGATTTGTTTCGTCTAAATCGATTGATGTTGGTAAAATGATTACTTCGGAGTCGGCTGCTAATAAGGGATTTGTATATTCGTGAATAACGGTGTTAAAGGTAGGACTCCTATTAGACATGGACTTCAAGAAATCTGAATAGGAATCGTTGGACACTTCAGGACTTGGTAAGTTTGGAGGTAAGTTATTTGTATTATTAATATTAGAGTTAGGATTTAATATATCATCGAGGTAAGTATTTGGATTTAGAATATCTTCACTATTAGGATTAGTACTAGGATTTAGGACATCGCGAAGGTAAGTATCGGGCAAGTTCTCGCCATCAGGAGGAGACGGATTCGGAGCAGGATCAAGGTAAGTATCAGTTGCATTATTCGGATTTGACTCGGTAGGGCCTGGAACAACATTGGTGTTTCCTGGGTTAGGAATAATATCAGTCTCTAGATTTAAGTTTAAATTTTCAGGGTTAAAGGGAGTGTTCGGAAGTTCACCAAGTTGTTGTAAAGGTTCCAGAAAAGGTAAGTTCCATTCATCTGGATTTGGGGGACTTGATAGCATTTGTGTTACCACATTGTCCGGATTTCTAGAAGTTGATGGGGTAGCGGAAGGTGAGATTCTAGTAGGGTTCGTAGAGTTTGGGTTAGAAGAGTCAGTGGACTTTGTACCAATTATGTTTACAGGAGCAGTAGCATCATCAGGAGGGTGTCGAGACAGAGCGTCTGCGGCTGCATTAAGTCTGCCCTTTCTATATACGATTTCATATTCGTATTCCTCTAGCTTTAGTCTCCATCTTTGGAGTTTGCTGGAAGGATCTTTATGGTTGAACAGCCACTTTAAAGGACGATGGTCTGTTATTATTTGGAATTGACGACCATATAGATAGGGTCTGAAAGTTTTACATCCAAACAGGATGGCTAAAAGTTCCTTTTCCGTGGTGCTGTAGTTACTTTCGCTACGGTTCAGCGTTCGTGAGGCGAAAGCAATCGGCTTATCCTTGCCTAGGAGACCTTGGGATAGAACAGCGCCTAAAGCATAGTTTGATGCATCACAAGAGAGAATAAAAGGTTTGGTAAAGTCGGGATAGCACAAGATAGGGGCGGTCGTTAATTTTGTCTTTAGCTGATCAAAGGCTACTTGTTGTTCATTGAGCCATTTAAAGGTGTTGTCCTTTTTTAAAAGGTGAGTTAGGGGTTTAGCGATTCTAGAAAACTCAGGGATGAATCGACGATAGTAAGAGACGAGACCCAAGAACGATTTTATGTCTTTTGGATTCTTAGGTGTAGGAAATTCAACGACTGCTTTGATCTTTTCGGGATTGGGTTTGACTCCGTTTTCAGTGATGACGTGTCCTAAATAAGCTACCTCTTTTCTTAGAAACTCACATTTTTCTGGTTGAAGTTTTAAATTATAATCTCGCAACCTTTCGAAGACAGCTTTCAAATTATTTATGGCTGTATGTAAATCATATCCATATAGGACAATGTCGTCAAGGTAAACGAAACATCGCGTACCTTGGAGACCAGATAAAGCCGTGTTCATGAGACGCTGAAATGTAGAAGGAGCGTTTTTTAGGCCGAAAGGCATACGCGTAAATTGATAGTGTCCTTGGGGTACGGAGAATGCAGTTTTGGGTTTATCCTCTTCCTCGACGAGAATCTGATGGAAGCCGGAAGAAAGATCTAGAGTAGAAAAATATTTACTTGAGCCTAATTGGTCTAGGATTTCGTTAATATTAGGTATGGGGTAAGTGTCTCCAATAGTAACATCATTGAGTTGTCGGAAGTCTATCACAATGCGCCATTTTCTTTGGCCGGAAGCATCTAGCTTTTTCGGTACTACCCAGATAGGGGCCGACCAGGGTGATTTTGAAGGTTCGATGATACCTTGGTCTAACATCAGATTAATCTGTTTTTGGACTTCCTGTTTATGGACCTCCGGAAATCGATAAGATTTAACGTGGATCGGATTGTTCGAGCTTGTTTTGATGGAATGTTTAATGGCGTTAGTATGAGTGAGTTTTTCACCTTCTAAATGGAAGATGTCTGAAAAATCAGAACAGAGATTATAAAGAGCGTCAGCTTCTTCATGGTTTAAATGTGACACACGAAGTTGATTAAGGACTTGTTGAGTTCGCTCATATGAATTAGAATAATTAATATTGTTAATAGGATAGACTTGAGACGGATTTTGAATATTGGTTTCTACAGGAGTCAGAGTAACATTAAGATTTGAATTAAGGGATATGGCGTTTTCTGAAGTGTTAATTACCGAAAGATTTATTCTGTTATTACTTTTCACTTTTACTAGACAATTTGCGATCAGAATGTTCTCGATTTTTGGTTTATCTAAAATAATTCCTTCCTCGATCTCAGGGTTGGAAACAGAACATTCAATTACCATCTCGGATCTGGCTGGGATGGTATAGATTGGTTCGTGAAATAGGAGTTGGATGTTAGTTTTATTTAATTTCAGAATACCTTGTGTGTAATCAATACTACAACCGAAGTGGTTTAACATATCTGTGCCGATAATGCCATCGTAGGGGAGATCAATATTTTCTACGACGTGAAATTTGTGACTTATGAATTTTCCTGAAGTTTCATCTATCTTTAGCTTTAATGAAAAATGACCTAGGGTTTTAGTGCTACATTTAACGGGATCTATACCTTTTAAATTAATTTTTTCATCGGATAATTTTGGTTCATGGTTTATGCTCGTTAATTTAATTAGACTTATCGATGATCCGGAGTCTACTAATAAGGATAATGGTATTTCAGACACAGAGGATTTAACAAGAATGTGAGGGAGTAGAATTTTATCATGATTGGCATTTATCTCATAAATTTTCGATTCAGTGGATTCAGTGGACAAAGTAGGGGTTTCTTTTTCAGGTACAGAGGGTTCAGTGGAGACAGAGGGAGCAGCGGGTGCGGCGGATGCAGTGGAAACGGCGGATGTGGTATGTTTTACAGGTTTAACGGATGCGGTGGATACAGCGGATACGGCGGATGTGGTAGGTTTGACCCTTTTTGTAGGTGCAGTGGATACAGAGGATACAGTGGATACAGAGGATACAGTGGATACAGAGGATACAGCGGATACAGCGGATACAGCGGATACAGCGGGCGCGACGGGTATTGGAACAGAGGATATAGTAGAATCAGTGGCGTCGATTTTCTTAGGCAAATGGTGTCTCGCACGACACCGATACGAGACGTTATTTAGTTTTTTGAGATATCAACTTCGTCGGTACCATAGTCTTCGTTAACATAATTGACACGGGGTTGTGGCCTGAAACCGGATGTTGAAGGGTTGTTCTGATTGCGATTATTATACTCCCGCTTCCTACATTGATCTATAGAATGTCCGATGGCTTTGCAATAGCGACATATGATCGGATTACGATTAGGAATTTGTTGGTTTTGGAAGTTAAGCCGGTCGCGTTGTACAAATTTGTTTTGATTGAAGTTATTGGAAGAGTCTCTGGGTTTGAAAGATTTATCAGGCTGCGGGCGTCGATATATAGTTTGCAAAATGCGCTCTTCAGAAATAGCGATATTGATAGCTTCATTAAGAGTTTGCGGGGATTTGCATCTAACGGTGAGAGATAGATTTGGTTTGAGGCCCATTATAAAATGGTGCAATGCTAGATCCTCCATGGCGGATGTACGACCAGGAATTTCAACAGCTGGATAGTTCCCTAAAGAAATTTCAGTTAGAAGTTGGGATAGTTGTGTTTCGAGTCTGAGTGCAAATTGGTTTACGTTTTCAGAAGGTCCCTGTTTGTTTTCTTGCAATTCTGTTAGTAGATGTGTGTAGTGTTTCCGGTCTGAGAATTGATTTTTCAAAAATTGTTTTAATTGTTCCCAGTTGCAGAACTCTTTAATCGAACAGGCTACTTCAGCCTTCCCTTCTAATTGGCTAAGGATGTATTTAAATAAAATCGGAACCTGTGTTTCTGAAGCAAGGTCGATTGCATTATCACAGTTTATTATGAACGAGTTTAAAGTTTCCCTGGAACCATTGTATGTTTTGATAAATTTAAATAAAGTGCTTAGATTAACTTCTTCCTTTGTGTGTGCCATGATGTGTGTTTTTGAGGTTAGTTTCTGTGGTGTGAGGTTAGTGGGTGATGGGGAGATCTCTAGTCCTTCTGGAATTTCTAAATTAAGTTTTTCTAGAATGTCAGTTTTAGTGGTTTTTGGCATAATAAGATCGAATAATCAGTTGGATACAGAGGCACATAAACACACAAAACAAATGCACTTAGAAACATACACGTAAAATAAAATGCTGCAAAAGAAATACAGAACACACACACAAAATACACAAAAAATACAATACGTAAAACATACAACTACATAGAACAAAGAGTTCAATAAATGTTCGCAGAGTAACGACGACACGGTGATGATATTCGATATGATAGATAAATGTTTGTTATGACTACGCTCACTTCGTTAGGCTAAGTTCATAGAAGAGATAAGCTCGTTCTGGAACACTCTCGTTAACTTAACACTTTTGAAACTTGTATTCTGATGAAATATGTTCAATGTTCACTTACAGGGCTGCTGCTGCGGTGATGTAGGATAACCAGGACATTACTTTACGAGATGCGGCGCGACGATGTCCTTCGACAGGATACAGGGTTGAGTCCTCCTCGTGGATGCAGCGATGCGGTACCAGGTAGTTTCCTTTTCAGGATCCGGTGGAGATTCCGGAGAGAGACTCAGGTAGATTTGCGGAGAGAGACGTCCCGAGGATTTTTCAAAATCCCTTTACGCTGCCACCAATGTTATGAGGTCCCGTGACGGATGGGTTTTAAAAAAAATATTTCTTCTTGTCACATTAAAACTTTAATTTAACTTTAAACATTTAAATTCACAGGACTTTAATTTACTTGATAAACTAAAATAACTCGAGCCCGATATTCGGATATGTGTGGCCTGTACCGCGAGTGAGGAGGAACTGGCGGTCCCACCAAGCTCCCCGACCATCTAGGTCTGGATGTGCTGATGCAGCACCTTGTCAGCAACAAGGGTTGCAGGTGCTATCCGTAACAGAACGAATTCCAATTAATGCTTTACCGCGTTCCTACTACTTCATTTTTAACTGAAAAAAATATAGAATAATAAACGTGTTTTAGCATTCCGTAGGCAAATGGCAAAAACGGAACCATTTTAGTTTTGGAATACACATCTGTCAGTGTCTATTTGTGATACTCACAATTTCGTAGATTAATAATGCTCTTACTATTGCACAAATGCACACATATCCAAATTTCCTTTTCCATAAAATGATGCGTCTAGCTGTAGCTACGGTACCAAAGCAAATGACATGTAAATATATATCTATACATACATATAAAAGGCAAAAGTGATTGACTGATGTATCAACGCACAGGCCAAACCCTTAGGACTAGAAACGTAAATTTCGCACACGTATTCCCCTTATGACGTAGGCATCCATTAAGGAAGGATTTTTAAAATTCAACCCCCAAGCGGGTGAAAAGCCCAAGGGGGTGATAAGCATTATTTCCATGGCGAAGCTGCGGGTAACAGCTAGTCTAGTTATAAACCTGAATCGTTGATAACCACCTTCCTACATGAAACATAAATTCAGAAAGTAAATGTTAGATTTAGTACATGTAAATATGTTCTCGTGTTAACGTACAAGTACTTAAGGCTTATAAATATAAGTGTAGTTAATAAAACCGTGTTAAAAACAGTTCTAAAAGAAATTGGCGCCTACATAAATCCGCTTAAGTGAGTATGACGAAGGGACGGGCATTCGAAGGGCGACGCGGGCGTCTTTAGAGAAAATCTTTCAGCCGGCGAAACTTTCTCAATTAGACTTAGAGACTGGCATAGCAACGGCGCCACTGTAAAAAATTATACGATGAACTTTACATTTTTATTTTCTATCACGTTGAATTTTTCACCAATTATAAGAAAAAAAAAAACAACTTTTAAAACTTCCTACCCCTGTTCAAAGACACCTCACAGAGCTTGTATTACGTAAATAAAAAATAATCAAAGATATAATAAATCAAATCAAATAAAATTTTGTAAGCTATCTAGGCGGACTCCACAGAAATAATAATGTTAATGATATATAATGAATTATCACAATCAATATTACCACTATAATCCCTCCAACGTGGCCTTCCACCAGCGGGCCAGATTTAGTCTTCTCTTACGAGTTACGACACCCATCCTGTTTCGATTGGGGTTAGTATTCTAAGCCACCCTAACACGGAAACTTCAACGGCTACTACTACTTACTAAAATTTTGACGCTGTAAAATACCCTAGCTCAAAGAATTTACCATGCAGCATGGACAAATTAAAAGTACCGGAGCAACATCAAAGCAAAACAAACAAATACATCCCGTAAATGCTTGCCCCGGCCGAGCGGCCAGTTGGCACGCTAATGTCATGGGGAATAGGTTCAGTCATTAGGCAGGATCGGTACCAGCTGGGTTATGTAAACGCATTTGTATGCTTTTTTATCTAAATTTCCACCAACAGACAGCAATGTCATCACGATTAATTAAAAAGTTTTTATACTACATTATCCGAGATTCAACACATTAATTAATTATTGTGATAAAACTTTCAGTCTATAAATACAATAATGCATTAATTAATACAAATCCTAAAACCAATTAATTAATCTATACCCACAAGATATAATAGAACAACAGACAAGTAACATCACGACCGTGTAATAATCCCGTTACCAAATCCCGGTAGAAATGGGAGAGTGAGGTCCACTATATAGTGCATATAGGGAGGGACATTTTCCGACGGTTGATATCAAGCCAGCTAACGAGCTAAAGTTTCCTTTTACGTTCATAGCTCACAAACGAGCTATGGGCCACATTATATTTGGTCGCCGTCACAGGACATCAGAAAATAACAGCGCGTAATTAATTTCCTCCTCTTTAACATTTTAATAATCCTAACAATCCTCTTACGACACTGATTCTTGTTAATGTAATTAAAATACATTTACAACACATTGCGACTACAGTAACGAGTTTAACGTTCCAACTCAAAGTCACTAACGGTTACTTAAATCGCTCCTTAGTACAGAATTTGTATGACGTTTCTTTACTAAAGAGCGATTTAAGTAACCGTTAGTGATTCTAAGTTGAGACGTAAGTATCATTAGAAACGACACGAGACAATTAAATTTTCTCCTTACACCGTTAAGCTCGCGAAAGCTTATACGACTTTTAAAATTATCTATACGTTTATAACACTAGTCTGGAATAAAACCCGTCGCATTATCTCTCCACACTTTACGAGCAAGATATGTGTCGATAATCTCGAGTGGGCTCTTCAAAGACTTAATCCTTATGACAAGCGCGATAAGGATGACAATTGCACAAGATTCATGTCTTCGTCGGAACTTGGAACAGTGTCGTTAAATTACACATGGCGCCATGAGTGCCTGGTGTAAAACGGTACAATATCAAAATCTTGTTTCCTTCACATTATCTTGTTTCGAACTTAATTGAAACATTTTTAAATGACTTCAAGTAAACGGAGGAGGTTATTAATTAGATTGTATTTTTATGTTTGCTTCTGAATTCCGTCATATATCAACCGATTCGGATGATAGGGAAGGGTTGATACTCATCAAATATTGTAGGTAAACATATATAATTATTATGTTCAGTGGTCATTTACAGAGACTATTTCTTTGTAGCCGATTTTTGTTTTGTAAAATTTTGATATATAACAATCCTTTTGTATTAGCTAAAAACCAAATAGCTTTAGCCAAATTATGTATTTTCCATAATAAATAACTATTTTATGTAACTGACTACTACGTCTACACAGCTACGGCGCTACGTCATTCTACAGTGCGCGTAGCCATCCTCTACGGCCATAGCTCATGAATAGATATCGTTCAGAAATCTAGCTTAGAACATATACCTAGATGATATTTTACACATATTCTGATTGTTATGTTGGAGAGCTAACCAAGTGATTGAGATAAGGGGGTGCCTCTATTTCTTTAACTGTAAAGGCGTCATTAATATGGGATTTTAAACATTTATTTTTATTGCCTTTCCCTTCCCTTATTGTGCCATTTTATTGTTGAAATCAGTGCAAAGTTTTTATAAATATTTTTTCAGAAACATTCCACTATTTCATCCATTCCATAAAAATAGATTCAAATGACGTTCGTTCCATAACCAAAGCTCTAACAGTATTCACGAAACAAAAATTTGAATAAATAAAATTAATCCGTTTGATATTTTTTCGTACAAAAATAAAACGAATACTATGTTTAACAGTCGCTTTAATTTAAGAGCACGAAGCAATGACGTATATTACTAACAATTCGTCGTTAATTGTCGAATTGTTTTCTCTTTTGTCGAACGAGCTACTCTGAATTGCAATACTGCAGCAATGCTGCACTGCCACGTGAAAACAATTAAAACCAATTAAAACAACTAATTAATATTCTTCCTAAATACTGAACTAATGTATTCGTAATAGTACAAACATAACCTAGTCATAGTAACTGATGGTTTAAAGTATATGTCTTATCACTACGACAATATAGTATGGGATTTCTTATTAACATAATTCGTATCTAGTTAGCAATAGATACATGAGATTATCATAACTTCGATGCTAATTTTAACTTACTATTACGAATTACTCATAAAACGATGAAATCACCGCAACAACAGTGTGAAAGGCGACGTAATCAGGATAGTTTTTACAACATTTTATATTTCTATTTTCAAGATATCTTAGTAGAAAGTTTCCTCAGGTAATTATTAACAAAGCATATTTTTTTATATTAGTTGTAAATCAAGGCTTCAAGGAACTATTGATGCTAGCAGGCATATTTAGCAGCGAGACCAACAAGAAATACTCATTGGAGTGCTCCAAGTAGCAATATATCGGTGACCGTTTCTATGGACTGTAATGGCCAATTACTGAACGCTTTACTACATTAAAAAAAACAATAATTTATAAAATCTATTACTTAAAATTCATCGGATTGAAGAAACTAAAACGTATTTAAATAACAAAATTATTCTGTTAACACCAAACTCAGTCTACACAATAAGCAATGCACACAATACTCTAACAATTTCCCAAGTTTTATTTGAAGAAAACTTCGATATTGACGAGCGCATAATCCACCTTATACATTGTAAACAAGTTGCCTGTAATAAATTCATTAAGTGCCAAGTTTCACTCGAACAATGCTCACCCTCAAATCCCAAATTTGTGGCGCTATTAAATAAATAACTTTACGATGGAACGGGGACAAATATTGATTACCGAATTGAACGACGTCGGTTGAATTTGATTATTGATTCAATTATCTCCAACTTCCGTCCTGTAACACACTAAATTCTTTTGGCTGTCTTTCTTGCAATGGTTGCCTGGAAAAGATATTATTTTACTGATAAGACCGCTTTTTCGTATCTTTTGTACTGCTTATTCATTGGTATTTTGTACTTATTGTTTGAGTTGACAATAGCAACATTTTAATGATCTCTTTTGAGTATTAAATACAAGAAATAATGAAAAAGGATCGAAAGTGATACAAATGATGATAAGAAGTGATACAAATGATGATGTTTTTAAGAGTTGTTAATTGTTTTAGGATTTTTTCCGAAATAGATTGTCTTCCAATGAATGGTGGAATTTATGTCCAATACGTCCAAGACAATGTATTTATGGACTTAACACGCTAATTTTGCAATTTTTTTGGTTGCTTTATGAATTTTTTGTCTTGCTAAAAAGACGTGGTAAACGATACTAAATTGATTCATTTATATTAGGTTGGCAACTAATAAACCCGCCATCTTTGTTTACAAATTTATTTAATTTTTAAGTATACAAAATCAAATTATTTCTCAACTATATAAGCACCGTCGTTTTCTATCACCTGTCGCCAACGCGCTGGCAGAGACATAATGCCTTCCTCGTAGAAGTTTTTAGGCTTTTGATCAAAAAAGGTGGTGAGGTCACTTTTAAGGTGGTCTTCATTTTTAAATTTTTTATCTGCTAAGTAGTGGGCTAGAGAACGAAATAGATGATAATCTGAGGGCATAATGTCTGGAGAGTACGGTGGGTGAGGAAGGACAGCCCAGCCAAGCGAAAGTAATTTTTCACGAGTCGCTTTTGCTACATGTGGTCGAGCATTATCGTGCAAAAAGTATGCTTTATTTTGATTTTTTGGTAATCTCGCTGCTACTTTATCCAGTTGGTCACAGTAAATATTGGCCGTGATTGTAGTGTTAGATGGCAACAGCTCCCAGTATATAATTCCGTTTATTCCCCACCACACACTTAAAAGAACTTTTTTATTCGTGTCAGATTTTGGCGTCGGTACTCCTGCTTCTCCAGGTCCAAGCCACTGGCGCTTACGCGAAAAATTTATATACATAACCCACTTTTCATCCCCCGTAATTACATCCCTCAGCCACTGATTGGTACGATGATAACTTAGTAGTTCCATGCACACGTTAGCTCTCTTCTGAAGTTGAAACGGCGTCAACTCATGTGGCAACCAAACTGAATATTTCCAGGTCTTTTCTAAAGCGTGGAGTTGTTTTTCTACTGCAGTATGAGAACACTGAAGCTGCTCTGCCAGACAACGTGAAGTGAACCTGGGATCCATTTCTATGAGTCTTTTTAACTTATCTACATCTATTGTAGGAGGTCGTCCTGGATGAGGTTCATCAGATAGGTCATAATTTCCATCCTTAAATCTTCTGAACCAATGTTTGGTGGTATCGTAAGAGAGCACGCCTTCGCCCATCGTTGCACATATATTGCGCACTGCTTCAGTCGCTTTTCGACCTAAGCGAAATTCGTGAAGTAAAAGTAGCCGAAGTTCTCTACGAGAAATATCCATAATTCACTGTAGTTTTACTATTCGAGATCCGATTGTCAACTGATCTGACATACAACTCTTGCTTTATTTATATACTACTCTAAGAAATTCCAGATAGTTCTATAACGTTTTAGAAACTGATCGAAAAAAGTGGCGGGTTTATTAGTTGCCAACCTAATATGTAGCTCCCTACATGTCAGGGTTAAGAACAATTAATAGTTCCAAAATTTACTACATTGTAGGATGAAGAATAACATCCCTATTTGATTTGATAAGATTAAAATTACATATTTTTTTGGTATCATGTTCTTCAACTTCTGTAATTTTATAACGAGTGGGTAAATCCTAGTCTCCCACGACACAGGGAATCCTAGTGTGGGAGCTAGTGTATATGACTTTATGTAAACAAAGTTTATGAAATAAATAATTTTCATTTTCAAGATGCATGATAAGCACTTTTGTATTTTTTGCTTTGTTACTGTCGACTACCAGTCCACGTGTCCACTTACCTTCATTCATAGCACTTTTCGTACACACAATGAATTCAACTTACCAAAAACCTTGCACGCTTAAAGTACACACCAATTAATCAAATCATCAAATTTTTTTTTATTTTTCTTTTAAAAATGCAATACGCGCCAGTTTAAATTACAAGATATTTCACACTGCAGTATAAATAGAACATAAAAAAGAATTCGTGATATAAAGTTGGAGCGAGAGGGAGCCGTAGACCAGATGTGGGTCAGCAGATAAACTCCCGAGTGTTTTCCCTTAATCGGTCCAGGGAATGTTTTACGAAGACGAGATACTCGTATACACACGTCGCGGAGACCCGAGCGCATCTTATCGATACGAAACATGCTTTCATAACATAACCATATTCATATAGAATAGATGGTAGGGATAGACTAGTTAAACATGGCCGATTATATATTCTGTAAGCGTCTTGCATTGTAATGTTGTATATTGTAAAACGACTTGTAGCAACAAATGTTATAGTAAATTAAACAAAACCCGCCAGCTATCAAAAAAGATATCATGATATATCTTTTTGAAATGCCAATGGTGAGTTCTTTAATTTGATATCCACATTACATTATTCGATTTGTCTTTATTTTTTGATCTTCAAACAATGGCATCCCTCTCAAAGTTAAAATGAGAAATTCTTCATCGTTAAATTTCTTTAGTTTACCTAAGCTATACTGAGCAAGAGGAAATACTGTCTATACGATAAAATAAAAACAAAATTCCTAAAACAGACGCTACGTTGCTACGGATGCTCGTATAGTCTACTCGATAAGTTCAAAATGGTTGAAATTAGAGATACTGCTCTTAAAAATACGTGCGATAGCTCATTCTGTTCGGAATGATGTCTAGAAAAATGTTTCGGAAGCGTTTACCAGCTCGTAAAAAATTGCAAAAGTTATTGACAAAATAAAGTTGAAAAAAAAAAGTATTTTGTTTTTGGTAATCACTTCGAAACTATTAATATTTAAGAAATTTTAAAACAAGATTCTTAAAGTAGAGGAAATTTCCAAACAATGACTCGCGACTCTCGGAACTCTATCTCCATTATTTATAACTTTAATTTAACGCTGAAAATGGGTCTCCACGCTGCATTTTTAGGTTGCGCGTGCGGCGTCAAAACCGAGTTCGTCACACTCAATAATTTTTTAAGGTATTAATTATTAATTTAAAAAAATAAAAAAAATATGGTGTATTCGAAACACTTCAAAGAATTTGCTCCCGTAGGAAATTTTGCTTAAAGTAAATTTTTCAACAAGTTAGACGATTGTTAATTAACTAAATTTTCTCGAACTTCCATTTTCATTGTACATTAAAAAAAATGTTTAAGTAATTGTCCTATAAATTTTTCGCTTCGTGGAGCCCTTCTTATATACATGCTTAACGAGATCACGTCATAAAAGTTTAAAAAGTTTTAATACTTTGTGTATAATAATTTTATAAGTTGAACAAACAATTTTTTCGTTTTTTTATCGAATCGAAATTAAAAAATTTAAAAATGTTTTTATCTGTACTTTGTTATACATCGTTGTTTTTTTTATTTTTAGGTGTTTCAGAAAAAATATATAAAAAAGTTGAGAATTTGTTTAGAAAAAATTGTTAAGTTAAAAAACAATGAAATTGTTGATAAAAAAAATATTTTTTTACATTTCTATTAAAGATGGTTAATTATAATTTTTAAGAAAAAAAAATTATTAACTAATTATTCAAACAATAGAAATATTAAAAAACAATTATAAACAATTAAATATCATTATTAAGAAAAAAATTTTTTTTTCAAAAATCATAATGTTTTGTAAAGAATAAGATATTAAGAAATTTTTTCTTGAAAGCATTGAAATAGTCTATTTGTTTATAAAAAAAATTTATAAAAAAATGAGGGAATTTTTTTTTTCAAGTCATTAAATGTCTTTTATGAATGCCAAAACGATTATGTAATAATAAATTGAGAAAAAAATATTTTCAATAATATTATTTGGATTTTTCATTTTTTGTTCAACTTATAAAATTATTATACACAAAGTATTAAAACTTTTTAAACTTTTATGACGTGATCTCGTTAAGCATGTATATAAGAAAGGCTCCACGAAGCGAAAAATTTATAGGACAATTACTTAAACATTTTTTTTAATGTACAATGAAAATGGAAGTTCGAGAAAATTTAGTTAATTAACAATCGTCTAACTTGTTGAAAAATTAACTTTAAGCAAAATTTCCTACGGGAGAAAATTCTTTGAAGTGTTTCGAATACACCATATTTTTTTTATTTTTTTAAATTAATAATTAATACCTTAAAAAATTATTGAGTGTGACGAACTCGGTTTTGACGCCGCACGCGCAACCTAAAAATGCAGCGTGGAGACCCATTTTCAGCGTTAAATTAAAGTTATAAATAATGGAGATAGAGTTCCGAGAGTCGCGAGTCATTGTTTGGAAATTTCCTCTACTTTAAGAATCTTGTTTTAAAATTTCTTAAATATTAATAGTTTCGAAGTGATTACCAAAAACAAAATACTTTTTTTTTTCAACTTTATTTTGTCAATAACTTTTGCAATTTTTTACGTGCTGGTAAACGCTTCCGAAACATTTTTCTAGACATCATTCCGAACAGAATGAGCTATCGCACGTATTTTTAAGAGCAGTATCTCTAATTTCAACCATTTTGAACATATCGAGTAGACTAGTAGCAAACAATGAACAAGGCTACAAATTCGTAGCATTTTTAAGAGTGACTGCACATACACGTAAGTCATATTTTTAAGAGTGAATACATCAACACAACTGATATATTTTATAGTTACTATGGAAAATAAACTTTGGGCTTTCAATTTCCCAAATATCGTTTTTTTTTCTTCGTATAATAGACGTGTAAAGTGTTGTAAGTGCATTGTCAAACAATATATTCAAAAGATGTCAACGGGTCAGAGAGAAGCGCACATTCTTACACATTAACTAAATTCATAATTTTGTACAATGTATGCAAGTCACTTTAGCACAAAATGATGAAAATATTATTTAGAAATAAAACAATATACACAAAGCCAATAGCGTTTTACTCACAAGTTTGAAAAAAATTGCGTTTTACTTTTATTGTTTCGCAATGTAGAAAATTTAAAAGAAGTATATTTCTTTGTACAGATATCCGAAGACAAGTCCAACCAGTACCGAACGCAAACTTCACGAATAATATTTCTACATATATTATGCAGACTACAAACTAGAAGGAGCAGTCCTTCAAACTGCCAAAGAATTGCAATGCAAATGGTACAACAGTCTTTGTGCCGGCGAACACTACGGACACATTGTCAAAAATGCTACGAGTAATGGGCCCCATTGACGATGCGATCGATCGGTGCGATCCGTCGTTGCCGACCGATCGCAACGACGGATCGGTAGTGTATGTTGTGATCGTGAACGATTTGCTTGATCGCAGACGATATCGGCGATCGCAACAAAAATCTATGCAATCTTGAATATCGCACCGATGAATCGACAGTGTGTGGACCTTTGCGATCACCGATGCGATTTTTGTCTCATTCTGATGCCGGCCGCCACACCGCACGCATCGCATGCCTTCAATGCCTTGGCTAGTGCGTTACGTACTTGTTACGTAGGTACTACGTACCTATCAATATTCGATGGACGAAACAAATATTTTTTTTGCCGTATTGGGGCGGCTTTAGAATACTAAACCCAAACCCACGCTGGATGGGTGTCGTAAGAGGCGACTAAATCCGGCCCGCTGGTGGTAGGCCCTCGGAGGGATTATATTGGTAATATTGATTTTAATTGTTAATTAATACCATTATTACTATTGTTATTACTTCATGGGGTTCGCTTTTACTTTTACTTTTCGCTTTTACCTCTGGTGTTGCTAATGTTCATGGGCGACGATAGCCACTTACCATCAGGTAGATCGTCAGCTCGATTGTCGGCTATTTCCATAAAAAAAACTTCGTGGACTTATCGAGGACCGATGCCGCGATGACAATTCAATATTAAAAAAAAAGAAAGAAAGAAAGAAAAACCTAGTTAAACGCTTTATATTAGCTTTAAACAGTTAGACTAAGACTAAGTTTGGAAGACCAAACTTCGTAGACCTATCGAGGACCGATGATAATTCAATATTTAAAGAAAAAAGAAAGAAAGAAAGAAAGAAAGAAATGTTCGGTTATGTTCGGCTTACACGTATTAAGTAGTTAACTAAATTTTAAGTAAATTAATACGTGTAAACGGATAATTTAGTAGTTTTGTAATCAAGTAGAGTTTTATTTTTTTCTTTTGTAGCCGAATCAAAGTTACTGCCACATAGCTAAGGAAAAGAAGTTCATTTTCCATTTTGTAGGGCACGTATTGAATTATTTGAGCACGTCTTTATCCTTCCGTGTCAAACAAGTAAATGTTTGATAGCGATCGATCGTTGCGATCGATCGTTGCGACCGATCGTTCGTGTATGAGTGGCACTTTTGAACCGATCGATCGTTGCGATCGATCGCACCGATCGATCGCATGTCAATGGCGCCCATAACTTATACGCGCTTGACGTAGCGTACGGCTAGAGTTTCAATTGTTTGATAGTCATTTGTTCAACGCGAGGGGAGGGGGAACCTTCAAGATACCATTTTGGGGTCGATTACGGACACATACACAAAATCTTGACCTTGATTTCTGGACATTTCGTAACACCGTGATAACCGGGAATTGAATGAGTGACCAATATAATAACACCATTTGAGTAATGAACGGCACGGTAAACAGTTTAAAAGGCTTTCAATATATATTAATATGAATTAACTTAATCAATCCACGCATCTCCATGTAAAATTGATCTCCATTATTTTAAACAAGCAACACTAAATGAATTAGCATAAATATTATACATTTAATGCATATCCATCGGCCTGTGGAATACTTTAGGAACGAAGCTGGGATATTAAATTAATGATTGTTGACCGCACACCCTGTAAACACTGCACTAACACGTTTTTGTACTCTATGTAATGTCCAAATTAACATAAAGCACTTTCGAGTGACTGTACATCAGAGCGTTGAAATACATTGCGGTAGAGTATAAGGTAGTTACCTTAATTAACGTAGCGAAAATAATGTTAACATTATGAACAATGTAAACAAAAATACGATATTTGGCAATCTACAAGTTCTTTATAATGTTCTTAGAGAGTCCTTTCACGAAGGCCTTTAAAACCTCTTTTTGTAAGAAATCTGAGGCAAAAATGGAATAGTTATACGTTATATTTTGATGATACCGTAACTTGCTAAAAATTAAGGATAAGATTTCGATATATTGTACTCGCACACTGTCCATGCATATTGCTATGTGCTTTATAAAGTTTAAAACGATGTCTTAGTATGAGAACTCATGATAATTGTGAAATACAAAGCAAAGTACGCTGAAAACCAGATTGATGCACATTAGGAATTTTATATTAAACTACAACAAAAGCTAGTTGTGCAATGTACCGCGCTGAAATCCCCTCAGAAGGAAAATAACGAAGATAAAGGCAGAAATCCTTTTAAGTAATCTGTATAACAAACCATTTACTAAATTACAAAAACATTCGGTTACCATCTTGGTAGTTGATAGGGTGGTTTCTAGCTGCACTTCACTTTAGGTTATTTTTAAACCCCTGCCGGTAGTAAGACGTAACGTTAAAACATAAAAATAGGCTAAAAGCCGTCAATATAAAATTCCAATAAGAGTTTTATAAACGTTAAATTGATTAAAGTGTTATATTTAGCTTCTAAATGCTTGCGTTACTTTAATATAACTCAACTGAATTATATTCTGTGACGTATTATCCTCCCTAGAAGATTTTGTGAACGGGATTATCAATTACGCTTCATTATATTCTACTTTATTAAGCACATCATGAGAATTCAACATCGCAATCATTGGTTCCGCGTGTATGGCTTATAAACGCTGAAACGTTAAAACGCTGACAGATACGAGTCGTAATAACACGCCTTGGTGGATCCTGAGCCTTATTAGAGAAGGCTTATATTCCTTATATTATTCGGTGTACATAGAAATTATAGTCACGAATAATGTCATATACTTGTCATCCTAGTTACTAACCTGCAACAAACATAACAGTGGAATCATGGAGCATTGATATATAGAAGGAGCGCCATCTCATATGAAGGGAAAGTTGAAGAAGTGTCCCGGTGTTTACAGAAAATAGAGGTTCCAATAATGGCCATTTCTGAATGGCGTGGGCGCTAGTGTGATACAAATAGCGAACCATGAACATGGCTGTTGTAGACCTCCGTCTGTTTGCCTAGTGATTAGAGCACCGCAGCGCCACCCGTAATTTTACGCGTTTACACGGACACTTTTCTTAAACAGAGATGGCATTCCTTCTCCTCTATTTTCCATGAGTGGAATATAAATGAGAAAGATATTAAAAACGAGAGTATTATGCTCTAGTAATGAACTCGGAAAAAGCATAACATTAACGTTTGAAATAAAAATGTTTTTCTAAATTATGTTTATCTCTTTGGAGAGAAAGTCTCTGTTACTCGTAATGAGGGTTTCTGTGAGCGTCACTTTTATTAAAGACCGAAGCATTGTTTTATACGAATTGTATAGTGAAATAATGAATAGGTACAAGTAATACAGAGATTTGATCCTGTAATGAACGTTTATGTCAAGAGTCGATCCTCCCAACTCAGAGTCACTAACAGTTACTTAAATCGCTCCTTAGTAAACAATCACCAAATTCTGTACTAAGGAGCGATTTAAGTAACCGTTAGTGAACCTGAGTTGGGGCGTAAGTCTACATTAAGTTAAATTGTTCTACCTATATAAAACGACATCATTTCTTTAATGATATGACTGTAAATTCTAAGAATTTAATAACAATATTATTAACAATATATTTATTAAAATGAAATTACTAAATTTACTGGTACAAACTCAATATACTGCTTATATAATACATAGCAGACAAATATATAATTTTATATCAATGAATGGTATAGGTAAAACAATAAAGTAGCTTGTAGACAATGAAAGAACGCGCTACAAATAGAATTGTATCCCAAAGTAAATCAACGTAAAAGATCGCCGATTACAAGACGTCAGATAAATGTAACGCATAACTCTTCTTAAAACCTACCCGGAAAACAATTCTTCTTCATCCCTATTGGGAAACGTGACTGCTAAGCCTCAAATTCGGTTGTTAAACGACCTTGTCATTGAAGGATAAGGTATAAGACTTTCGCTGAATGACAATCAGCATCAAGATAGAGTAAAATTAGTTAATAAATGTATAGACTACCACGCGTTAACTTCATTGTACGAGCATTAGGATTGTATGTAAAGTTGACGGGAAAGCACATGTTTTAATGTCATTAACAACTTAGATACGTTTATCCTATGTCACCTATTTGTCTGGCTTAGACAGGAATCGTAGGCGTGACCCTAATGACCCAATCCGATAGTTGAATATGAACTGAGCATATAGCCGCCGACTGAACTTATTTCAAGTTTTAGTCGAAGTAGCTTATCAAGATACCGGACGCGCGAAAGGATAATTTGCGTTTTTAAGTTCATTTTATTAATATAAATATTATGAAATAGTTGTGAGAACATGATTCATCAAATAAATACGGAATTAAATTATGCTACCAAAGAAAACCACATAAAAATTCGTTTCATTTGCTGTGTATTTGTTGTGTAACGTCATAAAAAAATTAAAGCAAGTGACTTGATTCAAGAGTACAGGAAAGTATGTATCTACAAGTAAATGATAACATATCTCACTTATAATAATTCTGTTTTTATTAATACATTCTTACGATAATATGATTTTTTAATACATAAAAGATGGGACCGTTCACATCATGTGACGGAATACGGAATGTTCGAGGAAATTATATTTCACAAGAGACCATACATAGTAAATGAGGCAGGAGTGCCTAATCCGAGATTATGTTACTGATATACGAAGCATATTATATCTCCATCCGCGCATTAAATATTAACCCGTTGTCTTTGCGCTTTGACATGGGAAAAAATATAGTTTCGTTTACTTAAAATATCGGGAAGCATTAACTGGTAAGTAATATTTTCTACATCCCCATGAATAAACGTTGCTTATGTAAGATGAGTATCGTAAAAACTTTACTCCGAAGGGAACCAGTACGACGAAACGGAAAAGCCGAGACTTGCAAACGAGCATCTTATCAACGTCCCCTGAATGACAGGATGACTGATTGATTCACGTCAAGCTTTCCCACTAACGTGTTACATGTCAACGTAGACAGGTAGAGCGGCAGGGTATCGCCTGTGGTGCTATGTGCTAGGCACGTGTGTACACGGTCATCATCCACCGTTGTCAACTAGAACAGAACGAACATGTACACTAGATCACTGAGCAGTCATGTCGTCCTGGTATCGGGCACTCGCGACGTGGCGCGGCGACACGCGAGGACGCAGGGGCGCGTGCGGTCGCCAGGGCGGGCGGCCGATCACTGAAGGCGGCCCGGGCACCCCCGCGTACCCCTCCCCGAGCTCATCCGCCGCAACAGAATCTCTCAATTATTTTATTGAGAAAGCTAATGAGTCGAGAGACATTGGTTCTGATAGTACCATGGTTATTGAAATATATTATCTTTAACCAAAACATCCATGTATGGGTAACATGTTATGTGAATGATCATCAAAGCCTAATATTCCTGCATCGACTTTTATCAAAAGCACTCGACACGTTCATACAAAAGTAATTCGTCTCTTGAAAGACATTATCTAAATAGCAGTTTCCTTACACATGAATGTCGTGGAAGCAAATGTGATGGAAAAGTTAATTGTTTAGTTTTACGTAGAGTTGTTTAATTATGGCCAAACAAAAAAATCATAACTACGGAAACTCGGGGCCTTAGGCATCTTAGGTTGGGATTTATATCATCCTGTGAAATATCGTGGATACTGTTACACGATAGTATGGTTTTTTTAAATGGCTGGCTACTCACCGTCCTACTATAATCGAACGTAAAATATTTTATGTATTTCGGTCACAGTAACAGAGAGCCCGTAACAATGCAGGTTTTCCTTTTTGGTAAGGCTTGCAACACATCGGTATTGGTTCTAACGTTACTGTTACGTTACTAGAATCACACTTAATAGTAATTATCTTGACTCGTCTTCTCGTTTCTCGGCTATTTATATAAAAACAGTTAAAACCTTTTCGAGCAAACTCATTCGATTACAAATTGGCATAAAAAGGGCTTCCCAGTTAACAGAGATATTATTACCTATACAGGCTTATGTACTCGTTAACATAAATTACATTTATGATAAGAAACATAACTCACGAAGCCTTATTTATACATTATCCATCATGAAATGAAGCGTACAGTTCTTGTGAGTCTTCCTTCATCCATTTACCGTGAGTTAATAAATAAATTTTAGGTATATCTCGTCGCAAAGGGTATAAAGGTTTGGAAAGGTCAAAGAGATACATGTAGGTAGAATGTATGACTCGCGGCGCATGACGGCCGTAGGCTTGAAAAATTGTCAACGTTATGCTCAAAGCGATTTTACGCGTACCCGACTTTGTGGAACAATTCTGTGAAAACGGCGCCGGACGTGAAATTCAAACGGTGGAATAACTCGGCCAGTTTATACGCCCGCTTACCCCGTTGTACTGCAAATCTGACTAGCTTCTCTCAGTAAGCCGGGATCGATAGGGCTGGCGGCTTTATACTTAAGTAAATAAGTTGTAAGATGTTTTTGACTTAAGTAAAGTTCAGCCGGAGATAAGCGGAAAGAACTAAGAACAAACACCGTCAATTATATAAGCAGTCCATACGAAAACGAAGAGAAGATTTGATAGAAGTTCAACACAAACTATGCCTGTGGATGTCCACATGGACACTTTACTATCCAAAAAATATCATCAGATTCATCTTATGCTATTGTAATTCACCCTATATCCTACTTCACATTTGCTCATGGAGTTTTGATCACGCTTGCCACCACGAAACACATTTTAGTAAAAGCATCCTTAAAATCGTTAAGAAAGTGTGTGAGATATCTGCCAATACACATGTAACTAACGTCACTGACACTAAAACTTATTCTGGTAGGAAGCCCTAATCCAGGGGTGAATAAATTCTGATGGTATCTTGTAAGAAGATATCGCAGCTTTGTTGGGTTTGAGTGTTTTTATGACGAAAACTGAAACCTTCATACATTTTTTTCAACTCAGAAAGTGGCTCAGTCCAGTGCATTCTTTTTTTAAGGGACTTGTTAGCCCTGGTAGTAAAATGGGCACAGTCGGATTCACAACTGTAATCTCCAAGTGAAATTGGACGGTGCGCAGTTTTACTTGGCAATATTCTCTCAAATATTGCCACTGAAACAATTTCTATGGATGACGTAATTCAACGTTCCTTTGTCGAAGTTAAGAGTATTCCTATATTTTTATCGATGGAAGCAACAAAATAACAACCTTTGTTATTTAGTTACTGTTTGTTAACATTATGATTTTCATAACTTTAGTAATAAGTTCAAATTAAATGTAACGTAATCTCACGGTAATCTTATAAGATACTTAGTTACTTATCGTCAAATTTTGGATCTCGTTATACACAATTCAATTTCACGCAAACTCAGCTAGGACAAAGGTTGATGCAGTCTTCTAAACTGAAAATTCACTTTGATAAAATGTTTCACGGCAGATGTTTGGCAGTCCTAACCTTACAAAGGTTTTTACATTCTATGTTGTCATAAATCCCACTTCAACAAATATATATTTTTGAAATAATTTAAATCTTAGATTTGAATACGTATTTACTGATTTTAATTATGTTACTGTAGCCGTTTTGAATATTTGAATCACGTCATTCACGCCTGACTTTATATCAATTCCCAACTGTGTCGGAAACTCATTAAAAATTTGTTTTAAACTTTAATTCAGCGATCACAAGTTGCGCATTCTCATTACAACCGCGAGACACTTTATAACTGCCGGCTTGTTTTGGATCAAGATTGTACAAATTAATATTAAACTTTGAACTTATACTGTTTCATATGGTATGATTAGTTGCTATATTACTATCACAGTCGATCGTAACTATGTACAAAATTAAATGTATGAAATTCAAAATTCACATTAAATTCATCAAAATCCACAAATGTCTCACTCATAGTTGGGCTTGGTTCTCTCTTCTTCGTTCACTTATTTTAATGGCAGGTACACTCGATATACATAGTTTATATCTCAAGGAATCAACACATATTCTATTGTTTTCTTAAGATTGACTAGCGTGAATAGCAACCTATGCTATTTATTATTTCTAATGAAGCGTTAAATACGTGATGTGACATTTAAAGGACTCCTTCGTGTATCCTTCTGTGCGAGCATTTGTTAAAAAATCATAATTATACCCTCTCAAAATTAAAACTATTATTCCAAACACAAAATAATAAAATTAAAAACATTTACGAAATATTAGAAACGATACCAAGGCTACATACATGCACAGCGAATATGAATATTTAGAGCGCGGTTCGACAAAGCCGTTTCGCTATTCCCGTCACTATATAAGTCGCATATCGACAAACCTGACTCTGTTTGCCTGGTACATATCAATATTTAGATTGGTCTGTTAGCAATGCAGTTAGAATTTCATAGTCATTCTTCCCGGCGTGAATGGACCAGGGAATTGATACTACAAACGCACGCGCCCCTACAATCTCTGATGTAAAGTCAAAGGAAATAATGTGTAAGCTCCCTGTCGACCAGTAAACACAATACTTTTCAATATGAAATTTCAAGTGCACGTGGACGCAGTTTACATCGCGTTCATAAAATTGATCAAAGCAAAGTTTGGTATAAAACTAAAGTAATAATAATTTATTATTGTGATATCCACTCTCTACTACACTAATTTAATCGTTAGTAGTTTATGAAGAGGTATGTAGAGTTGTCAAAGGTCTATAAAATTATAGGAAAACTATACGCTAACTATGTCTGCAGAAAATATCAAATAACAAATCAGTATAAATATATTGCCCATTAAAATTTGATTCATATTTGAAATTTTGGAACGAAGTTCCTTATCGCGCGTTGCGAAAGGGGGCTAGACGGAAAAAATTAAGACGAAAAGTTGTAACGACACTTTTGCCGTCGTTATAACTCGTGCGGCGTCGTTACAAGTCGTGCGGACGATCATGCACATTAAGTTATTATTGCTATTTCTCTTGTCATGCCAATTAATATACGGAAGAGCGACAGTGATAGAACAAATCCTTCACTGCCACTCTGACACCTTGTCAGAGCGCAATGGCAAGTGTATATTACAATTCCTTCAATAATTAATCGAAAGGAACTTCGTTCCATCCGGGTGTCCCTTGACACCTCTCAAGTTTTATTTTTGTACGCTATGAGCACTAATAAAACAAAAAAGAAACTATGTTAACTATAAAAAGGCTGGGTTTTATTCGACGAATTACGTACTACAATTTAAGATTTTTTTATTTACAATTCCTACAGCCCATTGTGATTTGTGAGAGGTAAGGTTCAGATAGTTTATGATCCTCGTTTTCAACAACAAAACACGAACATTTGACACATTACTCTTCATCTTGAAATATTGGATCACGTCCTAAAATAATATAACGGAACCATTTCCCAGCGTCCAAACAACGTCGGAACCGACATTACAGTGGATGCAGTAAAATCGTCTTGATGTTCGCATCCACTGCCATTTCCAGGCAGCCCACGTATGACGACTGATTGCCCCTACCTGGGTACAGACATCAACGGAGTACAACCTCCAATTTACTACACGAACGATCCATTATGAGCCCAATTGATCTCGCATTAAGTTCCAGTATTGCACGGACGATTGCCCAAGAAGTTTCAGCTACGTACACGCGTACCAGTTGCGTAGTTACCAATGCGAAAGAGTTACGAGCGAACGAGCGGGCGAGCCCGTCCGTGACTACCGTTTACATCAGTAAGTTATGATACTCTAAGCTTTATTTAATATAAGATAAAGTTCAAAGCTGTGTGAGTCGTAATTTTCGTATACTTAGTAAAACTTTTTGCTTTGTAACTAGCATAAATCCCTTATAAATGAGTCGATCTTCAGAATTTCCTCTAAAAGAAAACTCCAGAGAAAAATATGTTTCAACGATTTTTCGTTGAGTTTAAATAGCTTTCTTGTTGAAAGTACGCTCGCAGCTGAATATGAATAATAGAATATTTGTACATTCAAAATGAATGACTAGATACGAGTAAATCTTTGAACAAAATAGAGATGCATTTTTAAAATCAGAATACATCAAATAAAATATAAACAAAAAGTCGTACGCTTATTTCAAAAACATGCTTTTTCATAAAACTAATTCAAATTATAAACAACACATGCAATGCATATATTTTAAGGTAGTGTTCGCCTGACAACAAAACACCCTCTTTTACTTCTCATTCGTTCCTTACAAATCTTTCATCCACACGCGGAACGCAACGTCTACACACGTTAATGACCGATAATAATGGATTGATAAGTTTTCAAATGTTAATGTAGGTATCTTATTATATTCCTAAGAACGATGGAATACCCCCAAATTCAACAAGCCTAATTTAAATTCCCGTTAATTTTAATTGAAGGCTGCTAGCTAGTCGGACATAAAAATCTTACGCTTTTATAAGCTTCTCCAAAGAAAAATAGTTTTTAAATGTTAGCTCTGTTCTAATATTGATTTAATATTCTTGAATTTACTTAGCTACCTTTGAAAAGTCATAATTTATTCAAAAGAGTTTTTATCGTAAGCTAATTTCAGAAGAAGAAGCGGCAACTAAATCTCAAGAAGAACATTTTCTGCTCAAGGAACAAATAAGGCACAAGCAACGTGAGTGAAGTCGAGAGACGTTCGGGTGACTTATCATTATCAAATCTTTGTCAGTTTAAAAAAAAACTAACAATTTCCAATACGCGACCAAGTCTTTCAGAATCTTTTTACATATCAATATACTTAAATATATTGGTTTAATAGAGACGATGGTTCATAGCTGTGTCAGGATGCAAATGACAGCGCTGTCGACAAAATTAATAAATCATACATCTATTAAGTAAATTGATTCATATCCAAACATTCAGCAAAACATCAGCGGACTAGTTATGAACCCATATCGCACTAATTCATGTATAATTTGAACATACACTCCGAAACATTTCGACACCACATAAATTAATTTACTTCCATACCGTTGCGCCCACTGCGGTTTTCGTCCGACCAAAACACAGAAGAACAATTAACGCGAGAATTGCATATCAAATTAATGTTAACATTCAGGCAACAATGACGAGGCCACAACATTAAACTGGTAGTACACTGCGGTCGTTGTTTGCGATCGTGTTGATGGCGCTCCCAAAAAATTTACGTTGTACTTAAAACAAAAATAAACCGAAACAATTTTATTGTTGCGTCCTCCGAATAAATATTTAGCAGAGCGAATTTGTTACGGCTCGGAAGGGTTTCGCTGCAGGTAAACTGCTAATAAGAGTCGACGATATGGACGAGCGTTGAGCTCTGGTTGTATCTCTTAAGGTAAAATAATGAGCTTGTTTTAATAAAGCATTTTAGTGAAAATTTATGCAGTTTTTGCCTTCAGAATTTCTCGAAGACGACTATCATAAGATCTGAGGCCCACGCAATTTAAATTGTCCAATAAACTAACAGATTTAAGACAGACAGATTAAGAATATATTAATTACAAACTTAAATGAAACTGTAAGCAAATAATATATTACATTATATAATATTGGTCACTGAGACTTAAGTTTATCGTAATCTGGTCCAAAAAAAGTTTTTAAAAGACTAATCATTAAGTTTTTAGAAAATTTTGAAAAATTTAAAAATTTTATAGAATATGCAGAATTTTGATGTCATTTTCTGCCATATCTACATGAAAATATGGTAAATTGAATTCAATATAGTATACTTGAGAAAGGCAATACGATAAGTTTTTAATAGTTATAAAACGTAACAATAACCGTTTAAGTTTTTCTCTCCAAAACATATACCGTTTCCATCGTCCATCCGTTCACAATACGACACAAGGTCAACATGGCGTACCGCATTTTATCAACAGACCCGACAATTAATACGGGACAAACGTAAAAAAGCAACGTTACACAATTTAAACAATGCCATTCGTAGAGAGTTATGTCCATTGTCGGCGACTCCCATTCGATCGAACATAATAATATATTGTACCTGTCAAAAGTTGAAGCTACCTAACAGTCTGGAATAAAGCCCTAGTTTGGAATAAATCACATTACACAAGCAAATTTCACGTTTGGATGGAATGTTATTTTGAAGCTAGTTCGAAACGAAGCAGTGGCGAAATTCAAGCAACGGCGAGGTATTTAAATGCTCGCGCCAGAGATCTGTCAAGTGCACACAATACTCACGGACCGGGAATGCAGTGGACTGCATGTCAAATGAAAAAAAAACAGCTGAAACGCGACATCCCACTCTATTTCACTGTATATGTGAATTCAGCTGCGTATAGTGCGCGTTGTGACATGAAAAACAAGCAATATCCCGCGACTTTGGCCGCGTGGATTAAGTAGGTACTAAATAATTGATATTTAACTTACAGACAAAACCGGCCAAATACATGATGTCAGGCCACACGCTGTGAAGAGTTCCGTAGTTGTGCACTTATTATATGTACTATCAAAACTATTATTATTTAAACTATAATTAAAACGTAGATTCTTTGTTTTTAAACTTATTTTCTTATTTACTCTCATTTCGCGCACATTACGACTCCACATTCGCCTAAAATATATTATAAAAGAATAATATTCATACCTAATGAAAACCTGAAAATGATCCTTACTAACAATTTTTAAATTATAACAAAACATTATGTTCATGTATGTTTCCAATATTAAATGTAAAAACAGACAAACTGAAATTAATTTATTTTGTTTACAGGTACATCCAATATCGGAATATATTACGCAAGTGAAATAATAATTAGAAATAACTCGCTGAACATTTTAAAACATCGACGTTGAAAAATGTCATGTTATAAAACAACCGATCTCAAAGTTTAATGAAAAAATATTTGTTTGGCAGAATGTAACCGGGTCGTGGTCGATGGCCGCTGGTATGTGATCTTTGGTGTAAAGCATTTGGTATGCTTCATATAACATTAAAGGGAATTCAATCCCTTTATAAGTGTTTTAGTTTTAAATCGAAACTCAAAATCAAACTCCTACACACTCATACTCTCCCACTAGCATTCCGTGTCGTTGGTGGAATCAACAACACAATAAGGACATCATGAACACACGAGAAAATATTTATTTTTCACATGTGTACCTTAGCCAGCCTTAGTAATCTATACCGAGACCGCTGACGGGCAGGGTCACTACAACAATACTGGACCGTCATCACAATCTTCTTTACATTCAACGTCATCGAAACCCGTAATATTGTCTCCATATTGTGATTCGATATATATAAATAAATAAATAAATTGTCGAGCAAGAAAGAGAAACAAAGAACTGGCTCCCAGGTTCATAAGGTACGTATTTTGTTTGGAAAATAAGTAAGCTTTTGTATTTACAACGTTTCGCGTGATATCGTTTATGTTACTTAATATTCCTCTGCTAATAAATCCTAAATACAAGGTGGAGATTCTGAAGCATTTTCATTTCGCTTCTACAATCTATTCACGGCACAGCCCAGTGAACAGCGCCGTATGATACTAACGCAATTAATGACGGAAAGTGACTTTCCTTTGCATCGGAATGCACTTGGATAGCCTTTAAAAGCTGGACTATTCAAATATTGCCACAGACCGGGCAGCTTCATTTTTCAATTGAGATTTTTTTACTTTATGGTTCTTTGGTTTCGTTATTGCTAAAACTATAAATAAACCTTTGATGAAGGAGTCAACGTATACGTATTTTGGAAATTCTATAATTTTTGACTAACTTATGATCAACCTGTTGTTTTAAACAAATCCAAGTAGCGTGGTAATTGGAAAATTATTTAGCTGACCTCAACTACTCAGACAGGTATTCTAATTACCAGCGGGCAATTTCCAGTAGCTCTCAAACAGGAACCTCATTCAAAAAGTTCTTCAAACAAGAACTTTATACAGAAAACAAGAACTCGGCTGGCTTATTCAACCAGTTAAAGTACAGAACCTAGTGTACTAGCCCTTGTTTGTATCATAATGATTCGGTAGAATTTTATCTAAAATTTATGTTGCTAGTTCGCTATTGAAATGAAAATATTTACGAAGTTAGTTTTTTTAGAAAAACAAGGATTTACAAAAAAAAAATAAGTTTGTATCTTCTTTCTTGGACGGCAACGCATCTTTGATGTCGTTATTGTTACTGAATGGGTTAACTATTCATTCTGGGTGGCAGGCTGGCAGTGTCCACTTGCTATCAACGACCCTGACGACCCTGTAGCCTTGGAAGCGACCCTGCCTGCGAAGTGAGAGGTCCCGGTTCGATTCCGGGCCGGGTAATGAAGTATAGAACCAATATTACCAATATGCTCCATGGGGCTCCAGCATGCCGGAATTTATCGCCTCTTACAACACCCATCCACTGTGGGATTGGGGTGAGTATTCTAAGCCGCAAGGCTAGAAAAAAACATATCACATAAAAACCATCGTCAACTTTTATATTTATCTTGAATAAATACATTTCATTTTAAATCACTCATAATGTTTATTAATGTTGAGGCCTGTCTTGATAATTTGCAAGTTTATAAGGCTTCTCGGAATTATTGACTTAGTTAAAACAGGTTGGCGTTTCTATGATCTGGTTTCAGGTAGACTTGGAAAACTTTCAAAGATTACAAGGCGTTGACGGAATAAGACAGAGAATGACTCTCTACTCATCTATACTAATATATAAAGAGGAAATTTGATTTTTTGTTTGCATTGAATAGGTTCCGAAACTACTGAACCGATTTGAAAAATTCTTTCACTGTTAGAAAGCTACACTGTACCCGGTGAACATAGGCTATATTATATTTAGAAAAAATTGGGGATCCTTAATAAAACTCCAATAATGTAACCCAAGGTGTAAAAAAATAAGAAAACCGAAGCAAAGCGAGGGCGGTTACTCGTATTTAATATTTACATTTGATTATTAGTATACATTCGAAGTAATAGCGATCATTGATTAATTTATATATTATTCAATAGGAAAGATTAGGACAAGACAAAGGGCTGACTGGTTTCAACATTACAGAATCAACGTTGATATTTCGACTCAGTTGCATGGATCGTGGTCATGGTTTATACATGGTTAAACTTAGTAAAGTTATATTGATTAGTAGTGTCAGAATCTCATACAATGAATGAGTGAATTTCAAGTTGCGGTGAAGCCAAGTAATTGAAATACTTGTAGCTTTTTGGTAACGGAGCTCTGACAAAATTCTGTAAATATTTCAGGCTTGTATGTTAACCCGAAATGAATGAGCACACTAACAAATTAACAATTGCATGTTCATATTGCGCTTTCGTAGTCTGTCGACTGTTTTCCCAGGTGTACCAAAGCAAACGGGCAACCTGATTGTAAATAAACGCTAAATAATAAATGCTAACACACACCCCCGCAGTATGTTATTACCTGTGTCGCGGGTGGCATGGACGACAAACATAACACATCACAATCACACCTATGTATGACCCGAGCACAAATATTTATCTGCCACATAAATATCTGCCTCGACTGGGAATCAAACCCGGGACCCCTCGCTTCGCAGGCAGGGTCGCTACCAACTAGTCTTCAGGGTCGTAAAAATATTATATTCACACATAAAATATTCACAATAACTTATTAATTCCAAAGTTTTCAAACATTAAAATACATTATTGATTTGTTCAAAATTTTTAATCGCAAATGGCCTCACTATCGCAGAATGTTTAATGTAAAAGATAAAATTATAAACTCCTCTACAAAACCTTAAGCTTTCCGGAAACTTAAAATATGATTTAAAGAAATTCTAAAGCCGACTTGAAAGTACCAAGTAAGCATATTCTAAAGACCACTAAAATTCTTTTCAAGCTAAATCAACGTTTTAGAGAATTTATTTTTGATAGACCTTGCCAAAATGTAGGCCGGTTAGAGGGCGCGTTAAAATCCTTATGGACTATTATTTAGTTCTGGTAACCTTGTAAAATCAGTATAAAGCAGTAAATCACAAGGAATAAAGTGCATTCAATATACTTTATTTAACATTAATATTGTTGTTGTATGTGTGTTGTACTGTAATAGTGGCCACTCACGGTCAGTCCATCGCGTCAAATGGCGTGATATACAGCCAAAATTTGATCGTGAATGTGAAAAACTGATGGCGTGATTTAAAAAATTTGTATGTCCAATCGCGCCATTTTGACATATGTCGCTTGGCGTGGCTCCAAAAATGACGCGATGGAATGACCGTGAGTGACCACCATAAACAGGGCTTTTCCATGTAGTCTGCGAGCTAGTGTTAAAATTTCTTGAGCACTTTAGTGCTTCGAAGTGATTTCATTGTTTTATCATCATAGGTATAAGGTATCGATGGCATCATAGGTGTAGATGGGCCGTTAATATTGTAGGTTGAAGACATTCCATTCTCAGGATTTTAGCACCTCCCATAGTGATAAAATATGACGTCAAATGGCAATTTAAAAACCTGCAAATTCGTCTTGTAACAGAAGTTATCTTGGTTTAAATTCTCAACATAAAATCGCCTCACTGACCAATACTGATGTGTACGCAGAATTCGAATAGTTAGAAGGTCATGGAAGAGAAGTTTGAAAGTTATCGAGGTCAAGCCATTCCACCCAATGAACAAACATAGAGACAAGTTAAGCGGTAAATAATATAATTGGTCCACCGCAATTAAGAAACTTCCAATAGAAGGTACTTACTTAGTTGAAAAGCATAACCATGTCAATCAAGGAAACAAAATCGATAAAGGCGGATTACTATAGGTTTTATTCACGTGTCTTTGTGCAAAACGAATTTAAAATGGCATAAGGCATTGACCAGTAGTTCGCACCACGAACATGGGACCATGTGCGGTATCTGTCGACCGGTACTAGGCTGACCTAGCTATGCCGACATAGGTCACGTAATAATAATAATAAATATATTATAATAACTACCTCCGCACAATTTTAAAAGTGAAGCTAACTCAACAATATAATGGAATTATCCTCCTACAAAGTCACTGATTATTACGATGATGAGATTTTGAAACGAAAACACGTATTTTATAAGACAGCCCTACAAATTCACCAAGTGTTATGAGGCTCAATACTGTCGTTAATTGTTAAAACAAAGTAAAAGGCACCTCGCGATTCCTCCAAGCCACAAAGGACCCCTTAACCAAAGAAAGACCCCACCCATATCGGCGTCCTTATGCCAATAATTTATTTATCAACTGCCGGAGGCAAACGGCTTCACACAAATAGCCTTTGAATTCGTTGCCTTAAAAAGAAATAGCTAAAGAGTTTACAAAATATCAGAAATCCTTTTGAAGTGTATCTCAAATCTCGTAATTGTAGATTTTGTAGAGTAAAGGATGAATATTGGATTTATTTACCACGAATAAATAAGAATATAACATAATTGACAATAACTGACCCATGCAAATATTGTTATTGCTAAATAAGATAAAGGTAAAATAAGAAGTTAATATACTGTTAGAAATTAAAGATCATTAAACATAAAAAAAAAGATTTAATTAACAAAATCACGATTACAACTTTTAATAATTATTTTTAATAAATTAATGAAATTCGGTATCACACTATTTTTAATCACGAAGTTACGAATGGTTATTCGGGCAGAGTTTCCACTAAGGTGTTCAGCGGCAAAATGACTGAGGCCCGCCATCGTTGCTCCTTATATAGGGTAGTGACGCCATCTTGAAAAAATGTTCTTCTTATTTCTAAGACGGCCTCTCCTGACGGGGCAGCGTCCTCGCAACCCTTGCTAGCTCCTTGAAGATGGACCAGCACCGTCTCCATCATCAGCCATGTCATCAGTGGTCACCTCATCGTAACCTGAAAGACATAACATTATTTACTACAACACATTCTAAGTCATGAAAATAATTTGTTTATTTTATTTCATATAGCTGCGATGTATTAGATTTTTAACTTTGTACTGAACAACTCATCCAAGCAATTCCATCACAATAGGTTTTACAAAGGTCTGTTCCTGCGCAACCAAATACCCTTAAAATAATGTGCGCACACCAGGTTTTATATCAGCCATACACAGGTCACCCCGATACCTATTAAATATCGGCAGGGTTTACACAGGTCCGAAATCAGTGTGGGCCCCACTGACACAACCCGATACCTCCGAAGTGCATATCTCGTTGTTAAATGCACAATATATGTCCAGGTCACCCCAATACCATGTGCGCAAGGTTTTACACGGGTATGTTCCAACGACACATCAAATCGCGAAAAAAAATTATTTAAAATTGTTTAGTACAAAGTTGACTAAAGATGGCAAGCTAAAGCTGGGCGAGGTTAAAATTGTTGTTTACTACACACAAAATACTTAAAAGTATTTGTAAGGACTAACTTTCAAAAAATCCTGCACAAGTGCTTGGAGTCCACTCTCCACGCCACAACACCATGTACCCAGCAGCAGCTTGACTTGTCTTTCCGTACGATCCAGCCAACAGTTGTAGTTCGTAGCGATCGTTAGGGAGAATTTTAATAATTTTATATGGACCGCGCATACCACTGTCTAATTTGCCAGTACTTTGGGAGTTTTTAATAACGTAAACCAAATCATTGATTTTAAATTGCTTCGGAGGATTTCTATTTTTGTTCACGTATGAGTCTTGACTTTCTTTATTTTGATCAAGAAGGACACCAACTTGTTGACGTCGAAGCTCGCGCATAGCCTCCCTGTTAGGGCTCGTACCCTCGCAAGTAATATCTCTTATCAAGGAATTAACAACTGGCGTAGTAGACTCGGTACCGATTAGAAGATTCAAGGCTGAACACTGCGTAGTTTTATGTTTAGTAATATTTAAAATTAATTGTAATTTCCACAAAACTTTTGTCCAATCGTTCTTATTATAATTTACTTCAACCCTTATCATATTTAGAATTGTCCGGCAATATCGTTCCACTTGTCCGTTCTCTTGGTGCATTTCGGGAGTAATGAAATGCACCTCAACCCCATAATCCGTTATCCACTTGATAAATTCGTGATTATCGAACATTCGGCTCCGATCGCATATCAAACGTTTGAAACAGCCAAACAGAGAAATAGTTTGAGTCATGACGCGTTTCAGCTCGTTACAATCCTGTCTTTGTAGACCGTACAATAGACAGTACTTCGTGTACGCGTCAACAACAATTAAAACATATTTAAATCCATTACACTCCTTCAAAGGGCCAAGGACGTCGGCGTGTACTGTATCAAACGGCTCCGTATTCTTTTGCCATGAGCTTATTGGCTGCAAAGGTGCTCGAGGCACATGTTTATGTGAAATACATACAACACAATGCGTCACGTATTTGATAACGAATTGTCTCATCCCGGGAAACCAGAAGTGTCGCAAAATCAAATCAATAGTTTTGTCAATACCTAAGTGTTCATGCTCATCGTGGAATACACGTAGTAAGCTCAAACGAAAAGCCTTCGGAACATAACATAAGAAACGCGTTTGTTCGCCCGTAACATTGTATTTGTAGTACAAGAGATCATTACGTTTCACATACCTACTACTATCTAATTCGCCGTTATTTAGTTTTTCTAACAACGTCAGCGTTTCTTCGTCACCCGCCTGAGCTACCTGTGCCCAATTTTGAGGCTTCTGAACAACATCAACAACATTGACAGGGTTCCTACTTAGGTAATCTACATGTGACATTAGGAGCCCTTTACGATACTCTAAAGTGAAATCGAAGTCCTGCATGTAGATCCACCACCTTGCAACTCTGGGTTGGAGATCCTTTTTGCGCTGAGTCATTTTCAACGCGTTGCAGTCCGTAATAATTATAAAATGTTTACCAATTAAATATTGTCGAAAATGCTGTAACGATTTTACGACGGCAAGGGTCTCCAACTCATAGCTGTGGTACTTGGATTCCGCACCGACTGTTAACTTACTAAAATACGCGACTACTCGCCTACGCCCATCGCTATGTAACTGCATGAGTATACCGCCGTAACCTATGGAACTCGCATCGGTGTGGAGTTCCGTGTGCAGCTCGGGATCGAATATTGCCAATACAGGCTCATCGGTTAAACGTGAGATAATTTCTTGTCGTGCATTTTCATGCTCATCGCTCCAATGAAAATTAGCATCTTTTCTAGTTAACGCTGCGATACAAGCGGTTTTGATAGCGTACCCAGGAATGTATCGCCGAAAATAGCCCGCTAAACCTAAAAACTGACGAACCTGTTTGACACTATTCGGTCTCGGGGACTTAACTAATGCTTCGATTTTGTGCGGACTCGGCCGTACCTGACCACGACTAATGATACGTCCTAAATATTCTACTTCACTTGTAAGAAAATTACATTTTTTTTAAATTAATGGAAAAGCCTGCTTCCGTCAAAGTTTTTAATACTAAATCAAGTAATCTGAGATTGTCTTCAATGGTGTCAGTCAGTAACAGCACGTCATCAATATATACAAGGACTTGTCCAGCTTCTATGAATGACTTTAACGTTTTAGTTATGGTTTTCTGGTAAATAACAGGGGCGTTTGCAAGTCCGTACGGCATCTTGCAATACTCGTAGTGTCCTTCTGGAGTAATAAACGCGGTTTTATGAATAGACTCCTCGCTAACACGTAGCTGATGAAAGCCAGAAACCATATCTAATCCGCTAAAACACCTAGCAGCGCCTAACCTATCTACATGATCATTAATCAGGGGCAAAGGGTGCCTAACTTTTACAGTAATCCGATTTAAGGCTCTATAGTCCACTACCATCCTGTCAGAACCGTCTTTCTTTTTGACGAGTAATATGGGGCTGGCGTACTCTGAATCTGATTCACGTATGATACCCTTGTCTAATAGGTCTTTAATAATAACGCGAACACGTAACTTCTCATCGTGAGACAACTTATATGGCCGATAGTACACGGGAATATCGCTGGTTAACTTAATTTGCATCTCACTGTCTTTCACGGTAGTAGTAGCCGTACCGGTCAGAAAATAATCCGAATACTTCGACAATACATCTATTAAGCGTTGTTTATCAACACCAGTGACGGGGGTGTTTATTTTATCAAAAAATGAAGTTTCACTTACTTGAGAAACGTTATGCACTGCACTATGCACTATACGTTGAGAGTCACCGGTTCTTATGTACGCGACACCTTTCCTGTTAAGGACATCCGTACCGATAATCACAGGGACATTCAAAAATTTACTTTCGACGATATAAAAATCCACCTCTAAAGTTATATCATTTAACTCCACAGGCAACGTAACAAAAGAATTTACTTCTACTTCCGTGCCACCTAGGCCGCGTAATAAACGATACGTTGTTTTTATATGACATGAAAAATACTTAACTAAGTCTAAAGATAATAATGAAACGCACGAACCGCTATCGATTAATATGTCAACAGGTACCCCCAATATTACGGCAGCAACAACGTCGAGATTTTTAGCAATACCTTCGTTCTCGCGACAAAAATTAATACCGTTCTTATTTCTTGAATTTGCGCGTTCTTTTGCAAAACATACGCTTTCCGAATGACCGATCTTTTTACAGAAAGTACACTTATCAACCGCGGGTGTTACTAACGTAGGGCTGTCAGTAGTAATTTCTGAAACAGTTTTTGCACGCTTGGGGCAACTAATACTCTTATGACCAAACTTGCTACACTCATAACACTTAATAGGTTTAGAATCGGAAGGTTTACGCTTTAAATTATTTTGATTATGAAAAGGTTTAAATCGGTTTTAATCGATTTGGTACGTGATGATAACTCCTCTTACTGGCACCTGCTTGAGATGTACCGCAATTTACAAAGTTTGACAAGTACTCCACGATGTTTTCGGGGGTTAATTTGGCGTTCATGGCAGAAGCCCGTATTTGTGGATCTGTAATACCTCTTATAATAATCGCCGTTAATAGTTCACTACTCAATCCTTTAACTATACGCAACCTTAGCAAAGATTTACGTGCATATTCCGCATAAGTGGAGTATTTGTCAGACTCTGTACGCATAACATCATATAAAATGCTCGCGACATCGACACTGCGTGGACAAAGAGATTTTAATTCTAATTTAAAGTTTGACCAGGTACGATTGGTGCTTGTCCACTGGCTGAGCCAGGTGCGAGATTCACCCTTTAAACAATTCCCTACACGAGCAAAGCATTCACTGTCGTCCCAACGGTTCAAATTACGAGCTCTGTCAACTTCATCACACCACGTGTCGACGTCATGAACACTCGGGTCAAAATCGGAAACAAAATATTGATTCGATCTCACCGGGAGAGAGTTAATGGCTTCCAATAAACGCTCAGCAGCGTTAGGTACTCATGTCGCCTCGATGTGGCGGTGTTGCGGCGGCGGCGGCGTGCCCGCTCTCAGATGCCGGGGCTGCTGGGCCCGGCGCTGGTGTGGTGCAGGCGGTCGTCGGTGACCGCGCCTCTGCACGTGGCGATGCTCGCGGTAACGCCAAGGCATCACCGACCTCCGTGTTCACTTCTGACTGAGCACGTGGCTCGGTACCAGCACGTGTTCTTTCTTCGAGTGCCTGTAACCTCTTCAAAATCTCCTCCATTTGATTAGTAGGTGACGGAGTCCGCGTACGGCGTCTCCCTTTTGTTTTGCCGCGTTGCCTATCAGGAGGCATTGTGCCAAACTCTGCCCGATAATAAAATAATTTTTAAAAGTCAGATGTGGCACTGGCGGTTAATGGCCCACGAATCCCACTTCTGATGTTAGAAATTAAAGATCATTAAACATAAAAAAAAAGATTTAATTAACAAAATCACGATTACAACTTTTAATAATTATTTTTAATAAATTAATGAAATTCGGTATCACACTATTTTTAATCACGAAGTTACGAATGGTTATTCGGGCAGAGTTTCCACTAAGGTGTTCAGCGGCAAAATGACTGAGGCCCGCCATCGTTGCTCCTTATATAGGGTAGTGACGCCATCTTGAAAAAATGTTCTTCTTATTTCTAAGAATACCTAATACAATACATTTACTAGAAGTTTTTAAATTATATTTTATCTATATTATTGATAAGTTTCGCAAACACAATTGTATGTAATCGAGAAAAAAATCTAAAATTATGACACGAACGCGCATCACAATAATATTGGAATGTCTGAACCACAGACATGTCTCAACTTAGACAATATACCTATAATATGTGTTTCGCAAATCTAAACAGTATGCAAATCTGTTTTAGCTTAATTAATGTTTAAATTCTAGAGTTTTTCAGCTCATCGGTCGTCCGCTCACGACTTTGATTGATGTTAACATCCGCTCCATTAGATCCGCCGGCGCCATTCAGCCCGTGACTAATGGCATATTAATAATGACAATATTATTAATTACCTCTAACCACAGAAGAAATAATAGTACTTATAATAAGTAGTAGAACTAGAAATATATCTGTAGAGATAACTCATGTAGATCTAAAGAAATGAATTTCTACAGAAAACTAACTTGCTTGGATAAATAATTTAATACCGAACCCCATCCTAAACGGGTTCGATTCGAACACGACCAATTTCTATAGCTAAACTGAATTGAATGAATCATGTAGAGGTAAAAACTTCACTAGCGAGTTCGGAAAACGAAGCAAGCTACCAACTCCTGGTCAATATTATTAGCAATCACTTACCTCCTTAAGACTTTCTAACTTCAATACTAGCTAATAAAAGAGCTTTGAGGGGTGGGGTGTAACGGCTACAAAGTAAAACAATAACATAGCCTTGTTAGCGGTTTTCGGGACCTTGGCGAATTCGTCTACTCACCTACTTTAACACCTCCACTAACTTAATCTGACCCATCTATCTATCTAATTTAATGTTATTCTAAATCTAACCTAATCTCATCGAATATAATGTAACCTAACCAGCAAACAAACAGCTGATTGCGTTACGAATCAAAATGACTCACGAGTAAACAATAACCGTGAAAAACTAATAGATAAAAATTATGTTTGTACAAAATAAAATCCCAAAATGGCGCGCTAATCGCATCATCACATCAAGCCTCTAAATACGACGAGACAGAGTATTCATGAAGTCGCTCTATTAATCATTCTCGTACGTCGGCAGTCAGGACTACGCTGTTGACTCGCTTACAACATATTACGTATTAGAAATATGATTTTCACGAAGATTTCCACGCTCCGGGAACCATTTTCACGTGGAAACTAATTGCGTTATTAAACTCTACGTATTAGATACGCAATACAAATAATTGCTTTACTTCATTTAAGTATGGATTGAAATGGAAGTTTAGAGCCCTATAACTTTTAATAACGAAATTTAATATGCATAACAACAAAACATCTTACTGTTCAATGTGTGTTCATGTTAACAAATAGGTATTCAATAACGAGTAAATATCGTGCAAAAAGCGTAGAAAGAAAGAAAAAAAAAGAAAGAAAGATTTATTCCGACACAGGCATCGGTGGTATATTTACTTATACAACAATTATTGCGTTCGGAGTTGCAGCTAACAACATGCCGGAAAAGGGTCGCATTCAGAATACGGCGTAGCAAGTAATTTCTACGTCCTTTACGTACTTTTTCAATACACCCGTTAGTCGCGTGTAGATTCTATCGGCGGTATTTCTAGTGCCTAATCTGATTTACGAGTTATTATAATGATGCTACGAGGAGATTATGTTAGTGTTCATACATACAGATTCATAGAGATATTATAGGACATAACATATAGATTCTATCAGTTACATAAATGTCCGCCGTGGATGTCCAAAGTACATAAAGCTAACGAAATGTCATCTTATAAATCCACACTAGTTCAATGCGTTCGTTAACAGACATAAACGCTTGCGAACAAGGTTCGATGAGTTCGCAAACCCATTCAAAGTTACTCGACTCGAGTAAACCTACTCCATACTAAATATGTATTACAGTTAGACATCATAGATCTGCCAAAGTTGCTTTATTAATCTCACTCGTGGAAAGATAAATTGCTGGCTTTTAACGACTCGACTTTACCGCTCCGGTACGATTTTCTATTACAACTCACCATACATTATCTGAGTTAGATTGTATGATGTAGAGAATTTCCAAGTAAACTCCATTCATCATACTTGCCGGGAGTCACAACTCTCTTGTAACGTATGACTTTGCTTTCCATTCTAACATTTCATATGGCTGTGCTTTAGCTGGATAAATTACTGAAGTTAAGGCAATACTGCTACCGCTTACAATACTGCTTGTGCCAATCGTAGCTTTGGCCCAAACTGTAGCAGTTGCGTACGTACTAGATTTAGCTATGAAGTTTTGTGGAAATATCCAGTTATAAAGCATTATTTAAAAACGTAAATAAAACTTCACTGACCAAGAGCGAGACAAAGAATTGGTTCCTATAATCCAGCCGACAAGCGTGTTGTAGATGTCCAGGCTGGCTTCATTGAAAGATCTAGAACTAGGAGTAATTATGAATCACTTTTGGCAAAGAGATATCTCCCGCCAGGCGAGGTGAGTTGCCTAGGAGGCGGCTGAGCCCCGACTGATGCTGTCGGAGCGTTACGTAAACGGACACCTAATTCCAAAAATGGTCTTAAGAAACCCATAATATTTTTGGAAGACCTTTTCAACGATACCCCACACTATAGAGTACGCGACGAATATAAAAATCATCCTCACGTTACCTGTAGAGGTGGTACCTTGAAAAAAAAAAAATTTTCAATATTTTATTCTACAATTCTGGAGTTTTGCTTTTGATAAATATGAACATATATCTATGCCGAATTACAGTTTTCAAGCACTAATGGTCTAGGGCATCTAGGCGCTTTGCTTTGGACAGTCGGCCTGAGACGGTCTGAGTATACTTATTTGTTAAAGTCCTTGCTAAAGTGACGGCTAGTGCCAAAACATGCTACAACGCTTCGGTATCTCGGAGATTATAATTCACAATCATATTGATAATAACCTATAACGTATAACATCCACGTTATGGAATACATCACATTTCTCTTCATTAGATAACGTTCAACTTTATCTATAACTTACTTGACTCAATCGTTAACATGTGTTCATAAATCAGTAAAACTTGGATAAAAGTTATATAAGAACCTCGTAGAATGTAATCACGAGTCACGAGTGATCCCTGGCAAGGCCGAGGCACGTCCCTATCGATTGCCACTTTAGCAGCTAAGCCAATTCTGGCAGACTGCCTCGCTGCCCCCCGCTAATGATATTTAAAGCTGTGCCCCACTCGCCAGCTCACCGGATAACCGGGGATTATGTCATTATCAAACATTAATAGTTACGTTGAAAGCTAGATAAGATTTTATCATGTGTCGTGTTTGTTACCAGGAGCTGTATCAACTCATACATCTCGGAGTTCCTCGCAGCCCACCATCCGCCTATTGTCAAGTTTTACTGTCTCCCAAAAACGTAACTTTTTAAATACTATATTACTTCTATCTCTACCTTGGAAAATCGTAATAGTCCACATTTCTTTCTTATGGTCCAAGAGCCCGTGAGTGCCAGACCTTCGGCATTTTATAAAAGCTGAAAATTTTTCTATGTGTGCCCCTAGTACAGGTAAGAATGATCCCCACCCATGAAGCTGAGGCAGCGGTGGCTTTGGCAGGTAACAGGTAACAAAGGTGTATAAAATTCCATTTCAAATTTATCATAAAATAAAACTGAATTTTTTTATATTTGATTCATAATAATATCAAAACTCGCGTTGCTCATTGCCAGACAGTTAGTGTGGTTGCAACCCTCTGCCGGACACCCTTAAACTATTATAATTTATAATTATACTTACGTTATATTATAAAACCTAAATTTTATATATAATTTTTTGGGGGCCTATTAATCTATGTTTACATAATAGCCGGACAGTTTCGACGGTTCTATCATCTTGCCAGACGCATTCAAAGTGAGCAGTAGTTCGGAGTGTTGCCAACTTTATTTTAACAGTCCCACTAAACACACCACCAGAAAAGGCAGAAAACCACTAAAAAAACTGAAAAAAAATTATAAAAATAAAATGACGTGCATAGGTGTATCAGTGTTACTTACATGAATTGAATTGAATTTGAATTTAACTAACTGAATTTGTTAAAGATAGATCATCTTTCAGAAGAATCGAATTCAGATCGTAGATTGCGGTGAATAAATTTCTTTAGTTCCAATTTTTAGGGTTCCGAAGTAAAATCGGAATCCTTATAGTTTTGTCATGTCTGTCCGTCCGTCTGTCTGAAGCAAAGCGCCGACACCCTTAGTGCTAGAAAGCTGTAATTTGGCATGGATAAACATATTATATAAATTTATTAAAACTCCAGAATCGTAAAATAAAATATAGAAAAACATTTTTTTTCAGGGTACCTCCACTAACAGGTAACGTGAGGATGAATTTTTTATTCGTCCCGTACCATAGGGTACATGAAAGTGTCGTATCGTTGAAAAGGTCTACCAAAAATATTTATTTATTTATTTACTCTTTATTGACCACAATATTAAATTACGGTACAATTGGCGAGCTTAATGCTTAATGCATTCTCTACCAGCTAACCAAGTACAAGCAAGCCAAACAGAGACAACACGAAGGGCGGTATAAATACAGTATTTATATAAACGCAACATACATATAATATGATAAATATATAATATATACATATATACCATACATACTATAATATACATACATACATACATAAATTATATATAACATTAATAAATACATACATGAAAGATGATGAACATGTGACTTATGGATGACGGTTCAGTAGATGAGCCTTTAGCTTATTCTTAAAGAGAAGCTTAACAGAGGGTCTTCTGATATCCTCTGGGAGTAAGTACCAGAATCGAGCGGCCAAAACTGTGAAAGAGTTAGAGACGAAGCCAGACCGGTGCAGCGGGAATATTATGGGTCTTCTAAGACAATTTTGCAATTAGAGGTCTGTTTGCGAAATATTTGGCTTTAAATTGCTAATTTTGGTTAGAGTTAACGGGGGGGGGGGGGGGGGGGGGGGGCCTCTGCCGGCTAAACGGTTGGAGTTGGGCTAGTGAAAAAATTTTCAAAAATAGATTATAATTATGATTAATTTACAAGGAAAACTATCACGGCTATATAAGCTTAAGTAGATAATGAGTAACAGTCGATAAAATTACTACATTGCGCATGGCGGTTTTTTCTCTTTCCATGTGTTTCCATGTGTTAGTTTTCGGGCTATCTGTTTTTACTTCATAAATCAAAACAATGAACTGAATTCCCCTATTACGGATTATCTCTTCGTCATTGCGTGGAAGCACAGATACTACACACAGTACTATACTTTTAGTGAGTCCTTTATCTCTCATCGTTGCCAAATGACATTCAAATAAAAAGTAATTTTGTAAAATCATCCTAGTGGTTAAATATCATGCTCTACCACTAAATGAAAAAATCTTTTCCACTAGAAAATCCACTAGCCACTAAAATCAATATATCCCCACTAAAAGGGAAATGTCAGACATGTATGGAAATGCCAGTCCTTAACTTTTCGGAGGGGGGGGGGGGGGTTGAACCCCTGACACCCCCCCCCTCTGGCTACGCCCATGCTTTGGGAGTCTCCAGGTACCTAATTTAAACAATGATATTCCTGGGTGACTTAATGTCGTATTATAACACCCAAAAACAGCACAATATTTTGTATTCCTGTTTGCCATATTAAATACTTTTTTAAGTCACACGCCGCACAAGGCCACCACGGAACTAAACTAAAATAGTTTGTTATTTGTACCGTGGGGCGCCCGGCCCCGGCCGTGGCTCAACCCGCGCTCGTTCGCCACAGTTTCTGCCCTTTACTACACTTATTCCGATGTGCGTAGGTATGACGCGCGTTTCGATCGTTTGTATGAAGAGCGAATACTGTTAGATTCCTATATTGTGCTCCTTGCTCTCCGAACTACTGCTCACTTTGAATGCGTCTGGCAAGATGATAGAACCGTCGAAACTGTCCGGCTATTATGTAAACATAGATTAATAGGCCCCCAAAAAATTATATATAAAATTTAGGTTTTATAATATAACGTAAGTATAATTATAAATTATAATAGTTTAAGGGTGTCCGGCAGAGGGTTGCAACCACACTAACTGTCTGGCAATGAGCAACGCGAGTTTTGATATTATTATGAATCAAATATAAAAAAATTCAGTTTTATTTTATGATAAATTTGAAATGGAATTTTATACACCTTTGTTACCTGTTACCTGCCAAAGCCACCGCTGCCTCAGCTTCATGGGTGGGGATCATTCTTACCTGTACTAGGGGCACACATAGAAAAATTTTCAGCTTTTATAAAATGCCGAAGGTCTGGCACTCACGGGCTCTTGCTCTATTATATTACTGTCACAATTTTTAAGATTTTCATAAATAAATAAACATACAAAAGGTCCAACGGATTCATTTGCAATAAATTAAGGAAATCAGGGCTAATCACTTGTTTTCCACTTATTCAAAATAGCTGTTGCAGTTGCTTGCGACTTCGTACGCTTATACCTCAGGAACAGATCTATTTCCTGGGATAAAAATTTCATCAAAATTGGTTCGCTGGTTTAGGCGTGAAAGCGTAACAGACAGAGTTACTTTCTCATTTATAATATTAGTAGGGGACTAGTGGGGATATATGTATAAAAATAACAATCGCTTTTAATAGATACCTATTATTAATATTATTCACAGAATTAATATTATTTTAATCATCCCTGTGCAAATAAAAGTCATAAATATTTAAGATTACAGTTGTCTAAAACTACAAAGTTGGCGGATTCAATTCCGAGGCTAATAATAGAAAGGCCGCCTTAATAGATATGAGCGCCTTGGAAGAATCGTGACTCTCACCGTCTAGTCGGAGCTATGAGAGTAAGCGATTTTGTAACACGAGGATAACTTGTTCATTTTTTTTAATTTTATAACAAACTAACCAACGCGTCGTTAGCGTTTTCGTAAGGGCCACAACACGAATTTCGCGTTGTAGATGTTTTACAGATGCAACAACGCGTCGTGAGCTATTTCTTCGCTCAATGAGCGTTTTCGTTCTTTCCGCGTAACATCTATAACGACATGCGATACAGAATTGTAGCAGAGTAAGAGTATGTACATATGTATACTGTATACAGTATGTCACTTTCAAGAAATTATTTATATACCTATTTCAACATATGTTACGAATCTGCCTATGAAACCCATTAGTCCTAACCAAACTTAAATCGCCAGTAACTTATCATTCGCACCAGAACTCATGTAACAGCAAAGAAAGTCGCCAAAAGCCGACAAAACTTAAATTGGATCTCCGTTCTTACTTCGTTAGATACCCTGCAGAAGGGGCCTGTACATTTCATGTAAATTGAGGATCGACGCACTCGTTTATACCGCGGGGAATATAGTTACGAGCTTTTAATTAACTTTATTCAGCAGTTCGTGAAGCTGTCTTACGTTTCAGTTTGTTACGGACGATACGGATCCTTCGGGGGAAATTCCACGCCTTGATTTAGCGGAGTTTATAATCGAATCGCGTGTATTGTAACACACAAATTTCAGCTTTTTAACAAAAGAAAAAAAATTGTATTGTAGTATTTACTTTAACGCTTTTTCAGGCTGTTTTTCCATTCTGAAATATTGCAGTTTCGTCATTCTGAAATAGTATGCATTTTTAAAATGGTTTCTTTGATTTTATTTCATACTGTGAGTTTTATTATAGTATAGATATTCCAAATGTTCCACATTTCAATTATTTATTTCAATTATAGCGAATGAATCATCATCAAAAATGCAAGATTAGCTCGATTTATGTGAATGTGTGATATAATTTTGTTTACAGACAGTAAGTAAATCAAAATTAAAAAGATTAAAGAACTGAACAAGCGAGTAGCGCCATCTGTTGTCGCATTCACGTAACCTTACCTGGTAAGAGGCAATGCCGACAAAGTGAAAGGTCCTTCGACACTCAAACGAGGTCCCTTTGAGCGTTATTAATTACATAATATTACGTTAACTACAGCAAATATTGGGTAACGTAAAACACAGGGGGCGTAGCTCAGATGGTAGAGCGCTCGCTTAGCATGCGAGAGGTACCGGGATCGATACCCGGCGCCTCCAATGTTTTTATTTATATCCCATAATACCCACACAACGTGACTCATTCGTATATTTTGAAAAAAACTATATCTATGCAGTAATAAACACGTCATGTTAATTATCTTTTCAAAGGCAATTTTTGACAGTTAAACTTAACATACTTTAAAAAACAGGACTGTTTTAAGTTTGACGTGTCTATGTATCTGTATGTCTGTCGGTGGCATCGTAGCTCCCAAATAGATGAACCGATTTTGATCTAGTTATTTTTGTTTGACTTTGAAAGGTGACTTGTTTTAGTTATGTTTAGTGTAAATAAAACTGTCGGGTTTTTTCTTAAATTTCAATTTAAGATTATCCTAACTGTATCTATTACCTGGTCTACAAACAATTAATATAATTTTTATGTCAATTTTATTGCGCTTGAAGGGTGACACAAGTACATCAATCTGATCGGCAAGATAACCCAAAGCTATCTGTTTTACGCCTAGTTGACAGGAAATCTGTTAGTGAGGGGTTCTGCCACTCGAAGAGGAATATACCGACATACAGGGCGACATAACCGGCTTCCTTAGCCACACATTTTAATAAATATTTGTCATTTAACATACAGATCACATTATTCTAGCCACCCAAACACAGACCGCATACCCTACATGTGATAGGTTGGGTGCATCCAACTAACATAAAAAACCGGGCTAGAGCGTGTGGCCACTCGTAATTCGCAATGCCGGTCGTGATAGTTTTCCTTTTAAAATCATATTATCAAAAAATACATTTCCCCTTTACGTGTAGGCTTTAAAGATTTTATTCTACGATTTTGCAGACGTGATAAATACTCATAAGTACGTATACATGGTCCAAGTAACAGCTTTCTAGCACTAAAGGTCTGCGCCACTGCCAACCAGAACATGTTAAATCATGTCAAATACCATGAGATACTTTCAAACATACCACATATTAAATACCACTATGGGAATAACAGTATGGAATGAAAATAATTTTCGCGACTTCCATCCCTTTGTTCCTAAATTCACACAATCTATATATATAAAATTGAAAAGAGATACACTGATTGTTCGCGCCAATAGTGGCATTATTCTGTAAATGCATTTGCCTGTTCCCGCCTTCCCGCCAAAATTATTATAAGACATAATCGCACCTCGCGATTTATTCTATATTTCTATAAAAGCGCGGCAAATCATTCCTTCGCTATTTAAACTCCCATCTTCCCTCTCTTTCTGGCAAGCGCACTTTTATATAGCGGATTCACTCGCACACCGCCGAGTTTGGAATGAGAAGAACAAGTTGAAAAAAAGTCTTCCCGCCGTCCTCGAATGCAACACGCTCCTATTGGAAAATAATTAATTAATCCGCATATTATATAAAACCGCATCGCCCAAGCATTTCGAGTTAACGCAAATATCGCCGCATCACCGCTCCCGCTAAATAACACTTGTAATTACTGTGAAGTGCATAGTGTACCGCAACCAACCATATACGGCATCATTCCTCATAAGAAGTCAAGACGAAAGAAGATTGGAGACATTTGAGCAGCTGCCTAGCCGTCGGCGCAGCTATTACCAGACGAAGTCGAGTCCTGCATCCAGGTTAGTGCGCTTTGCCAATCCTCCAAATAACCCTTGACTTTCTTCCTTCCCCGCAATCTACAGTCCACTTATATCACGCCCGCATGATCCAGCAGCAGTACTTCAAAGTCTGCTCCGCATTCTCATCATTTTTGGTCACTTCGAGATGGATTCACACCATAAATTTGGTCTTTGAGCCGTATAGATTGGGTCATCAACCGGATTCATATCCTATTATATTATATTTCTATTACTTTTTGCAAATAAATTTATGTGTGTAGTATATTCCGCTCGCATTATATTATAATATTTATAATACATACACCGCTTATTATTTCATTTGCAAAACGCACCGCACCGCTTAACTATTGCACTTCATATTAAGTATAACTTTCTTTATCTCTAATTGAAAATTATACTGAAACGCATTACATATTTCGCATTTACTCGTATTAATACGCTATTTTTGTGTTTACGACAAACCCTCGCATAATTTTTACTAACGCGTAACTTATCTTTGTTCACAAAATGACTACTAAAGTGAAATATCACGACGCTAAAACGATTTCAGACGATGAAATTAGTTTAAAAATATTAACCGCTAAACGTAATTCCATATTTTCACGCATGCAATCAATCTATGATTTGTCAATCAGTGCATTAGACGCTGATTCACAGAGTTCTTTGCTTAGTACCGCGGCTGACCTTGAATACTTACGCAATGAATTCAAGGACACATTAGAAGAATTTAATATTACGAATTTAAAATTAAATCCAGACGCGGAAGTAGATTTCCAACCCATGAATACCTTTCATGACTTGTACAGCCGCGTTAAAAGTAGGGTTTCAAAATTATCCGCACCGCATTCATCTTTGAATTTAGATAATAATAATTTACCCGCTAAGTTTAAACCCTCGCTCCCGCCTATGGAATTATTAACTTTCAATGGAGACATACGACACTGGTCTATGTTCTACCAACAATTTAAAACGCTAGTTCATGAAAACCACCAGTTAACAGACGCTGAACGAGTGTACTATTTAGTCAGTAAGTTATCAGACAAAGCATTATCTGTCTGCGCAGGCCTTATGCCCACAGCTGAAAACTATTCAGTGATCTGGAACGCACTTATCCACAGATACAATGACGAGCGTGCACTCGCTACTACTTATATAAATCAGCTGTTGGAAATTAAAAATGTTAACGCTAATACGCCCGCTGGTTATCATAATTTTATGGACAAGTTCGACGCTTCTATTAACGCTCTTAAACAACTTAGAATTGATGACATGTCTGATTTTCTCTTTTTAAATATTGCGCTTAGAAAATTAGATACTGAAACTGTAAAAGCGTTTGAAATGTCGTGCCGCAAAGTTAACATACCTAAATATTCCGATTTAATTCAATTTTTATTCGAACAAAATAGGGCTTTGTGCCATACATTTCATTCACCGCAAACGTCATCTATTAATAACAACAAATCTAATATTAAATTAAGTCCCGCTCCTAATAAATTTATTAGTAAAACATTTATTAGCACTCATTCATCGCGTTCATGTATTCTTTGCAAATCAAATGAACATGAACATTTGTATGTCTGCCCGCATTTCTTAAAACTCGCCACGCACGATAAATATAATTTTATAAAACAAAATAAATGTTGTACTAATTGTTTAAGTAATAAACACGCATTATCAATGTGTAAATCACAACGCAGATGTACACATTGTTCCCGCTCGCATCATACTTTACTTCATATTTTCAGTAATAATAATAATAATACAAATAAATTCAATTCATCGCTCACTAAAAATACGCAAAATTCATTAAACCGCTCTCATTCTTTTAACGACGCTCCGCGCAATAATAATAAGGTCGAAGATTCTACGGCACGAAATACATCGTCCCGCCCGCATTTCTTCAGCAACCCTTCACGCGACCACAATAAGGTCGATTTTTCTTCGACAAACACACAAGAGGGACAAAACGCGTCTTCCTCTTGTAATGTGTCGCGCGAATTATTAAATGAGCCTCATTGTTTTACGACATTATTGGGAACCGCGAAAATTAAAATAGTAAATAAATTCGGCCACGAACATTTTCTTCGATGTTTAGTGGACCCTGGCTAACAATGTGATTATATAACAAAGGATTGTTGCAAACGCTTATTTTTACCGATTTCTAATAAAACTCGCTTCAATGAGGTGCACGGAATCGGTGGAATATCGCAAAAGATTTTAGGTGTTACTTCCTTACAATTTACTTCCCGCTTTGATGATAACAAAATGTATCAAATTAAACCGCTAGTAGTACCCACATTAACAGGACAATTACCGCAATCACGCATTGATATTTCCAAAATAAATCTTATAAATAAAATCCGCTTAGCCGACGATTCATTTCACCAGCCTGGTGATATTGACGTCTTATTAGGAGTCAACACTTATTTACAAATTTTATTATCTAATAAAATAATTAGTTCGCATTCGCAGTCTCCCAGTGCCATTGAAACCTCACTCGGTTATATTATTTTAGGAGAAGCGGAGACTGAAAACCGCACTAGTATACCGCGTTCTTTTTTCACATATTGTGTTAATGATAATTTAAATCAATCCGCATCCAAAACTCAAACGCTACGCTCTTCTATAAAAACGCTTTCTTAAATATCCCGACTTCGCACCCGCCTTCACTATATTATCCGTATTTACATACATAAAAGTTATTTTAAATCATTAGTCGCTCTTATCAAGGTTCAAAACCGTGTTTTTTTCTCCCGCAGTACCCTGTCACACGTAATGAAGTTTATGCTTCAGTACTACTAAACTGTACAGTATTAGACACAAATTATAAATTGGATAATATTTCGTTAAATGATATTTTACACAGCGGACAAAATTTACAGTCGGATATTTTTAATATTTTATTGAACTTACGAGTTTACCGCATCGCTTTCTTTGCCGACGTCAGGCAAATGTACAAAGAAGTACAGCAATTGCACCGCGCGTTTCAACGCATTCTTTATCGTTTTCCTGACGAGAAAGATGTACAAAATATACGAATTTAATCGTGTAATTTTTGGTTTACGCTCCTCGCCTTTTCTTGCGCTCCGCACCTTACGTCAGCTAGCGTCTGACGAAAAGGAGTCCTATCCTCTGGCCGCATCGGTGGTCGAGAGAGATATTTATATGGACGACATCGCATCCTCCGCACCCTGTGTTGACATCGCTGTCGACGTGGCCACTCAGCTAATTCAAATGTTCCATCGTGGTGGATTTGAGTTAGTTAAGTGGACCAGTAATAGTTCAGAACTATTACAACATATTCCCGCAACGCATCGTCAACTAGAAACCGTTTCTTTTGATGACGATAATATTTTTAAAATTTTAGGGCTTCGTTGGCATCAAGATAACGATAGTTTTTGTTTTCTCGTTTCCCCGCCGCCGCTCGCATGCACTAAACGTGCAATATTATCCGCAACCGCTCGCTTGTACGATGTTTTAGGACTCGTTGGTCCAGTTATTCTCTTCGCTAAACTTTTAATTAAAGCCTTATGGATTCTCAAACTTGATTGGGACCAGGCTCCGCCCGCAGATGTTGTCAAAACGTGGCAACAGTATATTTCAGAACTACCTCTGATATCGCGCTTACAATTCTCACGTCATATGGGAGTTGATAAAAACTCGCAAGTTTCGCTACTCGCGTTCGCTGATGCCAGTGTAAAGGCATATGGCTGCGTGATTTATTCGCACGTAGTTAACGGTGATGACCCACCAGTGGTCACGCTGCTCTGTTCCAAGTCCAGGGTGTCTCCTTTGAAAACGGTTACATTAGCTAGACTCGAGTTATGTGCATTAGTGTTACTCGCTAAATTAGTAAGTACCGTTTATGATACGCTATCCGCGAGACATCCGATTGATAAAATTTACGCATTCTCGGATTCTGAAGTCGCACTCTGTTGGGCGTGCTCTTCACCGCACCGATTTAACACCTACGCTGCTAACCGTATTTCGCAGAGACGGTCTTCTTTATCATCTGATCAATTTTATCAGATCGCAGGATCAGAAAACCCCGCTCACCATATTTCCCGCGGACTATTACCGTCGCAAATAATAAATTACGATCTTTGGCTCAATGGTCCCGCGTGGATTACACTACCTAGTAGTGAGTGGCCAATAAAACAGTTCACTTCGCATTCTACAAATTAACCAGAAGAAAAAACTGTTTCTCATACCGTTAGCAATACTCAAAAACATCCTTTTATCACGCTTAGTTTGAAATATAAATTACCACGCAATAAAATGATAACCGCTTCTGACTTGGAACACGCTGAAACTACCATAATTAAAGTCGCAAAAAATATTGATATCCACATTACTTAAACTCACGCCCGCTCTATGTATTAAGTAGCGATCCATCGGAGCCTACTGCACTTACACCCGCACATTTCCTTTCATTAAAACCGCTTGAATCCGCCGCGGATCTAAGTAAAGAACGCACTCATCTCTTATCACGCTTTTCTTTACTTGATTCTCTAATTCAATCGTTTTGGAAATGTTTTAGGTCTGAATACCTACACACCCTTCAAACGAGGGAAAAATGGAATAGAAATTCCACGCCTATATCTGTGGGAACAATTGTTCTCATAGATATAGATAACGTTCCGCCGCTACAGTGGCCGCTAGGTGTTGTCACTGAATATTTACCGGCAGAGACGGTGTGGTGCGCGTTGCACAAGTGAAAACTCTGCAACGCCCAGTCGTTAGACTGTGCCCTCTACCCACACAATAACTCGCACATTATATATCTTTTAAATATTATATATTACATAGTTTTAAGTTTATAACGCCATTTTTCGCAAAGTATCTCGCACCGCAATGTATATCGCACCGCTTTTCCGCAATCGCATCATTCTCATTTCATTATACTCACTCCGCTATATATATTTATGTTTATATACATCTTTGTTTGCCGGTTGAGGAGACCTCAAGGCCGGGGGGATGTTCGCGCCAATAGTGGCATTATTCTGTAAATGCATTTGCCTGTTCCCGCCTTCCCGCCAAAATTATTATAAGACATAATCGCACCTCGCGATTTATTCTATATTTCTATAAAAGCGCGGCAAATCATTCCTTCGCTATTTAAACTCCCATCTTCCCTCTCTTTCTGGCAAGCGCACTTTTATATAGCGGATTCACTCGCACACCGCCGAGTTTGGAATGAGAAGAACAAGTTGAAAAAAAGTCTTCCCGCCGTCCTCGAATGCAACACGCTCCTATTGGAAAATAATTAATTAATCCGCATATTATATAAAACCGCATCGCCCAAGCATTTCGAGTTAACGCAAATATCGCCGCATCACCGCTCCCGCTAAATAACACTTGTAATTACTGTGAAGTGCATAGTGTACCGCAACCAACCATATACGGCATCATTCCTCATAAGAAGTCAAGACGAAAGAAGATTGGAGACATTTGAGCAGCTGCCTAGCCGTCGGCGCAGCTATTACCAGACGAAGTCGAGTCCTGCATCCAGGTTAGTGCGCTTTGCCAATCCTCCAAATAACCCTTGACTTTCTTCCTTCCCCGCAATCTACAGTCCACTTATATCACGCCCGCATGATCCAGCAGCAGTACTTCAAAGTCTGCTCCGCATTCTCACCACTGATTAAACAAAAAATCTCAGAAACTACCAAACCGATTATGATGAAATTTGGCAGGGAGATAGCTTATACTAAGGAGACGTCAGCTAAGAACGGATTTTTGGAAATTCATCCCCTAAGGGGTAAAAATACAGGATGGAGTTCATTTTCATACAAACCAACTTCGTCAGTTTTAGAGTCATAAATATGAAATTTCTTATGTAAGTTTATAGTAATAAACAAAAGTTAACTTTAACACATTTTTTTGGAAAATCATCCCTTAAAGGGTTAATTTAATGGATGGTTCGTAGTAGGCAACTTCGTCATTTTTGAAGTTAAAAACATGAAAATTTACATATTAGCTCCAGACTAGAAACGAAATTTGTAAGTATTATGTTTTTTTGGAAAATCATCCCCTAAAGGGTTAATTAAGAGTGCGAAAGTTAGTATGGCAACTTCGTCCGTTTTGAAGTAGGAAGGGTGAAAATTTGTGTATAAGCTTATAGTTAGACACAAAAAATAACTGTATCACTGTTTTCTCAAAATTCATCCCCTACAAATAGGGGTTGGTAGACAACTACATACAAATCAACTTCGCCAGTTTAAGAGTTATAAATGTGAAATTTTTTATGTAAGTTTATAGCCATAAACGAAAGTCAACTTTGACAATTTTTTTCGGAAAATCATCCCTTAAAGGGTTAATTTAGTAGATTTAATTTAGTACGCAACTTCGTCAATTTTAAAGTTAAAATCATGAAAATTTATATATTAGCTCCAGATTAGAAACAAAATTTGTAAGTATTACGTTTTTTTGGAAAGTCATCCCCTAAAGGGTTAATTAAGAGTGCGAAAGTTAGTATGGCAACTTCGTCCGTTTTGAAGTAGGAAGGGTGAAAATTTGTGTATAAGCTTATAGTTAGACACAAAAAATAACTGTATCTCTGTTTTCTCAAAATTCATCCCCTACAAATAGGGGTTGGTAGACAACTACATACAAATCAACTTCGCCAGTTTAAGAGTTATAAATGTGAAATTTTTTAATGTAAGTTTATAGTTGTGAACAAAACTTAATTTTAACACGTTTTTTTTTGGAAAATCATCCCTTAAAGGGTTAATTTAGAGCATGGAACTTAGTACGCAACTTCGTCATTTTTGAAGTAAGAAGGGTGATTATATAAGCTTATAGTTAAACACAAAAAATAACTGTATCACGGTTTTCTCGAAATTGATCCCCAAAAGGGGTTAAACTAAGGGGTTGTAAATATTTAACAAACTACGTAATTTTTGAACTCAGTAATATAAAAATTAATATGTAAGCTTATAGTGAGAAACAAAAATTTAGTGAAGAGACCTTTACAGACGGGTGGGGGAGGGGAGAGGGACAGGAAGCGAGAGGGACTGGGATCGGGAGAGGACCTGGGAGTGGAAGAGGGAGAGGAAGAGGAGCGGGGAGTGGGAGAGGGAGTGAGAGCGGGACAGAAAGCAGGAGAGGGACTGGGTTCGGGCGGGAGAGGGACTGAGAGTGGGAGAGGGACATGAAGCGGGAGAAGGACCTCGAGCGTGAAAGGGAGAGGGACAGGGAGCGGGAGAAGGAGAGAGATTGGGATAGGAAGAGGGAGATGGGAAGAGGGAGAGGAAGAGGGAGATGGGAAGAGGGAGAGAGGGGGGGGGAGGGGGAGAGGGAGAGAGAGGGGGGGAGGGGGAGAGGGAGAGAGAGGGGGGGAGGGGGAGAGGGAGATGGAGAGGAGGAGCGAGAGGGGAGGGAGAGAGAGTATATGTAACTGTTTTTTAATTTCCTTCTGTAAGGAGTACAAATATGATAAGCATAATTTCCGCGTGCGAAGCTGCGGGCAACAGCTAGTTTTAATATAACATCATAAAAATACAAAGCAACTAAAACAATGAACGCACATAAAACATTTACCTTACATTAGCATAAAACCTATTAGTACTCCATTATAGCGAGTAAATATCGAAACATATTCCTCCATCTAAATGTTGATATTTTTTTGTAAATGAGATACAAGCTCTGGAGCCAATGCTAATATAATATATCATATAGTAAAAATATGTAAGTATGTGTATGTAATCATTTTTTGTTACGATCCTTACCTGACTACCCTTCCTACCCTTACTTACCTGAAGTCTTACATAAGTTGCTCCTGCTAGATATAATATATAATGTAACTGCTAAATACAACACTTACCATCATGTGGCTTGTTTGCCGGTTTGATTAAAGCCAGAGCCATAATCTCGCTTCACTTAACAAGGTGAACTTGATCGCTAGCAGACGCATCAAAGATGAAAATTAAATATTTTTAAAAGCCAATTAAGTAATATTGTAAGGTAAAATACCAGGAAATTAGCACTGAACAGCAAGCTAAACCTAGCAAGCGCTGTGAGTCTATCCTTGGCTTTCAAGAGCGTCGCTAACAAAGCTCACTCTCAAAGGAGACTCGAGCCGACCTCCTCCACGGTCATGATGTCTTAGTACCCGCCACGCTAATAGAACGTTCCCGAGGGACTCTCCAACGAACAGACGGAGGCAAACATTTTTTATTGTTCTCAAAAAAGGTATTATTAAAAAATCTGGTCATTAACTATTCTATTCTGACGACTGAAATATAACAATGAATCATTTCTTTGTTTCATTGATAATTATGTTCCGTTAATTGTAAGGTAATTTATTCAGTCATGAATGATTTATTGTTTCACACAAAAGATCAACTTTCGTTCGAAGTGGAAGTCAAAAGGACTCAAAATCTACCTCGTGAAAGAACCTTAAAACATATTTAACAGAACAGATGAAAAAAATATTCTTATGATACAAAAGTGTATTTATGTTCTAATAGCACACGTTTATATTAAATATACGTATCATTATTTAGTTTTATAATTTACACGTAGTTCTAGACGACAACATTTTATCTCTAGTTAATAGTGTTAGATAACAAAGAACTTAGTATAAACCTGTACAACTTACAGCTTGAAAATTTAAAACAAACAAAAAAAATATTAAAGAGAATCTTTGAAAAAACTAAACTAAATGAATATCGATGAAAATAAAACAGTAAATTTTTAGATTCTGTTTTGTTACTGTTATGTAAATTGAATAAATCGGAACAGCGAATTAGGTTACTCGTAAAAAATAACAGAAGGATGGTTACGGAAAAACACAACCGGATTACATTAAAGGGAGAAAAAACAGTCGTATCTCTGTAAAACGAGCGACGAGAGGAATCGGGGGCGAGTCTCGTGGGACACTTCTGGTCGGAATTGAATTTTGTCGCGGAAACTAATTCTAATGGTCGCAGAGACTTCCCGGAGAATAATTCCCTACTGGTGAAGGGTTGATTCGCGACGCACGGTTGAATTTTGAATTTTTTATGAAAACGACGATCGTAATTCGCAACAATTTTAAGGACACATTATTTATATTTCAGACTATAATTATAATTTCTTATCAAGATTACCAAATTAAGCGGGTTCATGAATGAAACCATTTTGAGGCATATCGATTGAATGGTTTCAGAGTCTGTAAAGGACATTCAGGAGTTGGAATATTTTGTACTAAGAGTATTAGGACTAAGGATTTAATGTATACCCGTAATCTATAGGTACAGCTATTTTCGGTTTAAAGAACTTTATTTCTCATTAAGACAAATGTCACTTACATGAGAACATTTAAGCATAATATTGAGTAATAAATATTGAATCTAGTGCGGGTAGAAGACAAATATTTTATTGGTTGTTAATACTAAGAAGCGAATTCTCTGCACGCGTACTTGTTATAATAGCCCTAGAGCTCTTGAACCACTTGACCATCCCACCTCCCACAAAGCCAGAAATTTATTAAATGACATTTTACCATCAGTCAATCAAGAAAGTACCGCTCTGGCAGGCATCTCGCGGCTGCACCATCATCCCTTAAATTTTTGAAAATGCAAAAAACATCCCTTTCCCATCCCACTCCCACAAGGCTACAATTCCAATATGTTGTAATTTACATATGTTATTTAGTTATTTTAGCGTAGTGGCACACGCTGGGTATCCACTAGTAAGTGTATAAAACATAATTATGTTTTCTACGGATGTCCTTTATAAACTTTGAAACTATCCAGTATGCCCCAAAATGGTTTCATTCGAAAGGCTAGATGCGAAGATGGTTTAAGACCACTAGAAAAAAGCATTATTTTGACGACCTTGTAGCCTAGTTGGTAGCGATCCTGCCTGCGAAGCGAGGAGACCCAGGTTCAATTCCCGACCGGGGCAGATATTTACGTGACAGATAAATATTAGTACTTGGGTCATGGGTGTGATTGTAATGTGTTATAATTATGTGTACAGTAGTCCATGCCACCCGTGACACAGGACAAACCTAATGCGGGGGTAGAGTGTGTAAGCGTTTATTATTGTTTGTTAATTAGGCACATTTTCGATTTTCGACTTTTTCCATCCAAAATGTTTTTGTAGCACACGCCGTGTATCCACTAGTATTATGAATATATTTTCCAATATGCAATATTCTAAAAATATTCAAATGTACTCGAATATAATAAAAAAAACTTCACAATATCCACGGCCTCATATTTTCTCATTGAACTGCCCAATAAATGTGCTGGATCACAAATGGCATCTCCTGTTTGTATGGTGTAATTAATACGTGAAATTTGCTGAGCGTCTGAACTAAAATTATAGCGCTCTAACAACCACTGCAAACGCGCGTTTTTCCATATTACAGTTCCAACCATTTAAGTGCACGGATGCCAAAAGTAGGTTTCTTCACCCGTCACTAGATGGCCTCCCAGTAACGAAAACGAAATGCTGTACAGAGCCATCTGTGGCATATTTGTGAAACTAAAACGCCAAACGGGAAGCAGCGCACGACTGAAATAATCGAAGTCTTGTTGAACCAGGTTGAATTTTCAGCTGGTGCGCACTCTGTGTTTTCGTACAAGAACTAAAGATAAAACTGAAAGAGAACCATCCATACGAGTTCACCAACGTAATAATAGATGACGCTAGTCGCTGTTTCGTTTAAAGAAGCCGTTTATGAAGCGTTATTTTTTCATCAAAAGAAAATTATATAATATAATATCATATCGTATCGTATCACTTACCTTGATCTTGTTTCAATGATTGCCGTAGTTACTTCAAATAACAGACGTCTTACTTACCTGTAAATAAGGAAAGAAATGTTACAGGCAAAGTATGCATTACATATTATAATTATGCAGAAACAAATGTGTGGTACCTATCTATTCACTAGTACCTATTCACAAGAAATTAATGATTTGACTTTTGAAAAATTTCTAAAATAGTTATAAAATTAGTAAAACTATGATAAGTAATTAAGTAGATATATAGTATGTATTTGACTAAAAATAATAAAATAGTTTATTTAGACATTCAATAAATAAATACTTAATTATAACAAGTGCACCTTATAATAAATAACTTAAATAAGTGACGTTGAAGTCCACAATGGTGAGCGCACGAACTTAGCCAAATCCCATTCACTCCGTTCTCTAAGAACATTTCTTTTTTTCACACCAGTCTAAAGTCTAAACCCAGACCTAAAGTAAGTACTTCGGCGACAATACTAAAATAAAGCCGAGTGATTCGCACCTATTCCGTAATTTTACTGGCACATTGAGAGTAAGCGACAGTAAACAGTGTAATTGAAGAGTAACGCGCCTCGGGCTAGCGGGGCCCGAGGCAAGGCGGACGCGTAATGAACCACTCGTTTACCTTAATTACGAGCCCCTCTGAATCAAATGCTCTGAATATTACAGTTAATACACGAAAATATTAAACGTTCACAGCTCGACGATTTATCTCAGTAATCCGTTCAGTAGTACTTGCTCGAAAGAGTAACAGACATTCTTACAAATTTTCAGATCAGGAAGTAGTATTATAGCAGTAGGAAGGACAAGTAGGAAATAGGATAGACAAATATACGGAATAGATTCACCTATACACAGGAACGATGACCGCCAATGACAGACAGGTAATTAATCCGGGGCGCGGTACAGATTGCAATATGCATCGAGTTAATGGATAGCTGGATGTCGGCGGCCGCGGCGGACCGATTCACGGACTGAATGCCTCTTACATTGCAACTGATTAAAGATCCAACGCGCTGAATCTGTCCCCGTGAAGCTTCAAAGGCCGATATTGCCAACAGCAATTATTGTCCATTCCAAAAAAGCCAGGATTAGTGTTAGCTCATTTCATGAAGTTTAAGAGTTAATTTCTATGTCAACAGTATAATTATGATATTGTTCACTTGTCCCTGAAGAAGCGGCAAGAAAAACAAAATGAATTTTTGCTACACAAACTTACGAGTTAACTTACTTCTTAGTTAGCATTATTTTTATTATCTACAACCTTAAACTCTTGGAATCAATACTTATGTCATTCATCCACAAAATTAGAAGCATGTAAATTGGTTGTTTTTGGGACAAGAGAAAGAAACAAAACATCATCAACATGCACCTCTTATAATAAACAAAACAAATAAAATTCAAGGACATACAATTATTATGAGCTTTTACGACATGCCCAAAACCTAGCAAACCAAAATAATATATGATTCAGCCACCAAACAAGATTCAGTAAAACCAACCAACCATGTTACAACATACAACTCAACACACCACATTCAACATCCGTCGCCGCGTCGATTTTCCGATGGGAAAGCGGACGTTCTATTGGAAGACATTTAATTATCCCGGACGATTTGTAATTAATGAGGCATCGCTACGACACATGGCTACTAGCATCGAGTTAATATATATCGACGGGTTCCAAAAACCGACACCACTGCATTAAAAGCTTATTAACTCAACCCACGACATGGGCTATGAATTATTTTCGACAAAATGAAATATATTCAACGGTATTCGGAGAGTTACAAATAGGCGGCAGATCCCATGTACCGGCTTGTATCATGTATTTTCAAAATGGCTTTAATCCATAGAGTCCATAGTAGGGTACTACTCTCTTCAATATTGGTGGATGGAATAGTAGGTAAATCTATGTTTCTTATATTCTCAGGCCGAAGACCTGACTTAGCGAGTGCTATCCGACTGTAACAAGAAAGGCACGACTGAACGTAGCACGCTTAAGAAAATGCCATTAAAGTAATTGTCCATTTAGGTATTTCGATTTAGTTCCGCACAAGTTTGTGAGTACCGAAATAATAAATGACATGGAACAGTTTATGGAGTCGGAGAAACATAAATAAAAACATCAATATCATCGGACCAGTACCGCCAATGAGCTCGACAGAACGATCATCAATCAAGGGATTTAATTCCGAGCCATCTATCAGGATTCTTGTCTTCGCAATTGCTGAAGTTATAGCGGCATTTAGTAGGATCGTTGAGACCTGTTATAGAAATAAGTCCAATACTAAAATACTGTTTAGATATTTGTAGAGATGCCTATGATTATCTTCCTATCTTCACTGACATAATTATGGAATAAATATGGAGTTTGACGTCTAAGCAGCTGGAATTTTATTTCGCTATTCTAACAACCCTTGCTGTGAGCCCTTCTTTAATACTCATGGTTGACGACTGGATGGTTACTAATTCAAAATTGTAGCACCGTGGACGCTAACGTATCACTACGCTACGCATACAACTGATGACTGCATGAATGAATGTACGATAAACATTTAAGTACGTAAGCTCGGCGTAAAATACATTATTATTTCCAAATATTAAGGCAAAAAAGTTATAAAAAACATTACAACTCCGCCCAATATTTCCTTCGACTTCGCCATTACTAAATACGTTTTTCCCGGCTATTTAACCACTAATTAGCAGAAATCCCTCTTGCTCTTTCATTAATACGTCGGCAAAATTTATGCCCAAATTTGATTTGCTTCTTCAGAGGAAGTATTTGCCTTAGGCTCATTTTTTTAACGACTTCCTTTAATTGCCCTCTCATCCGGTACGAAATGAAAGCAATTAAAAATATTATTAACTCCCCATTCCTCTCTCCAAAACTGTATACACAAATTACATTAAAAAGTTGGTTCGAAATATTTTATGTAGCTAAAGCCTGAAACGTTCACACAGTCACACACCTCCAAGTAGTATGTAAGGTACAAATATAAATAAGTAATGTAGTATTACTTATAACAACCCTTCCTAAAAGTATTATTATTTATTTGTCTCAAGATGTAACAACGCGAGTGAAGACGACTTTAAAAGAGATTTAGGGCTTGTTTCACAATCTTCAAGTAGAGTCCTGAATAAGCTATTCGCCGGTTAAATTGACATTTTACATACACGAAATGTCAACTTAACCAACGAATAGCTTACTTCGGACTTACTTACGGCCGGTCTCAATAATGTACTAACAGATGGAAGACTGTGAATAGGGCTACCATTAGTATGTTATCTGTCATATTTGTCAATTTTTGCCTCTGAAAAATTGACAAATATGACAGATGACAGCCCTATCCACAGTCTTCCATCTGTTAGTACATTATTGAGACCGGCCGTTAAAGATTGTGAAACAGGCCCTAAAGTTAATGGATTGGCTCATACGAATAATTAACCGAATAATAAATTAATGTTATGGAATTGTATTTAATTAATTTGTATTTAATTTTTTACCAAGAATAAGAATTAAATACATGTTTTAACATACTAGTTTCGATTACATACTGTGGATCATTTCGCGGGCATTTGCGATTTAAGAATCTTTATTTCTCATATTAATAAGCTTTTCTCTTTACTTATAATCGTATTTTATTAATAAGTTATAGTCAAACCTCGAATCTCCGTTGCACCTAGGTAAACCTAGACCCTAGGCTGAAATAGCAATCTGTCTCGATGTTTACCTAAAGGTGTTGGTCAATCCTGAGGTTTGACTAGACAATCCCAGGAGCGCCGGAATTCCCAGATTTGACTATAATTGATAAGATGCTCAGACTTGTTTTTCAATCCTAGACTACTTTCGAGGTTTGGCTATAAAATATAATAGCTTTGAAGTTTTTTCGACCCTAGACTATTAATTCACAATCCGAACATAGAATTAATATTACTAGCGTATAGAAGGGACACCGCGAACATCGGGCACGGGGGTGTGCATTGCAGCCGGCCGGCTGCATTACATTCTGTCACTCGGCTGTCACTCGGCTGCGCTCATTGCGGCCGCATGTCAAAATTGTTTACGAAAAAACTGAAAAAATGCCGTTCGTGCGTAATAAGAACGTGTCACAATTGCACGACAAAAAACAAAAAAGTTAATGGAATCACTTATCATCGGTAAGAAAACAAAATAATAACTTAAATCAACTAAAAGGAATTTAATTAAATTATTGTGCAATGTTCCCGCCATTTTGAATGAAAAAATCATAAGGAGCGTTTGAACTTGGCAAGCCACTTGCATGTTAATGGACTAAATAAGCTTACTTGTGATGTGGCCAATTATATGTATTATGGTGTTGGTTTTTCGACACGAATCAATGGAAAACGATTGAAAATAATTCAAAAACGTGCAAAAAGGCAGGTTTTTTTTTAATTTTGTTTTTCACGGTAAATATATATACATAGGTACGTATTAATTACGGCAGACAGACTTATGTGTCGATTTGCAGTGAATGATTTGTGATAAATTAGGTTGCTTTTAATAAATTTTCGTTCAATTATTACCATTTAAAAATAATAGAAATATCGGTTATAGAAATACCGGTATTCATTAAATTGATATTAGAAGAAAACCGGCTTTGTAAAATGTTCCAATACTTCTAATAGTCTCTATGTACCTATAAAAAATACAATTTTACTTTTGTGTTTCTATTGAACTACAATAAAAACCAAAGCTTGATGAAATTAAATTGTATAGTTTGTTTAATTTTACTCTTATTCACGACGGTTCAAGGTATTTCGCTTCGATCAACCGTTTAATATTTTCATGAATAAACCCCAAATCTAATAGAATCTACTGAAATTTATCAGAATTTATCGCAATTCATGAAAGAAAATATCTAAACCCAGAGTTTGGACCTGGATTTCCTGGCAGCACTGCATAGACTTATGATTATTTCTTACTTTTTACTAATACTTTTTCCTACACTGTCTGACTGTGTTGAAGATATCTGTATCATATAATAGCAAATTGAAATAACAGAATTATAATAACAACATCATTGATTATAATAAAACGTACATTTTCAGAGAACAAAATCGACAGACATTTTATTCAAGAAGAGAATACAATGACAATACAATATTGTTTTTTACAAGTATGTCACGGGGTGCAAAATGCAAGAAGTATCTATATTTTGATATTTACAACAAGAATTCTTATTGATTACGGTCTGTGTCAGAGATCTGAATTAATAAAAAAAAAACTATTGAACCGATGAACATGAAATTATTATTATTTAATATTATTATACAGGGAGATTTTATGCTTAGGAGACGTCAGCTAAGAACGGATTTGTTTAAATGCATCCCCATCAGGGTAAAAATAGGTGTTGGAAGCCAATATTATACGAAGATAATCATCGTCATTTTTGAAGGTGGAAAAATGAAAAATCATAATTATTTTGTAATTTTCAAACATAGAAATTTGAACATTTATATGTGACTTATGTGAGCTACCGTTAGAATTAAAGTTACTCTATGGCAAGTGTGCAAACGAGGCTCCTAGTTTGAAAAGAGAACGGAGGGCAAGCCGGCGGTGGAACACACATTTTGTTTGAGATAGCCTGTCTATGTATAGTACGTCAATGAATCCGAAACGTATTTTCACAGTTCTAGTGTACCCGGTTTCAAGCCGTGGAGTCTGTAGGTAATTGCGTTCATCAGTGACAATAAACGAGCGCGCGCTAAACGAATTGCCTTTACACTGCGCTAACGAGTTACCCGCCCCCACAATCGGCCACTTCGACTTCGTGAAGTTTATGTTGCGCTGTAGTCTACTCGATATGTTCAAAATGGTTGAAATTAGAGATACTGCTCTTAAAAATACGTGCGATAGCTCATTCTGTTCGGAATGATGTCTAGAAAAATGTTTCGGAAGCGTTTACCAGCACGTAAAAAATTGCAAAAGTTATTGACAAAATAAAGTTGAAAAAAAAAAGTATTTTGTTTTTGGTAATCACTTCGAAACTATTAATATTTAAGAAATTTTAAAACAAGATTCTTAAAGTAGAGGAAATTTCCAAACAATGACTCGCGACTCTCGGAACTCTATCTCCATTATTTATAACTTTAATTTAACGCTGAAAATGGGTCTCCACGCTGCATTTTTAGGTTGCGCGTGCGGCGTCAAAACCGAGTTCGTCACACTCAATAATTTTTTAAGGTATTAATTATTAATTTAAAAAAATAAAAAAAATATGGTGTATTCGAAACACTTCAAAGAATTTGCTCCCGTAGGAAATTTTGCTTAAAGTTAATTTTTCAACAAGTTAGACGATTGTTAATTAACTAAATTTTCTCGAACTTCCATTTTCATTGTACATTAAAAAAAATGTTTAAGTAATTGTCCTATAAATTTTTCGCTTCGTGGAGCCCTTCTTATATACATGCTTAACGAGATCACGTCATAAAAGTTTAAAAAGTTTTAATACTTTGTGTATAATAATTTTATAAGTTGAACAAAAAATGAAAAATCCAAATAATATTATTGAAAATATTTTTTCTCAATTTATTATTACATAATCGTTTTGGCATTCATAAAAGACATTTAATGACTTGAAAAAAAAAAATTCCCTCATTTTTTTATAATTTTTTTTTATAAACAAATAGACTATTTCAATGCTTTCAAGAAAAAATTTCTTAATATCTTATTCTTTACAAAACATTATGATTTTTGAAAAAAAAAATTTTTTTCTTAATAATGATATTTAATTGTTTATAATTGTTTTTTAATATTTCTATTGTTTGAATAATTAGTTAATATTTTTTTTTTCTTAAAAATTATAATTAACCATCTTTAATAGAAATGTAAAAAAATATTTTTTTTATCAACAATTTCATTGTTTTTTAACTTAACAATTTTTTATAAACAAATTCTCAACTTTTTTATATATTTTTTCTGAAACACCTAAAAATAAAAAAAACAACGATGTATAACAAAGTACAGATAAAAACATTTTTAAATTTTTTAATTTCGATTCGATAAAAAAACGAAAAAATTGTTTGTTCAACTTATAAAATTATTATACACAAAGTATTAAAACTTTTTAAACTTTTATGACGTGATCTCGTTAAGCATGTATATAAGAAGGGCTCCACGAAGCGAAAAATTTATAGGACAATTACTTAAACATTTTTTTTAATGTACAATGAAAATGGAAGTTCGAGAAAATTTAGTTAATTAACAATCGTCTAACTTGTTGAAAAATTAACTTTAAGCAAAATTTCCTACGGGAGCAAATTCTTTGAAGTGTTTCGAATACACCATATTTTTTTTATTTTTTTTAATTAATAATTAATACCTTAAAAAATTATTGAGTGTGACGAACTCGGTTTTGACGCCGCACGCGCAACCTAAAAATGCAGCGTGGAGACCCATTTTCAGCGTTAAATTAAAGTTATAAATAATGGAGATAGAGTTCCGAGAGTCGCGAGTCATTGTTTGGAAATTTCCTCTACTTTAAGAATCTTGTTTTAAAATTTCTTAAATATTAATAGTTTCGAAGTGATTACCAAAAACAAAAAAATTTTTTTTTTCAACTTTATTTTGTCAATAACTTTTGCAATTTTTTACGTGCTGGTAAACGCTTCCGAAACATTTTTCTAGACATCATTCCGAACAGAATGAGCTATCGCACGTATTTTTAAGAGCAGTATCTCTAATTTCAACCATTTTGAACTTATCGAGTAGACTACTGGTACTTAATACTTTGTACGCTACATCTGTACAAGTGTACGTACTACATATAGCACTGTTAAAATGTGAAACAGTGAGATATTCAGCATAGTATAGACATAACAATAATTATAATTAACTGTTACTTAGAATTAATATTTTCTCTTAGTACAATAATTATTAAGTGTCTTCATTGAAGTATTGTAATTGCGTCAATTGGCTATTTGACAGTTGTCACGGTAAAATATGAAATGTGTTAAATATGGTTGCATATTGGTTAACATTAATTAAACAATACATTTTTTGCATGAAAATAAATTGTAAATATTTTTATTTTTGAAAAATAGATTTGAGTTTTTTTACCTGTGGACACGAGAACCGAAACGCGGGCGGCCATGATTGAGCATGCTATGACGTCACACTTCCAAAAATATAGCGTTGTGTACTACTAACTACATCGATTATCGTGTGCAATTTACTGAGAAAATTAATAATATATATTTTGATTTGTGCTTTTGAGAGGTTTTGTAAAATGGAGTCAGGCTATACAAAAGCTAACAGTGCGAATTTGCCTAAAGTTGATTCATTGATGGTCGCAAATTTCTGACTTTTGCTCTACCGAGTTTCGGAATGCAAAAACCTCCTTGTAAGTACTGAAATTAATAAAGTAAAATTGGTCAGTCTTGCTAAGTGGTCACAGGGAGATTTTTTTGTAAGTTTTTCCTCAACGTCCCCTTAACGACACCATATTACTAATGATTTTAAATTACTTATAGGTTATATTTATGAACAATATTAGGTTAGGTTTAATTTGTTTTTTTAGTAAATCAGAGGCTAAGTTGATTTCTTCCAAATACTTACATCAAAGTGGTCCTCGCAAAATAATATTGCAGATTTATCAGATGTTAACTGTTGGTCTCGACGTGCTAATTGTAACCACTGTTTTCGACGTTGAAGGCATTTAGGAACGTGTATAAACAATTTGTTAAGAAATTTAATTGTAGTACTTCTACACATAGGCACTGCACATGTCTTGTAGCTTGTCATTTTCACAATTCCAGTGAAAAAGGTGTAAGTTTTTCACATAAAATATCTTCAGAGTTAGAGCATAAACTGTTGTTATTTGAAATGTGACGTCACAGCCAGCAAGTGACAGATGGCAGACTATTTTCGCGCGAATTTCAAATTAATGGATTAAAAGTTATTTTTATTCCTACTAAATAACACTTTTTTGAAAAAATAAATATTGTAAGAGGTATAAAATAAACCTACGAAAATTTTAAAATATTTTTCCAAAAATTGTCTAATAGCCAATTGTTTATATTACAAAATGTACTAATATGCAAAAACTTAATCATAGTGCCTTAATGTGTCTGATAAACGGTTTTAAAGCACAAGATTTTGCGGTTTTTATCATCATAGTAAAAACTAAAAGGGTCTTAATTCAGCAAAGCGAGTTAAATAAAAAAAAATCTTCATTGAAGTCTCGCACTTTAATAAATTAGTTTTTAGTTTAAAACACCTCTTGTTATAGAAACTTCATACTGCAGAAATGAAAGAATATAAAACATTCATAAAAATGTTCAGTGGAGTGAGAAAATGCATAAAGCTGTATGCTCTTCATACGCAATTTTATTTAGATTCCGAACGCCCGGAGCAAACACTTCGACGAAAAAAACTTACCTCTCAAATGGAAAATAATGAACGATGCAGAATTCTGAATCTATTAAGTATCGAAAGGCTGTTCTGTATGTAAGTATAGTTTTGAAATACCTAATTTTAACACATATATATAAATGTTTCCTTTAGTTAATCAGATCATTGCTTGTCCTATGTCAGGCGAAAGCTACTACAGAAACGATTTAAATGCAATTTTCACTGTTGTAGAACTTTTAGAGCATATGAACGAATATAAAAACTCGTGTAAGGTTTTTTTTTCATAAATCCCAAAAGTCATTACAAAACAAGGATTATACAAGTGATGCCTGAATGAATCCTTTCCATTTAAATGCACGTTCTGAATGAACTATCGATGAATCGGAAATTCGTTGGTATGAAATGAAATATGAACACAATTTTTTATTTCCATTCAAGTTAGATACGGGAAAGCGATTATGTATTTAATGTCTTGTGCAAGTGCTTGCACAAGTGGCAGTCGCAATTCCCCCGTTCGTCTTTTTAACTCGGTTAACTAATTAATTCGCAATTACCTAAACAATAACATAACTAGCGACAAGGCTGTAACAGGCGTTACAGCTCGTTAATGTCCATGAGAACACACATCTATCTCACTAACAAAGTACTCGTTACTACCGTCCATCTGACCCATTACACGTACAGTCACCTGCAAAGAAAATTAACCCATCTGTCACTGTGTAGTAACAGATGGTTCCTTTTCTCTGCAGGTGACTGTACAAATAATTAATGCAAAGTCCTGTAAGTAAAACACCTCGTCAACGGTGAGTTTCACGTCGGGATGTCGCTACCAACGATTACACCGTTCAGCGTACAGTGCATACAGTGACGTTCGGAATCACGAATTAACGATGCATTATGCAAACACACGTGTGGGTACTAGTGAACCCGTCTGTTTGTTTGGTCACAGCGCGTGGCATTTCTGATGGGACCAGGATGAAACAATGATCCTATAAAGTCCATCACGTACGTTTACATATTTCTAACTCTAACGTCATCAACGTCGAATCCCTATAATAAAACAATAGAAAACCCGTACAAACGCCGTTACCCAAAAAAGTTGATTACTTTGAAATAAGTTCAATAGATTTTTTTAATCAAATTCAGTGCGGGAAAATGTAAATAGAAATGAACGTCATCGTAAAATGTGAAGCGATATTATTTTTAATTTGCATGTCATAATTAAAATTCTTTAGCAGCATTACAATCCACCAGCTTTACCATGACAGTTTCACTGTTACTATAATCCATCCGTGAAATTGTGGTTGACACATCCTCGAAAAACTTGAAAGGCCAAACCAAAGCTAATATTGTCTCATCGGGGTCGTCAACAAAAACTCCATGAGCTGACCACATCGTACGGGTTTCTACATAAAACTAGTTAGTGTAGCTGTAATTTGTAAGTTCGATAAAACGTAACCTAATTCGCCTCATGCTTATTAAAACTTCACTAATTGGACGAAAGCCTGAAATACGCCACTTGTACGGCACTTCTAGTAATATTCAACATTTTATGTTAACTGGGCCATTCGGTGGGTCGATCGTCGGAACGTAACGTGGTATCTACATGTAGAAGACACCAAGTTGACCGATTCTACGCATAATTACAATGGGAACCGTTTAATAGAGCATCAATATTCTAAAATATTATGTCATTACAGATAACTAATTATTCCACTTACTATCTATCTCAGCCTTTTACAGTCCACAATACATAGGCCTCCACTAATTGACGAAACTCCGAATCCAACAAGTTTCCCGCTGTCTTCCTTACATCGTCAGATTATTCCAAAATTATAGTCGGGGAGCGATCGCGATAGCGAGTTCCGTTTATCGTGCTATCGTCAATTCACACTTGCAGTACGATGTGAGGTAAGCGCAAGTGATATTAGAATGATTACTCGTAGTCATTGCGTTATAAATACTTTTGTTTTACGTGCAGTATTTAACTGAAGCCTCACAAATTAGATGGGTTAATTGTATCACTGTATCGTTGGCAACAATCCTTATGTGGGAGGGGTCAATAAAAGAGTTAATAGGCTTATAATAAGTTAATGCGCTCACCATTCTGAACCACATCTCCACTTACCATCAGGTGGGATTGTGGTCAAGCACTAACTTATTTGCATAAAAAAGGTGTAGGTACAGTTTATTTATTTATTTCATTAATAAAATCACCAAGTCATTTCGGTTTGTGTTAATTGGCATAAGAACAATAATTAATATTTCACCAACATGAAGATTATATAAGATTACGAGATATAATTGGGCAAACTAAGACGAACACCAGGCAGTAGACACGCAATCAATTATTCATAGCAGACATCACGGGGCCCGTCAATTTGACGGCGACTGGGATTCGGTAAGACGTCACAACTTGAATAACGGCGCAGACATCACAACACTAATTTAGTAATGCCTGATGTATTATTCAATATAAGAGTATTTACCGGTGTAAGAAAATCTTAGTTCAGCTTTTGCCAAATTGTGGATTGCGATGGATAACTCCAGGGTATGGAAATAATAGGTAGGTAAACAGGGTGGCGATTACAGAATTTGACCTTTTATATTAGAATATAATCTAAATTTTACTAACAAAAAATAACCGACTTCAAATTCTCAAAAACTACTTGTCAGATCTCGTTCAAATTTATGTGGGACCACATGACAAGCACCAGCTTTCTATTAAAAAAAGAATCATCGAAATCGGTTTACGTGATATTGAGTTATTCGTCAATTTGTCGCGCACATCTTAACACAAATTTACGACTTATGTAGTTTTGTCATGGATGCCATTGTCAGATCTCAATAAAATTTATGTGGGACCACATGACAGCCATCAGCTTTCGATTACAAAAAGAATCATCAAAATCGGTTCGCCCAGTCCAAAGTTCTGAGGTAACAAATATAAAAAAAAAAAAACCAATACAGTCGAATTGAGAACCTCCTCCTTTTTTTGAAGTCGGTTAAAAATTTAATAACTATTACATTTATAAACTTTACCTTTAGTGATATTTGCTTTGACTTCAAAGAGGATGTTTAGTATGTCGAATACTTATTAATATGAAATAATAAACTAGGGATCTACAATATTTTCGTCAGGTCGATACAGTTGCTTAATTGACGGTTGTGATGGCAAATTGGCTATTTGACAGTTGTCACGGTAAAATATGAAATGTATTAAATATGGTTGCATATTGGTTAACATTAATTAAACAATACATTTTTTGTATGAAAATAAATTGTAAATATTTTTATTTTTGAAAAATAGATTTGAGTTTTTTTACCTGTGGACATGAGAACCGAAACGCGGGCGGCCATGATTGAGCATGCTATGACGTCACACTTCCAAAAATATAGCGTTGTGTACTACTAACTACATCGATTATCGTGTGCAATTTACTGAGAAAATTAATAATATATATTTTGATTTGTGCTTTTGAGAGGTTTTGTAAAATGGAGTCAGGCTATATAAAAGCTGACAGTGCAAATTTGCCTAAAGTTGATTCATTGATGGTCGCAAATTTCTTTGCGTGTAACCCTGACTTTTGCTCTACCGAGTTTCGGAATGCAAAAACCTCCTTGTAAGTACTGAAATTAATAAAGTAAAATTGGTCAGTCTTGCTTAGTGGTCACAGGGGGATTTTTTTGTAAGTTTTTCCTCAACGTCCCCTTAACGACACCATATTACTAATGATTTTAAATTACTTATAGGTTATGTTTATGAACAATATTAGGTTAGGTTTAATTTGTTTTTAGTAAATCAGAGGCTAAGTTGATTTCTTCTAAATACTTATGTAGGTCCTCACAAAATAATATTGCTGATAATAATATAACAGATGTTAACTGTTGGTCTCGACGTGCTAATTGTAACCGCTGTTTTCGACGTTGAAGGCATTTAGGAACGTGTATAAACAATTTGTTAGGAAATTTAATTGCAGTAATTCTACACATAGGCACTGCACATGTCTTGTAGCTTGTCATTTTCACAATTCCAGTGAAAAAGGTGTAAGTTTTTCACATAAAATATCTTCAGAGTTAGAGCATAAACTGTTGTTATTAGAAATGTGACGTCACAGCCAGCAAGTGACAGATGGCAGACTATTTTCGCGCGAATTTCAAATTAATGGATTAAAAGTTATCTTTATTCCTACTAAATAACACTTTTTTGAAAAAATAAATATTGTGAGAGGTATAAAATAAACCTACGAAAATTTTAAAATATTTTTCCAAAAATTGTCTAATAGCCAATTGTATTAGATATCATGGCGTATGATTTCGAAATAGCCTCCTGTACTATTATGCATCTGTGATAGATTCTATAATCGATTTGTAATGACACAGACGTCAATGTCGCAGTTTAAAAAAATAGAATAGAAACAAAAGAAATTGAAAAATGCGCGAAAGAGAATCACAATAAGAACAGGCAGGTTGCGACGCGTACAAATAAAAATAATTTCAATACCTTTTGTTGCAGTAGAGCAAAACAAGATGGCTATAAATATTTATAAAGTCAAAGCGAATTCATCTCTCTGTGATTGGGAATAAAACTCCGAAAACTTCTACATACTATAGGTGCTGTGTTTATCTATCAGTTTTAAATCGAGACAGACTAGTGAACAATAAGCATTAGAATCAACTAAAATCATGTGATTCACAGGACTCTAGGGATATAATACGAATGAAGAAGAACACTAAACGTCCATTAGAACCTCTGCCTTATGGTGTATAGAATACAGCTCATTGTATCTCGCCGTCGTTTACAAGAAACGCTACAAAACTGGCAGTGGAGAGCAATTACCCCTTCTCAAGACTGCTCGTTAACTCGCAATTGGCCAAACTAAAAACACTTTTATTTACTAGAACATAGCACACAGAATCACATTTTATTGCAGTTGAAAAGGGAAAAAATGCATAATGTGACTGAAAAGTTTCAGATTAGAGTGTTTGATATTTTTTTCTTTGTAGTAATTGTTTCTGGAAGAACTGTTAAGCTCATTTATTTTTAGCACTTTGAGAAATACATTACGTTTTCTCCTTAGTTTTAATTCCAAGAACTGGAGACAGCATAATCTCTTTTTTATTTTTAGTTGGATATCCTTTTACATTCTCCACATTAATCGATTGTAGCGCTGAAGCTGTAGCGCATCCGTACTAACTCTGTGCATGAAAGACTCGTATTTTTTCTTGTTTTTATTGATATGAAAGCAATAGACAAGTATTGATCCCATTCTTTTCGTCTTTCCATCTGCAGAGTGACAACTGAAACCTATGTTACCTCACCAGCCAATCCCAAATAGAACTTGAGTAATTTGAGGTAGGTAAGGTACATGTCATTATTTAAGGCTGCTAATAGAACTACTAATGCGAAGACAGTGCGTCTTATTCATATTATTACAGACCTCAAACTTTCAAATAAGTCAATATTATGGTATTTGATCCACTCCAATCAAAGTAGTAAGTGATTGCAGAAACTCATTCGCTAGCCTGCAATCCTATTACCTTCTCGTTTCCTTCGCTGAGCGCAGGTAAATACACTTAACCTCAATAATATCAGATGCATTTACATACATAGAGAAGTTACAGTTGAGACATATCTCATCTGATAGTTATTGAATGCGTTTTGGTTGTATAAAGATTGGTATATAAATACTTTCGTGGTAAGTATTTGTCGTCGCATGTTTGTATTTATTTATTCCTTAGGAAGTATACAACCAATCTGTATACAACCGTTATATTAAATATGATATTTACTTCTCGGATACCAGGGTCACATAAACAACTAAAAGGATTAACATCAAGTCCCATAAAAGTCTAAATTATATTCAGTAATCCGACACAAGGGTTACATAAATATTTATCATCATCGCACAACCATAATAGTCGTATAACCATAGCACTTCAACCCATTCACTCGCGACGTTCATTGAACGAGCAACAATGACAAAATCACGTTTCTGTTATATGTCTTAATATGAGTCTGTCATGTGCTGTTGTTGACACTTCACCGGTACCAAAACCATATTGCAAAGTATCCGAATCCAAAGAAAAACCTTTCACCACACACTTACTATATAAATATCGTCAGGATCACATTGCACTGATTCATTGAACTTAATAACATAATCATAATTAACGGAACATGAAACCATTACGTCTTTCTCTCTACGTTTTTCTCTCTACTTTAGGAATATCACCCTAAGTGCCTAAATACACTGTATAAATGTCAATATGTGAAACGAAAAGCATACAAAATGTGAGAAATGTAGGAAAAACAAAGATGTATAAAAATTCAAGTTACAGTCAGTTTCAGGCTCGTTGCAACAGTTACTGCCATTTGAACAAGCTCCGGCGGTCCCAGGAGCATGCTCCGACGACAGATCTAGTAATTTCCACCAACAAGTTTCAACATCAAACTGGGAATAAGTGAGTTCACATTAAAATCATTGTCGGTGAGAATAATCCATTCGAGATTATTTTCAGTTCGAGCTCAGTTGTGTACATAAAATATTAAGTTTCGGAATGCTCCGCGGTTAAAGGTATAGCCATAACTAAAATTTTAATGTGACATCAGTTAAAGTGTGATTCAGTCCAATGATGCACTCGTATTATTAAAAGTCGTTTCACTAGATGAATTTGAACGTTTTCCGGTTCTTCATTCAAAGGTATTAGGTACGTGAAAATAATGAAAATAATTCGAAACTCTTGAGTATTGAAAATCCAACAATACCTTTAGCTGTTTACTACATCTCAAATAGATCCAAAACAAATTTTCTACAGCCGAGATGGAGATCTATAGGGCAACATAGGGATATTCGTCACTTCGGTAGGTCAGTAATATTTTTTTCTGAAAAAAAGGGGTGAGGTGAACCATTGAATTACGGTCTGGTTTTCCTCATTTGTGATGAAAGAGACCCTCACCTTGCATTATTCCGTAAATGGGTTTAATCTAGTACAGTAAGGCGCTCTCACCCGTTAGAATGCCGTTGCGATCAATTTAAGGTCCCTTCTGAGAAATGAAATTCAAAATTAATATTTCTTAATAATCATCTACGGTTTATTGCGCTCCTCTCTCCGCCCTCAAGGAACATAAGCCAATTAATATAAACGATGCTATTCATTTAATTAGAACGATAAAATCGCGCACCATCAAAAATGTTCTACGTTGAGTACGTCGAAATTCAAATTAATAAAGTTTCATTTATGCCAACTTTCCTATGAATACTTACAAAAACGATCCTCCGCTGAGGTTATAGGAATGCGTTGAATACTTTCCATTCAGAAGTTAATGGGGATAAGCGTAGAGTAAAAAGAGCGTTAAAATGAATTGTGCATTTTGATAGAATTTGGAAATACCGGACGATAGTAGAAATTATATAAATCATAATAGGTTTTAATACCATAACCATAAATAATCCAGTTTTAGGGTTTTATCGATTTACGTAATACATAAGTACTATTAAGTCTTCTGTGGTAATACCTAAATAAGTTACAAATCTTACGGTTACATACCATTTAAGGATTATCAAAATATATAAGCAGTGATATCGTGGTGTTTGGAAAGTTGACAATCACTTGCGCGACAATAGGATGCGAATCGTGCACACACCGTGCTTATACTAAGGACATATTATGTGTTTATTAAATACACAACTAGTTATAATATGTAATGCTCCACCAATCCGCACTGGAGCAGTGTGGTGGAGTGTGCTTTGGCCCTCCTCAAGAGGAGAGACCCGTGCTCAGTAGTGAGCAATTAATGGGTTAAAGTCTATGGTTAAAGTCAACCAGCCAGTTATATAGTTATATTATATGTATACATTGCTTTTAATCTATTGTTGTATTACATAATAAACAACTGAACACAGCAAAATTCAATACCAATTACCAATCATAATTAGTATCGCGAAATATACACGTGTTAGTTGTTTTATGGAAAAACAGCCCTCTACACCGCGCGGGTTGTACAAAGACATTGGGGTTAAACAAAAACCTTTCATGCGTCAAAGTGGGGTGCCCGAGCCGTGCAAAGAGCCCGACCGGATTCGCTTGGTTTATCTTTAGAGAGATTCATATAACTCTCACTCCTTTTTTAGTCTACGTATTCAAATATATCAATTGAATAAATAGTGATCATCGCGGATCATGAAAAACTGTACATATTGAAGCGATGCCCGTTGAAATAAGCCTGACGTGTGATTGTGTTGAAGAGGGCCCTCCCTCTTGAACTTGTAACTCCCCTGAGTTTCATCTTGTCTGTCTGTTTATCATTCAGGTACCTATACGACTATAACACTGATGCGTTTGATCTATTTACAAACATCATCAGCGTATTATACATTTATTTATTGATCAAAATTTTACATCAATGTTTAAGATAAACTGCTTGTTAGACGAAACGATTCCTTGATGAATTGCTACTGTGCTAGGCAATGTAACCAAAACCCCTTACAGTTTTTATTTTTATTTTGGAGCTGTTTACAGTTGAGAAAACTACTACGAAGTTATAGAAGGACAAACACATTGTTACTTTTAGTATGGAGTGTTTCTAATACGCATCGTAATGGGTCTTCCCATAGGAATGAGATGTTTTACTGCAGTAAAAAGTAGCCTACGTTACTCTCCAGCCTCCTAACACCTCAACACCAAAAATTACACCATAATATCGCTCCGTTACAACGTGAAAGAGAGACAAACAAACAAACACACTTCCGCATTTATAATATTAGTATGGATGTATAGAAAATGGATGTCATAAAAAACTAATTGTGAATATTTAGAATGAGGAATATGTCAATAGTATAGAACAGATTATTATTGAAGAACTTGAAATATTTATTTATCATGGAGCGAAGTAAAAGGAATATTATTTGATAACCAATACCGTAGGAAACCCTCTCCCGTCGTATACATGTTATAATTATGTTTGACTAATCAACGGACAATAGCATGTAAGTTAAAACGCAAAATTTTAACATCCCTACTACTTCCCTACTAATTACATCCCTACTTTAATAAAACCACAGAAGACATAATCGTACTTATAATAGTAATAAAACTACTTAGGTCAATGTCTAATTAAGACACACAGTTACAAAATTCAAGTACGTAATCAAACAAATTAAGTACTAAACTATGAAGTACCTCAATATGTAGTTTCCCTACATCACAACACAAAAGACCCTTTGTGAATAGATATATCAGTCCCAGGCTCAGCTGTCCCTTAAACAACAGAGGGCACAATGAATCTCGGTCCCCCATCGCCCGCTCGTAATGCTCCTAGCTCCTACGATTTAGGAGACACCACTGTTCCAGGTCGGGTCACTATAAGAGTTTGAAAGTCTCAGACAATGTAATGCTTATCATTCATCATTTTGTCGTTGTAATTCGTGTTTAGATATTTTGGAATGAATTATGCGCCAAAACTATTTTGATTTTTTTTAAGTTTTGCCTAATAATTTCTTTGAAAGAATCTTTCGTTTTGCGTTTCTGACATTCAATGCCCAATACATTTTTATCAATGTATGTGTCTTCGTATAAAAATTTCCTAGCTGACCCTCTCACAAACCGTAGGTATTATAACCTAAGTAAGCTATCCATCTTTAATTACAAAACATACCAGCAGTGCTGCTAAAATTCGTAACCGAGTTAAGGAACAAATAGGGAACTTTCCGGCGTCATCCGCTGCGTTCTACAAGTTTGGACATGTTGCTGCACCCATTCAAAGTTCCACATACATGTTTACCATATTATATGTCGGTGTAGAGTAAAGGAAGTTTTACCTTAATATGCCATAATTAAGAAGAGAGGGGAGATCTTTTCAGTATGCTTAGAGCAGAATACCGAAAAGCAAATTAAATCTAAATAACATTTAATTAAATGAAAACAGGAAATAAACCAGCAGTGAATCTAGCTTGTGTGAATCTGTGTATTCAGTATCGTATGTTTTATTGAGTATCCCGATACTTGCAAAGTGAACTGAGAAAGATTCATGTTTTCAATCAAGATCTAATCTAAGAGAAGATCCATACAAATGTGCACCCATCGCCCATCCTGTAGATATATCGAGGAACAAATATGTAAATTAAGGGATACATGTGAAATTTACCAAAAGGGTGTGAAATAAATCAGTAGATACTTATCGTTATTAAATCTCCCATTGTTGACACAATTCACCCGGTTAAGTTCTGATTTATAATATGTATTCAACATACAAAAAAGCACAATTATTTTTGTACATAAAATTGATAAGAGAATATGATACTGAAACAACTTCACATTTGGTGCCATATTTCTTGGCTCGATAAAACCATTATAAAAATTACACACAATTTTTTAACACTATGCAAATTACAGTCTCGTATCCAACGATGGAAAAGAGAAGCCTTATGAGATTTACAGCTATCGCCCCTTCATACCAATCTTCCATCATAACGAATCTTCAATGAAACTGCGCGTCAAAGACGCTTATTTCAAACACCATTGCGCAATTTGAAGGGAAGTCGCACAACTGGGACGTTATGAAACATCCGTCGATGTAAAGCCGAGCGGATACAATTGTTATTCACATCGCCTCCACCCGGTGACGCTAACCCAGAACAAAAACGATAACTTGTCATGTTTGTGGATCATTTTTTAGCAAACACCTAGGTATTGCTGGAGCAACAGGACGTTATAAGCATTTGCATTCAACCGAGGCGCTACGGAGGACTCGGTATTTGTGAGTGGATAAACACGAAAAATGTTTACTGTTTAGAACTTAACTAATTTTTTTTTAATGGAAATAGCCGGGAAACGAGCTGACGATTCACCTGGTAAGTGGCTCTCGTCGCCCATTAGTAATAGTTATATGGTAGTAATAATTCATTAATGGCATGGACTATTACAATTAGGGCTTCCAAAAATACGGATTTGCTAATTACGTAACTAGATACGCATTTCGATGCTCTAAATACGTATCTACGTAATTACGTAACTGATTTGTTTTTATTAAGGCGAAATTTTTTTTTTGTGTATTTTAGGAAGGAATAGAAATAAAAAATGAAACATCTTCAATTGTTCAAATTTATTATATTAAAAAGAAACTACCGAAGGTAATAATTTTAAAATTAAACTTCAAATCTAAAATCAGTTAACGAATCAGGTAACGAATAGACTCAATCAACAAAGTTTTATTTATTTAAGATTTGTTCTTGTTAATTTGATGCCATAAATGATAATGAACTGAAAAGAGTGGTGACATTGACCTGGATGTGATACATCGGATCAATGCAGGTTGGATGAAATGGCGACAGGTCACAGGAACTATTTGCGACCCACGGATGCCCCTTAAATTGAAGGGTGAAATCTATAAATGCGTGATAAGACCTGTCGTAATGTACGGATCAAAATGGTGGGCTACAAAGAAGATGGTACAATTTGTGGCTACAAAGAAGATATTGTTGGTGCAATAAATAAGACGGATGAGAGACGATTGCTTGTCACAGAGATGAGAATGTTGAGGTGGATGTGTGGAATGACGAGAATGGATAAAGTAAGGAATGAGTATATTAGAGGAAGTTTGAAAGTGGCCAAAATAACAGAAAAGTTAATAAAAAGGAACCGAATGTCGTGGTGTGGGCACGTAATGAGGCGAGAGCAAACGCATGTGACGAGAAGAGTGATGGATATGAATGTGATGGATAGACGAAGGGCACGAGAACAACCAAAGAAAAGATGGATAGATTGTGTTAGAGATGATATGAAAGATAAGAGAGTTAGTGAAGAGGAAAACATATTGCGCCGACCCAAAATAAAATAGGGAAATGGGCAGGATGATGATGATATGATAAATGATAATAAACTCAATGTTCTGTCACCAAGGGAACTTCTTAGTTTGGAACAAATATAGCCGGCGGTAGAAAAGGCTCGTTCTGCTTTAACACTTGTGGGCATTATTGATAATAAATTATGTGATACTTAGAAACTTCTGAAAAAAGTCTTCAAAAACCAAGCATCAAGCTTCGCGGCACAAACACAAAACTCAAAAGATTAATCTTAGACTGGGTCAAGTTTCTCGCAGGTTCACGTGTGGTGACTGACGAGTGACGACTGACGAGTCTGACGACTGAGTATTGAGCAAAATACTCTGTGGTATTGAGACTTTTGTTTTACGAAACTAAAGATAAATCTTGCGGGTTCCCTTAGCCTGCTGCCTCCGAGTTAGATCAAACACTTTTAAACTTTGATTGTGTTAGGTACCCAAGTATCCACAACCAACGGGGATTTCCTTCGTTTTCCGATCACTCAACAAGCAAGCAAGCAACAACCCATAAATTGTCCCACTGCTGGGCGGGGTCTCCTCTCAGATTGTGAGGGTTAGGCCATAGTCTACCACGCTGGCCAAGTGCGGATTGGTAGACTTCACACACCTTCGAGAACTTTTATGGAGAACTCTCCGGTGTGCAGGTTTCCTCACGATGTTTTCCTTCACCGAAGCAAGTGATAATTAACTTCTAATACGCACATAATATTTGTTTTGAAAATTAAAGGTGCGTGCCAGGATTTGAACTCGGGCCCCTTCGTTCGGGAGACCAACGTTCTACCGCTAGGCTATCACTCAACAATAAACTTTATTATGTACGATTAAAACAATAAAGTCTTGCAGATACAAATCGAAGTTATAAAATTAGCCCCGGAAATTCGGAGATCTATACTGAAAGAGTTTTGGTGTTGGCACATACCTAACGTTTAGAGTTGCCCTAATGTAAGTCGGAGTTCAAACTATAATAAATGATTTAGTACAGAATACATAGTAAATACACACATAAACTCACGCCTTTTTCCCATATAGTAGACAGAAATATATATATATATTTTTAATTAATAATATCCTATAAGGTACTTACGTTATTACGGATTTGAAGTCTTCAGTTACGTATTTGTGGGACTTTTAAAATCTGTCCGTAATTACGTATTTGCGTAATTACGTAAGTACGTATTGGAAGCCCTAATTACAATCAATATTAGCAATATAATCCATTCGAGGGGCCCTGGGGGCTGGATTCAGTCGCCTCCTACGACACCCCTGGTGAGGGATTGGGGTTAGTATCCTAAGCCGCCCCAATACGCTACATTATAAGTCGGATTTTATTATTAAAAGATGTGCTGAGGAGTTTCTTTCGGCTTTTCTTCTCCTCCATGACAAAGCACCTTTCCAAAAAGCTGGTCCATTAAAAAATGACGTGCATAAGTGCATCAAAGATACCTACGTGAATAAATGATTTTGAATTTGAATTTGGAACTAAAATTGCTGTAAAGCTAGCGACTTCATGCAACAGAGAAAACGACATAGCCCTGATCATTGGATTTGCAGGATAAACAAAACAGAGGAAGAAGTGTTTTATATTTAAACATATGACGCTTCTTTTACTCAAAAATTTGACATATGCACAACATTGAAACAGTAGAATTAGCTACATGGTAGACATTTCACTCAAAGAGTACGGTACAACTACGATTAGAATAGTGGCATTCACAATCTGTCATCAATACAATGTTTTCTACAGTGTCATCACTAGTTTATTTAAAAATAAAAAAAAACAAATGTGTAACCAGATCAAAAACTATCCAACTTTATCTGAAGTATAATGTAAGTCATTTGATCGACAGCATCATTAGTCGAAGTGAGAGCTACCCGCGGCCTCGTGCCCAACTTAATAGGGACATTTATCACTTTACTCTAAGAGAAAACCACGAAGACTTACTCGGCACTTAAGGAATCAGGTTTGAAACTCAATGGAAATTGCTGAACCAGCATCTTCGCGTTTTGTAATTAACGGTGTTTGTTCCAAGACGAAATACAACAAACATTTTATTCAGCTTTCACTTGGTGATTAACACGAATACAATGTCGTTACAAGTTTGAAATGTTCATGATTATGAAAAGAAATATACTCCTATATTTTATGGGTGTAAAAGGAATGTGCAACCATAACCAACGAGAACCAAGACATGAATATAAACATGGCTCATAAACGACTGTCTCGGTCAGAGAACAAGCCCAAAAGATCTCGAAATTCCGGACCCAATCGCCGGTTCGCAGGGTCAATTGGGATAAAGGATCGTCAAAGGTCGTCCGTTTATTGTTTGTACAGTTGTTAAGGCCCAAAGAACGACTGGCTAGCCCTATCCTAATTAGTCCTAACTTAGGTCCTCTAAATGTCACATGTTGCTATTTGCAGGATCTGTGCCCTCCATATCTAATGGCTATCTATAAATGGTACAATAAAAGCCGTATTTACTGTCTGTCTGATCCTGCACTTAGTTTAACAACGCAATTTTGATGTTGCTTTTTTATGCACAAAAATTACCTAGTTGACAGTAAAAAAAACTACGAAGTGGCCTTATGTTCAATCTTTTAGTGTAGAAAGCAATCCAATTAAATAAATCAATTACCGATATCAGACAGACAGAAAAAAAATTCGCAATGCACAAACGAGACTCCCACGAAACACAGTTGAACAAAAAGTACAGTCAACAGAATCAAGGCGTTGTTTCTGTACCCGAATCAAACTAGTCGCTCACGGTGATGAGAAAAACAACGCAGCGGAAAGAGCACGCTGCCCGCCTCGCAAATAAAACAACGAAATACTTCAGCAACGCAGCACAAGTTAGTACAAAGCTTTATCAATGGCCAGTGAATAAACGTGGGCTCAAGTTAGAAGAGTTTGAGTGTTCACGTGTAGACTTCAAATTGTAAAATGCTCCATTTATATTTTAGTTCAAACCAACGTACTTCATTCATAGAAAACCCGACGATAATGTTATTCAATTACTTGTCTAATTAACACCCAATTTACCCTTCTAGAATAGGCGTTGATTACGATATGTTACGCCTTGTAATTTGATCGATGTCGAAGTCGACGACTGGTGCTACGCTAGCATGGGAATCATAGTAACATCAGGTGGCCAGTCTACCTATTGTCGGCTTTTGAAGGCAGATGAATATTAAACCAGAAACACAAACAAACTTACACACATTTGAAACGCATCCGCCCATAACTAACAACATACTAACCACCGAACGTCCCGTTGTATAAAATTAAAACTTTGTGAAGCGCTCTCCGATGAAATGAAACTATTAGCGAGCCGGCTTGTTTTGTTCGCGCCGCCGGCGGTTATTTGTGGAACAAAGCCAACAGATAAAATCGCCACAAAGCCACGGGTCTCCACCGATACAGCTTTATCGCATCGGTTAAACAAATTGTTTATGTCCAAGCCAAAATTGTTAACAGGACAGGATTGTACGACATACATCTACTCATATTTTTTATGTCATAACCCGACAAAAAAGTAAATTGATCGATGATGATAAGGTCACCAATCTGTATATCGAGGACGTCACCGATGTGTTAGGGGATACATCCATCCATATATTACGTCACACTAATTTCATGACTTTTTGACCCGTCCTTGTAACAGCTAGTCATATTTGTGAGACCTCCCCCCCCCTAGTTTGACGTCACATGTTATGAAATTTTACACTGAGAAATTATAAAATTAAAACAGCAGTTCCGAAATAAGTTTTATTTTTATGTTTTAAATATTTACCTACACATACCAATTATTCGATTTTGAGTTTGATTGATTTAGGACCCCTTCCACCCTTTGTCACACTACATCGACCCCGACGTACTTTATGGATGGCCCCTTATGTGTATTGGAGGTTGGATCCGCTTTGGAGGTTGGTACTTAAGCAATTACCTCAAACCTCTCCATTGAATCCAAAGCTCATAGCTGCATCAGCGCAGCGCAAATGTAACAGCAGTACACACACGGTCGAACCTGATACAGAACCTGTATAAATACATAGTTGTTTCCTCTATCAGTTGCTTTTTATTAAACTCGTACCAGCAAGATACTAACTAAATTTTAAATATCGAGAAACGTTTTACGAACCGACAGTCCAAATGCGTAGCACTTCCCTACGCTGCATTGAGCGCTACGAGAGCTACGAGAGCTACGCCGGCAGTACTAACAGATAAGTCCGTAGCGCATTGGCGAGTGCTACGTGACGCCAACTAAAGACTCCGGCAAACAGAGAGCGTTCGAGTGTTTGACTTTATTGTTACGTGGGGAGCGACCCTAATGACTTATGCACCTTTAAACATGAACAGGGGTGGATTAACAAAGCGCTTTTGATTTTTTCGCACAAAAAGACGGAAACAGCAGCACCGACGGCACAGATTCTTTTTTCTATGCAAATGTGTTCAATGAAAACGTGTGAATGCCGGTCTAGATTTATTTCACTTTGATAAAAAAATACACAATCACGTCAATGGAAAGTATATCGCTAATTTTCTTTTTTTGCATTTAGAGTGCTTCCATAAATTAAATATTTATATCGTAATATTTAGTAGAAGACTTAGAAAACAAACAAACGTGAATAACCTCGTAAATGTCTCATGAACATTCTGCTTTCTGTTTTGAACATGTGTTTCTTTCTTGGCCGGCAATATATCAGCTAAGATTAAACTGATGTTAATTGCCATCGGGTTGCTAGGATCGCAAGATCCGACCACCGATCATCCTAAAGGTTATATCTTAATTTAAGTTTAGTATTAATCAACGCAACAGCCTCAAACACTTTAACTACGGGATATAAACGTTATCTTAAAAGTGTTGTATGTAAATCGTAGCTAAGAAGCCCGCCTTTAATCCTCCCTTGAACTAATAATAAAGCTATCAACGGTACTCCACCCACGCCGGCGAATTTCTGCAATACTTCACAAAGTTTTCGACGTCCGCCACAGGGAAATGAAGGGTCATGGCGCGGATTTTGTGTATTTTATATGTTTTCCTTAACAGAAATGTTATGGATTCTGATGTTAGTGTTTGTATTTCTTTAAGTATTATTATTACATGGCTGTGAACTGTGATGTAATGAAGCTAAGTAGCAACACATATCTTTTAAAAATTATTGTCCGTTTGGTATAATTTTTAACCGATTTCAAAAAAGGAGGAGGTTCTCAATTCGACTGTATTCTTTTTTTTTATGTTTGTTACCTCAGAACTTTGGACTGGGCGAACCGATTTTGATGATTCTTTTTTTAATCGAAAGCTGGTGGCTGTCATGTGGTCCCACATAAATTTTATTGAGATCTGTCAACGGCATCCATGAGAAAACTACATAAGTCGTAAATTTGTGTTAACTTGTGCGCGACAAATTGACGAATAACTCAATATCACGCCAACCGATTTCGATGATTCTTTTTTTAATCGAAAGCAGGCGCTTGTCATGTGGTCTCACATAAATTTGAACGAGATCTGACAACTATGTAGTTTTTGAGACTTTGAAGTCGGTTATTTTTTGTTAGTAAAATTTAGATTATTTTATGTACCTACAGATAAAATTATTTATCATTATTATTGCATGGCTGTAAAGCTAAGTAGTAAACCCGTATCTTTTAAAAATTATTGTCTTTTTGGCATAATTTTGTACCTACAGATAAAATTCTTTATCACGTTATAGACTGACTTTCCAGTCTGTTCTGAGGTAATTACTTACACCTACGATTCTATTTGCATATTTGAAATATTGTACAATACCAAAGAAGTAAACAAGTAAATCGTGAAGGAATCTCAAACAAACTCGTGATAAACTTACTAACTTCAACTGTATAATATCGTGATGTAACGAAACTAAGCATAACATTTAGATAACAAGAAATACAAGTGAATTCGTTGCAAACATTTCGACTAATATCTAATATCGTCAAGTACTCCGCTTCATGTCAGTAAGATAATTGGAAGAGGCAAGACGCAAGACGTAATATAACATGATGAAACGTTCTAGTGTTTAGCGAGACGTAATTAATCTCGACCAATCCGAGCGGGCGGACGGCGGACATTTCGCGGACGCAGACTATACACGACGTATTTTGTGGCCGGTGACATTTAATAAAAAGAATGAGGGTCCCCTTTCAACGACACTACCTACGGATGGTTTGACTTGCGACTAATCGAGCGAATGAAATTTAAATATATTTTTTACGTCTTATGAGTTAATGTTTGATTTACATTCTATCGAATGGTAAGCGGTGGTAATGCATAGAAATAACGGAATTATAGTCTTGTACGAGGTCGGCCTTATCTGAGTAATTATTTTTCAGAACTGAAATTGGTGTATGAACTAAACTATGTACTTTTCTGGTAATATAAAAGCGATCCCACAATTTATATTACCAGAAAAACAAATGTGCCTTATTCATTCTAAAAGCCACAAAAAAACAATACCTTAAAACCAACCTTACAATGTTTCCTTAGGCAAATACTTAAGAAGATTTTCAAAGTGCTCCAAGAGTATTTCAGTGTTCTTAACACTTAAGAGTCAAATTAAAATGCTCACTCGCTGCACATTTCAGCTTGCATCCCGGAAATATTTTAAGGTTTCACGTCAACTTCATTACACATAGTCGTAATAACTTTATCCTCACTGGCAGGCGAAGGCCTCGGAGTATGAACAGGGAATAATAAAAATAAACTTAAGCCGTCAGAGAGTGTTTGAGATAAGTATTTATCAACATTGCTGCTTTACTTTCCACAAAAAAAAATTAATACTCCAAACGAATAACTTTTTATAATGATTGTAATTATTTACCATTCATTGTAATTATTTCACATTGCTTATTTAATATTCGCATGCTTTTAATGTTGTATGTAGTAAAAGAACAGATTAAGTCTGATGATAAATTGATAACCGCCGCCCGTTTCGTAACACTAGTGATTACCATCCTAAATATAAACAATCGTTCCCCAAAATAAGGAAAAAATATAATCATATTGTTACATCATTTTAATGTCGTATTTCCTTCCAGCTTCTACTTTGTTGGTTACTGTGAAAGTTTCAGCAACTTTGTATCCCAAAGCGTTTGGCAACGACGGGCTGGCCTTAGGATACAAAGCTCGCCGATGAAATATTGAAAACTGCCACAAAGAGACCGAACCAATATGTAATATTTTATTGAATCGCAAAATGAACGTTCACTTTTGGTACATTTGCAGTTCCCTGTTGTTATTTGCGTTTAAATTGTTCTGTCGTGGGCTGTGATATTAACAACATCCTTATTTCATGACAGTGTTCAAAGCTGTTATTTTTTTATTCTGATTTCAAAATATTTATCCGATAGAAAATTAAAGAAACATTTTATTATATTTGGATTGAAAGTACCAAGTTGTCATAAAAGAGCAGCATTAAACACATCCCTAAAATCCAATAAATCCAACAATGTTTTTAATATGTAGATTAAAACAATAAATATTTGGGTAGTACCAGGGACTCATAAAGTAGGCTAATATTGATCAACCGATGTTTACGCTCGAGTAGCAATTTTTCCAATCTACGTACACAGTGTGCTGATCCTCTCAACATAATGGCTTGTGCACACACTGCGGGGTTGATGGATAAATATTGGTTCTCATACTCCCGCAATGGCTGAGCCACGTGCATTTGTGTGCGCCTTCCTCGTAAGTAGCCGTATGGTGTCTTAAAATCATCCATCTTAAAGAAGTTTCACTTCGTAAAATAAATGTCAATATTTCCCGCCCCGTGTCTCTTTCTTGTACGTTGGTTTAAATTCGTAATTTCAATCGGCGAAGTAAGAAGTAAATAGGGATCATTTGAAGGTTCTGAAAATGAACTTTGTTTAAAGATTTATGTAAGAATTGTTGTTGCAAATACAAAGTCACAGACAAGAAAATCAGGATCCAAACGCTGACATTAATACACGGGGTGTATACGACGACGGGGATTTTATCAAAACTGATTTTTGGCAATTTGAAACACTACGTTTCAACCGCAAAAATGAGATATTTCATGACAGAGTTCAAAGGGGCCAATGCATCTGTGATACATTTTAAATAAACTCCCCGACTTATTAGTAGTCTTGGGCGAAGGCCTACAGAATTTTTACTACAGAATTAATTGGTACGCTTCACTAATCTTGTAAAGATTATGCAAAAATCATAGGTACGCAGATTTCCCGACTATATAATTCTATTCACCGATACAAATGAATGTGAAAACTTATAAGAACCTGCAAAATTCATACCCAGGTACCGTCAGGTACGTCTCCGTACGACTGACTAACTACCCAATTAGTATTGTCTACAGCTTGTTTAGTTTTACAACCAAAACACTTGACATTACAGGAGGCGATCAATTACCACAAATGGGTGCAAGCCAAGCTAACTTGAACTTTAATCTCGCGTAAATACAACTTGTTAGGAGGTGACGGCGGCGGCTGTAGTATGATCGAACGTAGGACCCATGCGAGTAATAGGGTTGTTTATTAATTACTCGGAGGGCTGACAAGTTGGTGCAAACAAAATGTGGAAATGTACGTTGAAAGGCGTAAGCAAACGGCCACACTATACGGAGTTATTGACCTACCTACGTTAATACCTACGTATTTATTTACAAAATTTTGTATCAAAAGATAATTTCGTATGTTATAAAGTTAGTTTTGAAAAAAACAAAGCCTGGTTTCGAATCAAAATAATAATAATAATAATAATTGATGGTGTTCCATCCATCTTTACCTAAGCCTCACTATGTTAAACAGTGCAACGTGCTGAACAATTGGCGAGGCTATGGAAGTTTCCTTTTATTACTTTACTGAGCTCAATACAACTCAATTTCAGATTTTTGTAACATAAAAATAGTTAGATGTATTAGCGCTAGGGCATGCAATTATCCGCTTATTTTGGTATCCGGATATTTCGGATAATTTCTGAATACTATCCGGATATATCCGAATATATCCGGATAGCGAAAAAAAAACAGTGATGCTAGAAGACTAGCATCACTGTTTTTTTTTCGCCCGATGAAAAAGCAGACGGGCCAACTGATAGTAAGTGGTCAGCGTCGCTAATGGACATGACCAATAAAAGAGGAATCACCAATGCATCGCCGGCCCTGAAGGAGAACTCTTTTTGCATCTTTTTTGAAGAACCCCGATGTTTCTCTTAATTTCCGAAGGTTGAATGGTAGAGAATGCTTTTAGCATTAAGTCAGCCTTTGTACCTTTTACATAACTGTAAGGTTCAAGTTGTTTAAATAAATAAATAAACCCCATGTCATAGCGCTCCGGGAATACCTCAGAAGGAAGCTCATTCCACAGTTTGCACGTGCATGGCAAATATGATCGTGAGAAGGAGAAGAGAGGTTCTCCACGAGTCCAATCGGTGTGGATGAAACTTCAGCGAGTGGTGCAATGATGAAAAGCTGAAGTAGGCATCAAGTCAAACTATTCCTCGGAGCACTCACCGTTGTAAAGTCGGTAGAACACCCAGAGAGAACCGATATTTATTCTGAAACTCGGGTGTTTTAATCTGTGAGTGACTCGTGGTTCGTTGACAACTCGGACCGCGCGTTTCTGTATAGCATTGAATGGATTAAGCTGATATTGTAGTGCCCTTGCCCAGAGGTGAGAACAATACTACATGTCAGGCCTGATCTGGAGCTTGTGTAGGAGCCTCGCAGTGAAGTACTGCTTAGCCCGGTTCAGGACCGAAAGCTTTTTGGGAGATTAGCTTGGCTTGCCTTCTGAATGACGCCAATAATGCACATCACTCGAGACGTCAACTCCCAGAATCCCAAAACGTTTACTCACGATGAGCGCGGTACCCTGGAATTGAGGCGTTATGACAAATGGGGTTTTCTTAGCGGTAAACGCGCAAACTTGTGTCTTCACAGTCCACTGGGAACACCGGTATTTATAGGTTTCATAATTATCTGAGCAACAACCGTCTACAATTACCTTGATGTGTCGCACAGATAGAAAAATGGCTACCCAACTACATAACTTCTCAGAGATGGTAACTTCGTGAGAAGGCCAGACCCGGTCTTCATGCCTTAGCGATATCTAGGTTGACTGCCAGAGCTTCCCCATTGCGATCAAGAGCCTGAGCCCATCAGTACTTAAGATAAACTAGAAGATCACTAGCTAAACGACCGTGGCCAAAACCGTATTGTCGATCATTGATCACCTTAATTATAATCTTCCACATACATATCTTGAGATCTGCGTGTTATTACTGAAGCAGGGATGTTATCGCTACAGGCCTATAGTTAGCCGGGTCAATAAGATCACCATTTTTGGTCGTCTGGTCAACTCGACTTCTAGGTAAACTGTATACTGTCACGTGCATACTGTCAAGGCGAACCCTCAAGAAGGAATCCTTGTTCCGGGAACACAACTATGCATGTGTCCTTAAAAAGTACTAGAACATAATTTTTTACTTCGTACTCTGTCACTCATTCCTTTCAATATTTATGGGGAGTATATCATGCTATAAGCCTTTGTCGTAGCTTAAAGATCAATAACCTGACTCACAGATGATACCAATGTATTTGCGTCAAAGGAGACGGAACTTGCTCACCTTTTCCGCAGAGCAGAGCGAAAGAGTGAACTTATCGGGCTCACTCACGACAAGAAGATAACCGAAATAATGCTTATCGATCTCATCAACTCTTTAGGAGTAGAGAACTTTCGTACGTTGAATTCGTCAACGAGTTTGTATACCTCGAAGGTGTACTTAATATCCAATCAAAGAGGATGTGGGAAGGAAATCGAGTCAAAAGCGAGAAACATGCCTAAAAATGCTATAAGCAAATTAATGAAATATGGCAAGATGTAAAGATCTCTAATGTCACCAATACCAGCTCAAGACATTCGTTTTCTCGATATTTTATATGTCAGGGAATCATGGGCGCATAGAGCAAAAGAGTGAAAGAAAATAGATGCTTTTGAGATGTTATGTTCGATCAGGAAGCGTTGCATGCCACGGTCTGTCAAGATTACCAATATTGGCTCAACGCGGCAACGTAGCTTCAATAGACTAGACTTACGAAGATATTATCAGTGAAATCCTTGTGTGTTTTGGTGACATTTACTGTTGCAATGCAATCGTCCTGAGAAGGTTGGTCACCAGGAAAAGTGAAGGGAGTTGATAAGAGCAGTGAAGGACCTTCATCAAGGGCACGACCTCAGTAATAAGGATGCAATACAGAAGTAAAGTATCAATTGTAAAGTGATAGTGGCTTTGCTTTTTATTTCTCCCTCCAGCAGTTCCCAACGCTGTTCAATTTCTGTAGTCAATTGCTATACAACTGCTCGACTTCAGCTTAGTTTTTGAGCTGTGCTTTATAGAAAGCTTGGCACGGCATGTAGATTCGCCAGAACCAGGTTTCTCCTCGATGGAGTAGCGTGAGCGAGTGCTCAACCACCCAGACCAGCCGTTGCCTTTATTACCTACCTACATATTATGTATTGATTACGTCACCTTTTCTGTGTTGCTATTATTGAAATTGCAAACATGATTAGGACATTGCTTATACACTTGCATTTATTGTGAAGAAATATCGGGATTGGCATTTTTTATTTGACATTAAGTCGTATTTTATGCGAATATTGTATCTATTCTACAGTAATACAGTTTAAAATGTTATATTTCGGTGCTTTTTACATATTTCAATTGAAGAAACGTATAAAATAATAAAATTAATTACTATCCGGATTATCCGGATAGTAAACAGCCCAATATCCGGATACTAAATTCGGCGGATATCCGGATAATTCGAATATCCGAATATCCGGATAGTAAGCCCTAATTAGCGCGTTCATTTCCAGCATTGGAGCCAGTAATAAACGGTCCCCAGTTCCCTCCAAAATGGGTCAATACTGCCGGTTTGGGATGTCTATAGACAGCGATGAGTTCAAACATCAGGTGGCTTGTCTCATTTATCAGAGAAAGGAAAATTATCAGTTGTCACACCCTACAGTGGCCCTATTCACTAGCCAACGAGGCCGGTAGGTGTAATCGCGTGAACAATCCGACGGCACGCGACCGGCTTTCGTTTAATTAAATACCTTTTATGCCCTCACAACACATCGCGGTCCCGCACCGAGACCGATACGCATCATCAAATGGAAATACGGCATGTTAATTAAATTTATTTCCGTTAAGTTAAGAATTTTCGCTCTGCTGTTATTGCTTCATAAATCTTGTGACGGGAAATTGAACGCTCGTTTAAAATTACATTTCGACAATTGAACGTGGAAGGTTCGGAAATTTTAAAAATTTCAAGATAACAATTTCAACTGTTTTATTTCCTAATATTTTATTTAAGTATTTATGAATTGAACTACAATTGAATGTGAGTTTGTTAACGTTTATAACTAAAGTATAAGATATGATATCATAGCAATAAATTGTGAACCATTTAGCCATTACATAGAAAATACATAGAAAGTTTCTGATCTGTAGTGAATTTTGATAAAAAGTTTTTTGATCAACGTCTGCATCATTACATATTGACGATCATCTTTTTCTTTTACTTAAAATAAGTTAATGCTTGACCACAATCCCACCTGATGGTAAGATAGAGTATAGATAAGTAGATATATAGTAGGTATAGATAAGTAGAGATGTGTTCCAGGATAATAAGCGCACAAACTTAGTAAAAGCCTATTCACTCTTTCCTTGAAGACATCTACGTCATAGGCGGGAAGGAACACTGGCAACCCGGACGCAGGCAAGCTATTCCAATCCTATCTTAATCCAAATATCCTAATTAATTAATGCCCTGACCAGAGGCACGTAAAGGTACATTCGCAGAAAAAGTAACAGGACAGACAAAGAAAACAAGGCATCAGCTTACCCTTTTCGTTGAAAAATAAAATCAAACGCACCAGATTTCTCTATTCAGTGTCTAAAATGTAGGTTCTAGTCTGAACAACAAGTTTTGAAATAACTGAATTAATTTGCCCTCAATCATTTAACAGAAAAACAGCTTACTTTCAAAACAGAGAAATCAGTTTGCTTTACCAATTAAAAACAGGGGAACCAGCTTGCCTTACAAATACAAAAACAAAAGAACCAGCGTGCCTACAAATGTAAAAACACAATTTACATCGAGATTCACAACCCGGCTTTAAGAGTGAAGTGCGTAAACAATCTGAACAAACGTAACAGTTGGCGAGTCCGTGTAAAAAGTGTAACGTAATAGCGACTTGAGAAGACAAGGGCAATTTAATTATCTGGAAGTACTCTGAGAAATATGGTTCAGTGTCATTATCACAACCTGTTAACTGGCTAGTTCGGAATGCTTTTTCAGAATTTAAGGCAACAATCCGTACGGTGGAGACTAAATAACTTCAAACGTCGTCTTTGATGGCACCATGAAGAAGGTTTAGGCAGGGTTTTTATGGTGTAAGTCCAAAATTTAATAATGTCAGATAATAATAATTAATTTAATAAGGTGTTGATCAATACACTTAGGAAAAAACGAAAATGTGTTTTTCCTTTTATACATAGTTTTTTTAATAAAGTTCAGCCAAGTTGGGCCATGTTAGTAGTAAGGTCAAGTGACATGGTATGTGTTCAAATTACGTGACGTTCTCTACTCACTTCCTTAGGGAACTCTAATTTTATGATTGTTTTATAGCAAAAATAATTACTTTTCTCGATTTCACTTCTTTCCAAATTATTTCTTAATCGAATCGAATGGACTTATTATTTTAATAAATTAGAGACGAGACAAACGTCTGCCATAAGCAACAGTACCCTTAAACTGTAAACATACAATGCAGGAGGTCACTTATAACTTGAGTTCTAACCAAACGTAATGCTCATGTCGCTACAAATATTGAAATCGATAGAAATGAGTGGTACACATGACAGCTAAACCAATGTCCGCTTCGATAATTTCTGTCGATATCACGCGACGAGTGGAACCCGCTGTACAATTATACATAGATTCACAAACTTAACGATACACTCGCATAGGTTTTCACGATTTCAATTTCTTAAGTAGACTTAATTTACTTGCTCTCCCAAATTAATATTATTTTTAATTTCTAAAAGATATGCAAATACTAGGAAACTTAGGAAAGTATACTTTGAAAATATAATATTTCAACTGGTTCAACATGTTTAAATGTTCGATGCATTTGCATATCTAGTCCAAAACTTACAAACCGTAATAGGCCACTACATTTCAAATCGAAACCGACGTGTGGTGAAAAATAGGGAGTCTTATTTTTTTGTCACGTGGACCGAAACAATGCACGGCATGGATAGGTCTTTTGTTAGTCGTATTTTACCCATTGCCAGCGTGATAGACTATGGCCTGTACCCCTCACATTGTGAGAGGAGACCCCGCCCCGAGCCCAGCAGTTATGCGACAATTATGGGTTGTTGCTTTGCTTTTGCTTTGCTGTGCAGTCTCAGCCAGTCCCCCCATTCTTTTAGAATATATACGTAAAATCTTATTTGCTTGTAAAAATAACATTAAATACTATGTGTGATGTGTTTTTTGTTTGTTTTTACTTACTTTATTTATATGGTATATTTTAATTCTCAAAGCTATTAATAGATCAAGTTATAATTCAAGCACTTAATTTTCAAGTATTTATGCCACGGTGGCACTAAAAACCAAAATCTCATAACAAATGAGCTCAGTTTATTACGGGCAGAGGACGTAAAAGTAATGTCGTGGATTTATTCAGTCCACTCCCGGCAGCAACGGCCCGCGGAAATTAAATGCACGGAGATGAATACAAGGAGCTCGCTCTATTTAACCTATTCATAAATTCGTGAATTATCGTGTAATGCTGAAACATCTCATTCACAGGATGTTCGCGCGAATGGCTTACATATTTAACGTCGGAATGAGCTGAATAAATATAAATGGAAGCTGCTCTTTTCATTCAATGTGCGTAAATATTGAAATGTAGACTGAAGCAGCAGAGAAACACAGAGTGAGGACACATCATGGAATATGGTCATTGCCCGTATTAGGTACTAGTACCCGGATGACCGAGTTTTGCTCGTTTTTTTTTTAGTAAATTTTTGGAAATTAGGAAAGTGTTTTTTTGGAAATCATTGGAAAATCATTACAGAAATAATTCTTTCCTAATGAGATCTGCACTTATAGCAAACGAATTGAATGACTTCCCCGAATTCGATTTGTTTAACACGTCACATGCAAGAATAAGGAACAGATTGTCTTCCAACTGGTTTAGGGCGAAATCGTTAATATCCTCATAGTTGACATACATTTATTTAGTGATTTCTTTGTTTTAAATTTTAATTATTTTTTATTTTGTGTTTATAAGCATTCGAGATATAGAGTCAATATGCGAAAGCAAATAAATGGTGTATAGATTTTTAAGTATGTTATTTGTAAGTAGTTAAGTATCACTGTATGCTTTCCGAATACAATAAAATAAAATAAAATAAATTACTATATCCTAACATAATAACACTTAATTACATTGAATAAACAAATATATTCAAGCAACGCAGCTCCGGGAAAATCCTAATTAATGCACTAAGATGCAACGAGTGCTCTGTCGATTTGATCCCGTCATGAAATTTAAAAGCCGACACGGCCCAATATTTCAAGACTCCCTGGGGAGAAACGTTATTCATCCGCATTTGAATATTCAAAGGATATTTCTGGCCGGACCTGAGGATGAATGGACGCCACGTTTGCTTTCGTAGAAAATAGCTTTTTAAAAACAAGTCAAATGGTTATCCTGAAACTGTGGATGGAATAAAGCAATCTCTTCGATTTAAGATAATGGATTACCATTTATCAGACACCTTAAGTATATTGTGGGATAAGAGAAAATCGTAATTCCTTCAGGATTAAGCTGGATGGTAGGTATACAGTTAAACAACCAAGACGAGACAAGGGATCTAACGCTACAGCTTTCTCCGCTTTGTAACTTGTACACCGTAGCGTAAGATATAGGCAAAATTATTGACTACAATTAGCTTTCATGGTTTGTGTCTAATGGAAGAAAATGATATGTACATTTTCCTTGGGACCTTTATACATCTCTGAGGTGCAAGGGGCAAGAACTAATGAAACATTTAAAATTCTTTTCATAGAAACGTTCTGCTTACGTCATAAAAATTTCAGTTGCTTCTCCAACATTACATCATGCGACTCATGCGAGTACGAGGTAAATCGCTACCCCATAGGTACCTATCATTTTAAGAGCTACATTTATTTTTCTCGGAAATGATATATCGATTCCGTTATTACAGTAACTATGAAATGATCGTGATAATCTCAATTTAAAATCTTGGGCGGTAACTATATATCTACACTTCGAGAGAAAAGTGCAAGAAAATCAATTTATACAATTAAAAATTGTACAGTGGCAGCCAAATGCAATACTAGTTCATATTATTCAACTTGAATCGTGGTAGTGAATTAATTTTTCTATATGAAATTCTCATATTTATCGTATTTTAAGCAAATATTTCATTGTATTTTACATCCTCAAGCGTACCCGTAAATCGCATTACCGATACTAGGTATCTAAGATGTTTCTGTGTGTAAGATTCGTACGCAAATAAAAAGGATATTAGTATCAAACAAAACAGTAAAACGCGGGAGGTAAAGATGTTTATCTTTTCTTTTTGTGGCATTTCACCGGCAGATAAAAGCAGCGGCAGGAGTCGCTCGCGGCGACACCGGCGTGCGAATTCAAGCGCACCCTTTCGGCATTACAATTTAAGGACTTTATTACATTTCCTAGATTCACACACTGGCTTATTCCTATTTCGCCATATCTTGTTTCGGTATTTATGGTCGCACTCCTAAAAAACATCTCGACCGATTTTCATGATTTTTTGTGTATATTTGGGAGACAGGTATAAAAATAGGTCGTGTAGTATATTTCATACTACTAGATGATTAGGGATTCCAGAGAATCGGGATTTATGCGAAAAATTCTCCCACGTGAACGAATTCGCACGCACAGCTAGTATAGCTATAATAATGTGCTGTATTAAAAGAAGCTTACGTTATTTTAAAAGCGATGAAGATGAAGCGATGTCTCATTAGTGTGTTCATTCGAGACTAGATTTTAGAGATTTGATGTTAAGTTAGTATTAGTCTACTTTGCAACAATCCGCGTTTAACATGTATGATGGTATATACTTTAAAACATGCGTGGCACCTCCCTCCCTCCCACAACGGAAACATGCACTACAATAATCAAACGTATATACCAATATACATACCAGCACAAACACGTGTTTCGCCCCGAAACGGAGCATCATCAGGGTAAGTTGACTCTACGATGGTTAGTCGGAAAGTGAGCATCGTTCACTGAGCGTGGCCACGCTCAGTGAACGATGCTCACTTTCCGACTAACCATCGTAGAGTCAACTTACCCTGATGATGCTCCGTTTCGGGGCGAAACACGTGTTGGTTGTTGAGCGTGGCCACGCTCAGTGAACGATGCTCACTTTCCGACTAACCATCGTAGAGTCAACTTACCCTGATGATGCTCCGTTTCGGGGCGAAACACGTGTTGGTGCTGGTATGTATATTGGTATATACGTTTGATTATTGTAGTGCATGTTTCCGTTGTGGGAGGGAGGGAGGTGCCACGCATGTTTTAAAGTATATACCATCATACATGTTAAACGCGGATTGTTGCAAAGTAGACTAATACTAACTTAATAACAATGGATTTCCGCAAAGTAACGCCTGATACTATTAACTATAGAGATTTGATGGTTATTGGTGAAGCTTTTACATGACTAAAATCTCATGGAACGAAAGGAAATTAGTATCTATTGAAGTTTTATTTTCTTTAGCAGACGCTACAGAAAAAAAACAGCAAAAATAAACTTATCTTTATTTACAGGTAAAGCGTAAAGTTATTATTTTGAAAAGCTTGACAAGAGTCTGATTTTAAACAGCACGGTAAAACAAAAACAATACTTGTGATAACACGTTTTAGAACGTAAACTTTAATAAAACCTCAAAGCGTTTCTTCAGTACACCTAATGATAGGAAATAACTTTCCTGCTGTTATAATCGGATCTAGCAAAAGAGCGGGACACTCTGGGGAAATTAAAGGTCAACTGGCGAGTCTGTCGGGGAGATTTACTCGTTTAAGAGCACGATGCTTCATATTAAATAAACAATACAACTAGTACACTGCCTCATTTTAAATATATTTTTACGTAGTAGTTCAGTTATTTCCGTGATAGTAAGCAAGTAACAAGTTGGCAGTGTTAAGCCGTCGGTCCTGGTTGTCAGTAAGCTAACGTTAAGCCATGTCCGGGGCGTTCGGGAGGCATGAAAATTGCTGAAAAGTGCTGGCACTTGTGTTGGCCACTAATCCCTCTACCAATCCGCACGGGATAAGCGTGGTGGACTATGCTCTGGGCCTCCATAAAAGAATAGACCTGTGCCAGTAATGGGACTAATCAGTGGATCGAAGCCATTGGGGCCACTGTGTCTATTAGTAAAATCTCACTGTATTTATAAGTAAATAGTAAGAGTGGATACTTTGCAGTCGGCAGACGGATCACCCATGCACGTGGAATCACTGACATCAAAAATAATGATTATAAATCAACCTTAAGTTTAACCATCTTATATTACTTTTTAATTTTTTCGTATAACAAATTGTCAGTCATTAGTACATTTGACTGTAATATTGTCTAAGCAAAGTCGAAGTCGAAATGCGGTTTACTGATGTAACCCTTAGTTACCTGAATCAAATTACTGTACGTCGTACGATATATCAGGTCTCGCTGCATCCTGCGATACTAAATATATGAATTATAATGAACACTTGGAGGAAGTTTCATTGGATTTCGTCAGGTGCCCCGTGTGGTGTCCGCTGGGGAAATCAGAATTACACTACTCGGCTCATAAAAGGAAGTTATCTCGTTGGAGACCTAAGTTAACAATAACTGGAAAATATGAGGATAAAATCCAAAATACTAACTTTACAAAGTTGATTTAACTGTAAGTTAAATATAAGCTGTCGTAGCTGTCGAGACTCCATCCTTAAGCCATAAATACAAAACAACCACACTATCAATCAATTACAGGAGAAACTATCTTGAATTTATGAATTAAAACGACCATTATACGTACATACTTAAGGCGAGCGTATTCGACCGTTGTAGGCATTTTGTTCACTGCCCTTTACCCCGCTCCCCTGAGTGTAAACTCGACCGCCACGCCGTGAGCCGGCCGCGCGCGGCTGTGAGGTTAATGACCCCGTGCGTAGCTGTAGATCCTACATAGCCTAGTTGGTAGTGGACCTGCCTGCGAACTGCGAAGCGAGGGGTTTCGGGTTCGATTTCCGGCCGGGGCAAATATTTATGTGACAGATAAATATTTGTACTCGTGTCATGGCTGTTATTGTGATGTGTTATATGTGTAGTACATGCCACCCGCGACACAGGTAAATACTTGTAACCTACTGCGGGGGTATGAGTGTGGAAGGGTTTTATTATTATTTTGGTTCTTTTATTTATTTTCTCTGGATATACCAGGTAGTCATAAATAACACGGGCTTACACCAAGTGTTATTTACAATAGGTAACTAAACTAATAGGTAAACTAACATTCTGCTGTTACATGTTCAACATCATTATTGTTACTATCTAATTGTAAAAATTTACGGACAATGCGACATGTGTTTAATATTGCAGCTTTTTGAAGACTAATGTAACTAAATTTAGGCAAGTCTAATATCTTTAAACTATGGAAGAGCTGTTTTGGAATTACACCGGTTGTGGAGATAACTATAGGCACAATTATTACTTTTTTCATTTTCCAAACTCTTGTGATTTCTTCTTGTAGTTCTGTGTATTTTCTAATCTTTTCTACTATTGTCGATTGTAAATTGTTTGTGTTTGGTACTGCAATTATTATTATTATTATTATTATTATTATTAGTAACTGCTCTGAGTTGGGGTGTAAGTATACTTTATTTTGATTTATTCATTGGAATTTTAGGTGTAATAAAATAAGAGTAATGATAATTTTAGCTTATCCAGTGGAGACTAGAGGTGAGTGGAGACTGACTTGAAATTTTATGATACGAAACTGTCCAATGGAGACTAGAGGTGAGTGGAGACTGACTTGAAATTTTATGATACGAAACTGTCCAGTGGAGACTAGAGGTGAGTGGAGACTGACTTGAAATTTTATGATACGAAACTGTCCAGTGGAGACTAGAGGTGAGTGGAGACTGACTTGAAATTTTATGATACGAAACTGGCCAGTGGAGACTAGAGGTGAGTGGAGACTGACTTGAAATTTTATGATACGAAACTGTCCAGTGGAGACTAGAGGTGAGTGGAGACTGACTTGAAATTTTATGATACGAAACTGTCCAGTGGAGACTAGAGGTGAGTGGAGACTGACTTGAAATTTTATGAAACGAAACTGTCCAGTGGAGACTAGAGGTGAGTGGAGACTGACTTGAAATTTTATGAAACGAAACTGTCCAGTGGAGACTAGAGTTGAGTGGAGACTGACTTGAAATTTTATGAAACGAAACTGTCCAGTGGAGACTAGAGGTGAGTGCAGACTGACTTGAAATTTTATGAAACGAAACTGTCCAGTGGAGACTAAAGGTGAGTGGATAACAAATAAGTAGGTACTTACATACAAAATTGACTAATATCATCTAAATACTAACAAAAAATAACCAACTTCAAAATAACTCGAAAACTACTTGTCAAATCTCCCTCAAATTTATGTGGAACCACATGATACGCACCAGCTTTCTATCAAAAAAAGAATCATCAAAATCGGTTCACCTACAAATAAGTAGGTACTTACATACAAAATTGACTAATATCATCTAAATACTAACAAAAAGTAACCAACTTCAAAATCGAAACGAGCTTTTTTTTCAAAATGGCGGACTTGTAGGTATGCCAGGTTCCGTACAAAAATCTTCAAACCCTTTGGATAAGATATTTTACAAGTATGTTGAGAATGATAAAAAGTATAAGAATAATTTAAAATAAAATACCTAAAGATACGTAAAAAATAATAAAAACAAAAAAATTAAAATGTGTGCCATTCACACATTTTAGAACTTAGAAGTGAAACCTTCAAAAATTTTGTTTTCAAGATAATGAGACGAATGTAAAATTTCGGGAAGATGATAATTGTAGGTTTTACTATTCCACTCCACTCCACTCCACTCCACTCCACAAATTTTGACTTTTGACTTTTTTGCCTTTTTTGACTTTAGACTTTAGACTTTTTTGACTTTTTTTGACGTTTTTGACTTGACTGTTGACTTTTGACTTTTTTGACTTTTTTGACTTTTTTGACTTTAGACTTTTGACTTTTGACTTTTGACTTTTTTGAATTTTGACTTTTTTGACTTTTTTGACTTTTGACTTTTTTGACTTTGACTTTTTTGACTTTTGACTTTTTTGACTTTTGACTTTTGACTTTTTTGAATTTTGACTTTTTTGACTTTTTTGACTTTGACTTTTGTGACTTGACTTTTATGACTTTTTTGACTTTTGACTTTTGACTTTTGACTTTTGACTTTTGACTTTTTTGACTTTTTTGAATTTTGACTGACTTTTTTGGCTTTTTTGACTTTTTTGAATTTTGACTTTTTTGACTTTTGACTTTTTTGACTTTTTTGACTTTTGACTTTTGACTTTTTTGAATTTTGACCTTTTTGACTTTTGACTTTTTTGACTTTTTTGACTTTTTTTACTTTTTTGACTTTAGACTTTTGACTTTTGACTTTAGACTTTTGAGTTTTTTGACTTTTTTGAATTTTGACTTTGACTTTTTTGGCTTTTTTGACTTTTTTGACTTTTGACTTTTTTGACTTTTTTGACTTTTGACTTTTGACTTTTTTGAATTTTGACCTTTTTGACTTTTGACTTTTGACTTTTTTGACTTTTTTGACTTTTTTGACTTTTGACTTTTGACTTTTTTGACTTTTTTGACTTTTTTTACTTTTTTGACTTTAGACTTTTGACTTTTGACTTTTTTGAATTTTGACTTTTTTGACTTTTGACTTTTTTGACTTTTGACTTTTGACTTTTTTGAATTTTGACCTTTTTGACTTTTGACTTTTTTGACTTTTTTGACTTTTTTTACTTTTTTGACTTTAGACTTTTGACTTTTGACTTTTGAGTTTTTTGACTTTTTTGAATTTTGACTTTGACTTTTTTGGCTTTTTTGACTTTTTTGACTTTTGACTTTTTTGACTTTTTTGACTTTGACTTTTTTGACTTTTGACTTTTTTGACTTTTGACTTTTTTGAATTTTGACTTTTTTGACTTTTTTGACTTTTTTGACTTTAGACTTTTGACTTTTGACTTTTGACTTTTGACTTTTTTGAATTTTGACTTTTTTGACTTTTTTGACTTTTGACTTTTTTGACTTTAGACTTTTGACTTTTGACTTTTTTGACTTTTGACTTTTGACTTTTGACTTTTTTGAATTTTGACTTTTTTGACTTTTTTGACTTTTGACTTTTTTGACTTTGACTTTTTTGACTTGACTTTTTTGACTTTTTTGACTTTTGACTTTTGACTTGTTTGAATTTTGACTTTTTTGACTTTTTTGACTTTTTTGACTTTTGACTTTTTTGACTTTGACTTTTTTGACTTGACTTTTTTGACTTTTTTGACTTTTTTGACTTTTGACTTTTGACTTTTGACTTTTTTGACTTTTTTGACTTTTTTGAATTTCGACTTTTGACTTTTTTGACATTTTTGACTTTCGACTTTTTTGACTTTTGACTTCAAGAAGTTTTCACTTCAATAATCATTTTTTCAAAACAATTTTCCATTTATTTCATAACGCGCCTAAATAAGGTATAACTTCAAAAAAGAAAACTGTCTCTCAAGCTCCCAGCCGTCACGACGAGTCGTTTGGCGACTGACACATGCTCAAGGGTGGTAGCTATCCATGCGAACCCCATGGAGAAATAATAATAGTAATAATGGTATTAAATTTAAAATCAATATTACCAATATAATCCCTCGAGGGGCCCTACCACCAGCGGGCCGGATTTAGTCGCCTTTTACGACACCCATCCGGCTTGGGATAGTATTAGATAATAATTGTGTAATTAGCACTTGACTTATACCAATACCCAAATACTATAATAGTAACTAAAGTATAAAAACGAAAAAATTTTATTATTTCAAATTACAGCAGTGTGGATACTTTGGACAGTACCTAATACGTAATATAAGTTCAGAAGGCGCGCGCGCCAAATTCGAAATTAAAATTAGTGTCGGAAATTCGACAACGTGCGGCTGCGATGCCGATTAGCACAGGTCCTACCTCGAAGGTGACTGGCGCGAGAGTAAAATTGAGTAAATTAACGCGTCGGGCGTTTCGTTGCTCGTGGAAAGGGAAAAAATAGAAATTGAAAGGGAAGTTTTTCAAAATTTCAAATTATGATCAGAAAGAAATATTGGTATCTATAGGACCTATACTGTGGTATATTTTTTATTATCTGGAAGCGATTAAAACGCGAATAAAACGCCATTTTTATGCCAGATTAGACCCCACTTTGTGATTTATTTCTATCCAATGAAATAATTGCTATCGTGTATCAAGTATGAGGGAACGAAAGAACAAAGACTGTAAAATAACATATATTTTTTTTAGAATTGTATTATGTACCATTTATGAACAAAACACCTTCAAAAATACCATTTCTTGGGATAATATCGCCTTAACTTTCAAAGTTATAAAAATCGTGAGCAAACATGTTCATGCGCTCTTCCGTAGCAATATGCAAAGTAAATCAAAAAGTAACTGTGTCAATGGGGAAGCTTATTCGAATTCGTCTGTGGGTGAAAGCTACTGCTATAGCTGTAGGGCTTCGATACTCTACGTTCGTTCCAAATACGTACAAGGGTCATCATTCGCGACGTTGCGATGGAAATCCAATTAAACACCAAATACCTACTGACTACTTATTCTGTAGAGTTGTCGCGTGAACACATATTTTTAGTAGAATTTAATATCAATGCTTTCTGCTTACATAACGCTACTCTATCGTAGTATTACACATTTATTAGATTCAGTACACTCGTAGTGAATTAATTGTAATGGTAATTTTAAGAACACTATCACATTTGTTTCCTATTATCTTGCCTTTTACGTAATAACGAGCTCCTTCAAATTTCATAACATACATGGTCGGTCGTAGTAGTCAATATTGGAAACTTATTTTATCATAATAAAATATAAGCACACGCCGATACTACATAATTCACAATGTCCTGTCCATATTTCATGTTACTGTCACACACGTCACAGTCGTAGTTTCGCTTTAACGTATTTATGGCCTCTCACATAATATTGTTACTTCTATTGTTTTAGATCACTGAATATGTTTACAATGCAAATTTACAAATTTTGTTGTGTAACGGTGGTAATATAACATGAAGTTCACATCGCGTTTCTACTGAACACCATGACTTTGCAACCAACTAGATACCTACTAGAAATCCCTATGGAAACCACGCAATTTAAAATATCCTAGCTCTATAAGTTGTTTAGAATATATCGAGAAAATAGGATTGCTAACTCGGTTTCCTGATTGACCAACTACGTATGCACAACTAAATGTTCTCGTTACCTACAATATTAAAAATCAACACTTTGTCGGAATTAAAATCAGTCGTAACCTACATGCTCATATCATCTAAATCATGACAAACTACGGCGAAATTTTCCTCAACATCATAAATAGTAATAATAATTTTTCTAACATTATTAATCAGGTTCTACATTTAAAAGAAGATCCACGCAGACCAATGAAACACAAATGAATGTTGACAAGCAGCTCGATCCGGTCAGTTCATGCGAACCCGGACGTGAGGCTATGTGATATGATATGCCCGTGGGTACGATATGCCGGTGGCGCCTTTTTTCCTTTTCACCCGATTGCCCTACTTCTGATTCGGAGCGCGTCGACGTGCGTTAACATTTTAAACGCGGCTGCCGCCGCTAGTGGGAAGTTTGTGAATGTGTATTTTCACCCACCCACAAAGGCATTTTATTCATAAACTAGAAAATAATAAAATACTCCACGCCATACATTTGTTATTTAGCTTCAACTATTAGTAGTTTAGTTTAGTAATTTAAGTTATTAGTGTAAGCATATGATAAGAATAAAGCCGTGATTAACACCAAACACATTTTTTTTTTCAGTTAAACAACCTACATTCAATAAACACTAATCTTCAAATCTTAATATATATAAATTACGTGTCACGTTGTTTGTCCGCGATGGACTCCTACACTACTCAACCGATTTTAATCAAATTTGCACACCGTGTACAGTTTGATCCAACTTGAAAGATAGGATAGCTTACATCTCAAAAAACTTTTGACAGAACGAAGTCTGTCCGGGCAGCTAGTATACCTATATAAATCACGTGTCACGTTGTTTGTCCGCGATGGACTCCTAAACTACTTAACCGATTTTAATCAAAGCACACCGTGTGCAGTTTGATCCAACTTGAAAGATAGGATAGCTTACATCTCAAAATAAAAATAAAAACTTTTGACAGAACGAAGTCTGTCTGGGCAGCAAATTTTATATATTATTCTTTCTGGCCCAACCTCGAATCGAACTCGAAACCCTTTTCCATCAGTGTAATACCACCACTACCAACCACCATCAAGCCACAGTTTCAACACTACAAACTCTATGGTTATAACCAATGAGCATTAATATTATATTTACTGTTTCGTTCAATAAATATAAACTAAATTTTCTGATACTTGTACTATATAAGAGAACCTTAAAATGGTATCAATGACACACTTTGAATCTCTTTACCTTTTCATGCTGCCACCGCGTCCTACTTTTGAACCGCGTCGCGTCGCGGCGCCCGTTAAAATTTTAAATGCCCCGCGCCTTTATATTTTCTATCTGCCGAGAAATCTCAGTTCAATCCTTTGTGTGAAATCGAAGCTAAGCAGCTGGCAACAAAACCGCCCGAGTCGCAATTCTATTGAGTGATTCTGAAGCAATTTAAAAGGCGATTCAAATATTAGCATCAAACATGATTAATGGAAAATGATGTCATGAATAAATGCAATTACAAAGGATACAATATAAAAATGTTAAAAAGTTTGTTACATTCACTCTTCACAATCTACTCTTCTCTTACAAAGTATGGTATGATTGTGTAAGGTACAAAAAATATAAATTAGTAAATAAAGGGTTAACCTGGGCGATATAACTTAAAAGAATACGAACAAAGTAGGAAAAAAAATCACTATAATCAGCCGCTCTTCCGTTCAGCTAAGTGCACAAATGTCAGAAGATGGCTCGGGACAGTCGGGACTCACTCGAAGATAGAGCCTTTACGCCCTTTATGGCTTTATACAATAAAGCTCTTAAAAAGAAAATTCTGAAATATACGATAAACAAGCTAGAAAACTAATGAAGTACTATACAGTTACAGCTAACTTTTAGAAACAAAAGGACAGACGTCCAATTATTCATCAATATTTTCAACATAGCCATAGAGACACTTGTAGTGTGTAGCTAAGACACCTTAATATATAAGTTAGGCTAATGCATATTAAAGGAGTACTAATAAAGACATCATACAAGCAAGACGTGTTATTCTTTTCAATTTATCTCACAATAGCTCTCTATTAGTGAGCCATTTATTGTAGTACAACACCCTAAGATTGTATTGCACAATTACAACCACTGGAACGCCACGACTATAGTATAGTGGTTTATGATACCTTCGTAAACACGTCTTGGGTCAGGCAGCGTGTTGAAACACTAGCAGTTATTTTACAACACTCGACCACCCTTTACAATGTATCCAACCACTTAATAAGAGTGTTATTTACGACACATGCTCGCAAAATTAACATTTCCCGTGTTAACATTAACGCGAAAAATATTTAGTACATATTCTATGCATAAAAATAAGATTTGCGTATGTTTTTGGCCGCAAAACTCAGAAATTGATGGATTGATTTAATTTTTTATACAAAATGGTAATATAACGTAACTAATTTAGTGCGAAATGCCCACGGGTATAGGAGATTTCATGAAATGTTAATAAAATTTTAAGAAGTGTAGTTTAACCACGTAATCTATCTTCTTAAAAATTTAAAAAATTCGCCTCAAATGTTACGTACATTTAATAACGTACTAAATGTCATGTTCTTCGGGCTAAAACTTCAAAAAAGATTGAGTAGTGATATAGGATGTGGGATATGTATCGGTTGTCACGTTCGAATAAATTAAGCGACTAATGGTTATGCTTGGTTGAGTTAAAATATACAAGTTTCCTCATTGAATGATAAATAAAGGCTTAAAGATAAATGAAAGGTATATGAGTAGGTTAAAATCTAACAGCCCACTATCTTATTCAAAGTTATAAAGAGCTTCAAGTACTAAATAAATATTAACTTTTCAAACTATGCCAATTATTTAAAACAACGACTAACGTTAAACATTGTTGTCATCGTAACCAACAAACAACTAAGAAATGAATTTGCTCACAAATCTCGCCTACAAAGTTTGTTTTATAAACAACAACAGTGTAACACAGACTGTAATTTTGAAACAGTCGTTACCAAACTTGAGAAATCTCTTTACTCAGCAACAATGACTTGTTAATCTTCTTCTTAAAGCTATAGATAGCATCATTGTAATCCCAACCATAGCGTGTACCAGAATTTTCCCGGAAACTATTTAATTACAACGTTCAACACTTTACAACATACACAACAATACGTAGTTTTCTATGAACAATACTTCAGAATAAACATTGCGCTCACGAACATAAAAGTGAACTCTTGAACAAAACCGGCGCGTACTAAATATCAGAAAGTTGTGACGCTCCGATGTGAAAACAACAACGAATTTGGAGCACCTGGTGTTCTTTAATTCTCCTAAATATTTGATAACGATATAAAGGTTCTAGCTATTATTTTAATATTTTTCCTCGTTTTCCTTTGTGTTTTCCTCATTTTATATTTTGTTATTGTTTTCAAACAAATATTTCGACTTGCAATAAATTAAAAATAATGAAGAAACTGAATGCCAATATTCATCACAACTTTTTTTATTAATTAGACCATTTCTAAATTGATGTTATTAAACGGGGTAACAGCTTTCTTCTGATTAATCGTAATATAAGACAATTCTCTTCGAGTATAATCATAAGATTTCAAACTCAAAAAATGGACATCGGCATGGGCCGTCAAAAGATCTCCAAGTTGATCGATCATCAACTTTAGCAACAGTCGTATTTATCCCGGTTGACTTTAATATGCCCGACTATAAAGCCCATTGACTCTCAAATGCTCCCGACTCGGCTCCGATTGACATTAAGGAGATTTTATTGCACATAAAACTTTTTCATGTCTCCCTGCGATCTATTTATGCGCTATCTGCCATCCGACCGATTGTGAGGCACAAACGCAATATAATTCTGTAATATTACTTCATTTGTGGAGTTTGATTTATGTACTTTATATTTGTTACTGAACAAACTGTTACTAAGCATTGAGATTTGGCAGACATGGCAACTCAGCAAGGCATTGTTGAAGACTCAGGGTGACGGTATGGGTCATTAGAAACCATCGGATAGATACTGCATCTAACCTCTCCTCCAATCGTTGCGAGAGAGGCACCCACTTGTGCACTTACATATATCCTGTGCATTTGTTTTATTGGCTTTTGCAGTCGCTGTGGCCGAAACCGGCTTGGAGGATCATCAATGAACAAGATATATTTGAGTCATTAACATTATACTTTTCCATTTAACATCATCCTAGTATCTACTTGTGAATACTCTACTCACCATGTTCATAATTTTGAGAATGTTAGTCGGAACGGATAGACACGTTTAATTTAACATTTCACTTATCCTCAATATTCTTCCTCGGAACTTTCAAGAGATCTTTAAACTAACGTACAACTGACCCATCTAGACATATGGGATATATGTACTGTACAGATGTGCACAAGCAGCAATACCTTTTTGACTTACCCATTTGCTATAGCATTATTAAAAAATACTGGAAAGAAATATACAGTCATGAAAACATCTAGTCCTAGATAGCACAACATAAGAAACTAAGAGCAAACATTTATGGTATGCTGTGGCTGTGAACACAACCTAATGTTACCTATGACATTTATAAAAGCCTGTTCAGCAATAAACTGACGTATAATTCCAACACCTACAAATGACCGGTTGCAATAGAGACACGCGCCGAGCTCGATGCATATTTATGAGCGCCTAGTAGCCACGATCATTACCGCCCGTCCGGCTATCGGACGCTTCTATTTCATGGACACCGCCCGTGTCACACGGTTAGATTATATCAAAACATCAGCTTTATAGCATGTGGCGTCCTAGTACAAACCTTATGGTGCTCCCTCACCGGGAGCATTCACGTGCAATGTAACATTATAGATTCGTCTTTGAGCATTACATTACAATAATACCTCCCTGACTGACGAGCATTCGCGTGTAATGTAACATTATAGATTCGACTTTGAGCATTACATTACAATACTACCTCCCTGACTGACGAGCATTTGCGTGTAATATAACATTACAGATTCGACTTTGAGCATTCCATAGCAAGATGTCAGACGAAGCGGTCGGAAGTGGAGCGCATTGATGTTACAAGTTGTAACAAGATATTACACATTGTATCATTACAAGGTGCGCATTGTAATGCTCGGTTCTCCTCCTTCACTGGTGTATCACCGTTTTGTATCATTACAAGGTGCGCATTGTAATGCTCGGTTCTCCTCCTTCACTGATGTAATGCTCAAAACTGTAACGTTACATTACACGCGAATGCTCCCGGTGAGGGAGCACCTTTAAATGAATACTTCATCACAAATAACTTAAAATCAATTTAACAACGTTACATTCATATAACATAACTAGCCACAAGTTAGTATGGATTTTAACAGCAATGAAGAAGATGACATAATACGGACTTTTTTGCAATACTAAAGTTTCTTACTTCAATAGGTAGTAAGGATTTTTTGTCTTGTATTTAATTAAGAAAAATAATAGTGAACATAGTAAATTTCGTGAGTGAAATCGTGCGTGATTAATTGCATTATAAAACTTTCCAGACAAACTTGAAAGTCTCAAGCAAGGTCCAGCTATTTTAGGTCCTCAACTAGGGTTAAAAAGGGTCGACGTCCTGCCGAGCCCGTTATGCCGTTGTATGTATTCGCAGCCAATCGATTGCCATTTAAATATGAACTCCTGGTACTTTCGTCACACTAAACGTCCACTATCGACCGGTGGTATTTTATTTGTTGGCGACCGCGCGTGACCCACACTTGTATAGCTGCTAGCTTATCACGGATGGCGATTATATCACAAATCTTTGCACGAAAAAATTAAGATATATTATTTTATAAAATACACATAAGGCCTTCTTTACACGTAGACTGTAGATGCACGTCACTTACTCTATATACGCAATCATTAGTATAATAAGCCATTAGAATGACGGTTCTTACATTGATTACACCCTCTGTATTCTTTAAAATATTCACTTAACCTTGCATTTTTGATAGACTACTTACTTCATTAATACAGTATCATTAAATCATCTTAAAAGTAGACAAAAATTATTTCAATCTACGTAAATCGATTATCTAAATCTACCGTGAATGTTCACCATTACCGCTTCTATATAATTGATAATTTAGTACATAGACATGAACAATGGCCAGGCATTCATACGTAATGTATTAATTAATATAAAGCGTCCCACAGCCACAGCCAATTACTGTGGCTATCTGAGAGCATCTATTTCTGCCGACTGCTCGCTGTCATCTCACGCATCGCCTTTGTCTCGCTATACACATACTACCTGATACGTACTAATTGAAATACCTATAGATTCCAGTTTAAATGAATATAAAATTAAAATAAAAGTGGAAACAACACGTGATGAAGTTTAGCTTTGTATTAAAGTATATGTATAATATAATTAAATTTAAGTGAAACATTTTTTGTAGGTTATTTTCATTTTATACAACACATATTATATTTTAAGATTAAATACCAATATAATTAATACGACTTACTACCACTATAATATAAAGACAGACAGTGAACGGAAAAATCTAGACAACAGTGTTCACTGTGTAATTCCCTACACGAATGATATTAATACAGAATCTAGTAATCTGAACATCCGACTAACATAGGGTAACGGAGGTGAGGTCAGCTACACACATATTAGTGTGGGAAGTAATAAAAGGGAAATGGGCCTGTAGCGACCAGCTAAACGTTTCTGGGACGAAAACTAGACCTTAATAACAACATACATTATCGCGTAGAATGGCTACGAGCTACGAGAACGTCTACGAGAATTCGTAGATAGTTACGCAGCGTAGAACTTAAAACAGATATTATTTTATCATTGCCAAATAGCTGGCTTTAGTTTGAGATATTAAAATTAAATGTTCACTATAATTAAAGGCGTTGCTACCACTAGACAGAACGAGTATTCAACACTTGCAAACAAGCCAGCCTACCAGTTATACCACGCTGTTCTATTGTAGAAAAGAAGGAGAATTTAAAAATTTAAAATATAGTCAAAACAAACATAAAAAAAACCTTGTAAGATAGTAATTTAGATTTATTCTTACTCAATTTTTACCGAGCATAACTTTACTTTAACTTGTAAGTAACTAGGTATAGCCAGTTAAGGGCTGAGCATTGAATCTATAGACAGTTCACAATCTCCGGGAGGGCGGAGTGCTGGCTAATAAAGTTTTTATCCACGAAGCGTCGCTCTGCCGACTCGACATACACCGGGCGTTCGGTTAATGACGGCGAGCGGTCATTTCCTGGAAAATTACCTGTTCGCTGCACGGTTTATTGAGCACGAAACACAGGTAAATGTTAACACATCGGTACAAGATCACGGCTGTCGCACAGTTACAGCGATTCGTTTGTCTTTCTATTTCATTTACAGCCAGTGACGGCTAGAATATTGGTATTAATATCGTGTCACGTTCTTTTTCCGCGATGGACTTCTAAACTACTTAACCGACTTTAATCAAATTTGCACACCGTGTGCCGTTTGATCCAACTTGAAAGATAGGATAGCTTACATCTCAAAAAAAAACTTTTGACAGAACGAAGTCTGTCCGGGCAGCTAGTAAATTTATAAAGTTACATAAATATTGATGTAGTTTAATTGTATATAAATTTACCTATGTAGTTTTTATTCAAATAAATTACATAATTGTTATTCTAAATCACACAGTTGAGTGTACTCATTCACATAGTAGGTATCATGTAGTGCAATGAACTCGGTGATAAAAAAACATAGACCGACATCATTCTAGTCACAATAGTGACGAAGACGGATCAATGGTAATAAAAATATGGTGAAGCTTAAAGAAAAACATACGGATCGAATGAGAATTTCACCCAAGATTACTCTAACGTAGATTGAGCTACCGACAACGTAGGGAGGTGATCAAGCTGAATGATTGATTAGTAAAGCAGCTTCACACTCCGAGACCCTTATGCCATGTTACATATGAATCTTATACAAAACTAGCTGTTGCCCGCAGCTTCGCACGCGGAAATTATGCTTATCATATTATTTAGTATCCCTTACAAAAGAAAATTTAAAAACAGGTACTTATATTTAGGAATTTACATACTGAAACTTACGATACAATCACAGATCATTCCTCCGGGAGCGGGTTTGGAATAATAAACAACATTAACATTTTTTTTCTTTTCCCTCTCCATCTCCTTCTCTCCCCTTGCCCTCTTCCTCTCCCGCTCCCTATCTCACTTCCCCTCGCTCTCCCTCTTCCTGTCCCACTCCCTCTCCCTTTCCCGCTCGAGGTCCTTCTCCCACCACATATCCCTCTCCCTCTTCCTCTATCGCTCCCAGTCCCTCTCCCGCCCGCAGCCGCGCCCTCTCCCGATTTCTGTCCCGCTCCCACTCCCTCTCCCGCTCCCTGTCCCTCTCTATCTCCCTCTTCCGCTCCTTATCCCTCTCCTGCTCCCTGTCCATTTTTAACTTAAAAAATGACGAAGTTGCTTACTAAGTTCATTCCCCTAAATAAACTCTTTAAGGGATGATTTTCCGAAAAAAAAATCCAAGTTAACTTTTGTTTATTACTATAAACATACATAAAAAAATTAATATATTTTATAACTCTAAAACTGGCGAAGTTGATTTGTATGTAGTTGACTACCAACCCCTATTTTTAGGGGATGAATTTCGAGAAAACAGTGGTACAGTTATTTTTTGTGTCTAACTATAAGCTTATATACAAAATTTCACCCTTCTTACTTCAAAACTGACGAAGTTGGCATACTAACTTTCACACTCTTATTTAACCCTTTAGGGGATGACTTTCCAAAAAAACGTAATATGTACTTCCAAATTTTGTTTCTAATCTGGAGCTAATAAGTATATAAATTGTCATGTTTTTAACTTGAAAAATGACGAAGTTGCGTACTAAATGAAATCCTCTAAATTAACCCTTTAAGGGATGATTTTCCAAAAAACCGTGTTAAAATTAACTTTTGTTCACAACTATAAACTTACATAAAAATTTTCATATTTATAAGTCTAAAACTGACGAAGTTGATTTATACGTAAATGGCTACCAACCCCTATTTTTAGGGGATGAATTTCGAGAAAACAGTGATACAGTTATTTTTTTGTCTAACTATAAGCTTATATACAAAATTTCACCCTTCTTACTTTAAAAACGACGAAGTTGCATACTAAATTAAATTCACTAAATTAACCCTTTAAGGGATGATTTTCCAAAAAAAATTGTTAAAGTTAACTTTTGTTTATTACTATAAACTTACATAAAAAAATTCATATTTATAACTCTAAAATTAGCGGTGTTGATTTGTAGGTAGTTGACTACCAACCCCTATTTTTAGGGGATGAATTTCGAGAAAACAGTGATACAGTTATTTTTTGTGTCTAACTTTAAGCTTATATACAAATTTTCGCCCTTCGTACTTCAAAACTGAGGAAGTTGCCATACTAACTTTCGCACTGTTAATTAACCCTTTAGGGGATGATTTTTCAAAAAAACATAATATTTACAAATTTAGTTTCTAGTCTGGAGCTAATATGTAAATTTTCATGTTTTTAACTTCAAAAATGAAGAAGTTGCCTACTAAGTTCAATTCAGTAAATTAACCCTTTAAGGGATGATTTTCCAAAAAAAAATATTAAAGTTAACTTTTGTTTATTTCTATAAACCTACATAAAAATTTTCAAATTTATAAATCTAAAACTAAGAAAGTTGGTTTGTATGAAAGCGTCTTCTAACCCTTATTTGTACCCCTTAGGGGATGAATTTCCAATAATCCGTTCTTAGTGGACGTCTCCTTAGCATAAACTATCTCCCTGCCAAATTTCATCTTAATCGGTTCGGCAGTTTCTGAGATTTTTTGTTTAATCAGCGGTGTGTCGCTTTTCAATTTTATATATATAGATAACGCTTATACAAAATAACACAATTAAGATATATACATTTGATCTTGGCTTTTACCCGTCGCGTCGGGGACTCACTGCGGACCTCATAAGCGAAGGTTCTCTTTTGTTTATTGAGAAGGCCTAGCCCTAGTGTATCCCAGCACGCTTGTGAAACTACAGAAAATAAATAAATACATAAACGCTCACACACTGATATGAAAATGTAGGTGATGTTTAAACACAATGCATGCATTAAGTCGAGAGGCATAAAGTTAAATATAGATTATATAGATATATATAGAAATATAAGTTAAATACATATCAGTTTAATATCGTATTTAAGAATTCGGAAAACTGTTAAGTTGAGAGTGTGTAGCGGTGGTGCTTATTGAATGAAGAGACCCGAGTCGACTACCAGCTGGAAAAGTTATTAATTTGCCGTAGTTAAATACAAAAAAATTGTATTAAAATAAAATACTAGGCTCACAGTACGAACATTAACATTGTAATCGGAACATACATTGTTCATTCGTCACTTGAATTCTTTTAAATCTATCCTGACTAGCCTTCAACACTAGTGCTCTGCGGTTTAATCTACTTGTATTAGTTGCATTTTCTATGTAGGACGTAATTACAAACCTTTTTTGTTAAAAACCTTGTAGAGAGAGAAATATATTAAAATACGTGCCATTTTAATTAATTCTGTCACGAATCCATACATTACTTAGTAATGTTCTTGCCTACAGAGTTAATATTTCCGGGTTCGATTACTGACATCTGCATTATATAAATCTACATCGAATACAATGGTGGGATATGATAGTGTGTAAGTGTAAAGTGAGTGTGTATTCTACAGCAGCGCATAGTAAATCATTCCAACATTGACTAGATTTTCCGGCGCAGTTCTAAACACTAGCAAACACCAATTTCAGGAGAGATTGCCTCCGCTGCACGTTAATTGGACTAGTAGACATGTAGGCCGGAGTTCAGACGACACACGGTGCATATTATGCTTTCGTGTATTACTGAGGACACAATATGGGAACCACATGCAGCTTTGTTAGGTCATCTATTACCCATCATTAGTTTGTCGTCGCTCTATGAAGTCAAAAACACCCTTCCTTGACAATCGGGTAATTACGTAAAGGAAGAGAACAATTTTGTTTAATTTTTTAAATTTTATAAGGGTTAAAAGAGAAGTCGAAGCTCGTCTATTATTATTAGAATACTAGCTTTTACCCGCAGCTTCGTCGTAGAGTGGTTTCGAAACGAAATTTTTAATTAATTAATTTAGGTTTATAGAACCACATAAAAAAGCACCTATAAGTAGAATGATGGATTATGGCTTCGTTCGTGTGGATATCATTTTTTACTATTAGATATTAGATGATGCCCGTGGCTTCACACGCGCGGTTATCGATTTTTTACAAAACCGGCGGGAACCCTGTACTTATCCGGGATAAAAAGCCTATGCATTAATCCAGGGTAAAGGCTACCTCCATTCCTTTCAGCCAAATCGGTTAAGTAGTTGTGGCGTGATTGAGGAACAAACATCCAAACATCCAAATATCTTCACAAACTTTCACATGTATAATATTAATGGGATTATGACAAAATATGTAAATAAGGTACAGATAGTATAATTTAAAAATCCACCTAGCCTAATTTGTAAATGTCAGTAACATAATGTATAACTTCAATAAACCATTTAAAGCCAGAAGTAATATGCTCTACCCACAGTTACGGAAATCCCAAAACACTTCAAACCCACGTCCAAACATTCTTGTCTGATATATTCCTGCAGTTTATAGTAACATTTCATCGTAAGAATGCCTTTGACACGAGCTTTGAATTCACAATGCAGAAATTCCGCTAACTCAGACAGAAGTTTCACTCTCTTGTAGAACATCCAGTGCATCTACTTTATACTCGTATATATCAGTAATCTTCTTATTTCTATATAACAAATACGCTACAATCAATACATCGTACGTTTTGAGTACGGAGCCCTAAAACCGGTATTAAGTCTCGAAATCCATAATTAAGTTAGGTAGGTTACAGGTAGACTCGTAAACCAAATATATTTGAGCATCATAAGAATATAAACTCAATATATTGTTCATTATTTCATTAAAACCTACTAGTAAGTTTCTCAAAACAAACTGGAAACTATGAGAGATTGTTCAATACTCATTTAATTGTTAATTACAAAATTATTAACGCAGCATTACTACCAATTAACGTAGACAAAATATGACGAAACTCATGTGCGGTGTGGGGTTTGTGATAAGTCCTCTTATACGTTAATTGGACGAGCGCCGCACCGGAGTCCGGAGGGCTCACACGCGGTCATGACGTGTACACTTTTGTGCATCAATGAAAAAGAACAAGTTTCCCGTACGTGACTGGTTTTGCGAGATAACTGGGGTTTTTCGGAGCGAGCCTGAGAGAACAAAATTGTAACTCTTTGAAATTCAACGAAATATGGTGTGCGCGGTTGAAAAACCTAGCAGAACTAGAAGATGAACAAATGTAACTGTGCAGTGATTTTGTGGCTTTTACCGGCGGTTTCGAGTGGTTATTCACATTTCAAATTACAAAAAACTTGAGAGGGGTCAAGGGACACCCGGATGCAATGTAACGAAGTTCCTTGCAGTTAGTACTGGGATAGCAAAAACATGCAGCAAGTGTGCATGTGCTCGCTTGCATGTTTTTGCTATCCTAGTACTCTGGCTTGCTTTCTATGTAAAAAAAAACTATGACGGCAAAAAGTGTCGTTACCGGTAAAAAGTGTCGTTACCAAATTTTCCGCCTAGCCCTCTTTCGCAACGCGCGATAAGGAACTTCGTTCCAATAACGGAATCTGACGAGTTTTGTATTGGATATTGAGACATGTTTCGAACATGTTGCTCACATCAATCAAGGCAACGACGAGCCGCGCGCTACCGTGGAGAATCTCTTAACAAGTGGATACTTGGCTTGGGTTGATGGCTTTGAATATCAACACATGACCTCAACAACAAAATTCAAAATGATATTTGGATATATTAGTATGTTACATAACTTAGAACAACAGGCATGGAACCTTTGTACATGTCGTTTGTGACAGTAACATGGCCTAAGTTTACCCTGACTTAATCCGGCACTTAAGGCTTTTGTTGCACGTCACCCTAAAAACGTGTAGGTGTTTATATTATAAAACCATACCTAATCATAGTTTCTGTCATTCACAGCAATATTATCAGCTGTATAAAATCATTTAATTACAATATCTCCAAAAAGTATTTTGATAAACCACGCGAATGATTGTGGCTAGCTCGACAAACATATAATGAAGAAAATTGCAAGTTCTTAGGCGAGTCGAATTCTGCGCACGTGCCGTAGTAAAATAAACCCGGAATATTGTGTTGTAAGGAGCGATACTTATTTCCAGGGACTGAAAGCGGTTACGGTTAGAGGTTAAGGTACCTCAAAAGTATACCGGTACCGATTCATAATAAAGGTAGAGCTTTACCGGTACCTTTATAAATAAGGGTTAAGGTTCTACCATTATTTAACCTAAAATTATTTCGGTACCGAAAAACATGCGACGTTGCCACACTTCTCATCGCATCGCTCGCTCCTTGCCGCTTGCTATGGCGATGTTGTACGAAAAACCATCTTTACTAATAAAAATTGTTATACAAATACGAACATGGATTAAAGATGAACACGGGAAACGAAAAAATATATTTATAAAGTATTAAAAAGTATAAATTTTTATTTACTTTTAAATATTTTTATACGTTTATACAATCTTATTCTTATTTTATGTACAAGACTTAGGACGTCAGTTCTTTTCTTATTTACATATTTATATTTACATTCAAGAACATCAACTACTGCACTTATTAAGATGCAGATATTATAATATATCTTAATATATATAAATTACGTGTCACGTTGTTTGTCCGCGATGGACTCCTAAACTACTAAACCGATTTCAATCAAATTTACACACCGTGTGCAGTTTGCTCCAACTTGAAAGATAGGATACTTTACATCTCAAAATAAAAATAAACTTTTGACAGAACGAAGTCTGTCCGGGCAGCTAGTTTTATATATTTTTTTATTTACTTTAAAACATACAAAATATATGAAAATGTATAAAAATGTTTAAAAATCATGCAAATTGTCCAATCACAATTAACTTCCTTCCTTCGTTCCCACAACCATCTTAATCCTCTACAATCGGGCTTTCACCGCCGCCATAGCACAACAACAGCCTTACTTAAAGTCACCGACGACATTTGTTATGGCATGGAACCAGCAACTTACTGTATTGGCCTTGCTGAACTTTAGCAAACTTTAGCAAACTATGTGGCCAGCCCATTGCCACTTCAGTCGGCTAACCTTAGACTTCAGGCACTGAGGTAGTGTTTTAGACGACAAGATATGACGCAGTTTCCCGAATGCAGCCCTTCTGAGTTGGATTCTACGAGTGACTTTTTCTTGAAGTTGGACTTACCCATCTGGATCACTTGTCCCAGGTATTTGTCTACAACGAGCAACGCCATCAACATCGGTCCATGTTCATCTTAAGACACACCCGTTGTGAGTCGCTGTTCAAGTCCCCGAGCATTGTACCAATTCTTTCAGGGAACCCGCCAGGATGACTATATCATCGGCATAGCGAGGTGGATGATGTATTTACTTTCTTGTCTGACACCCCTCTGCAGTGGGATGGGGTTCGTTGCTGTATCGTGTATTCTGACGGACATGGTGGCAGATGAGTACAAGCACTTCAACACCTCGATATACCGGTAGTCGATCCGGCACCGCTGGAGATAATTTAGTAACGCCAAGAATCAAAGGCTTTCTCATAGTCAACATAGGCAACACACTACAGCAGATTATACTCCTTGGTCTTTTGTATAATCTGCTGCAGTGTGTGTTTGTGGTCTATGGTGCTGTAGCCTTATCGGAATCCTATTTTTTCGGGAGACTGGAAGTCGTCAAGCCTGCGTACAATGCGATTTGTGAGCATCCTCGAAAACCGCTTATACACGTGGCTCAGAAGTGCAATGGAAATGTAGTTCTTCAATAGGGCTTTATCGCCCTCGTCGTCACCACACTTCTGCCCCGCGTTTTCGGGGTAGTTCCAGTATTAATGATGGAATCTAACAGTTTTTGGAGCGCCACTAGAAGGCGTATCCCTCCAGCTCTTAGTAGCTCGGTTGTGATTCCGTCATCTCCCGGTGCCTTGTTATTTTTAAGTTGTTTGAGAGCCTCTCTAATCTTATACAGGCTGACGTCTGGGATATCCTCTGTGTAGTATCGGGTCAGTTTAGCTCGCTTGTCGCTCTCCTCGCAGGGAGGTGGAGCTTGAGAGGAGGCATACAACCGTCCGTAGTATCTCTCAGAACTTCCGGTTTCGACGAAACCATGGTGCCGGACTCGGTCGTCAACCTCGTAAGCTGACTTTGCCCAATAGATAGATCCCTGGCGAACACTTTGAAGCCCTAGTTTGGCTCAATTGTGTTTTTTACATGATTCGCGTTGTATTTTCGCAAATCGCATCGCCTGCACTTGGAGATCTGTTCATTGAGCCGACGCCCGACGGTATTCCCTCATAGAGGTTAGAGACTGCACACATAGTTCTCGTCGATCCCTCATAAGACCGAGAGTTTGTTCTGAGAGAACCTGAGCTCTACCACTGGGGTGGGTCTTGAAATACTTCGACCCGGCTGTAACATGGGGACTTGGTGTTATATAATTTCTGCCCACGTTGTTCACCACGTTACCACGTTACACTACCTCGTGGAAAGTTATAATCATCCTGGTTTTAAACTCGTCCACTGACGTGCACGATTCTCTATATATATTACCACTGGTAATCATAGATATCGTAAACTTATCTCTGTAAGTTATATTTTAGGACATTTTTTTGTTTTCCGATGTGTACCGATGAAAAAATTTTCACGATTGAAGAACACTACAATAAGCAAAATGATAAAGTGTACGCTCACAGTTCTAAAGAAGCTGCTCAAGTGGTCGGGAAGGTACAACGTGGTCATCATCCTGCGTTAGAGATGGTTTGGTGGGGCGTGTCTCATCAAGGAGTCACAAAACTGCATTTTTGTGAAAAAGGAGTGAAACCTCTCAGCAATACTCTTTTTAAAAATATACCGTGGACTTTCCAACAGGACTCTGCACCTGGTCACAAGGCACGAACTACCCAAGCCTGGGTTGAAACCAATTTTCCGGACTTTATAAGAGCTGAATACTGGCCCTCATCTAGCCCAGACCTCAACCCTTTAGACTTCAAATTATGGTCAGTTTTAGAGGACATGGCCTGCTCTTAACGACACGGCGACATTGAGTCTCTTAAAAAATCTTTGGAGCAAGCAGTGGCGAAATTTCCCTTGGAAACAGTGCGTAAATCCATAGATTCGTGGCCAAACAGATTAAAGGCCTGTATAAAAGCCAAAGGTGGCCATTTCGAATAGAATATTTTTTTATTTTTTGCTGAGACTTTAATAAATATGTAGGTATAAATTTTATTAATATTACATCAACATTAACATTACTTCATTTAAAAAAAAGCATTTTCATTTGTAACAGAACTTATGGCTGGACTAGTTACACACATCAAATAAAGTTTGAGATCACTAGCAAAAGATGTTTTTTTTTTAATTTTACTTTTTTAAAAGAATGTTGCTTACGTAACATCTTTTTATAAAAAGATACACTTTTTGAAATAAAAAAATTAAATTATTTTTTATTTTTTAACCTACTTCAAAAAAAGGAGGAGGTTCTCAATTCGACTGTATTTTTTTATGTTTGTTACCTCAGAACTTTCGACTGGGTGAACAGATTTTGATGATCCTTTTTTTAATCGAAAGGAGGTGCTTGTCATGTGGTTCCACATAAATTTGAACGAGATCAGACGATGACAAGTGCTAATTCTGGACTCGTCAACAAAGAGACAATTCCGCCAAATGTTTTCCTCGTCGTCTTCTTCATTTTGGCGGAGTCTAACCCACTGCAATCTGCGTCGCGATCGTTGCTGTGAGTTCAGGGGTGCTTGCCAGTATCTCCTCGCTCGTAATCCAACCTGGTGTAAGCAATTCCTGATGGTTTGAGTGCTAATTTCTAGGCCAGTAGCAGCCCGCAACTCAACTCTTATTTTAGTGGCATTGATTGTTGGGTTTCGGGCAGTTAGCAATCTGATGTAACGCTTCTGAGCAGCAGTAAGAACAGTTGGCCGACCACTGCGAGGTTGATCAGCAAAGTTATCCACGCCGCGATACCTCCATAACGTATTCACGACACAGGATTGGGCTACAGCCACTCTGCGTGCTATTTCTCTCGTAGAATGTCCTTCTTCCCCCAAAGTAACAATTCTTGCTCGTAAAACTTCATATAATCCCCTCGGCATCTTTTTGAATGAACTCCTTCGAAAAGTCAGAAAAAACGCTTGAATAAAGTTGGTCAGATTTTTGAATGAGCGTAAACAAGGATTTGATCTATTTTTATACCGATAAACACTTGATATTTTAAATTATTTTGTTATTAAAAGATTTAATTTTTAAATGTCGAATCTTAGAAGAAAAAGAAAAAACGTTTTAATCTAACTTATAAAAAAAAAGATTTCGTATTTTCAAAGTGATCTTAAACTATATTTGACGTGTGTAGTATAGAAGAACGACACTCGTCAGAAGAACGAAAGAAAACCTTATAGAAGTAAGATAAGAAAACCTTCAGTAGGTCGTGTCCTTCCGATCGGATATAAAAATTAAAAATCAAAACTGTATCATAATACTGTGAAATCAGGGCCTCAACTGAACGCGAGGCGGTGCATCAAAGAAAACCCGTATTTAACCCCTATATAAAGGTTAAGGTATTGCTACCGAAACATTTATAAAGGTATAAGGTACTTTTACCGAAATAATACCGGTATGAATTTCCAACCTTAAAAATTCTGCTACTGAAAAATAAAAGGGTACCGAAATATTTCGGTAACCCTTATTTAACGGTATGACGTCATACCGAAATTTAAAGGTACCTTTATTTTTGGGTAATTCAGTCCCTGCTTATTTCCTTACAAACCTTTTGAAATAAATGAAGCAAGTCATCTGGAAACAGGGATGTAATCTCGTTGTTGACAGGAGAACAATTTAACTTAAGTCAATATTATTTATTTATTAATATATTTCCTGTTACGGTCTCATGCTACACCAGACAACGTTAAAAAGAAATTAAAGATTTGGCTAAAATTATTAAGGTGGCACATTAAAAATTTACTGTTCTAGTCCAATGGTTTTAGGGTGTCAAAGGGCTCCTTCCATACTTGAGTGAGGCAACCTTTCCTCTTGTTGCATCCCAATGTACACCAGACGAGGCAATGTCAAACCGTCAATGGACTCTTTATCACTTTCTTTATTTCCCAACGTACATCGTGTATGGTGCTCTATCAACTTTCCGTCTAGTTCGTTTTTACTAGGGTTAGGGTTAAGTGTCCCCTTAACTCTAATCAAATATTTCGCACAAAGAGCCCTGAATCCAAAAATTGTCATTGTAGACCACAGAATGTCTGTGTTAAAACTACAGTCGTAGCATAAATGCGGATGGATAGACGGACGGACGTGACGAAATTATAAGGGTTCCGTTTTTACTACGGAGCCCTGAAAACAAGCTAACGAAGGACAAAAATCTTTGAAATATGGGTAGTTCCTCAGCACTAGCGTAGAATAGAAATCTATAATATATTAGATACCTATCATTGAAAGAAAATGAACTGATTTCAATATCTCGCGCTAGCCGCTGTGCAAAATGCTTTAAAATCGAAATATGTGGCAAGTATTACATTAAGACCTCCACACCGCTACGTCAGATTATAGCGTAAAATCTGCTACCATATTGAATCCAGATATGAAATCTTTATTGGAATCGAGGTTATCGAAGACACGGCTACGGTCCTATGCAGCTTGAAATTGTTATTTTACGAGAGCGCACTTGGATCTAATGTTGGAGAAAATGTATTTGCAATTTGTATTTACGATGTAGAAGATAGCATTTTGTTTTTGTCGTAGTTTTTAGACAACCGGACTTTTTATTACTTGAATTTAACTCACTGTCAGTCCAATCAGAAGCCACCGCTCCGGACCGACTGACCACCAAATCTCAACACCAGTGGTCAATCGGGTCTCGTTGTAATTTAGTGGTAGTGTTAGAAAGCCAGTCTCCTCCATGCTGTCCTACCGGTTTTGGCGAATTTATTAACATTACGCCCACAATTAAATTTACGTTGACTTTATTAAATTCATCCACATTTTTCATAAAATATATTTTCATCGCCAAAGAAATGAATCTGCTCTCTAGGTACCAGGGCGACGTAAATCATAAGAGCTTAAGCTCACCGCGTAACCTAGTAACCGCCGCTGCATAAAAGGCCAAACCCCAACTGCTTTAAAACGAACCCCGAACAGCCTCGTAAATCTAAAGCACACCAAGCTTATTCATACTCGAGCAGAGATCGTGCTGAAAAGAGAGACAGTCCTAGGGATTGTTTAATGGCGTGAATCTTAGATGACGTTTAAATTTATTAGTCACAAGTGTTTTCCTCTGAGAAATATTTAACATTTATACACAGAAGCATGATTTTATGAGATATCTCAAGATGGATGGTGGGTTTAAGATAGCAATAATTCTTGGTGTTGTTTTGTGTACAGCTACAAATTTAGACGCAAAACTCAAATATACTCACAAGAATTTTACAACTGCGTAATAATCTCACTTCAAAGTTTGAGGATTGTACAATTTAGGTACTTTATACTCGTATAAAAATAATTAAGGTATCTTTGAAATTTACTATTGTTAATATAATATGTCTATGCAGACACATTAACATAACAATTTAAGAACACAACCATACAAATAATCATGTTAATTAGTCGGAGTCATTTTCTATTTAGACATTTCCCTAACCCTCTCGTCCAATGAGCTCCTTCACGCCTTTCAGTCTATGTTTACGCGCCAGGGTCAAGGTTGCTTTTTATTCGAAACAATAGAATACCCAGTTGATAAGCGAGAAAAAAAGATAATTAAAAACTAAGTGTGCAATCACTCATTTCGTTTCTAAAAGATATAGACCGTCTTTATATTCACAATAAGAATGTTTTGCCTTCAACGCAAAAAAACCTTTCGAGAAATGAAGGACACAATAAGACACCGAAGTCTTGTGTGTATCTTAAGGCCTGTACTCAATGATATATTCAAGGATTTTGACATTTCATACTTAACTAAAAGAGTACTAACTTAATAATTAACAATTTAGCTAACGCCAAACATTTTACGGCATCCGACAGAACAACCGGAGTTTACTTAAGTCCAGAGCTAAACATTATTTCAGAGTTTCCCGCGCAGCTGCCTCAACTTTTCCCCGCCGTTTCAATCATTGTTGAAGATTTACTGTTACCACTCGCCGCTTTACTTATCTAGGTACTTCAAGAATTACTTCAAGAATTTCTACTTGATCTTCCAGTCATCTGTCTTGTGCTATCGTCTATGTTTATATTTTATTTATTTTTTATGGAAATAGTCAGCAAACGAGCTGACGATCCTCCTGATGGTAAGTGGCTATCGTCGCCCATGGACATCAGCAACACCAAAGGCATCACCGATGCGTTGCCGGCCAAGAAAGAGGGAAGAAAAAGAAAGAAAGAAAGAACTGGCTCTCAAGCCCCCAGCCGGAACACGACGAGTCGTTTGGCGGCTGACTCATGCTCAAGGGTGGTAGCTATCCAGCCGAACCCCATGGAGAAATAATAATAGTAATAATGGTATTAATTAATAATTAAAATCAATATTACTAATATAATCCCTCGAGGGGCCCTACCACCAGCGGGCCGGATTTAGTCGCTTATGTAGTTTAGTTAGTCGCTTAGTTTATATTTACTGTGTTTGTATTTGCAATCAATAAATCTTTAAAAATAAGCTTTATAACTTTACTATTAAAAGCGAAACGACATAGCGCAAATATAACGCGTTATCAGTGCACAGAACAGCCGAGTGACATCAGACGCCCTTAATACCGTAGAGGTAAAGCTCCGATCTAATCTGCTTAAGCCTATTTCTCTTCGTCTAGTACAGAGAATTCTAAAGCGATATTTATACAACCTGAGCTAATTAATTATAAATATGTGATCAAATATCTACTGATAACCGGAAGCTACGAGTATCTTTTACATTCTACATTTAACTATTTATGTGCGATCCGCTACACATTGAACAGTACGGGTGTGTGTGTGAGGATTTATTTCTTTGATATTCTAATCAAATTGTGTGTGTGCGTATGTGTTATAAAGTATCTCCACACGTTAGCGCAACTAATGACCTGACGCGCAGTCCTTTGTTTTTACATTTTTACCGATATTCTATCGTGGTTCGGGTGACGGGCGGTCAGAGTCTGGAGGTCGATTGATCCTGTCTCATTATGTCCTACGATCTCAATATAGGTGACAAATGTATCACCATCCAAATACATCATTTTATTTTCATCTCCAAGACATGGCTGGTTAAACAGGCCGTTATTAATATCTAAGGCGTTATAAAGTATGTATAAATAAGGGAATATGCTTCATAACATAATAGATACATTTTGGAGTATGCTTAGCAATTCCATGACTTAATTCCTCCTTCCCCTTTTCACTTTATGGCATTTTGATCCAAATTAGAATAACAATAATCCGCTACGGTCGGTACCGATGAAGCATCTGGTTTTAAATATTATATTTATCATACGAACTACAATGCGCTGAATAACAAAGCCCTGAAGGTCAACGCTGGTTGGTTATTTTTGCCACAGACATTTAAATTTAAGAACGAGAGGCTTTGGGTTGTGTGGTCGTGACACATCGAAGTGTTCACCGGAACGTGTATGGCTGAGTGGCGGTCTGTGCGGTTTTTTGTTGCCCTGGTATATTTTACCAGAAATAAATTATAATGGTAAAGGAAATTCACCACTTATTAAAATCAATTGGTCTTCATGAGAATCATAACAGTTTCAGCAGAGGACTCGATGTGTTACGGTGAGAGTGGTTGTTTTTAGGGTTCCGAAGTAAAATCGGAACCCTTATAGTTTCGTCATGTCCTTCCGTTTGTCCGTCCGTCTGTCCGAAGCAAAGCGCCAAGACACTTAAGTGCTAGAAAGCTGTAATTTGGAATGGACATATGTTAATATTTTCTAAAACCACTTAAACCCAGAATCGTAGACTTAAATTTAAAAAATTTTTTTTTTCAGTTTACCTCCCCTACAGGTAACGTGAGGATGAATTTTTTATTCGTCGCATACCCTACAGTGTGGGGTATCGTAGAAAAGGTCTTTCAAAAATATTATGGGTTATTGGGTATTAAGTTGACTCTACGATGGTTAGTCGCAAAGTGAACGGAGCGTGGCGATTTATACCCAACTCGCCCACTGGTTATCTAATGATGTTTATTCATTTATTCAGCAGTGTAAAACTTGGGTTATTATTATGTATTATTATTATAACTGCTCTAGTATAGTTAATTTAAAACCCTTTTCAGATTTACGTAATATATTATATGTACTAGTTCACTAGTTAAACCATGACCTGACTCTTATTAGGTGTTTAGCGAAGTTACACTCATGTGCATGCAACATATCAAAGATAAATTCAGACGTCTGACCCGCCAACTGCTGACAGTATCTAAGATAACCGACATTCATTCATTCAGTACTGAAATAAAATTGTATTACTTATTCATCCTGATTCAGTATGCATCAATTACATTGATTGATTTCATTTGTCGACCTGGCGTTATGTACGTTTAGAAAACATGTGAATGACACGTAAAACGAAATGTCCGGATCCGAAATACGGAGAGCGATGCCCCTTTAACGGTTCGCACGTCACGTGTTTTTGTACAGTTATTCGCGTGACTGTCGACAATGAGCCGCCATTTTTTCCACAATTAATGTATACCGCACGAAATATACACACCTATACAAAATATACACGCAGGACATAACATGATACTCATAATTCTCAACAAAAAAAGGATTATCTTTAAAATGTAAAAGTCTTAATATTCGTCCGCACAGATGAAAGCCATTCCTTAAATTGTAGACAGAATAATTTGTCTGGTGAAAACAGCTCTAAGTCGTAAGTAGTTTCTATAATTTTGAATATTTGAGTTTAAGCAAATAAAGTATGACAGAGTTATTTTTTATAATAATATGTACAATATATTTTATACATAGAATTTTTAAAAAAGGCTAATTTAAAAAGATGTTTTAAAAATATAAAGGTTATAATAATATAATTAATTCTACCAAAGTACTTAAGTAAAATCAGATACGATTCAGATACGAATTAAAAGTAAACATAATGCCAGCCAACTATGATTTCAAGTGAGTCCGTATAATATATTTATCATTTCAGAGTAATATTATATGCAAGTACATCGAGATAATACACAAGAAATCGTCGTTTAAATATGAAAAAAATTAAACGAGTAACTTTTTTGAGCTTACACAAAATACGCCGTAGACAAAGACTCAATGCTACGAATATGTAACACGTAGAGGCCGTAGCACCTCTACGGCGTAGCGTATGAATGGACCAAACGACAACAATCGTAGTATGGCACGTTTTGTCTATATTGATTATTGTGTACGTACCAAATGTTTTACTGAGAAAAAATGCAAAAAAAAAATTTACATTAACTTTTTTCTCTCAAATAATAATTTTATATTTTATTATTTTATACTAAGTTGCGTACTATACTTTAATTCAGTGAATTTAAAATTTAAAATAAATACATCATTTAATATTGTGCACCTATTCATTAAACAATAAACCAGTCAAGTGCGAGTTAAACTCGCTCTGAAACAAATAATATCTCCCCGAAATTAATTATTGTAACGAGTGTCTTGTCTGCCTCAATCATTCTTCGAGGCTCAATGTAGTACCTAACATTTAATTATTATTTATCATTATTTATACGACTAAATTGATTCACATAAACATTGTGTCATTAACCAACATTAATCATTCTTCAAATACCCCTTCTCCCCGATATTCGCATCGCGTTATTGTGAGGAGTAATTACATACCCCGTGTACTGCAATATATTATAATTAACATATAAGCAACAACTATCTCGACTACACAAGTATTAAACAATAGTAAGTCGGCGAGAGAACTATTGTTTCACACACAACATCTAAATATAGAGTTGATGAATACATACAGAAACTAATAATGTTCGTACGGGAGTTTTTTGTATAAAACTGGTAAATAAATGATTAATTATCTATATCTGTGTATCTGTGTACCTGTATGTCTGTCTGTGGCATCGTAGCTCCCAAATGGAGGAGCCAATTTAGATCTAGTTTTTTATTTTATTTGAAAGGTAACTTAATCGAGAATGTTCTTAGCTATGTTAAGTGTAAATAAAACTGTCAGGGGCTTTTTAAATGTTAATTTAAGATTACTGTTATGTTCGGTTTAGACGTATTAAGTAGTTAAGTAGTTAACTAAATTTTAAGTAAATAAATACGTGTAAACGGACAATTTAGTAGTTTAGTAATTTAGTAGTTAAGTAATCAAGTAGACAAGTGTCCGTTTCCACGTATTAATTTATTTAAAATTTAGTTAACTACTTAACTACTTAATACGTGTAAACCGAACATTACTTCTAATTTGTAACGACCGACTATCACAAGAGAAACAAGTCACAACTCTCCGACTGCCGTTCACTGGTGTCAGTCATAATCAAAACAGCCGTACCAGCCCGAGCGCAAATCGAACTGTCAATCACATGGTATTGATTATAATTTCAGATTTCCGTCGCTAAAGACTTCAGTTTTCTGTTTAATGGAAAAAAAGGGAGTGAAGATTCATCAACGATCATTCGGTGCCCTTGGACAACATTATCGTTATCATCGTCTAATCATTTCGTATCTCTTTCTCTCTATCTCACTCTCTATCTCACTATCTATATCTCTATCTTTCTCTGTCTCTCTCTCTTTCTCTGCTGAGTTAATGTTTTATTTTACAATGTCAAAGCTAAAGGTGAGGCAAGGTAAGTTCGGAATGACCGACATACATACTTGTATGAAACTTATCTGGAACTCAAAGAGACAGTTTCCCCGCAAGGTTTACCTCACCTTCATCGAAGCAAGTGATCATTAATTTCCAAGTAAAAGAATACAGTATTAAAACTAACAGGGAGTAACGATATTTAACCGGCGAAGCGCACAGCCTGCGACGCGGCGCGTAAATCAAGCCGGTGCACCCACTATATCACGGAGGGACGAGCAACTTTTATTCGCTTTAAATCTCAACGGGGTTCCTTCATACGAACCCGGTTGAATTGTGGATGTTATTAAAATTATCTGATGTTGTTTGTCTTTCTTATGATCTACGCTCGTAACTGATAGTTCTTCTGAACAAATTTAGTAGCATTAAAGTCAGTGTTTTTTTTATAATCGGATATGTATTACAATAGGTACTGAACGATCGCGTTGTTCCAACTGTTGGAAAAAGAAAGGAAACCGGGCAAGTGCGTGTCAGGCCACGCGCAATGTAGGGTTCCGAAGTAGTAAGTTTATCGACTATTACTCATTATCTACTTATGATAACAGCCGTGATAGTTTTCCTTGTAAATCCATACTTCCATATCCATACTAATATTATAAATGTGAAAGTTTGTTTGTTTGTCCGTCTTTCACGTCGCAACGAAGCTGTTATATGGTATGGTTTTTGTGTGTGGAGATAGTGAGGAGGGTGGAGAGTAACGTAAGCTTCTTTTTACCGCGGTAAAACATCCCCATGGAAAGATCGATATTTTGTTACTTGCTAGATATTTAGTTCCGAAAGTTGTTAATAGATGGCGTTAGTAAAATTCATTCATTCATTCATTCATTCTTGCAATTCATTTGCAAGGTCTGAATCACGCTGTCAAATGATACAATACTGTTCACGCATCTAACGCATGATCCTACGCACGGGAGGAGACGCGCGGGCAGCGCGGCACCCCCCGGCCCTCACCGGCCAGCTGCGTGAGGAGCTCATTCGACGGAGCGCCGCGAACCAGTGCCCATAATCAACTTAAAGCACCCGCACGTCAATCTTGTACTCGTGTCTCGCAAGAATTATACCAGCTGATATACAGTTTCTAGTATTTTATTTGGGCTAGTTATCCCTGCCTTAGATAGTTAGGGACTAGGCCGTACAATACATTATACCTACGATTTGTAAAAAATTGATCTCTACCGCGGGCGAAGCTGCGGGCAAAAGCTAGTTCATCATATAACCTATTTTTGAGAATTTTTTCATTTTTCCAACTCCAACCGTTTAGCCAACAATTGACTCTAACCAAAATTAGCACTTTAAAGCCAAATATTTTACAAACGGACCCCTAATTCCAAAAATGGTCTTAGCAGACCCATAATATTTTTGAAAGACCTTTTCAAGGATACCCCATACTATAGGGTACGCGACGAATACAAAATTCATCCTCACGTTAAACCTGTAGGGGAGGTACCCTGAAAAAAAATGTTTTTCAATATTTTATTCTACTGTTCTGGAGTTTTAATAAATATGTATATCCATGCCAAATTACAGCTTTCTAGCACTAAGCGACTCGGCGCTTTGCTTCGGACAGACGGACGGATGGACGGACGGACAGACGGACGGACATGACGAAACGACCCTTATAGGGTTCCGATTTTACTTCGGAACCCTAAAAACCCTCAAGACTAATGATTATAATCCTATGATAATAGCTCGAACCGACAACTTTTCATGAATTATTTCCACTAATGGACACTCATTCATGACTTGATGTTGGTAACACGATCTAAAACTTTAGGAACTAATGTCCTTTCAACAGTTTCATCGCTATAGTGGCATAACACAACAAAATACAAGGAAAATTTCCGGACATTCAAGAAATAGTTTTCAAATAAAATGCCATTAATAATAGCGTTGAACATAAAGTTTCTCCAGTACTGAAAGTAAGTCAGTGTCTCCAGTGGCTGTTTCCGCTTTCTTATTGAACAGATAATGAGGTCTGGTGACTCTCCGGTGGCTGAACTTGGAACAGTGTTGTCGGAACTTTACTGAGGCTAGCACTTCTGAGCTACTCGGCCACGGCTCGGTGGGCTTATTTGCATATTTTAAGGACATTTTGTGTAACTTAGCGTAACAATGTTTAATTTGTTACTGAAGTAGTTTCCAACATAATCATAACGTTGCTCAATATACTTAATATTAGGCGTTGTTATAACATCCGTTATACTTTATTTTGAAGCTAGTACCCGCGACTTAGTCCATTGAAATATTCGTTTTATACCGATACTTTTCATAACATATTTCAACCCCTGTGGTTAAAAAAATCCCTCCTTAGTGCTTCCCAACCCAATATAAGGAACCTCTGTAGAAGGTTTCATGCTTCTAGGTCCACTGGTTTATGCTGTGCGTTCCATCCATCCATCCACATTGTGTCAATAACAGAAAGCATTTTTTAGGTATGATAATTTTTATTTGTTAAGTATGATTTGGAATTTATATCCTGTATAATTAACCTTAACAATATTAACTGACAAAAAATCAATCGTCAATTCTATTCAAACTGGAATTGATTCAGATGATAAATTAATAGTACCTATACAACATGTAAAAATACATTTAGAATCCGTTAGCATCTACTCTAAATGGCCGTCAGTAGCAACACTACATTTTGCTAACGTTAAACAAGTTAAGGCGTCCATTGCAAGTTATGTAATCGTCGAAGTTCTGTTCACATATGAGACCACACTTGACAACGCAATGGTTCAGGGAATACTAATATAATTTCATAATCATTTAAACTTTTAACTCCACAATAATGTCCACCTTTTACCGTGTGTTTCTCTAGAATTTGGCCACATCGCAATAATCTCATATTACTCATAGATACAAGACGGAATCGTTTACTAACAATGCATAAAATATGTCTATTTCAAATAAATGCCGCAATGTCTAGTTCTTGATGGTTGCGACTTTTTTGCCAACTTCAAAATGCCATTGAAAGTTCCTACGATGCGTCACTAATTTAATAAGTACCAATAACAATACAATAACAATACAATACCTTTTGTACCACTTTTTTTAAGGGTCAATAAAGAATAAATAAATAAATAAAAAAATAACGTTTATCCAATTTCGTATAATTTGCAATCAATGAAAAGTTCTCGAATACGGTCGAAATTTTTTTTTCCAAACGAGGTACAAATATATACATAGATATACAGTTTAACGTGTAGTTGATTGAACAGTTGCTTAATGCATCCATAGAAGCACTAATAAGTAAATACCAGTAATTAATAACATAGAAAAAGACATACATAGAAAGTTAATCAAACAAGCGAAAACCTCCTCAGTAATCACCTAGTCACAAGGGTTCTCAACACGTTCGATAATGACACGCAACTTTCCTGCGAGCCCCGAAACGATAATAAAAGCACTTACGACCAACATACAACATAATACAAGCACAAAATCTATTGTACGCAAACATTCAACAAGCATTATGACGTTAATGCGTAAAAGGATAAAGGTTTTTCCACGGAGATCGCTTTTTGTACAACTATAAGAATATCTCAAGGTATATATAGGCTTAACGTCCCGAGCTATTTCAATGGAAAATTCTATTTAGTAGGAAAACTTTATATTACATCTTTTACAAGAAGGAAACAGCTTTTGCGTTATGAATTCACAACTTTGGGATATAAGGAAACAAATTGGTCATATGCACGGCATACATGAAATAAAGTAAGTATTTTTTAAAATGATATGTTTCATATACAGCAAAGAAAATTTTATTATTTCCAAATGTTATCGTATTCGTTTCATCTAAATTAGATCATTGTTAGTTCCAAATACAGTGCTGTATTAATCTGTAGACTTGGTAAAATTTAAATAAGGCTTCGAGGAAATAACGAATAAGAAGTTAAATGCATACTTCAAGTTATTGTATTCATAATTCCCATACATTCCCATAAATTGCTGAACAAACATAGGTCAGATAATAAATTGTATAATTTATAATTAAAAGAAGTATAAACTAGAAACCAGCCACGAGAACTAAAGCGTCTATGTCCAAGAATACGCCACACAGCAACTGATGTACGATGCTATCTAGAATGGAATTCTCTGAATTTCCTGTCGGTTCAGCTTAATATATCGTTTTCTAGGTTTCCCTTGTTCACTACAGTTAGATTTCCATCTGATACGATGCAAGTGACGCATTACACAAGAGGAAATTCATTCGACATAATGTATTACGTATCTATTTGTTTATTATGAGATTGAATCTGAGATTTGAATATTAAATATCTAAAAATACTAATGAAAATAAACCATGTTGTGATAAGACCGTTCGTGTTCTGTTTTATAATTTTTGGCATCTTTAACATCTGTTACTAATAACTGTCGTTCTGTATCACTAACCAAATAAATAAAAAAGTAAAACTTATAACACACTTGAGCCAAAAAAGCCGCATTACAAATTGATAATAATTTTACAGCAAACATTTCAACAATGCAAATAACTACAAAGGATAATTATTTGTCCCTTGTTGGGCGCCAAATTCCCGAACATCAGTTTATAGTTTACAATTTAGTATGAGCACTGTTAGTAGCTTAGTTTATTTACAAGGTTAGTTCAGGTATTTTGTGGCAGTGTATATTGGCCTTTACGGTGTGGTGTCTATTAACATAGTATGTTTGGCATTTACGGCTGCACACTGGAGAAATGTTAGGCGCTCGGTCGTTTGACTGGAATCTAAAACGATGTGATAGTCTATACTAGACTACAAACAAGAGAAATTTCAACTTATTTTACTCAGTTCAGATTGGTTTTGTTTAACATTATCACCGAGTTTTAAAGATCCTTCCATAAACATTCCACCGATATGACCCCATATTAGATATACCTACGTATTATTCCAAAGTGGACTGACATATCAATTAGTATTCATATGTAATGCCATTAAGACGGTGAAAGAACAAGTAGTTATAAAGCACATCTATAAGACTGACCGAGTCAAAACTTCTTCGATGATACTTCGAATTGGTTATTTATTTATAACTCCACCGATCCAAATATTAGAAATGTGGAGTACATTCGGTTCAGGTCTCGATATAACAAAGATTCGACTTGATTTGAGCCGCTAATAGGTTGAAATCCGTTAGATTCATAACTAATTCTTGACAAAAAATAACCGACTTCAGACAGTCGAATTGAGAACCTCCTCCTTTTTTGAAGTCGGTTAAAAACGTCGTAACATTAAATAACCGTGAGTTACGTTGCTGGGTCATTCATGTGGAATGTTAACGACATTCACAAAGTCATTCGACATCCACACTTCGTAATAATATCGTTTACAAAATAGAACGCATTAATAAAAATATTACGAGATCAAACCAAAGTCCTCATCGCATTATATTCGCATTTTAAAAGAAACTAGTGCATGAAACAGTCGGCAATGTATCGACTTTTTGTAGGCGTTATACTTTTTTTACAATATACATATTTTCTACAATATTTAATTCCACTGTACTCGATAAAATATCAGTCACACGTAACAATTGACAATTGCGTTACAATACATTGTAAAAGTAATAAATAACCCGATGGACGACCAGTTACGTCCTGGAGAATCTGAACCTTTCAAATTGATATACCCTTTTCACCTCGGAACGCTCGGTGGGCGCCAAAATAGATTGCGCTCCATAAATTATGGATCAAGTCGTAAAGTATAAAATATTCCCTCACACATAACCTTGTTTGTTCGGAGAATATCCTACATTATGTCAAGCTTTTTTTAAGTTTATTTTATTTCTACTTGAAAAACTTACAAAATTGATACAATATTGGTGTGAAAAAATTAGTTACTCAGGCTAATAGGTTTAACTTATTAAAACATTTAAAAAAATATGTTTTCAATAACAGCCAACAAAAATTAAAATGAATGGTACCAGTTAGTCACGTTAAATACACAAAATGTTCATTTTATCTAGCTTACACTCACAGATTTAGCTGTAAATGTTCAACTTTTAACCAACCACTTTAACTATAAACACGCATCATTGAAACCACTCAAACCTGCTAACGAGTATGCAATTGAAGGCAGTTTATTAAAGTTGAATTAGACTTATTATCAGGCAACTTATGTACTTATGTATTAGTTGAAGGACGTGATTAAAACTGCCGATAACAAATCTATCAACGAACCCTCCTTCGGACACAAGATAACAAAATATAGTCTTTCCCGTACCAATTACCACGATTAACATGCCTTGTGTTACTAGGATTTAGTGTTATTTATTATAAAACAATTGAGATTTTAATATACGTATTCCTTAGGAGCATTACAAATACAACTAGAATTAAACCACAACGTACTCTACATTATAAACCAAATGTTTCCATATCATAAAGTAACCTATATTTGTAAACATTCATATTCAATGTTTAATGATTCAGACGCACCGAAGTTTATCAATATACGGAATTTCTATAACATTCTTATCTATACTATACACTGGCGGAAATTCCTTTACGGAAATAAAATATCCTATACGTATAGTAATGTACGCAGCTTCATCTCAATAACTTAATGTCAAACACAGTCCCGTTACAGTTATATTGTTGGAATAAATATACATAACAATATGTTCCCTTACGTACGAATACTTTACATACATGTTACTGTATAGTATACATACTGTTATAAGGCAACATATTGATGGATACAAAACTGTATTTGTTTAAAAACGGTCTCTGTGTAAACGATCACAAATTACCTAAAATTACTTTTAGAACAGAAATGAAAGACCTAATTGACAGGTGTCCTCCATTATCATCCTGCCCATTTTCCAATTTGTTTGCTGTAGGTGCAATGTTTTTTCTTCCATACTACCCTATTAGCCATTTAGCCACTCTATCGTCTGCGGAAAATTCCTCAAAAACAATTCGTCGAATCACCAATTCGTCGAAAACGGTTCGTCGACAACTAATTCATTTCTATATTAACTATTTTGTCTTTCATATCTCTCTTTTGTCTTTTATATCTCTCTCTCAAAATTCATTCTTTGGCCGTCCTTGTCCCCTTCGTCCACATTTATATCCATCACTTTTTTCCAGATGTAGTAACATCTGTAACCCCCAATAGGTACTAGGTGTATTATGTAGCATATCATAATAAAATCTATCGATACAGAGTACATACAGAAAGTGTAAACTCACGAGTCAAAATCAGATTAATGAATGAGGAATAACAATCGTTTGAATAATAACTCCGAACCAGGCAAACGTAACGTAACAATTTGAAATAACAGTAGCGGGGTGGCGTTCCATCACCCACGCGCCGTCACAGACCCAAATTACCATAATCTGTTAAATCCCAGTAAAAAGGTGAAGTGGGAATTCGAATCTCATAGATAAGGTTCAGTACTATAAATCATATAAGATAGTCACTCCTCTCGGTACATGAGAGACTTAAGATGGGCGTGGAGGATATAAAATAAAATCTACCTAACTCGTCTATGTATTATTGATTGCGCCTTATAGACACTGTTTGTTTTGTGTTGCTTCAGTATGAAAATTCAATACAATCTATTGCATCATCAACCCCCTCTACAAAGGATAATAGAGGAAGGTTAATCATAGTGATAGGATCACTTCACCTTATGCTTAATTTTTTTTACAGACAATAGACATGAAAGTGCCTTTACAAGCGTTCTATTTTTCATTCCAACACACAGAACCCTAAAAAGGGGCAGGGTTGCAAATTGGCAGCGGGCAATGATCGCATCCGACCGTCCTTTGTCCTGGCGCCGTTGGAAAATGAAATTTATCGGCATACTAATTTGAAAAAGCTTTCGCAATGCCACAACAATATTCAATGGGCCGCGTCGTAAATTGTACCCAGTTTAATGCTGCAATAAACTTAGATGAACTGAAATCTCCATGTGTTCATATGGCTTTTCATACGTTGTTAATATAGACATCATACAAAAGCGATAACGAAGATAAAAAAAATGTTTTTAAAAAAGTTCATCCGAGCATCAATCAATTCATCAATTCAATCAATTCATCAATTCAATCGAGATCTAGTTTTTTAAAACATATGGTCTAAGTATAGAACATCACAACAAAATTTCCAATAAACTTGTAACGTGATTACTGCATAGGTAATTCGATTCAATATTCATGTTCAGGTAATTCGTACTAATGAGGTTTTAGCCGACTCTAATATCAAATAGCCATTAAAATAAGCTCTACGTCATTTAGAAAAGCATTTTAAGCAAAAAGGCAGCAACATAGACTAAAGTCATAAAGTGTATCCGCTTTATTGCCGCAATAAATTAGCTAACCCTAGGAATAATATAATCCGGAAAAACCTTAGTAATAGCACAGAAGATATAATAATAGATACATACTGTTAACATAATATATTTATAAAGACTTCTACGACCCTTTATGCCCATAGAACGGGAAGCTATTGTGCTAAGTGCCATAAAACTTCTCGGGTATAAAGAATTCAGGAGCATCGATTAAAATAGTAGCAGGGCGAGCAACATACAAAATAATTACCTCGTCCTTTCTAGAAGTCAGTGAAAAAACTTTATTCCGTACTGAAACTTTGGTTATAAGACACGATTCATATTTAATTTTAATTTTTCCTAGTAGGATACATTGTTTCCCAATATGGAAGAGAAGTTTCAAGTCAAAGGATACTTTAAAGGTAATATACGGCAAAAGAATAAACTGATTAAAAAAGTAAAACATACTCTAAGAATAACATAGTAAGCACATTTAATTATTTTTTAATTAGTTTTCTAGTACATAAAATTATATATGTACCTATATTACACTCTTACCCAGTCTTTGCTTCGCTTCGGGAGAGTTATTCCTTAACTTATACATATATTTGTAGTTATTTACACCAGAAAGGTTATTGGGATTGGCTTGGCTACTTCTATAAATTTGGAGCACATTTATTTACAACAATAGTTACAATAAGTAATCAAATCATGTTTTGTCCTTACTTAATAGGACTTTATTTATAGAAGTTTGTATACTTTCACCTCTTATTTCAGTTAAACAAATTATTCTCAAGCGTATATCTAATAGTCTCAACTTTAACGTACTATTTACGTAATCGCAAACAGTAGTATCGGCAATTTACTCTCAAGAAAAGTGTATTCCATGTACACTCTTAGCAGTATTTATAACAAGATTAATGTAAGTTTCAAATGTATAAAATAGTTTTCGCCGTAACACTTATTAACCCAGTTTACTGTGTCGCAACGTTGTATCATATCTTAACGTCTCCTTGGCTAACACATTAGTGCAAATAGTCGATTTTAATACGAACAGCGTGTACTAGGAAGTGTAGAATCCTTTGTGCGTGAACGTACGAGTATGTGAAGTATCTTTTCCAACATCGCGCCTTAATGCAGTTCCGACTCTTACATTTTTGCACACTTAGGTGTGCTCAAAGTATAGGAACACTACGTGAAACAATATAGTGTGAGAAAAGAGTGAAATAAAGAACGTATGTAGGTGTCTGCAAAAATCGATTATTCTGAAATAATACTTTGCGCTTCAGCCCTACAGCTCACCTATTTATTCACTTCTGCAGTTGTTTCATTTAGATATAGGTAGATCAAAACGAGAATATTAATGTAACGAAAGCTGTAAATGTTCATGCAGCTCGTTACGAGTATTTTGAAAACTAGAATCGTCCTAAATACCCAATTTACATCGGTAGTCCATACCGGATTAGCATCAACCGAAGCCCGTCCGCCCGGCCGGTGCGACCGCACTACATAAACCATTCAAACGACACGTACGGCCGTTCTGTTCTACGAGTACCCTACATTTAGAATAGGCAAATGATTTGCTTCCCGACTAGGTTATTATCTATTATTATGTAAAGGGCTCGACACCATAAACGCGCACAACATCGTGAGTGAATATGTTACATAAGACAAATGAATACTTGAAGAAGACTTAGACTGGTAGTCGAAAATAGAATATTAATTAATGGCATTAAAATGCAGTTTTTAAATCCATTTACAGACTAAGTCTGCCAACCCGTGAATTCGCGCATGAAACCCACTGATGTCTTCTAACCGTGACAAATGTTCTAGTCTTCAGTAAAATCTGACTAGCGTTATTGGTCCATTTTTGTAAATCAGGACTGTATAGAAGCAGAAACACTTGGACGCAATTATCGACGGATATCTTAATGCCATCAAAAACATAACTTGTAAAAAAACCCAAGTCTCGCAACTCAGTTCTTCTACCGTAAAAACTTGTGAGATCCATGTAATACCAAGTCGGTTAATTTATTCAGTTCCTACTTAAGGTTCCTTCTGACTTAAGTTATTACGTAATTAGCTAGCCTAACAAGTAACAACATCTTATAGTGCCCATATCAATATTGAAAATCTTTTATGTTTTAAATAAATAGATCGACTTGACCATCGCATGAAAACACAATGTATCTCACAAGTAATATCTACCTACATATTATATTTGTTTAGTGCGATTGCCAAGTCAATCTATTTATTTAAAACATAAAAGATTTTCAATATTGATATGGTCACTATAAGATGTTGTTACTTGTTAGGCTAGCTAATTACGTAATAACTTAAGACAGAAGGAACCTTAAGTAGGAACTGAATAAATTAACCGACTTGGTATTACATGGATCTCACAAGTTTTTACGGTAGAAGAACTGAGTTGCGAGACTTGGGTTTTTTTACAAGTTATGTTTTTGATGGCATCTCATTTCTTTTTGTAGATAGTCCTACTTTTTTTCCTTTTACAAGTTATCTTTGAACATAATTATATCTAGGTACCTATCTACACATATTATATACATGTACACTGATTCATTCACTGCAAATGTAACTTTGTTATACAGGTACAGTGATTCATTAACTGCAAATGTAACTTTGTAATCCTATACCTTTATATAGAATTACAAAGTTATTTATGCAGTTGATATATCTAGAAAACTGGAGCGAAATTGCAAAATATTTTAGTTTTTCCTTGATCTATACACTAAACACTAATTGTGTTCCAAATTTGAAGCTTCTATGTCTGCTAGAAGTGCCTTAGAGTTTTGATGATCGGTCAGTCAGTGAGTGACGAAATTAAGCAACTTTGACTAGTTATAATTCTAAAACTACTGAATCAAATTGAATGAAATTTGAAATATAGCGTGTTTATACCATGACTGCTTGGTAGCTGAAAATTCAGACTTCTAGCTTTATCCACAAGGAAGTTATAGAGGGTCGAAAATGGCCTGAATTGCTTCGAGAAAAGGATGGTACGGCCGTGCCGCTTTTTTGCTCGACTTGGCGGGGGCACTGCCGTGCCCCCAGATACCGTAGTCATTAAATAGCCACACATAAACACATTATCCCCTTTCTACTTATCTTATGGCAACTCGCCTCTTCAGTCTTTGCAAACATTTACGTAATATATTCTAATGGCTACTATCGCACTCGCTCCATGGGAAAATAACGGAAGCTACTATTAGTTAAAAACGCCCCGTGGACACCATTTACTGTTCGCGCTAAAAGAAATTACAGAAAAGAAACTAATGTTACGTCAGTTCTTTAAAGCGCAATACGCCGATGGAATAGTTTTAAATTAAATATATTAGATTCAAATTGCAGATTAATTTATAAAACAAGATTATCGAGGAATCATTGCATTAGCTATGCATTCACAAATAAAAGGACTAATATAGAGTTATCTTACAGTGTGAATTTGTTTAGTGCTATTATAGTTCAGTAATTAAATATAACTACAGTTACTGCTATTAAATTTGATTTACAAACATTAGTACTACAAACATTGCCTAACCTAGTGCAGCAGAGCCAACGCTAAATGAATTATCGTGGCCGTGCCATTGTTTCGTGGCGGTCGAATGCATGCACTGACACAACGTATGACATATTGTGCGCCATTATAACAGAAACGTTAAGCCTGAAAGAATAATGCATGCCATTACTCATTGCACTAGCTAGAATATATGTATATTGGACATTGACTACTGTTCCTATTACTTTTATAGGTACCTATTCGTATTTGGCAGGTCTCGCATGAGTTCTGGTCAACTTTATTATTTTACTGTCTATAAAGAAGGCTAGTGACATGCCTCCCATAAATAATACCAATTTACTTTAACTAATATGTTAAAATTAACCACTGTACTAAATGTCACAAAGAGGGGATGCATTTTTGTCTTGTCTATTCATAACGGTGCGGGATAACGTTGAATAATAAATACCATCCGGTATTAATATCGCTGCGAAATATTAATCTTTAATCATTTGCGTTTATGTCAACTGACCCACCTGTCCCCATGCTTTAATTGTATTTCCATATCCGAATATTTCTTTATCGTTGAGAAATCTTCCTCGGTGTTATAATCACGATGTACAGCCAATAATCACTTCATCAGAGGAAGCATAAATGCCCAATATGAATAAAATAATACCTATCGTCGTATGTAAAAACAGCACACCACTATCATGGATAGTGTAATAAAACATAATTACGCGTAGGTACCAGGGACTGAATTACCCAAAAATAAAGGTACCTTTAAATTTCGGTATGACGTCATACCGTTAAATAAGGGTTACCGAAATATTTCGGTACCCTTTTATTTTTCAGTAGCAGAATTTTTAAGGTTGGAAATTCATACCGGTATTATTTCGGTAAAAGTACCTTAAACCTTTATAAATGTTTCGGTAGCAATACCTTAACCTTTATATAGGGGTTAAATACGGGTTTTCTTTGATGCACCGCCTCGCGTTCAGTTGAGGCCCTGATTGCACAGTATTATGATACAGTTTTGATTTTTAATTTTTATATCCGATCGGAAGGACACGACCTACTGAAGGTTTTCTTATCTTACTTCTATAAGGTTTTCTTTCGTTCTTCTGACGAGTGTCGTTCTTCTATACTACACACGTCAAATATAGTTTAAGATCACTTTGAAAATACGAAATCTTTTTTTTTATAAGTTAGAATAAAACGTTTTTTCTTTTTCTTCTAAGATTAGACATTTAAAAATTAAATCTTTTAATAACAAAATAATTTAAAATATCAAGAGTTTATCGGTATAAAAATAGATCAAATCCTTGTTTACACTCATTCAAAAATCTGACCCACTTTATTCAAGCGTTTTTTCTGACTTTTCGAAGGAGTTCATTCAAAAAGATGCCGAGGGGATTATATGAAGTTTTACGAGCAAGAATTGTTACTTTGGGGGAAGAAGGACATTCTACGAGAGAAATAGTACGCAGAGTGGCTGTAGCCAAATCCTGTGTCGTGAATACGTTATGGAGGTATCGCAGCGTGGATAACTTTGCTGATCAACCTCGCAGTGGTCGGCTAACTGTTCTTACTGCTGCTCAGAAGCGTTACATCAGATTGCTGACTGCCCGAAACCCAACAATCAATGCCATTAAAATAAGAGTTGAGTTGCGGACTGCTACTGGCCTAGAAATTAGCACTCAAACCATCAGGAATTGCTTACACCAGGTTGGATTACGAGCGAGGAGATACTGGCAAGCACCCCTGAACTCATAGCAAATATCGCGATGCAGATTGCAGTGGGTTAGACTCCGCCAAAATGAAGAAGACGACGAGGAAAACATTTGGTGGAATTGTCTCTTTGTTGACGAGTCCAGAATTAGCACTCGTCATAGTCTGATCTCGTTCAAATTTATGTGGAACCACATGACAAGCACCTCCTTTCGATTAAAAAAAGGATCATCAAAATCTGTTCACCCAGTCGAAAGTTCTGAGGTAACAAACATAAAAAAATACAGTCGAATTGAGAACCTCCTCCTTTTTTTGCAGTAGGTTAAAAAATAAAAAATAATTTAATTTTTTTATTTCAAAAAGTGTATCGTTTTATAAAAAGATGTTACGTAAGCAACATTCTTTTAAAAAAGTAAAATTAAAAAAAAAAAATCTTTTGCTAGTGATCTCAAACTTTATTTGATGTGTGTAACAAGTCCAGCCATAAGTTCTGTTACAAATGAAAATGCTTTTTTTTTAAATGAAGTAATGTTAATGTTGATGTAATATTAATAAAATTTATACCTACATATTTATTAAAGTCTCAGCAAAAAATAAAAAAATATTCTATTCGAAATGGCCACCTTTGGCTTTTATACAGGCCTTTAATCTGTTTGGCCACGAATCTATGGATTTACGCACTGCTTCCAAGGGAAATTTCGCCACTGCTTGCTCCAAAGATTTTTTAAGAGACTCAATGTCGCCGTGTCGTTAAGAGCAGGCCATGTCCTCTAAAACTGACCATAATTTGAAGTCTAAAGGGTTGAGGTCTTGGCTAGATGAGGGCCAGACTTCAGCTCTTATAAAGTCCGGAACATTGGTTTCAACCCAGGCTTGGGTAGTTCGTGCCTTGTGACCAGGTGCAGAGTCCTGTTGGAAAGTCCACGGTATATTTTTAAAAAGAGTATTGCTGAGAGGTTTCACAACATGATCCAAGACTGTATCTTGATACACTTTGGCTGAAGTTTTCACTCCTTTTTCACAAAAATGCAGTTTTGTGACTCCTTGATGAGACACGCCCCACCAAACCATCTCTAACGCAGGATGATGACCACGTTGTACCTTCCCGACCACTTGAGCAGCTTCTTTAGAACTGTGAGCGTACACTTTATCATTTTGCTTATTGTAGTGTTCTTCAATCGTGAAAATTTTTTCATCGGTACACATCGGAAAACAAAAAAATGTCCTAAAATATAACTTACAGAGATAAGTTTACGATATCTATGATTACCAGTGGTAATATATATAGAGAATCGTGCACGTCAGTGGACGAGTTTAAAACCAGGATGGTAATAACTTTCCACGAGGTAGTGTAACGTGGTAACGTGGTGAACAACGTGGGCAGAAATTATATAACACCAAGTCACCATGTTACAGCCGGGTCGAAGTATTTCAAGACCCACCCCAGTGGTAGAGCTCAGGTTCTCTCAGAACAAACTCTCGGTCTTATGAGGGATCGACGAAAACTATGTGTGCAGTCTCTAACCTCTATGAGGGAATACCGTCGGGCGTCGGCTCAATGAACAGATCTCCAAGTGCAGGCGATGCGATTTGCGAAAATACAACGCAAATCATGTAAAAAACACAATTGAGCCAAACTAGGGCTTCAAAGTGTTCGCCAGGGATCTATCTATTGGGCAAAGTCAGCTTACGAGGTTGAAGACCGAGTCCGGCACCATGGTTTCGTCGAAACCGGAAGTTCTGAGAGATATCAATCATAAGTGTATCAATGATACCTACATGAATAAATGATTTTGAATTTGAAAAAAAAATATTTGATACTACGGACGGTTGTATGCCTCCTCTCAAGCTCCACCTCCCTGCGAGGAGAGCGACAAGCGAGCTAAACTGACCCGATACTACACAGAGGATATCCCAGACGTCAGCCTGTATAAGATTAGAGAGGCTCTCAAACAACTTAAAAATAACAAGGCACCGGGAGATGACGGAATCACAACCGAGCTACTAAGAGCTGGAGGGATACGCCTTCTAGTGGCGCTCCAAAAACTGTTAGATTCTATCATTAATACTGGAACTACCCCGAAAACGCGGGGCAGAAGAGTGGTGACGCTGTTCTTCAAGAAGGGCGATAAAGCCCTATTGAAGAACTACATTTCCATTGCACTTCTGAGCCACGTGTATAAGCTGTTTTCGAGGATGCTCACAAATCGCATTGTACGCAGGCTTGACGACTTCCAGTCTCCCGAAAAAGTAGGATTCCGATAAGGCTACAGCACCATAGACCACAAACACACACTGCAGCAGATTATACAAAAGACCAAGGAGTGTAATCTGCTGTAGTGTGTTGCCTATGTTGACTATGAGAAAGCCTTTGATTCTTGGCGTTACTAAATTATCTCCAGCGGTGCCGGATCCACTACCGGTATATCGAGGTGTTGAAGTGCTTGTACTCATCTGCCACCATGTCCGTCAGAATACACGACACAGCAACGAACCCCATCCCACTGCAGAGGGGTGTCAGACAAGAGGATATCATATCCCCAAAACTCTTCACCGTTGCGTTGGTAAACGTGCTCAAGCTGACGGAGTGGAAATGACGTGGCATCAACATCAATGGCAAATACATCATCCACCTCGCTATGCCGATGATGTAGTCATCCTGGCGGGTTCCCTGAAAGAATTGGTACAATGCTCGGGGACTTGAACAGCGCCTCACAACAGGTGTGTCTTAAGATGAACATGGACCGATGTTGATGGCGTTGCTCGTTGTAGACAAATACCTGGGACAAGTGATCTAGATGGGTAAGTCCAACTTCAAGAAAAAGTCACTCGTAGAATCCAACTCAGAAGGGCTGCATTCGGGAAACTGCGTCATATCTTGTCGTCTAAAACACTACCTCAGTGCCTGAAGTCGAAGGTTAGCCGACTGAAGTGGCAATGGGCTGGCCACATAGTTTGCTAAAGTTTGCTAAAGTTCAGCAAGGCCAATACAATAAGTTGCTGGTTCCATGCCATAACAAATGTCGTCGGTGACTTTAAGTAAGGCTGTTGTTGTGCTATGGCGGCGGTGAAAGCCCGATTGTAGAGGATTAAGATGGTTGTGGGAACGAAGGAAGGAAGTTAATTAAGATTGGACAATTTGCATGATTTTTTAACATTTTTATACATTTTCATATATTTTGTATGTTTTAAAGTAAATAAAAAAATATATAAAATATATTATAATATCTGCATCTTAATAAGTGCAGCAGTTGATGTTCTTGAATGTAAATATAAATATGTAAATAAGAAAAGAACTGACGTCCTATGTCTTGTACATAAAATAAGAATAAGATTGTATAAACGTATAAAAATATTTTAAAGTAAATAAAAAATATATACTTTTTAATACTTTATAATTATATTTTTTCGTTTCCCATGTTCATCTTTAATCCATGTTCGTATTTGTATAACAATTTTTATTAGTAAAGATGGTTTTTCGTACAACATCGCCAACGCAAGCGGCAAGGAGCGAGCGATGCGATGAGAAGTGTGGCAACGTCGCATGATTTCGGTACCGAAATAATTTTAGGTTAAATAATGGTAGAACCTTAACCCTTATTTATAAAGGTACCGGTAAAGCTCTACCTTTATTTTGAATCGGTACCGATATACTTTTGAGGTACCTTAACCTCTAACCGTAACCGCTTTCAGTCCCTGGTAGGTACACCGTTGTTCCAGGGCAGGGAATTCAATTATCACTGCGTTATGCATGCCGGGTGCATTCTGTGTAAAATGTTCAAAGGATTGGATTACATGACTCGTAAGTCGTACCTAAATGGCTTGGTGGACTTTTTTATGGAAATAGCCAGCAAACGATCTGACGATCCACCTGATGGTTAGTAGTGGCTATCGTCGCCCATGGACATCAGCAACACCAAAGGCATCACTGATGCGTTGCCTACTATGAGAATGCGGCTCGTTTAAATAAACAAAAAGCGGCCAAGTGCGAGTCGGACTCGCCCATGAAGGGTTCCGTAGTAGCAAATAGCATAATATAAAAGTTCTTGAAGTTCGTTGTAACTTTGATCGAGGTAAATTGTGGTTCACGATTTATGACGTATTAAAAAAAACTACTTACTAGATCTCGTTCAAACCAATTTTCGTTGGAAGTTTGCATGGTAATGTACGTCATATATTTTTGTTAGTTTTATCATTCTCTTATTTTAGAAGTTACAGGGGGGGGGGACACACTTTTTACCACTTTGGAAGTGTCTCTCGCGCAAAATATTCAGTTTAAAAAAAATTATATTAGTAACCTCAATATCATTTTTGAAGACCTATTCATAGATACCGCAGACGCATGGGTTTGATGAAAAAAAATTTTTTGAGTTTCAGTTCGAAGTATGGGGAACCCCCAATATTTATTGTTTTTTTTTTCTATTTTTGTATGAAAATCTTAATGCGGTTCACAGAATACATCTACTTACCAAGTCTCAACAGTATAGTTCCTATAATTTCGGAAAAAAGTGGCTGTGACATACGGACGGACGGACGGACGGACGGACGGACGGACGGACGGACGGACGGACGGACGGACGGACAGACAGACAGACAGACAGACAGACAGACAGACATGACGAATCTATAAGGGTTCCGTTTTTTGCCATTTGGCTACGGAACCCTAAAAATTAACGGTGGTGGAAACATTTAAATTAAAATATGTTTTGTGTTACATACATAACAAAACCTATGCAATGAAAATTGTATCTACAGAAGGTTTGAAACATGATGAACTTCCAAATTACGAGCAGAATTTCACGAGCATCGATTTTGCAATTAGTGCAGGATTTTGAACTTACATAATTGCAATTAGAGGAAGTGTGGTGGTAGTTGTTAGTTGTAGTTGAAGGTAATGCACGATTTATAAATAGACATTTTATCACAAGATACAAACAAGTTGAGTCTGGAAGACTAGGTGAGCAGCGCTAGCAAGAACTATCGGTTCGCAAACTCATGCATTCACAGGCAGAAACACTGTCTCACGGACACACTGCAATTCGTCAGCCAAGTATGGTTAGGAAGATTTAACAGTTTGTTTTATTTTTTGTTAACGATCTTTTAACGTGTGGTAATGTCATTAGCGTCGCACACAATCTTAATTCAGTCATAATAGGTATGAGGATCACGTCATAAGCTAACAACTGTAGATATGGAGCCACTATAAAAACAGAGAAAAAATAAAATAGCACAAAAAGAACACATTAACGTCTGGTACGTTATCTTTTACTTTTTGAAATCGATAAAACATACCAAAAAAACATTTTCCCTTTGTGCCATTTTTCCCGTTCAAGATGTAGTAAGAAATAAATTGCCTTCTACGATACGTTGGCGCGTCTGAACGTAAGAAAAGTAGCGCCACGCCATACAAAACCCCCTCCCTCTCTCACCGCCCCGTCTGCGAGGATCCTCCAATAAATTATTCCCTCTGCAAGGATACTTTTCGATTGTATGAGATGTCGGCTACAAATTCTTGCACACACTTCCTCACAATGCTAGTGAACAATTTCAAAAATTGCCATGCAATGTCTGACGTCTCAATATCTCGCATGTCGAATGAATGAATGAACATCAGTTTAAAAGTTTATAGTTGTATACTGCAATCGATCGTTGATACTCTATTATACTAAAATTATAGTCAATACACAGATACACACGCACTGGAAACGTTTTGATATAATTAACTTAGCATTAATTACGTTCTTAATTTGCGGTGTATTTCGCGTATTATTTAATATAACAAATTATGTGTTAATTTGGATTCCGACTAATAAGATCCAATATTAGCTTCGGCCTTTTGTAGCACAGCACCCTTTGAATAATTATATTTTAAGCTACAATTTACTAATACTAAAGACTGCTAAAGATACATTATATATAAGAAAGCTCCTACAATGTTAAATAAATTTATACAGTCCTAAAGTAACATTTTAAAAAAGTTAAGCTACCCTACAATAACTAAGTTCGTGAGTAATATATATAGGTAAAACTTGTCAACTTAGTTTCAAAGATAAAAAGAGATTTTGATAGAGTTTATCCAAGAGTATCCGCGGGGAATTTTTCAACTATCCATATTAGCTACTCGTACGTAGAAACTTTAGCTACGAACAAGTAGTGCACTGGAAATCATATTTTACGTAATAGTTCATGGACATAAAATTAAAACCGCGCAATATCGATCGATCTCAGCATAGATAACCACTAAACCCATTCCAACAGTGCGTCAATAAAATCGTCATGAGCATGTAAAAATTGCACGTAAAAATTAAATACCAACAACAAAAAGGTGGTTCTCAATTCGTTTGTCTTTTTTTACCTCTGAACTCCGTCATTTATCAATCCATCTGGAAATTTATTTTTTTATACATAAGCAGGGTTCAAAGCGATAATTATCTTTGATAATAATTATCATGATGCTGATAATTATTATCATTGATAAATATAATCTGGATGAGGATGAGGATAATTTACCTCTCATTAATTTGACTAACTAGGATGTAGTGACTCGATTGATTTTGAATGAGCTTATTCTATTTTGTTTGCAAGATTTTATACTTTTTTATTTATGAAATTTTCGAAAGCTTAGTAAAAGATTACCTTGATTTTTAAATGTGTTTATTTTATTCTTATATCATAAATGATGATAGGTATTATTTATTTTTCTTGATTGAAGATTGCACGGGAGCAAATACTTAAATAATTACTTAAAGACTATATCAAATTATGTAGTAAGTAAGGGATGAGTATATTTTCTAAGTTTATTAACCGACTTCAAAAAAAGGAGGAGGTTCTCAATTCGACAGTTTTTTTTTTTATGTTTGTTACCTCAGAACTTTGGACTGCGCGAACCGATTTTGATGATTCTTTTTTTAATCGAAAGCTGATGGCTGTCATGTGGTCCCACATAAATTTTATTGAGATCTGACAATGGCATCCATGAGAAAACTTCATAAGTCGTAAATTTGTGTTAAGATGTGCGCGACAAATTGACGAATAACTCAATATCACGTCAACCGATTTCGATGATTCTTTTTTTAATAGAAAGCTGGTGCTTGTCATGTGGTCGCACATAAATTTGAACGAGATCTGACTAGTAGTTTTTGAGAATTTGAAGTCGGTTATTTTTTGTTAGTAAAATTTAGATTATTAACATCCATTATTCGAACTTCGGAACAAATTATATACTGAGCTGACTTCATGTACTGTACACCTATTATATCTGACCTATAACTGTAAAACTCCGTCCCCATTCTCATATCCCAATGTCTCTCCATCAGTATTTGAACTAGAGTAAATTTTGTTCCAGTATCAGTATAGTATTCAACGCCTATCAACATCTAAACGTAAACACAGAGCCTATGTTTATGCAGGTGTCACGTTATATCTTAATCGCATTAGCATAAGTAAAGCAAACCTGTTTCAGCCACCGTAAATTATATTACGTGTGTTATGACTACCTAAGAAGATTTTAATGCCAGTAGCTCTTAGGATCCACTGGATATAATTGAGTTATACTGAACGGAAGTTTTTTATGAAAATCATCAGTACTTAAGTACAAACCTAAGGCTTGCTTTTACATGGAAATGTTAGTGCAGAATCAAGTAATTCGACCGCGGAGCAAATTCAACACTAAAGCGAATTCTCAGCTTTGGAACAGTCTGCCACTTTACTAAACAATTAAATTAATTTAAACAAAAGGAAATGTCATTCAGAAACAACATCGAAAGCTCTCTATCTTTAATGCCTTTTGTATAAGTACATATAGGAATACAAGCAGATTGAAAAATACTGAATATTGGAATATTTTACTTTCATAAACGACCTATTATTACTCTGAATCATTCGAATATTAAATCTTTACGTCACTCGAAGGTTTCCAAGTAACGTTACTTACTAAGCACCTGATAACTATCATGTAATAAAGTACATGGACCCGCTGGTCTGTAGTCTAAGTAAAAGAAAGAAAGAATCTATAAAATTTTGCTACTGACGATCACTTATCAAACTTGTAACATTTTAACTCAAGCTTCTTCTAAGCGTTATAGGTAAAGACTATAAGCAGATTACTACGTTACATTTTCTTCGAAGAATTAGTAAAATCATTACTTCCCACCATCTGTTATTTCTGAAAAACAACCTCAATGTAAGAAATAACTCAAATAAGCTTTATAGGCTTCAGGAGTGCTTGGAAATATTGCGGCAATTACCTGTAACAATGAAATGTTTCACTTGATTAATTATGTTATGTCAGATTCCACGGAGGTGTACCTCGATCCACATTTAAGGGCACAAATCTCAATGCTGAGATTTGTTTCATCTTCAAGATAAATAAGTGGCGTTGATAGGATAATAACAAAATTTAAAATAAATTCTGATGGCTATTAATACCTCCTATAATTGTATAGTGTTGAAGGGAGATTACTTAATTATAACAATACCGAAGTCCCACAGAGCCGCTAATACGTATATTATAATAATGATAAATTAAGAAACGTCGATAAATAAATTTCTTTGTGACAAGGTACCATTAAGATATGTCCAGGGTTAAAATAATCCATATTCCATACTAATATTATAAATGTGAAAGTGTGTTTGTTTGTTTGTTTGTCCGTCTTTCACGTCGCAACGAAGCTGTTATATGGTATGGTTTTTGTGTGTGGAGATAGTGAGGAGGGTGGAGAGTAACGTAGGCTACTTTTTACCGTGGTAAAACATCCCCATGGGAAGATCGATATTTTGTTACTTGCTAGATATTTAGTTCCGGGTGTTGTTAATAGATGGCGTTAGTAAAATTCATTTGCATTTCACGCCATCTAATGATACATGTAAATAACATAAGTAATAGGCAAAAAATTCTAACTAAGTAAAAGTAAGTAGGATTTGTAAAAAATGGATCTCTACCGCGGGCGAAGCTGCGGGCAAAAGCTAGTATCTTATATTTACTTAGCACTTGCCACAGCACCGCATCGACTCGCCCACGCGAGCTCTACCCACTTTTCATTACTCTTTTATTGGATTCCATTCACACAAACAGATTTAAAACAACTGACTTATGCCTATTAATCGTATTGTACGTGTAACGCATGTAAAGAAAATGAGGCCTATGTCTGTGCGAGCATACAGTATCTGATTGATTTAAACCAACGAAAACAGATGTTGTTTTTGGCCTACTACGACCAAAAACGAATTATCCTTATTATTATCTCGTTTATGTAACAAAAACTAGACCGCGCCAGAAATCGAACGCATTTCCCTAAACGTAACATACATTCACACTACATGCTATTTAGATGTACATTTCAATGTTCTAGAGTAGACCTATGGGAACTTGTGGATAAAAAACCTATCCTTAGCAGCTACAACCAAGCGTATCGCCGGCTACAAACCTACAGACTGTACTTCCTTCTCGCCACACTCTCCACCTAATTAAACAAAGAAAACTACTTTAATACTGTTTGTTACCCATAGAAATATGGTTTTATATTTTTAACGCGTAGAACCAGTAGTATTATTGAATATCGATGAACGATGTAAGAAAGTACATCAATCGTGGTACAACTGTAGTTATTTAAACATTTTTCACATCTTTCTTCACGGTGAAAGATAACGCTTTGATAACATTTATCACAAGCAAATAATACTATTCGCCGCGCTTAATGGGCGTTACAATAATGCAGTTCCTAGGCCCGTATTAATAAAATAAACCAATCTCTGCTCAAGAGAACGATCTTGAATCAACAAATGTCAATTTTTCATACGGTTTGACATATTTCAGCATCTCAAACGAGATCATAAGATTGGTATATTATTACAGCCGTGGTTCTAATCTTATAAACATTAGTCTGAGTCTCGTTCGTTTGGTAAACGGACGCAACCTTACCTCGTTTTTACATCAGTCTGCACCTTTTAAACAATAAATAAATATGTTTCTAATAATAATAAAATACATAAGCCAGCTTACTATTCCAGTTTTCATTCTTATCAGGTACAACAATCGGCCTCAAACAAGCCCCCGCGGTACTGTAGTCCGGCCTAGACCCAATTACATCGCGGGCGAACAAACCGCGCGTGTTTGCTTTACCCGTATCGTTTCAGTATTGTCGTATGTGCAAAACCTCAATCAGCACAAAGTCGACATAATATTGTTGGGATGACCAACCAAGTATTCTTTTGTTGCTTTTTAATGTTACTATAGTATTAAATGTACATATATCCCCATATTTATATTTTCACTTCCAAGATAATCCCATCAGGTTTTGTCCCAGCACGGTTCCACGGAAATAAACTATTTATTTCACGTTGTTGTCTTGGGTCTCTATTTTCTCTCACTCCTCTTTTACATATCATCTCCGATTCTCATATTTATATTGACTGAACTTTTAAAGTATGTTTACGAAAATAAAACTGACAGTTGAAGACAAAATTGTAAGTAATCTATTGACTATGATCAACAACAAAACAAAATTCTGTAAAGTAACATTTCTTACATGTCACTTACATGTTTGCACAAGACAATTCTAACGGTGTGATTTTAAACATAAAGTGGCCCTTAAAACATTGACTCATACTTAAATACCGGCCACAGTGTCGGTCACGAGAGCTTCTCAAACAGAGCTATCGGAGTACTTCAATGACCCGCCCCGTCATTGACCCTGCCAGGGACGAAGGCCGTACGTGCCAACCAAGTGTCACGACGCCCTTATCAATCAATGATTGAAAAGCTGTTCTTATGTTATAAAACATAGGGTCATATTTATGACGAAAATCCCACTACGATTTTTCGGTACTTCCACTATTTTAGAATGGTACTGTATCCTCACAAAGCATGTCTCCGTTTGATTTTTAGTGATTTTAGACGACACTTGAAGACCTATAAGTAAGTGATCTAAAGTAGTGGTCACTGCGGCCAATGAACAATCGTAACAATAATGACGACACGATAGAAAGTAACATACTTTAGCTCGAAATTTCCATTTATTAAATGGCAGAACAAAACAAACAGCAATCAGCTTCAAATTCGGGAACAAACAGTGATATCAACCGACAACGAATGTCCAAATACGAGCTTAATAGCCTCATCTAATTATTGCGCAATCTGCTTTGCATTTTAAAGAGCTTTCAGAGACCTCGCGTAAGCCGAACTAATTAGTTTGAACTGGAGAGCCTATCGATCCACTCTCCGTTCCATGCAAATGATGTAACATAAGCACCTTTGAAGCGGATCAAAAGAAATATCAACGAGTTTTCTTAGATTGTTTTTATTCAATGTCAAGAAAATAACTAACTGCAGCCGTTGCAAAACAAAATTAATTTAGGCTAAAAGTATTAGGATACAATCATGTAGTAATTCTGCGATTACGTGACTCGATTAAATATTTCCACTTCATTATTATTATTAACATTCAGTATTATGAAATTCATTCACGCGTCTGAAATGTAAATGAGAATAATTAGTGACAGAAATACATCTCGCATAAATATTCTATCCAGGTTCAAATGAAAATACCAACATTATTCATATGCACATTACTTCTTTTTATGTGTTCTCGTGATGCACACTACCTTGTGATACGTGTAATTTTTTTTTGTTAAAAGAGCAAATAGCGTAGATTTTGGGTGGGAAAACAACACCGCAATTTGCATACTATCAGAAATATGCTTGCATTTTAAAACTGCTAATTGCAAGTTGTATTCATTTGGATTAAAAATATGCTTCAATGTTAATGAAATAAAAACATTTGCGCCGCAGGATTTGCGGGTGCACAGCAAACCAACAAAAAAACAATTCCTCATTAATTGTGTAGCGACCCTACCGTGAATAGAACCTAGATACATTAAACCTAATTATAGACAATATTGTTGTTTTTTTATTTTAGCTCGAGAGAATACACTAGAAAACTATATGAAATGGTACCGAAGGAATTGTAAGTGCAGATGGAAATAAGCGGCCCATGTCCTCTTTTTTATATTATAACTAGCTGCCCGGACAGACTTCGTTCTGTCAAGTTTTTTTTTATTAAAAACTTCCATGTGCCTTAAGGGAGATGTAAGCTATCCTATCTTTCAAGTTGAATCAAACTGCACACGGTGTGCAAATTTGATTAAAATCGGTCAAGTAGTAAGTGTCCATCGCGGACAAACAACGTGACACGTAATTTATAGTATATATTAAGATTCATATGTAATATCATTGCCTATGTCCACGAAAATTGAGTATGTAAGAATGTTAAATGCCTTAGTTTAATGTGATAGAAATACCTAATTAATAGCATACGAACGAAACCTACATTAAGCAATAAAGCCAAATAAGAAAATATAGAGCTTTGATACACAGACAAACGCGCCTAATCCAAGAAAGCGGTCAGGGTGGCCATAAAACAAACCAATTACTCCGCCCCATTCGGCTAGTGTTACGCGCGACCGCGCCCGCCGCATCGATCAATCGTTGACCATTGCTCACCGAACTATTCCACTGTAGGATTTATGCCACTACCTATTTATCCAACCATATTTATCACGTGGAATTTTTTTCGGTACCTGTGTGCCTGTGGACTGCGAAATAACTATATATATAAGAGTTGTCGTATTTTTCAGAACTCTACCCAGCAAAGTTCTACAAGGTCTGCGAAAGAACTATAACTATATCTTCAACTGAAGGGGTGTACTCTAGCAACGAAACACCAGTGGAGATTATTAACAGGAGATTGTCGCAAGTGACGGAGATTGGAAGCAGTTAGAAGGCCTCCGATATGACTACTGATGCGTGACCGTATCAACCAAAATCTCCCAAAGGCCAATTGCTAAAATATTTTTGGCAACTTATCCAACTACCGATATTTCCCAACTAAGTTGAGCACCAAGGATTAGGTACAAGCCTGGCTATGACCGCTTCATTACACTATTGTGGTCACGTCAGCTTCATTTATGACGTAAGCCAGATCTACAGCGTTAGACATACATAGCTCTGTTTCAGTTGTCATTTCATTTCGATGCAACTGCACAAAATCTGTGGCCTTCCATGACCTTGTCAACCTAGATACATATTGAATCGTGGGAAAGCATGCAGACACTCACCGAGCTGTCGATTCTCTGGTTACTTATGAATATCCAATGCAATATATCTGCACGTTCGGGTTTTATTTTGGAATCCCAGAGGTGGATAGACACAATCCATCACTCAACTAGTATTATGTTTATATTCTAGCATCAGACTTAAGACTGCGTGGCGAACTAAACTATAGATGACTAGTGCGAAATAATTTTTGTTCCATGCTTTTTGACATTTGCTCGATAGACAGGATCACAACTTCCTGAAGCTACGGGATGTTTAAACTGTGACTAAATTAAGTGTAACTTAAACATAATTCACAGACACATCCTGAACACTATAAAAATTTTGCCCTTCACAATTTACCGAAACTACAGGTAGGCAGTACCTATCTAGTAGATTAGGTAACAGGGTGAACCGAAAGGAAATCAAAGCGGGATCGTGTAATGAGGTTAAACCGCTCCGCGTCCCATGGTTGAATGAACCTCGATTTGGTTACCGTGTGGGAACACACGAAGGGTTGCGTCAAACTGCGAAAGCGTCAAAATTAGTGAACGCGCGCCGTAAAGGGGGAGCTTTTAAAACACCGTCTCGCAACAAGCAAAAGTATACAAATGAGGTATTTTTAATTAAGAACGACAAAAGTAGGAACCTTTTTATTTATAAATAAAAGCGTGCTTAAGGGTGCAGTTGTAATGTCCATAAACTGAAATTCAGGAGTCTCCAGAATCGGCAAGAATACAGTTGACAGGGATCTGGCCGGCTGATAGGAATTGCAATCGTTACACACATGCTGCATTCAGATGAATACATTTACACGAGCAAGAATCATTTGAAGACAAGAATCAATACGTAATACTCGAAAGCGGGTCACAATCAACATCACAGTTCACTTTCAGCGATTGGATACACGAGATACGACAGACGACGTCACACTCCACTGGATGTTTACTTCGGACGTTCGTGAAAGCTGAATTCCCAGAGTTCGATTCCAACACACCAGACGTAATTGTATGAACTAGTCGTCTGCAGTATCGACGTTAATGAGAATAATTGATGTTTTGGTTAATGAAGTGCGGCGCACGTTATATTGATCCGGTGCCTGGTAATTGCAGCAGAGTGCGTCTATTAATACATAATTAAATTAATAGCACAGTCATGGCACAAGTACACGTGTACAAGAAAGCAATGAGGGTTTAATGTCAGGGAGTAATGTGATAATAGTGTTTATGTTTCATGGATATTGTAACAATTTTTTGTTTAAAAGCAAAAAGAAGCAACAACTCATAATTGCTGGGCTCGGGGTCTCCTCTCGCAATGTGAGGGGTATTAGGCCATAGTCTACCACGCTGGCCAAGTGCAGATTGGTAGACTTCAAACACCTTTAAGAACTTTATGGAAAACTCTCCGGTGTGCAGGTTTCCTCGCGATGTTTTCCTTCACCGAAGCAAGTGATAATTAACTTCTAATACGCACATAATATTTGAAAATTAGAGGTGCGTGCCAGGATTTGAACTCGGGCCCCTTCGTTCGGGAGACCAACGTCTAACCGCTAGGCTATCACTGCATTTTTATTTATTCTTTAGAAAATAATATATCTGATAAATACGAATGGACAAGAATTATTTATCCTCATGATATATATAGGCAAAGATGTACTTACTCGTATTACATACTTGCTGTCGTGAAATAGGGATAAGTACAAAGAATTTTTGAAGAAAAGAAAATGCTAAAAAATTATGAACAATATTGGCATATTTTTAAATCCAATTTTAAATAAAAATATAATCCACCGTAACAATTTCTTTAAACTACGTTTTTTTGAACTTTGACTTAAACAGTAGTATCTAAACTAATCTGAAGTGTTACCTACCTAGTTACTAGCTAAGGTTCCGCACGATCGCCAACAAAATTTGCTCATTACATTCATTGCCTCATGTAGTCGCAACAGACTAATGAGGCGGACGTCATATTGATCGCCGTCTACCCGCTTCGCTAGTGTGGGCCAAGTTACAGGCGGCTGCGGGAACATAATTATACTAAAAGTATAGAGAACGGTAGAGAACACTTGAAATGGCGTTTGACACGTCACATGCTACAGTGTAAGACAGAAAAATGGAGCAAGCAGGTAACACTCTGGTACCCAAGAGATGGAAGCAGGGGACGTCCAATAAGAAGATGGGAAGATGACTTCCACCTAGCCTTAGGACCTTACTGCACCAGAGTGGCAAATGACAGAGTGTAATGGAAGCAGTTGAAGGAGGCCTATGTCAAAACTCAAAAGACACACCGAAGTGAGGGACATCTTATAACAACATTATGTCACAGAAGACAATAGTACACAATATGTATATAAATATAACTACTGAAGCTATAAGCTGACGATCAACAGCCATCGGCGCCCATGGACATCATCAGGGGATGGAGAGAGAGAGGGGGAGGGGCAGGGGCAGGGAGAGAGGGAGCGGGGAGAGGGAAAGGGAATTTAATGGTCTCTGATTTGTTAAACCTACCAAAACTATAAAAGTTAAAAGTAACAAAAAAGTACATTCACTGAATTATTAGGCGATACGAAGTTCGCCAAGACAGCTAGGGTTGAATATTTATTTAATGATGCCAAAGAAGTATGACTTATCACGCGCGTACATAAGTACACGTTTATGTTTTTTTTCCATTGAATCCCATAGACGTACCCACAAACGAAATACTTCCTGTTAAATATAATTATGAATTCTATAATTTCTATAATGGTGCCAGTGTTATTTTCGAGTAAGACATCTGTTTTCGTATGAAGCACCTGTGTTAATAATCGTTTCTCGCCACTTATTGGCTTTTCTTTTGAAGGTCCTGTATAATTTTATTCATTTGTTTGTTTTTATTCGGACGACACTCAATTATACCTAGCTAACTGCAATTTTAATCATACAAGTAATTATGTTGATAACATTTTTGAAAAACTAACAGTAAACTCGTATCAAACAAAGCATCACCGAACAATATACGAATACTAATTAATATGGATCTTAGTACCTCCTTCATCCCACTAGCGCTAATACCGCTTAGTCAAAGCAATTTAGAGGCATGTGCAGTGCACCACACCGTATTCGGTACGCGTCGACACTGTGATATCAGATTTAGTTAATGAATGCACCGGAAGCACTCAGCTGCAGGTAACAACCTCATCGCTGCTAACTTCGCTCCAGAAATTATTGCATGCCTGTCCTCTAATTATGCTTATTACTTTAATGAAACTAAGGGCTTTTATGGCTAATCTAATGCTTGCCGCATGTCAAATATCTTTAGGTAATCTTGTGTTTCTTTCAAGTTCCTTGTTCATTTAGTTTAAATCTAGTCTAAAGTACCTAATGATGTTGACAAAGTTTTGTAAGTAGATTGCATTCGCTGTAGAAGTCAAATGACTCTTTTAATATTAAATATCAGGTAGTTACAAATTATCTGTATAGCAATTGGTGTAATTACTAATAACCACGAGTACTTAACGATACCTGACTTCGACTTCCAAGGTTCATCACACCCACGTCCGTTCAGGCAAGTTCCGTCAAGGCACACCTACCTACCCAGAAAACATGTCCCCATCAACGCCTATTAAACAAATTGTTTTCTTTAATGTTGATATCCTTAATATCATATATTCATCTTTAGCCTACAGCGAAACAAACTTTGAACAACCTTGTAGCATTTAAAACAATTTTCATTATACCAATAAACTAAGCGCAAGTTTGTAAAATCAAAAGAGAATAAAATTAAACTGGGAACAACTTTAAATTGCGATCTCAAGAAACGAGACGAAGACTTGATATCATTAAAAATATTATTTACACACAGACGGAAACTTGTGCCACGCTCACGAAGCGTCAATTAGTTAAATAATCGTCACTAATATGAAATCACACGGTTCGATGCTTGTATATGTCCAATATATATTGTAATGACTTGGCCACATCACAAACGGTGCGGCATCCAAGCACAGTTCCGAAGCATAAAAGCATAGAAGTGCTCAAGAATTTTCTGTCATTAGGGGTCACCAATCCTACTACCGATCGCAGTTGCTGTTCTTTAACTCGGTCGGCCAGTAGGATCGACACAAGGCGCCGGACTTTGAGCACTTCACAAGGGTATAGGAAACGGGAAATGTGCTTCACTTAACAAAATCAGGTTACGTACAATTGGCTGATGGAACGCTAAATAAAAAAACAATTTAAAGACGAGATACTAACGCCCCAACTCAGAGTTACTTTACGGTTACTTAAATCGCTCCTTAGTACAGAATTTGTATGGTGATTTTTTACTAAGGAGCGATTAAAGTAACCGTTAGTGCTTGTTCACACTGAACTCGCGGGCGCGGGCGCGGCCGCGGTCGCGGTAAACGCTACATACACCGCGCGCGCATTTTGATGTGAACACTTTCATAGTAGGTCATATGTTTGAGATTTCCCGACCGCGCCCGCGAGTTCAGTGTGAACAAGCACATATGTTTGATATTTCGCGACCGCACCCGCGAGTTTAGACTCTGAGTTGGGGCCGAAGAGAGTAAGAGTAAGAAAAGAGTAAGACCGAAAGAGTTTTTACTCTTCTACCACTTAGTGTGGTAGAAGAGTAAAAACTCCACTTAGGGTGGTAGTTGTTGAAAAGGTATCTGAAAAATATTATGGATCTGCAAAGATCATTTTTCGATTTAGAGATCCGTTTGCGAAATATTTAACTTTAAACTGTTAATTTTGAATTTTGGTTAGAGTCATATATGTGCCCCCCCCCCCCCCCCCCTCTGCCGGCTAAACGGTTGGAGTTCGAGCTTGGCTTTTTTTTATAAGAATATGTTTAAAAAGAGCTTTGGTCAGAACAGACATTTTCTATTAAACTACACTGGGTAACTGAGTAACTTGCAACCGACATTGACATATGCCAGCTTTTCATTGCCGAATGTAATACATATTTCATCTCGAAATAAATTACATCCAGCTATTGACAGTTCAATCCCAAACGTTTACGTAAAAGGCTTTAGGCGCGCATGTTATTTATTTAAAATACGATACATATTTTATTGTAGCTTAGTATTCCAATACCTACTACTAATTGTTAAAGTGATATATCTTACGTAACTTGCACTAACCGACGTACAATGTGCTTTCAATATAATTTTAAAATTATAGGTCAGTGGAAAAAAAAATATTTTGTTATTAAAAATGTGTTAAAAATGTTTTGTAATATTATACCTAATCAATTTCTAGATATCTCCAAGTTTAATGAGTTTCATTTCGGGTGAGCAATAGGTATATTCATTAAATTAATTTATTAGGCCAGTTTCAGGAACGCATCTTACCGTTCAGTTCAGACTGTGCGGTCTGGTTTGCACAGGCCAAACTCCGTTGACCGAGAATCTGTGAGCATTTGTTGGGCTGTGCAATACTAATAAAACGTAGGCTATTGCTCGCTTTAGCCTTTAGCTTTATATTAGACCTCGCTCTACGAACAAAAATTAAATTCGTAGGAAATTTCTGTATTCTTAGCCAAATAAGTGGTGGCAACAAAAACAAGTATTGGAGCAAGTTTTGGCGCGCTGCCGAGCTCTCATTATTATCATCGCTTAGGCTCAACGCTGAAGCTTCAAATATATTTTTTACGTTCTTAGATTTCCGGAGCTAAGTGGCAAAAACAGAACGTTTATAATTTCATCATATTATAATAATATCCATGCGACAATGTTATTTTACTGAAAGATAATTTGAACTACGTAAAATGTCTTGTATATAGATAACTTTTAAAAGAAGCATTCTACAAATGAAAAGATTTTTTTGAATACAGAACATAAATTAATTAACTCATAATTTTCAAGATATTATTCATTCCTACTTATATTTAAAAATTAACTAAATTTAAAAATTGTAAACTGTTTCAACGAAAATGCAAAGCTAGCGGAACTTCATGCCTATTTAAGCCACGTTGCCTATTCTGTGATTCATACAGGAGACACTAATGTGAGGATGACAAATTCCAAAACAGGAAAAATATTTCTGTGACATTCGTAATTTATCGAATCGCATATACTCTCTAAATACTTTTCAGTTGGTATGTCGATTTCGTATCCGCCTTCTCCAATGAACATATCTATTGAATTGCGTATTCAGTACACGAGCTTCTCGTCTGCGATTCTATCATTCTATACAACAATCATGTTATTGATATAGAAGACGTCCTCAAAGATTCTTCAACAAAGAACTTCTTGGATGTTACGTCACCCTGGTAGTGAGGCTTTATTAATCAGCGAAGGCGACATAATTACAATATTTATACTTTAGGGATTATATATAGCAATATTATTATAGACATTAAAATTGGCTTAGCGTCGATCCAAGACCCAAACAATAGTATGTTTCTTAAATAAATGTTTTCCCCAACCGGGAATTGAGTCCGAAACACTTAGCACATTTCAGGGATAACTAGACAAGTCAATATTATTTATAAATCTACCTCCATACATATTTCCGATCAATCCATCAATCAATTTCTCCGAGTGATATGTATTCGTCCCTCGTCCGTTTCCTCAATAACGCTCAATACATTTTCAGAACCGTTTTTACCGACGAATGTATTTTCTTTTATAAGATACCTTTCGCTACGAAGAGGGTATTCGGCTACGAAGGGCCGCACAAACTTCGCAACTTTTCTAATGATACCACTTTTTTTCCCTCTATACTTCGGATTAGGCCAAAAAAATTCTCTAACTTAACATTGAGAGCGTGTAAACTTTTCTTATCTTTTCGAGTTTTCTTAACAATTCCAACTTGACTTGTTAGTTTATACCTCTCAAGCGAGCGATCTTGATAAAAATAACATCTTAACTGATTAAAATCTTTCACCTTTTATCTTAGCCTTTCATTTTTCATCTCTATTTAACTGGAACAACTGATTCAAGTGGGTAAGTCGAGGTACCTTTGACAATCACAATCACTGAATCACACGTAAAAATTGTCTTGGCAGGCCGCGTTCGAGAAATGACGTCATTAGACGTTATCTTCTCATCTAATATTCCTCAGCGCTCAAAGTCGAACGTGTTCGAGTAGTTTGTATTACTAATGAAGAACGATGGAGCCTAGACGTAGTATTTTTTTTTCACAGAATCAAAATAGGTACCTACTAGGGCTTCCAAATATCCGATAAAATTTATATTCGAATATTTTTTGGGAACTATTCGAATATTCGAATATTATTAGAACATCAAAAAATACTTTAATAATCACGTGTTTATTAAACTTAGGAGTAATTTCCAAGTACATACAATATTTTGATTTTGTTCGTGTTAAATGAACGAATGTATGTTGTAGTTTCCATAAATAAATAGTTGGTTGTCACTGAAAATTTATGGTTATTAAGAAAAAAAAATACCAAGTTTGATAATATCGTTAATTTATCTAACTTGTGTCACTCTGACCGGTCCTGAGCCTTCTGAATCCAGCGGATGCCCACTGTCTTCTTCAGGTCGTCAGTCCACCTGCTCGAGGGGCGTCCTATGCTCCTTTTTCCGAGACGTGGGCGCCATTCGAGGACCTTTCCTCCCCAACGGTTATCGGTCCTTCGAACTATGTGGCCAGCTCATTGCCACTTCAGCCGGCTAATTCTTTGAGCTATGTCGGTTACCTTTGTTCGCCTACGGATCTCCTCATTTCTAATTCGATCACGTAGAGAAATACCGAGCATATCCCTCTCCATAGCCCGCTGCGCTACTCTGAGTCTGTGGATTAAGCCAATAGTGAAGCACCACGTCTCGGATCCGTATGTCATCACTGGCAACTCACACTACTCGAACACCTTCGCCTTCAGGCACTGAGGTAGTGTTTTGGACGACAAAATATGACGCAGTTTCCCGAACGCAGCCCATCCAAATTGGATTCTACGAGTGACTTCTTTCTCGAAGATGGACTTACCCATCTGGATCACTTGTCCCAGGTAAATGTATTCGTCTACAACTTGAGAGCAGCGCCGTCAACAACAACCGGTATGGGTGTGACATGGACATTCGACATGATTTTCGTCTTGTCCATGTTCATCTTAAGACCCACCCGTTGTGAGGCGCTGCTCAAGTCCCCGAGCATTGTACCAAGTTCTTCCAGGGAACCCGCCAGGATAACTATATCATCGGCATATCGCAGGTGTGTGATGTATTCGCCATTGATGTTGATGCCACGTTGTTTCCCCTCCATTAGCTTGAACACGTCTTCCAATGCAGCGGTGAACAGTTTTGGGGATATGACATCCCCTTGTCTGACACCTCTCTGCAGTTGGATGGGGTTCGTTGCTGTGTCTTGTACTCTGACGGACATGATGGCAGATGAGTATAAACACTTCAACACCTCGATATAGCGGTAGTCGATCCGGCACCGCTGGAGAGACTTGTGAACGAGAAACCTGACACCACTTTGGGACAGGTGTTCGCCCTCCCAGTGATAGAACAAGTTTCCGGATTTGAGTATTATCGTGTCCTCCCCATGTCTTCGGACTTCAGATAAACCCACAATACTCCAGTTGTAACTTGTCTATCTCTTCTTCCAGCTCTTTTACCTTGTCGTCGGTCCTTAGTGTCCTGGTGTTATATGTTGCCAGGTGCAGAAGTCGTCGTTTGGATTGGTAGCCCGATTTCTGCCGACGATTCTTAGCACCCCTTGCCCCGCCGTTACCATAGCCGCTACCGTAACTAGGAATAGCGGTGCTGACGGGGACCGGGGGCCGAGGCTCAATCGTGACTAACATGCGGAGGTTTACCTACGTGTCATAGCTTTGAGTATTTACGAAGTTCCAAATCATGTTTCCAGAGGGCGACTCTTTCCATGTTTCTCATAATTCGCGCTGAGATAGACCTCTATTCCCGTATATACAAAGTTACTCTATGCAAGTGATGTAACACGCCAATGCCGGTTACAAACGCAACGTGACGCCGACCGACGTCCCGGGTATTCCTGAAGTCCGAACATTTCCATATTTTGAAGAATTGCGCACTCTCACCGCCCAAAACGACATTTTGAAGGTCACGCGCCACGGCGTTAACTTTAAAATTGTATTTTGACTATTTTGTGCACATTGGAATCCGAATTTGGTGTCGAGTTAGGTTTTGTAGAAATTGATCGAATATTCGAATATTCGGTTCTTATATTCGAATATTTGAGCGAATTTATTATTCGAATTATTCGAATATTCGAATATTCGATGAAAGCCCTAGTACCTACTATGGACCTAGGGTAATTTTTTTTCAACTGATACAATTGTAAACAACTATAGACCCAACGACCACCTCTAACAAATCAACTACTACAATAAATTCAGCTAATTTTAATTAGCTGATAAATATCTGCTGTCATGTTTTCCGAAGGATTTTTAATATCGTTTCTACGAAGTCGTGCAAACCTTCGACGAAAACAATAGATAGCAAAGTATTTTGTAAATAATCTGCCTCCGACATAATAAATAAACAAAGTAGTTATAATATTGTTTCTCACTCGTGTAAGGAGATCGCTGTTAGTAGCCATATTCTTTAATTTTTCAAATGATATCACAATTCTATTTTTCAAATCGTCTACTGACACAACATCCGTGGCGTACACGTCATTTTTAATGTAACCCCACAGAAAAAAGTCCATGGGTGTGAGGTCCGGTGACCTCGCTGGCCACCGCGATGGTCCAAAACGGCCAACCCACTGTTGACCAAACATCTCACTCAAACGTGCTCTTGCAGGCATAACCGAATGAGGGGGAGCTCCGTCCAGTTGATACCACACCTGGCGATAGACGTCTAGCGGGAGTTCGTCCATGTACTCAGCCACTGGTCCATTCAGCAGTTCTAAGAACTTTGGTCCATTTAGAGTGCCCTCAATGAACACCGGACCAATGATGGTATTCCTGTGTATACCAGCCCAAACATTTACAGAAAATCTGTACTGGTGAGAGGACTCTCGTGTTAGCCGTGGATTGTGTCGACTCCAGTACCTAAAATTTTGTCTGTTCCATATTCCGTTTCGAGTAAAAGTGCTTTCATCTGTCCACATCATGTTTACTAACAAGTCTGGGTTTTCTATTACCCAGCGACAGTAGGCTTCTCTGATAGGTTTGTCTCTTGACAATAATGCTTGAACTTTCTTGTATTTGTAGGGTCTTTGCTTGTCTCGTTTTAAAACTTTATGAATAGTTCTATGAGTAACATGAAAATGTCGACCTGCTCTACGCAGACTACAAGTTGGGTTACGGTCGAAATAATCTAATATTTGTTGCTCTCTTTCGTGTGGACGAGTTGCGATTTCAGCACATGGAACTAAAGTTTTATTTTCCCGCATCCTTTGTACAGCTTGTGTAATTATGCGACCGTTGGTAGGGCAAGAACGGGTATGTCCATACCTCTCACGGTATTTCCGAATAGCTAAAGCAGCATTTCCATGACATTCACCATAAATCAAAATCATATCAGCGTACTCAGCAGCTGTGTAATTAAAACGAGGCATCGTTCCTAATTCTAATTCGCAATTTCGCACGCACTAAGTACCTACCTACCACCACACCACTAACAATAAGTAAGCGTCTAATTTCGCGTAATACCTACAATCACTTCACAAAAGGTTTATGTGTCCTGTCACTGTTAAAATAGGCGTCCAATATCGCACAATTATTTACACTTAACTAAAAAATGAAATGAAAAAGTAATAAAAATATTGAAAATCGAAGATCCGGCGGCGCCGGCGCGGCACGTCTCGGTACACTTCAAACTTCAAAGGTAAGGTAAGCGATTAGTCGTAAGTCGTAAGTCGGTAGCGCGCGCGACAGTATTGCGTATACACGTAATCAATCGTTGCGGCCGACTGACCCAAATCGTTTGTTTATTGCAGGATTCGCAGGACGCAAAAAGAAAGTTAACAATAGTATAGTAGTGACATGGCACTACACCAGGTAGCCGATATCGAAACATTTTATCGTAGTACGCAACAAAAAAGAAGTAAATATAACAAGTAAATCACCTTCTTATTTAATGTAATCTTGTTTGGTTTAAAGATGTGAACTAATATTATTAAAGTAAAGCCTTAACTTATTGATACGAGGTACGGATGTCAACACATCTCATAAGCTTGATCTAATACTATTCTAGTAAAAAATTGGCCAAAATGTTATTTTTTACCTAAAACTTACGTAACTTACTTAAATTCCTACTTTCAACTAAAAATTACGAAATAAATATTGTGATAAAAAAATTATCGAAACGTAACAAGTGTTATATCGATAAACAGTCCCAACTTGATTTCGTGCAGTAGGAAATATGCGCGGGGGTGGGAGTTGTGCTTCCTAGTTTTGCCTCTTTCGCACATACTAAATTTTCGTAGCATGAGTGGAAGGGAAGAAGTTAAAATTTATACACGCAATGTGATTCTTATTACTTTGTAATAAGGTTCAATATGCATTTATTTAATTTGATGAATTTGCAAGGTTGTAGTTTTATACGTCTGGGTTCATTAAACTTTTAAGATAGACTGATATTAGATACAGCGTGAAGAAAATTTAAAAATGAAGAAAAAAATCCTGTGCCTAAAGTATTAAAGATATTTGATTGAAAATTTGTTTGGAGACTTGGAAGATGGATAGGTACATGCAGTTAAATTTATTGTCGTATGATGGTATCCACCCAGTATAAGGCGAATCTAAACTGAGTATCCTATAGGTATAGTTGAAAGTGAATTACATAGTTGTTACAACCGCTTGGTCTGTAAGTTTCATTTATTGCCTCATAAATCAATGTCGACAGGTACCTGTTAGAAATATCTGAAAGCCCAAAAGCACTATGAATAGTGTGGGCGGACCGTTATTCATTCTACATTCAACACCGAAGAGACCCAAATTACTACTTAGAAAAATAAGGCTGAAAGCCTGAAACTGGCAGTCTAATTCATACATATTTATTGGAGCTCTGTTTAAACAAAGAAAAGGAGCTTCTTGCAAAGTTTTGAAAATTTATTTCTGTTAGAAAAGAAGACAGAAAACTTATAAAATCAAGACTTGCCTCCTCAAAATTGATGGCGCTTTGTGAAGAATCTGATAAACAGTTAAGAAAACAATACAGACCAAAGAATGAAGCAGCTTTATTATGTTATACACAGATAGATTACAATACTTCATTAAAATTATTTCGTGTTATTCGATACAGTATATTTCCATTACATATCCATGAAAATCTCCACTGCATACAATCGTAGCAACGAAGACTGGTTGCTTAGCTTAATATTCAAAATTACGGCATTGAGACATCAAGGCCGCGCATCCATTTACCTCAGGTGCTGCCACGGATGCGGTTTCGAAATTCTAAACTACAGTCTGCTATTCACTGGTACAAATTACGTACAACTAAATATAAGCTGATGTTACGTTCCTCACATTAAATTCAAATCCTTAATCATTTTATAATATGAATTTGAAATGAATACTGTCTTAATAATTGTGAAATAAGTCTTTTAGGCCCGTAATAACAATAGCAGTTTATCTCACAGTTTAACTAAACTACTTCAAAAGTTAAACTATCGATTAAACTGCTCTCGTTATTTCATTGATAAAACATTGCTCGATTAGTTAAACTTAGAGCAGTTTATAAATTATAGCAACACTAGGGATTTCGTTCATTCGTTTTGGTTTAAATTGTAAAGAAATTTATATGGCAATGTTTTAATTCAAAAGAATTGACGTTGTTTTGATTGACTTTGATAGATATTGGTAGACAAACGTCAAAATATATAAAAATATTGATTTACAAACGTCTGTTTTGAAGCAGTCATTTTGACACAATAGACAAACCCTACGTGCCATTTAACTGCCCTTGCTTGACCGTTTAAACTAGGCGGTAGTTTAAAGTCTCCTATACAGATTAACTGTCATTGATATTACGAGATAACCAACAAAGATAGTTTAAACTCAGAATCATAGTTTAAGCTGCTATTGATATTACGGGCCTTAATCTACTAGCAATCATTCGTTTGGTTAGCGCCGCTTTTTCTTTCGCCATTTCTTTTTCTCTTAATAAGGCATCTTTCCGAAACGGTGATAGATTTATGATTTGACGTATTGATACCTCAAAAAAGACAATTAGGTTAATTAATTAATAACAAGTTAATTGTAACAATACCCATAGTGAAATTGCTTAACCGTTTGTAATAACAACATGAAGCCATAAATAAAATAATAAGAAGTAATAATTCACTGCTTGAATGGAAGTACCAATTTCAAAGCGTAATATAAGATTTTGTAATAATTCAATAAAATTCGTAAGCAATTTTAAGTCGTTTTAGTAGGATTGAAGATAATGAATATCCAATACCGCAAAGTGAGCTAAGCAATTCAATTCAACCTTAAAATGATTATATTCCGCTTTGCACACAGAGGAAGAAAGATAAATATTATTTTATGACGATACTTTTACGGTATTAATATCTAAAGCCAAAGTCAAGCCACCCAAAATGTTTATTCAAAATAGGTTTTTCCAACAAACACATTTAATGTCTAACTACTCCACGCTAACTATTGCTTCACCAAATCCCTACCTTCAGTGGCCCGGGGAGAAGAAACAACAAGAAACTACCAAGATTTCTTTTTTTTTACTCACACAAACATTAAACGCGATTACTCGCGTCACCGTTTGTTTGACCATAATATCTGTTGCTCACATACATTTTTTTTAATCTACTGAAGATTTAATACAAATTTTAGACGGGTTGTGTGATGATTACCACTGGTATTACGCTCTGCGCATTTTCTGTGTGCATCTGGACTGAGGGCCCAATTTTTTTTTCTTGGCGTGGCAATTTGAAATTTATAGGGGATTTAGTATAGGGGATACTATACCACTTCCTGTAGGCATCTGAATTGAGGGCCCAAAACATTTGTCCATAACATCTTCAATACACGTTTAAGAAATTTATGACTGTTTGCTTTAAGTTTTAACAAATTTTAACTACTTAAATCCCCTATAAATAATTTGCTACGCCAAGAAAAAAAATGTGGGCCCTCAATCCAGATGCACACGCGTTTTCTGCGTTGCAAATGACGAGGCGGATGAGGCGTTACTTCATTCGATCGCGGTTGCGGCGCTGAAACCGCGCGAAAAATACGCCTTGTGCAGAGGCTCTAAGAAATAGTAAGAAGACAAATATCGTCATCGAATCATCTACTCGTGTATGTAAATCTGTTCTAGAGACGGCCGCTTGAGCGCCTTGAAGCGATGCCACTTGAATGGGTAAACGTTTAGTTATGATCTTCATAACTCTGCTCCGACTCCATAGTCCGTTTAATATTCAGAACCGTTCGAACTTCGCTTTCGAGCGATATTCTCACCGATAAAGGTGCATTGATATTTTGGAAGACGAATTGGCACAATACGACATGGTACATATGCAACTAACAAGTAGGTACTTACCCTTATTTTGAATTATCTCGACTATGAGAAGTAAAATGATTATTAAGTATAATATGTAAGGGAACGTTCCCAAACCACGTGACCCATTTTTTACCATTTTTTACCCCCCTCCCCCCCTCGGTGACCAACCGTGGTATATAAGAAGACCCCCCCCTCCCCCCCTAGTTTTCACGTGACAAATTTTTTTGCAGAACCTTAAAAGAATATAAATTAGTATCTATTGCAGAACTATAATAAAATAAACTTGACAAGAGGGTTTCGTACGTTGATTATGTATTTACCGTTATTTTCCTATTTTATTAATTTTTGCCGTTTTTTTAAGACCATTGACTTATTTTCCTGTAATATTTAAGTAAATAACTCTGTATTTTTTTTTAATTCAAGCGTCAGTAGTTTCGGAGATAAGGGGGGGAGGGTGGTCAATTTTTGGCTTTAATTTTCATTCGTTCTTGAATAATTTTAAAACTTTCCATTGTAGAACTTTTAAAAAGGAGGAGGTATTCAATTCGACTGTTTTTTTTTATGTTTGTTTCCTCAACACTTTCGACTGGGTGAACCGATTTTGATGATTCTTTTTTAGTCGAAAGCTGGTGCTTGTCATGTGGCCCCACATAAATGTGAGCGAGATCTGAAAAGTAGTTTTTGAGTTATTTTGAAGTCAGTTATTTTGTTAGTAAAATTTCGATTATATTTGACATACCACACGAGATGGTTTGCAAACAGTTCTTGTTTAATTTTGATCTCGTTAATTTGTTTTTCAAAATTTAGTTGGTTACTTTAGTTTATATACCTTCGTCTTTGGGTCACAAAAAAGTACATGAGTACCAAATTTCAAATCATTTGGACCAGTAGTTTCGAAGTAAATTGGCTGTGAACGGCGGCCGCCTAGACACACGAGTGATCCTATAAGGGTTCCATTTTTCGTACGGAACCCTAAAAATAATTATTTCGTGACGACGTGAGTGATCCTGAACTGTATTACCAATTTGTGGAGATGAAATAAAAATTATTATTATTATTATTATCCTATAACGGTTCGGTTTTTGATTTTTTTCGTGTCGGAACCCTAAAAACAAGCTACTCCGAAACTACTGGACTAAAATGAATTTAAATTTGGTGCTCAAGTTCTTTTTTTGGGACCCAAAAACGAAGGTATTTATTTTCAAAAAAAAATCATGAAATCAAAATTAAACAAGAACTGTTTTGCAAACCATCTCGTGTGGTATGTCAAATGAAAGAGCTTGTTGTAAGGATCGCAAATATATTTTATTATTTGATAATTTTAAAATTATTCAAGAAAGAACGAAAATTAAAAGCGAAAGTTGACCATTCCCCCCCCCCATCTCCGAAACTACTGAGACTAGAATTTTCAAAGTCAGTTTTCAATCAGCACTATATTGTACCTAACTATCTAATTGCATCAGTGTTTCCACCTGTGAGATTTAAATGCGCTAAAGTAAACGGTCGTTTATAAATAACTAAATAAGTAATGTACAGGAAGTTGGCACCGCACTTTTAAGGTAGGTATTGCGATTCTGGCGGTTGTTCTAGGTTTGTTCTATATTGTTCCAAAATATCGCGTTTGTAAAAAAAAATATTCTCACAAACGTAAAAACAAATTAGGAAGTTCTGGCGGGTGGTCTGGATTGTTATAGATTTGCCCGGCTTATATTGATCCAAAATATCGTGTTCAAAGAAAATTTATTTGTAAGGTGACATCATGTGGTTGAAGTTGGCCCAGTCTTTCCCGTAGAGGCGAATTTGTTTCTAATCAGCTGATCTCGACGCTTATGTGCTTTTCATAGCTGATGTGGTACTCCAGGGCATGGATTGTTACATTCCAAGCTCTATGGTACCCGTTGGGGTAAAACCCAAGCCTTGTTTGACTGAAACTGAATTAATCTTCAGGCTACTGAAGCAATTTTCCTATCAGAATTGGGTAGAGGCACGTGAGCTCGGAGGCACCATTGAGTCAGCTGAAAAAGAAATTTAATGCTGCTTCGTGGTCCTCAAAGAAGCAAATCACCAAGGCAAAGTTCAAGCACATACACAGAACCGGCAAGAGACTGCTGAGCTATCCGTGTGGTAGACGAGCGTTATGGTCTCTGACCAAAGCCATTCAAGGCAATTTCTGTGCATCGTCATCGTCGTCAGAATCGCGATACCTTGAAAGTGCGGTGCTAGCTCAAAACTAGCGTTTTTTGGATTTTCTCTGAAAGTTTCATTCTCAGCCTTATGGCGTTTTGGAACAATGTAGAACAAACCTAGAACAACCTTCAAAATGTTTGTAACTTCAAAGTGTGGCGCCAACTTCCTGTAGGTGAGTAAGTACCTATAGCTCGAGAAAGCGGGAGATTCCCTTAGTGGATACTGACCACGTGACAAAAACCTAAACCCCCTCCCTCCCCCCTGTGACCAGGCGTGGTGTTTTGCAGACCCCCCTCCCCCCCCTAAATGTGTCACGTGGTTTGGGAACGTTCCCTAAACTTATCAGTCAGATTCAGTATATTATTATGTATTAGGTATTATGTATTACTATGTAACTTTTCTTACCCCAACAGCGTAGGTTAATGCATTATAATGTTATCTATTAATTACCGTGGTTCCAGTAAAACATTGTTTGATTTTAGCTTAAAAACTACATAACCGATTCTAGTGCGGTCTTCATTATTCATATAGGTAACACTTTAGTTAACTAAAACACTGCATACCTACTAACACTCTAGTTTAACTAATGAGGTAAGGTCTGTAAAATTTTAACACACAAATTTGTTATGCACTACTCCGGTGCTAATTGCACGTGTTTCAACGCTCAAGCAAGATTGTAATCTCAGTCCACTTCTTCTTTCTTTTTCTTTTTCAGTCTCTTGACAGTCCACCGTAACCATAGCAACGTTTGCCGCATTTGCAAGGGATCATTGGTTAAACGTCTTTTCTTCTGTCGTTTACAATTTTACATCAACTGGATTTACCAAGAGCAATGAAGTTCCATTTATTTACTTCTTTACAACGCACCTAACCATTCGCTAGAACCTAATATTAACAAAAATATAAACGTAATTATGACCAGAACCTGTCATCAGTCAAGTGAAAAATTATACGATCGCAAACGGATACTCAGCTACTTTTTACATAAATATTAATAACGCGCAACAAAAACAAGTGCAGCGTGTACTCGCACACGCCGTCCATGGCGTCTGGCGTCAAGTCAATGGAGTGAGATACCGCGATCGATGACGGAACCGGTCGTGCACAAAAAACCGGCGGGAAACTGCAAGGCCGTGGTCAAGTTCGCTGCGCGTGCGCATGCGTGTGCGACTACACGGGGCCCTGCGCCTGTTAATTACAACGATAGTAAGACCCGGTACCCACCTGTTGACGATGTTATATATACCACCATTTTACGGTAGATCTACCGTATTTTTTACCGTATTTTGAATTAGTATGTAATGCCGTATAACATGAGATATTGTATGTTACGGACCAAATCACTTGTCAGATTACCTGACATATTGCTTTGGTGGACACCCGGCCTAAGGAAACCGCGCAGAGGGCATGCTTTGTCAAGCGACGGCGTCATCGCGCCAGCCATTGCGTTTACAAAGATGATACGGACGATTGGAAAGTAAATTAAAATCTACTGCCACAAAAATGGATGGCAAAAAGCGGTTCACGTACATAGAAATGTGAATTTAAATGTGTGCATTTACGTTTTATGTAAACACGAGCTAATACCTCCACTTATCCCATGATCCCATCCCTCCATCGCTACTAACTGATCGGTTGTTAATCCAATCCATTTACAACAAACATGCGCAATGTAAAATAAAATTCAAACGTGGAATGAACTTGTAAGTTAGGTTTATTTTCTCATGTGGATACAAACTTACAAGCCAAAACCCGGAAACGAGTATTCCGCTTAAACAAAGGAGATGGCGTAAAAAGAAAAAGATGACCACGACTACCGACAGGCGTACGGAACAAATAGTGATCCTACTTTTGATGTACACGAGTTACGATGTACCGAGCACGAGGTTTTTCTCAAATAATAGCTTCGATCACTAATAACAGTTCTGATTAGTGATCGAAGAATAATAGCCATGAAACGAGCACATTGCAATCGCCTAATGCGATGCGTTACTGACCAAGAAATAAAGGAGAAGATAGAAAATACTGGTAGTACTTAGTAAATCTCCCCGGTACATGACCAGTCGTTTGACGACCGACTCAACTAGTCTGGTAGACTTCACGAAGATCCCTTACAAATTCTCTTTACGAAAAAACGTAACGACAATAACTTTCAAAGAACCATTATTAGTCCTCGTAAATATTTTCACTTCTTTCGGCAAATACATAAAATACATAATAATTATTTATATTGAAACGTCCTATACGTTACTCAACTTTCGGGTTTGTCATTTACAAAAATTACTTGCACGTCCTATTGAAATCATTAGCGTTATATTGATATGTGATTACTAATTACTGAATTGGTACGTAAGGATCGGAAGGTAGAAGTCTCCATTCGGTCCTAGTTTAAGAAAACAATACATAATGGAGGTCATTAAGCTCAGTACAAACCAGTTTAATTCCGTCCACTGCAATACAGTTTATCGGTGAGAAGCCATACAATAACCTGCTTCACGGAATCACGCAGATCACCCACTCGTTTGTCCGTCAACTGTCATTAGGGGTCGCTCACTGCAACTTTTGTAGCACAGTATCGCTGTATTGCATGTACAGCATGTAGTATCGCTACTATCGCAAGACGATATCGTGACCATATTTTGCGAAAGTATCGCGATCGAGTAGTAAGCTGTATCGCTAGTCGACTTCCCTTTTAGTTATGTATATCTTCCTCCACCAATGTTTTCCACTGAAAATTATGACAGGATATTATTATCAACTTCTTAGATGCGGTAAATTAATTTTACGTCGAGCAGCAGACATTTGATTTATAGATGGAACGTAGCATGTTATTTAATATAAGAGAAATTAATACAGAATAATACAGATTTTATTTTAAACTAGCTGCCCGGACAGACTTCGTTCTGTCAAAAGTTAAAAGTAAAAATTAAATAAATTTTTCCGAGTGATCACGTTATTTATATCTCAACAATAAACGACGATTACTTACAAAAATAAGTTAATATTTAATATTTCTTAATATTATGACTACCGATCCTACTTTCCATTGAAGATTAGGTATGAGGTGTCAATCCCGGAAAATTTAACGATTCTGGTGGATAGTTGACGACATCATCTTGATTAGTTGCCCAATCAACTGTACCTATGTGAAATTTGTATGTCTTTAATTCATCGGCAATTTCATTTTGAATTTTGAAGTTTATTTCATTTACATCCGTAATTTTGGCAGCTAATATAGCACGTTCGCTCAGCCACAAATGATCTTTGTAATTTTGAGAGACGTTTGGGAACACGTTTTGTATGAGCTCGATTGTTGTTTCAGTAAACTGACAAAAATATAATGCAGCCAGTCGAATCATTAACAGGGATTTTGCCATTACCAAGGTCAATGAGTTGCTTTGAAAATATTTCTCCAGATTGATTATTTTGCTATCGTATACGTATATTCTTGTTTCAATCATCATCATTTCATCTTTACGTATTTCCACAAAATGGAGGACTTTGAACATGCATTGAGTTCATCCGTTGGCGTTGACCGAGGAAGCACTGGTAATGTTTGACGGAAATCTCCTGCTAATAAAATCATCGCTCAACCAAATCGGTTTCGTTTGTTTCGTAGATCTTTCATAGTTCTATCTAATGCCTCCAATGACTTTTTATGTGCTATCGTGCATCCATCCCACACTATCAACTTACATTGTTACAAAACCTTTGCCATTGCTGTGTTCTTCGAAATATTGGAGGTCGAAGTTTCATTGTAAAATAAATCAATTGGGTTTGACGGGAAGCATATCGATATAATTATAGAAAACAATGTTTGTATTTGCTGAGGTTTAAAAGAAATTACATCATCATTTGAGGTTTGATTCCAATGGGAATCATTTTCTAACAGCTGCAAACGCTGCTAGCAGTGTTCGGGCAAAATCACCATTCTGACACATACCAAAAAAACTGATCAAGGTTGTATATAGTGGCTGAATAACTCGTTGTAGTACGTTTTGTGCAGTGAAATATACTCTTTGGCCAATTTCTAAGTTGACTGCTAAATGAACTACAGTGGGGTATATTTTATGAATGGGAAGAGAAAAAATACGCGAAATTGCTTCATTAATACTAACGTAACGGCCCATTTGGTATTGGTTAACTTCATGAACAGAAATTTCAGCACTAACTCCAATCACAGCCATATCACTTCCTTTTGTTACATATTGTATTTTATAGATTTTACGGAATGGCAAGATTCAACATTGATGTGCGCCTTGAAAGTCTTTGATAGGATTGGTGAATAAGGAACAATGCAACGATTATCAATTTCGATATTTTGTTGATTTACTTTTACAACTGTTGATCTTCTTTTATCTGCAGTTGATCGGCGACGATATAGCGGTTAGCCATTATTCCCGGTACCTAATTGTTTCTGCTACTAATTCGCGTGGTTACCGTTTCGAATATTTACCATGTACCATACATGTTGAAACAATTTTTTATGTGAAAAGAAAAGTATTGTTTTAGTAAAAATAAGAACGAAGAATTATTTTTTTTTTTTTAATGGTATAAAAACCTTCCGTGGACTCCAAGGAACATACAAAAAAAATTTTAGCCGAATCGGTCGAGCCGTTCTCGAGATTAGCGCTTAGCAACATCCATTTTTATATATATAGATAAGTCTACTAGTCCATATTAAACTCAGCATTTCGATGAAATTTAAATCTTTATCCATCTAACGCCCCAACTCAGTCACTAATGGTTACTTAAATCGCTCCTTAGTACAGAATTTGTATGATGATTTATTTATTACTAAGGAGCGATTAAAGTAACCGTTAGTGACTCTGAGTTGGGGCGTAAGATACCTAATTAATTATTATCTATAACAAACACCCAGTAAACACTAAGGTAGACTAAGAATACAGTCCACAAATAAGAGTAAAGAGGAGATTATAGCAACAAAACATTCATTCAATACACAGACTCACACCACTATCAGTATTACGTGAGCGTCTTTTAAGAAATACGCACACATTGTTATCTTTGTTATGTCAGCGTCTTTTTAGCAACATCCACGACACAACCATTGACTTTTGTTTGTTTAAGACACTTTTTTATTTTTCGACATTTCATTAAAACAGTTGAAATGTTAGTGTTAAAACGCCTATCCTATGTACCTATTGTGTATTGAAACGCCTATTTCTATTTGGGCATAAGTGTACAGATTGACAAACATTTTAACAAAAACAAAACGCAAAACATGTATAAATTGGTTGGATACAAACATGTAAGCATTTTATTCTGGGAACGTAAACAAATTATTCCAATCTTCGTACGCGAATAAAAGACTCGAAGAAAGAGCTTCGAATTGAAAGTAATATTGACTTCTCGTTGAATGAACTCTAACACTTTATAATAACACGATAAATACTTGCTTATAACAGTTATAACTATGTAGGTATTTTTAGAATTTCAATACTTTAATTCTTCCGATGAAAGAACTGAAACCTTATTCAATACTGCTGTTTGTATTATGTCTATTTTAAGTACTTTAGCAGTATATTCATAGCCCCACAGTCCCCACACTAGGATTATTTGTGTCGTGGGCGCCATGGAAAACTATCAAAGACAAGAACACACCTACCCAGATCGAGAACAAAAATTAAAACTCATCATTTAAATTTTCAGAATTCCCTGGAAAATGTCGTGGAGGCCATGGACGACAACATACACCTAGACCGAAAATCGAAATTCAAATTCATCATTTAAATTTCCGTCTCACTGGGAATCGAAACCAGGCCCCTTGGCTCGGCGCGGCAGTCCAGCAAGGTAACGCCATTACGCCACACAGGTCGTTGAAATAGAACTTGAGAAGATACAAAACTCGGCGACTTTCTGAACGTTTTGTTACAAATGGCCAATACAAGCGGCACCATCTAATGATTATAACTAGAGACCGACCGAAGGTTCGGTTTCGGTTTCGGTTTCGGCCAGTTTCGGCCAAAAAATCTAGTTTCGGTTTCGGTTTCGGTTTCAGAAAAATTTGGCCGAAACTTTCGGCCAAACCGAAACTCTGTGTTCGTGAATTGTCGTGCGTCGTTCGATTAAGTTCGTGGCTAACCCGTGGGCGCTGATATTTCAAGTGAAGTCATTGATTTAACATCTTTATTATATTTGTTCATTAATCTGAAGACATCTGACAGGGTGCTTTGGCGCTTGCTTTTAGCCGTTTTTTGCTCGATATTAATAACGGCTACAGGTAGAAAAAAGCGGCCAAGTGCGAGTCGGACTCGCCCATGAAGGGTTCCGTAGCAGCAAGTAACATAATATAAAAGTTCTTGAAGTTCGTTGTAACTTTGATCGAGGTAAATTGCGGTTTACGATTTATGACGTATTAAAAAAAAACTACTTACTAGATCTCGTTCAAACCAATTTTCGGTGGAAGTGTGCATGGTAATGTAGGTACATCAAATTTTTTTTTAGTTTTATCATTCTCTTATTTTAGAAGTTACAGGGGGGGGGGGGACACACATTTTACCACTTTGGAAGTGTCTCTCGCGCAAACTATTCAGTTTAGAAAAAAATTATATTAGAAACCTCAATATCATTTTTGGAAGACCTATTCATAGATACCCCACACTATAGGTTTGATGAAAAAAAAATTTTTGAGTTTCAGTTTTAAGTATGGGGAACCCCCAAAATTTATTGTTTTTTTTCTATTTTTGTGTGAAAATTTTAATGCGGTTCACAGAATACATCTACTTACCAAGTTTCAACAGTATAGTTCCTATAGTTTTGGAAAAAAGTGTCTGTGACATACGGACGGACAGACAGACCGACAGACAGACAGACATGACGAATCTATAAGGGTTCCGTTTTTTGCCATTTGGCTACGGAACCCTAAAAATGACCTTTGTAAAATGTAAAAAATTCGGCTCTTTTAACCTTATTTTTTCTGTTGAGTTCACAAATGAGCAGCTCAAAAAAATACCCTAATGGTGTAGCCAAACGAGCGAATTTTTGAGCTGCGCGTCGCATAAAATAGCGTAAATCGTAAAATCGCGTAAAACACAAATTCCAAAGAATTGAATTAGAGTTTTTGTATGAAACCGGCTCATTTCACGTGACACACAGCACCAAAAATACGCTCGTTTGGCCTCACCCTAAGTTTCGGTTTCGGTTTCGGCCGAAACTGGACCTAAGGCCGAAGGTTCGGTTTCGGTTTCGGTTTCGGCTGAAAAACCAGTTTCGGTCGGACTCTAATTATAACTTATGATACAACGCTTATCTACTGCTATCAATAACAGTTGAGACCAACAGGTTAATGTTTGCACTGAAACACTCAGAAATTCAGCCACCTGCAACCATCCATGATCCAACTGATCCAGAAGTCACCCTGATCCAACTACCGACCGTTTTAGCTCTCTTTCGATCACTTAAAATGGACACAAGCCGCCAACGTAATCAACACTCCAAGATTACATTATAGAACCATAACTACAGGGCACACTATTATTATATTCACCCGAGGAATGTCCATTGTTCCCAGAATAAAAAATGCAATTTAATGTTGCCAGGTTTGCGTAATTTTATGGTAACGAGCTCTTAAACGGGCAAGTGGAGTTACAATGGTGAATATAAATGGTGGACGGTATGACGACGTTCATTTGTTTGCCGTGAGCCGTCTCGGTGATTTCCCTTACAATAGAAACCTATCAACTTAAAATGGTTATTGAAATTAAGTAATTTTTCCTCATCATTTACGTCTTTATTTTATACTTATATGTTTACTAAATTTTATACAACCTACATAATCGGTTTTAATAGTCGGTTTTAGATATTTGCGCATAAAATGTCATAATTTATGCTATAGTTCTTAGAAGATTAGATAAGTTTATTACTAAAGTAACAAACGACAATGTTGTGGAATATAGTTTTAAGGTTTAAGATCATTTATTTCTCAAAAGATTTACAATTACAAATCACTTACTGAGAAACTTAGTTTTGATATAGTCAACTGGAGTTTTGGATTACGTTGGAATAATAGGTAATCATATCAGAATGTATAATTAAGAGTCATCCGCTGATATTCCATTTCTAAAATTCTTCAGCCTATTCATAAAACAAATCTGACAGCGCTTACATTAAAAAGACAATAAGTACTTTATATTGAATGAAGTTCCTACTTTTTACCTAACGTTACCAGGACGACATGACAGTCAGTAACAGAAGTAAATAGCCAAGGAGCTGCCGCCGTAAATCCCAACAAGGGTTCTTCAATCTGCGAGAAGATTACTTTAGTTTTAACTATGATTTATTGCATCTATGTAGTGTTATCTTTTCATTAATTTGTTCAGTTATCTAGCAGAATAATATAGGTGAACGATGAGTTGATTAGATTACCGATTGCGTTTTTAAATGGTTATTTAGATTTTCTACGTATTTCTAAGACGACGTATAAAAACAAATTGGATATCCTAATTTACTTTTTTAAATTATGTATTTCAAAAAAGCCTTCCTCGCCTTACCGCTATGCCTTATTTTTAAATACAAACTTCCAAAATACGATCATTTTTTGAACAAAATTTTTGACCCCCGTTGTCGTCGGTCTACCTGATCGGGGGGCGTCCTGTGCTCCTTTTACCGAGGCGTGGTCTCTACTCGAGGACCTTTCTTTCCCAACGGTTATCGGTCTTTCGAACTATGTGGCCAGCCCATAGCCACTTCAACCAGCTAATTCTCCGAGCTATGTTGGTCGCCCTCGTTCGTCTACGGATTTCACCATTTGTCATTCGATCACGTAGAAAAATACCGAACATAGCTCGTTCCATAGCCCGCTGGGCGACTCATAAGCTTATGCATTAGACCAATAGTGAAGCACCACGTCTCGGATCCGTACGCGACGTCATCACTGGCAAAGTTACAACACCAAGGAACATGGCAAACTCGAACACCTTCGACTTCAGGCACTGATGAGTGTATTCACGTTCATACATTAAAACTATGTAGGTGTATGTATCTACATAGCTGATATTGCGAATATTATAAATTTCTTAATGTACCTACCTATTCATTTTAGAACGGGCACGAAACCGCAAATTAGAGGCGTCGTATTACAGAATATTACACTAACTGATTGCGTATACGACCGACGAAGTCAAGGCCCAAGATTTCGCTTGTATCGCACAATGTATTCGATCTTGCTATTTATGTCAGAATTAATATTACCTTGTATGAAAGAAAGTGTCTGCAAAGATCGGTGGGATCGATGATAACAAGCTAGTGCGGCGCCCCGGCTTTCGCTGGGTTGAGCAGACAACATTTGCACTCTCTCTTTATAACATTAGTACACACATAAGATATCTCATTGCGTAATACCACTCATTATGACATATCTTTAAATTTTAATATCTTTAATATGTAACAAGTGTCGACCATTTTGTTTTATCCTTTATTGACCACAATAGACATACCACGGTGCAAATGACAAACTTAATACGAAGAATAGATTTAGCTGATGTTCTTAAATGGAGCCCGCGTCTTTTTAAAGGAACAAGGATTTCAAATTTAAAGAATGATTAAGGAAAACAGCGGGAATCTGGATTTCCAAGGCCTAAGGCCTATCTGTGGACTTCAAAAGCTACTAATCAAATAAAGGTAGACAAAAATGGAAACACAGATAAAATTGGCATAAGACAGTAAGACAATAAGAGTACACCACTGAATAATATCGATTTTGCAATGAATTGGAGTTTAACCCAAAGAAACCCCGATAGCGGAAGTTTTTATACAACAGACGGGTGGCCTTTAAAAAAATCTTATCGAATGCTACGTAACAATACAAAAAGATCTCTGAAGAAAGATATTATTTATGAAATTTTATCCCTAGCGGTCATTTATCCAACTCCCTAGATATTGTTTGGTGGGATGCGATCAGTAAAATGAAGATTTTTATTTTTCTTATTAGATTATTAATGTTAAATCAAACACCACGTCACCATATGATGATATTCTACGATAGTACCTATTAGTAAACACAAATTCACTTTTGACATAAATTAACAAATTCAAATACACACGGAAGTTAAGAGGATGAAAGCGCAACGCAAGGTATTCCAATCCTTCGGGGTACGCATAAGAAATGACGAGGCAAAACACGTAGTCATGACGCAGGGTTATTCACGAAAGGATTGATGGATAGGTAGGTAATCTCCGTGCGCCTCAATTTATTTTCAAACTTTTCATCCATCGCGATTTGAAAATTACAAATTCCTGCTGTAAAGAACAAAATTAATGGCGTAGGAGTTGTTTTGGCAAAGGTCTCTCCTCATAACTCTCTCTGTCTCTCTCTCTCTCTCTCTCTCTCTCTCTCTCTCTCTCTCTCTCTACGCTACTCCAGTGCATATTGGTGGAGAAGTTAGTAGCCAACTGAGCTGTAGGAATGGCTCATTGTCTGCTTTGTAACGAAAACAACCGGGAACGACTTAAGTGTCTTCATAATCACGAAGGCGCTCGAGAAATTTTGCCACCTAGTGTCATCAGTGGTCACCTCTAACTACCGACTGAGCCTGCAAATTCTTCGAACGCATGAAGCGCAATGAAACAGTGGTTTTTAATTTTTAAACCGACCTCAAAAAAAGGAGAAGGAATTCAATTCGACTGTATTTTTTTTAATGTTTGTTACCTCAGAACTTTCGAGTGGGTGAACCGATTTTGATGATTCTTTTTTTAATCGAAAGCTGGTGCTTGTAATGTGGCCCCACTGATTTTGGGCGAGATATGACGAGTAGTTTTTGAGTTATCCTTAATTTTGAATTCGGTTATTATTTGACAAGAATTATTAATTTTATTCCCAGTTTCATCAATCAAGAAATTATTGTAGGTATTTTGTGTTCATATTCTACCGCCTCCCTTAAATGCTTTTCGTCTTACAGACGCTGCATTTTCTTTATTGGCCACTAAACCGTATCTACTAGTAGGTTAGGTAAGTACGTCTGTTATCTTTCGTATCGTAATCTACAATCTATAGTTTTGTACATATCGCGATACACTTACACCTACAGTACATAAACAACAACAGTAATAAATAACATAATTATCAACGCTACAGTGCAAAGTATAATAAAATATTAAGTTTTTCCTTATACCTAACATTATAATACGTAGAACGTACCTATCTACGAGTACCTAAGTATCTACTAATCCAAGGACTGGATGAATGTTATACAGGATCTAGTCCAAGAATGGTTGATTGAGATCCATTAGTCGAAATCAATCGAACTTATTGCGTTATACTACCAGGTAGGTACCTATCCCATATTGAAAAAGAATTAGGTAAGTCATACGGCCCCCTGGGTTTATCAATGCTGTATTCAATCTAGAACTTGAACCGTAAATAGGTACTAAATAGGAATTACGTAATAATATTCAGTCAAGTGGAATAATAGTAAATTCATGCAATGAATAATGTCAAGGTGAAAGAAAATTCTAATCGCGCGTCAATTAATTAAGCGTGAGGAACATTTTCAAACAGATAGGCAGGTACTTACCTACCTATTATTGTAAATTTATTTAGGTGGGTAGATAAGTGATAAGATGTTTGTAATAGTACCTACCCTATTATAACGTTTAAAATGCTTCTAATGTTTACAAGATTAAAATGATTGAGGGAGTAAGTTTAGGTTCTATTCGTGTTCTCACAATGCGATTATCGATTCGTTTTTAATTTTTATCAATAAGATACAGTTTAATGGGTATTCGTAGTAAATTCTTTCCGGTCAAAATAATAATAGGGTTAGCAAAACAATGGCACTAATATTCTTCAAATAAAAAACAAATCAGTTCAATACGCTATAATATGTAGATTTAGGTCATAGAGGTATAAGTATACATAGAGAAGACATCTCAAACAAAATGTGTGTCCCCGCCGGGAGGTTCTATTTTCAAAATTGAGCCCCTGTTCTCCTTTCAAAATCGAACGAATCCACTGGACATTGAAGCCGCGCGGCGCCAATTCATTGGAACATACATTGTGTTCGCGGTGTCTGTTCTATACGTTAGTAATAATACTTCAATGATTTAGGTAGGTATTTTTTTACATAAGATGGTAATTTGTCTAAAATTTTTTAATAAATAAAATGCAAATATATTCCCATAGATTATACCTAGCTGCTCATACATTATGCATAAACCTTCCCGAAAAATCTGTAAAATATAATAAAGCGGTATGAAAATATATTAGGTAGTCGAGTGAGACTAATTCGATGTTAAAAGACAGCTATTAAATTTTACCAATTTAATTAAATTTAAGAATATTGATTCACTATTTTTCAGAGCGCGAGGTCAAAGAAATGCAAATCCGTTTAGTGAAGTCAAACCAGAACAGCTGAATATAGTACGAACATCTGACATATTTCGGGTATGAGATTAGCATTACTTGCATCATGCAAAACATTATTTTTTTGAGATACCTAGGTACCTACTTTATTCGTCTAAAATTTCGTTTTTAGCGATGCAGAAAAATGATAATTCTAGTTGCTATAACTAGTTGCCAGCTGATTCCAGTTTTATATAAGAAATACAAATAAATACAGTGAACGGCGAGCGGCGGTAATGTGGTAAACAAGTAACAACAAACACGATGGTCGCCGGCCGCCAAGCTGGTCGTACGATCCTTCGATTCACCACCTAGCGCGATCGATAAAAACAATGAAAATAGACGCGGTACGCCGCACACAACAAGCCTCCATGATATTCTCAACCAAATACCACATAACCCTCTCTCAATCCTATTTACAATAAAAAAACAGCGCACTAGTAAATCATTCCTACGGTTGCTATAACCTTTCCGAGACGAATCCAATAGGATTTTACGCGGCGCACTATCGTATTCATGATGCAATCAGGTATTTAATATTCTGGGTACTCACCAGATGCAGAACGGTGTTCACCACCTCGCGATTGGTCACCTGTCCAACTTCAATCAGCCCGATAAGAACTGCAAATTTCAGGCTATCGGTCGTCGTCATCCTGACGACTTCCTCAGGTCTTTTAATATCACTAAACGGCGGTGATTTTAAGTCCGCCATAGTTAAATATGTCACAATTCACTGATACACAATTTTATAATCCACTCACGGCGATAAAATTCAAGAAAACATTATAACATCGGCTCACATGATAACGCACCAATGTCGTTTTCTGCCATTTTGGAATTGGTTGATGTTGCCATGTAAAGAATAATGTTGTCAAAATTACCCCTTTGGTCAATCGATATCAAAAATAGGGTAATTTTTTTTCCTAAGAAATGCAATAATGCATAGCAATGTCGTTATAAAAACACCAAATTTCATATACAAATATGCTTTTTTATTTGTGTTTGTTAGGAACTCAATCTATGTTTAAGTTCAAGCTAGCCTTGTCATGCTTTGCCCCGTTTAGCAGTGAACTTTCCTACACCCGATACTTATTCACATTCCATATCTGCATGACTAGCAACAGTTATATAGGTAATATCCAAATTCCTTAGAATAATCAATTTCGTCACCCATAGTGTCTTTAAAAATATAAGTTATTTACTTTTTGCATGAGGTTTTTGCCTATAATAGGTTGTGCACATAGTTATAAGATTCTTGAAACGTGTTCATTTCCAAATTATCGTGTTACAATTATTGGCAGACCTTATATATAAATAAATAGTGACTATTATTGCAAAAAAAAATATTAAATAAAGAAATAAACACTTTTCCACACTATGACTACCCATGTTATTACTGACAACAGTCATGTCGTGAGGTCGTGCGTGACTGAGGAATATACGACCAACCATCATATTACTCATAGCTGCCAATTGTGTGTAAATACTTTAAAATGATATACTGGTTATTATGCTTTAATAGCAGTAATAGCCTAGCGGTAAAAACGTTGGTCTCTCAAACCCAGGGGCCCAAGTTCAAATCCTGACACGTACCTCTAATTTTCAAATAATATGTGCGTATTAAAAGTTAATTATCACTTGCTTCGGTGAACGAAAACATCGTGAGGAAACCTGCACACCGGAGAGTTCTCCATGAAGTTCTTAAAGATGTGTGAAGTCCACCAATCTGCACTTGGCCAGCATGGTAGACTATGGCCTGTACCTCACATTGTGAGAGGAGACCCCGAGCCCAGCAGTGGGACAATTTTATTGTGGGTTGTTGTTTTGCTTTGCTATCGTGCTTTATTGTGCAGTTATGATTTATAATAATAATCAAATCATTATAAAAAAATGTTCAATAGGATGAATAGGAATAATTTAGTCAATCACCAACTGGCTTTATTGTATTACATAAACATTTTATTTAAGACTTGTACCAATACTATCAGGGAGAAATAACTTATCTGCTTCAGCTATAAAAGGCAAACTTTCAGAGAAGCTGATTATGGTCAGATAATGTAAGTCATATTTTCATAACAATTAAAGTGTTAAAGTGTACTGAAAATAATGTTTTAAAATGAGAGAAGTTTGAGAAATGAAATCTACATCAAAACAAGCAAATACTCATCAGCTGGCAACATTGTATTCTCGTCTCGGTATGGTACAGTAGTGCCAACATTGACATCGGTACATTGTCATTATTGTTTTATTTACAAAACTTATCAAAGAAGCCGTAGTTATTTAAGATAATATTTTAAATATTACCTCTATAGAGTATGAATATTTTTGTAAAGAACCTCCAGTAGGAATATTTGAGATATGCTATCCAATTTATAAAAACATGAATTCATATTTTTTTACATGTTTTGGTCCCACTGTCACTTGAAGTTCGTACGAATGGATGTGCATTTTCGAGTTCGTTTTCAATTTCAACCGACTTCACATCGTGTTAGTCACAGACTGTGAAATAATCATGGCGGCGATTGACGTTGATCCTCCTAAGGTATTAGAAATTTAGTTTAAAATGAAATTAAATGTCTGTAATAGTGCGGTTTATGTTGTTAAAATGTTGTATAAAGTGGTTGGATTACTGCTATATACAAAAACTTGCCCGCGTCAAAATTAAATTGGTGATTCGGTATGGGCGTTCTCCCTGCAGTCCCTGCACTTGTTTATAAATTGGCTGGGCTGAGGGCATCCGGCAAAATTCCAATCAAATTAATACTAGATTCAAGAGGAAACGACTTCGCACTCATCGTTAGTGTTGTGCAAACAACTGAACATTTTTTATACATGGCGAGGATTTGTAAGTAAACTTTTTAAGTCAGAGATATCTTCGTTTTAGATGGAGTCCATCATGCGGACTCTCAAGTTGTCGGGTCACGTCGGGTTCGACAGCCTCCCGGACCAGCTAGTCAACAAGAGCGTGCAGAACGGATTCGTGTTCAATATCCTCTGCATTGGTAAGTAATGAATCATACTGGGCCTACTTTAACGATATCTTTGTATCACCCACACTTCCCTACTCATACATCTCTTGAACGCACTTTGTAGGCAGTGTAGCTATATTTAAATTAGATATCTACAAGTCTGCAAGTTGTTTTAGATGTAGTAAAAGCAATATCAAGGATACTGTCAATATTAAATAAATAACATTTTCATTTTATTACTTACCAGTTACCAAAGTTCTTTATTTAACTTTCCTATAAAGCTTGTGGCCATTAATTGACTAATGAATTCTGAATTATATTTTGTAGTAGTACCTAAAAGTAAAACAATTAGAAATGATGTACTTTCTAATTGAATGTGGGCTGCGTTACATTGATGTTACAACATTCAAGTGGCAATATTTAGGAAACAATTTATATTAAAGCAATTTAAGTAAACATTTCCACTTCTATGTTGAACAAAATAAATACAAATAAATATTTCATCTTACAGGTTGTAACAGTAATATTAACTGGAGGCATTTTCATTTTAAAAGTAGACAATATCTACCGATATGAATGTAAAATTAACACAGGCTTTACATTCTTTGTCAATTATTAAAAAATCTGTAACAGGTGAAACTGGGCTCGGCAAGTCGACTCTGATGGACTCGTTGTTCAACACTAACTTCGAGTCTACTCCGAGTCCTCACAACCTGCCCACTGTGAAGCTGAAGGCACACACGTATGAGCTGCAGGAGAGTAGCGTTAGATTGAAGGTAAATTAATAATATATCTAGCGCTCCCACCGTGCCTTTGCCCACGTTTCCCGGGATGATAAGTATCGTATATGTTATTTCAGATTGTGGTCTGCCTGTTTGCTAAATTTCATGGAAATCCATTCAGTACTTTCTGCGTATAAGAGTACTCTACTCACATGCCTTCGATTGACACGCATGCACATTGGTGATGTCTTTAGTGTTTCTGGTGTACTTCGGCAACAGTGGCCACTTACCATCAGGATTGTCAGCTAGTTAATATAAAAAAATGTAAAATTTCTAGTATGTTTTAGCAACACACATGTTGGTTGTACTAAAGTAGTTTTTCCTCATACTATGAGTCATGTAATATTAAAGAAGGAAATGTTTGTTATAAATGTTTATTTAACTACTACTACTGCTACTACCGCAACAGCAGCCAACAATATAAACACAAAAATTTTCATGCTTGTAGTTAAAACCATTTTTAAAATTTTATTATATTATACTATTAATTTCTTCTATTTTGATTGCATGGTCCTTTAATTTCAAAAAGTAGGTCACAGGAAAGTAATGATTTAATCACAAGCAATCAAACCCAATCATTTAACGACCAGCTTAAATAAATTGATGGTTATTAATTGATATCCGCAACAGTTAATCCTGCTGCTAGGTTTTTTTATACACAATGCATGCACACCATGTTGATATTATGTACGTAGGTCACTCGATAAATTGAGATACTCGTAATTTAAAAATGGAACGCATCTGTATTAGTATATATTTTTATTTACAAATAGACGTATCTTCCTTCCTGGTTCCGAGACCAGACAAAGGTTAACCTTTGGTCTTTATCTGTGGATGACTTCAACCCGTTATTGGCCCACTATGGAGCACGGGTTTCTCCTCTTGAGGAGGCCCAGACTCCATCCCGCCACTCCAGTGCGGATTGGTTGAGGGGTTAGTGGCCAACCCAAGTGTCGAAAGTTTACATGCCGACCGAGGGCTTCCGACGTGGTTAAGCGACTGTTATCTTACGAGAACAACCGGGACCAACGGCTTTACGTGCCCTCCGAATCACGGTATTTGTGGATAGTGTTGTTAAAATAACATTAACTTGGCTTGTACTTAGCTTACAATCTGCGACACGGTGGGGTACGGAGACCAAGTGAACAAGGAAGACAGCTTCAAGGCGGTGGTGGATTACATCGATGCCCAGTTCGAGGCTTACCTTCAGGAGGAGCTGAAAATCAAGCGCTCCCTGTCTGCCTACCATGACAGCAGACTGCACGTCTGTCTGTACTTCATCTGCCCGACAGGTTGGTTTAAATATTGCTATACTATTTAGCTATGAATATGTTACGAATTAGGTTAGCATTTAAAAATTTGTATTATTCTGATATGATTAATTGATATCCCAATTTTTTTTTACTTCAATCGAAAACGGAACTAAATGTTAGTTAAGTTTTTCTTTGAAGCATCAAACAGTACTTTTTACTATTTGCTTGAGTGTAATTTAGATTAAGTTGGCAGAAACTTTGGTGTCTAGGATAACTATGAATTACAAAACAAACCCTACAATTCAGTTCAGTGGTAACATCTGGTTCAAACAATATAATTATGAGTCAACAAACCTTGACTGTTAAGAATAAAATTTATTCAACGTCCATGCTTACAAATAATGATAAAGAATTTCTATATTTTGATTCAATTTGATATTGTGAAATTCTGTTATTCATAATATGTTGTGACGTATTTATATAACAGTGATTAAATGACTGTGATCGTTGGTTATTATAGTATCTCTCGTCTCCTTGAAATACGTCGCCTTAACTTTTATTTTACAAAATCTTAAATAAAATAAAGCGTATTTGGAACATAACCATAAAAATGTGATATGCCTGTGACAATCCTACACAAATACACATACATATTATCAAAGTGACCTAATTTATTTATCCAAGATTATTATGTACAGGATAATTAGTTGTTTACTAGACAACGTATATTACAAGATATGGGTGCGATATGGGACTTAAATATACATATATTCTTATAAGACAAAGTCTGGTTAAGTTATTTTACCTCGACACTATGATCGATACATAATCCAAACACTGCATTAATATTTCCCTATGTAGAACACTAGGGCACCGTGATTGACCTACAGAGTTTTATGGCTGTCCTTGACATTAGGAGCTGATTGCTATGCGCGCCCCGTACGTATGGCACGAAAAGCGTACGGCCACCGCACTGGGACTAGTGCCGGCAAACACAACGGGACCTACTTTTACTTTACTTGACCGCTTTTGGCGCAGGGCATTTTAAATTGGTCATGTGAAATTTCTCCCTGGCAATGTTTTGTTTGCTTGCCTTTGGGTAGGAATGTTTGGTCTTATAACGAGGATTTGCATTTCAATCATGGTGATGTTAGAGTATAAGAAACGAATTTACTTTGTTCAGAATCAAATTGCCCTTTAGGATATTATGTTAGATAAGTCTTTACGTAACTTGAGTCTACATATTTCTTTCTATTTGTTCCCATTGAACATGAAATAAAAACAAATAACACAATACAATTAACACAACTTTAAAGTAATATATTAAAATATATCATATTTTTTGGCTGGCAGATAATGCTTATAGTAAGTACTTTCCTATATTATACTCTTTTTTATAGACTCTAAAATATCTAACCTACCTATTCTAATCTTTCACTCTCAGCAGAACAGACCAAGTGTCTGTAGAAACATGCTTGATTGCCTGTGTTGGCGGCATGCCAGTCATGGATTACATAACTCATCAAACCTGACATCGTATAACAGTATAGTGAAGTAGGTATTGTCTAGACACTCTAGAAGTACGGATAGCATCATGTCACATGAATACAATTTTATACTCTAACAACTTCATATAGATGACCACCTTCTAAAACTTTAGACTGATATGTGTACTAGACTCTTGATGTTAGCCGGCGATGGCATGAAGTAACGTTTTTAGTCGGGTTTGTTTACGACAGGAATGGTAGTGTAGTTCTTCATTTGTAACAGAACTATTCAATATCTTTCACATACATTCTTCTCTTCTCAGGGATTTGTTTCTGCCATGTTAGCTCTAGTAGTGTTACACTGAATAAGATGTTAATTTTACTTTAAAAGAGGGTAGATTGTTTTTAAATAAATAAATAATAATAAAGATAAATTAGTGACTTGCTACATTTGGCTCGTAAATTTTGATAGCAAGCATTTTGTGCAAGCACTCATATCATTTTACTCTGTCCTATTGCCACACGTGGTGTAAAGTATTCTGTTGGACAATTGCAGGTCACGGCCTCAAGTCAATTGACCTGGTGTGCATGAAGAAACTGGACACCAAAGTGAATATCATTCCAATCATTGCCAAGGCCGACACCATTTCAAAGACCGAGCTGCAGAAGTTCAAGGTTTGTAGCACTTTTTTTGTATTTATAACTTACACAACAATGAACATTTTCATAAAACAAGAACAATTCTTGTGCAGTGAGCAGCAAATGTACATGTTACTTAGTATCTGTTGTTTAAGTCCGTTTTAAAGGTAAACTACTGGTGAGTATTATTAAGTCTCGTTGATTCTAATTGTAATGGCTTAAGAAACTCCTTTCTTGATCTTTTAAAGTTATACACAAAAATTTCAAAATAAATTTATTATCTAAACTGGATAAAGGCTCCACTGCAGTAAAAATATATAACTTTCGCAATGATAAAATAGTTTAAAGTTAAGAGTCAGCTCACACTACATTACATACGTGATTAGGATTACGATAGTTTTTGTGATTATATTCATATCAAATGATGCATGTATGTATACTATACAAATCGATGTGAAATGAATCCATGTTTACAGTAGAAATGTTTATCTGCCTAATGACAATAGTAAACATAATTACAATAGAATGTGGACAGTCCAACCTTGCATTTACTAATAATATTTGTAGAGGAAACAAACTGTTTATTATGATTTCACCAGTAGCTGCAACCAACATGACACATGTTGTTGTGAATGTTACTGATCAATTTATTGTCACCTGCCACATGCTCTCACCATCACCCTGGGTTGACTGGTAGAGAATGCCAATAGGCCTTGTAAGCCTATATTTAGGTTACAGTAAAGATTTAATAAATAAATAATAAATGTACTTATAATTTAAGATATTTTGGTTATTGTACTTCTTACTAAAAGGATTGCTGAGGATAGATAATTTAGCAATCGATCTTTATTGTACCTGTGACATTATTTTAAGCAAGTACTTTTGAACATAAATATACCAATTGGCTTGTCATTGAAATAGCGATCTGTTTTATGCTGCACTTGACCGGTATAATTAAGCTAGTTTATATAAAAATAAATATTTATTCAGTCTACCATTTACCATAAAATTATACAGTAGATGAAGCAACTGAACTGGGTAGAATAAGTACAGAATATTAATACAACAACTCGACCGTAAAGTCGATTTCAATATCTATCCTTAACTGTTGGTTAACATTCCTCATTCTCTTTTGTGTGAAGAGATCCATATTTATCTTTGGTCAGCGATAGGGCCTCGGAGATTTCGTACAATGTACCATTATGTCTTCAGTGGTAGTAGATCAATTTCACGGGAATAGAAGAATGGGTATAGGAGAAAGGATGATTCGTGATCAATTTTTTAAAAACTTCTTTGTGCCTTAAGCAATAAGGAAACCTCTTTACAAAATTTCAAGATTTTTGCTCCAAAAATTTAATACTTTACAACTCCCAACGAAAAAATAGGGGTTATAAGTTTGATGTGTCTTTCTGTGGCATCGAACTCCCAAACAGATGAACCGATTTTGATCTTAGCTATGTTTAGTGTAAGTCTTATTTATAAGTACTATTGTTTCTTCTGTGGTGTAAGTAAAACTGTCAGGGGTTTTTTTTAATTTTAATTTAAAATTATAGCTCCACTGCAACTGGTTTGAAATGAGCGTTGTTACTAGTTACTAAATCCCTAGCGTATCATTATTAAGTATCCTTATTCAGTAGATTTCGTCTCTTTCCAGTCGAAGATAATGCACGAGCTGCAAGCGAATGGCGTGGAGATCTACCAGTTTCCCGTCGACGATGAGTCGGTGTCGGAGGTCAACTCGAGTATGAACAGCCACATCCCATTCGCCGTGGTGGGGTCGACGGACTTCGTCAAGATCGGCAACAAGACGGTGCGCGCGCGCCAGTACCCCTGGGGGACCGTACAAGGTGGGGTCACTTTGTTAGCTTGTGGAGTGTGTGCTGAATGCTTATGTATTGGTGTGGATGTACAACTGAATATGTTCATGTAATAATCTGAATTTTATCAAAAAAAATAACCGATTTCAAAATAACTAAAAAACTACTCGTCAAATCTAATTCAAATTTAAGTGGGACCACATGACAAGCACCAGCTTTCGATTGAAAAAGAATCATCAAAATTGGTTCACCCAGTCGAAAATTCTGAGGTAACAAACATAAAAAGAATGCAGTTGAATTGAGAACCTCTTCCTTTTTTTAAAGTCCGTTAATAAGATCATTTGTTTGTGTTAATTATGTGTATATTACAGGCAAGGGATTTATTGTAGTTGCAGTAAAAGTATTGCAAATGTGTAAGACAAATACAGAAAATGCAGTATATGCATCATGTCTACTCTATGACCTCCTCACATTGTGAGTCGAGCTCAGTAGTGGAACTGTGATGGGTTGTGAAGATGATTATCCGATTTGTTTCAATGACTAGCAACTGCTCGCAACTACATCATAGACATATAAAGCAATAAGAAAGCAAAAATATTAATCTTCTCAATTCTGTCACGGAACCTCGAGTTTAGAAAATCGTTAAAATAGTTTTCAGTGATAAAGTAAGTCACTAACACCCCAACTCAGAGTCACTAACGGTTACTTTAATCGCTCTTTAGTAATGAATCACCATACAAATTCTATACTAAGGAGCGATTTAAGTAACCATTAGTGACTGAGTTGGGGTGTAAGTCTATATTGCGATCATTACGTTTCACTCAGTCTCCATATAGCTCCATATAGTCACAGTGACGGATTAAGACTACTTGATGCCCTAAGCAATCCACGCCTGTGGGCCCCCCTATCCGTATGTCAACATGGTTTTTTGTGCTTTTTGTCCTTCTTCTGGTGCCCCCCCAGACGTGATGCCCTAGGCAATTGCTTAATTTGATTAAGGGTTAATCCGTCACTGCATATAGATCATATCATACCATATCATCATTATACAATGTGCACTGGTATTCCAGTGGAGAACGAGTCCCACTGTGACTTCGTGAAGCTGCGCGAGATGTTGATCCGTACCAACATGGAGGACATGCGCGAGAAGACGCACGCGCGCCACTACGAGTTGTACCGCCGGCGCCGACTGCAGCAGATGGGCTTCACCGACGTTGACGCCGATAACAAGCCCGTATGTTGTTCACTGTTTAGTTACTTAATAGTATTGTCCCGTGTGGCGCAATGGCAAGGGACCTGGGTTCGATTCCCAACGAGGCGGAAATTTGAATGATGAGTTTGAAATTTCTGTTCTCGGTCTGGGTGTGAATGTCCTTATCTAGTGTGTTGTCCATGGCACCCACGACACAGGGAATCCTAGTGTGGGGCTATGATTGTGAAGCGTTATTTAGTATCAGGCGTTACTTTGCGGAAATCCATTGTTATTAAGTTAGTATTAGTCTACTTTGCAACAATCCGCGGTTAACATGTATGGTGGTATATACTTTAAAACATGCGTGGCACCTCCCTCCATCCCACAACGGAAACATGCACTACAATAATTATGCGTATATACCAACATACATACCAGCACCAACACGTGTTTCGCCCCCAAACGGAGCCTCATCAGGGTAAGTTTACTCTACGATGGTTAGTCCACGTCATTCACTGAGCGTGGCGTATTTATACCCAACTCGCCCACTGGTTATCTAATGAATGATGGTTTCTGCCGGCGTGAATCACTAATTATCATCAACATGATAAGATCTACAGTAACTATGTGGTACCAGGCTGCCATAAACTGACCTGTGTATATTGTGGTGTACAGGTGTCGTTCCAACAAACGTTCGAGCAGAAGCGCAGCGCTCACCTGGCCGAGCTGCAGCAGAAGGAGGACGAGATGCGGCAGATGTTCGTGCAGCGCGTCAAGGAGAAGGAGGCCGAGCTCAAGGAAGCCGAGAAGGAGGTACGTTGGGGGAAATGGGGGGCGAAGAGCTAAATCTGGTAGCCTATAATCGAATCCATCTGCTATTATTAAGAAAGCGTAAAGATAAAACGGCGACTGTGGTAATTTGCCTTATGGCCCTAATAGAATAGATTCTGTCAGTTGCAACTTATCAATCAAGTTAAGCAACATTGTAATCAAGTATTGCAAACAAGGGATTGAAAGTGGAAGTTAGTGGCCTCATAAACTCATGAATTTTTCATGTACATACTTATTTACATTTCATGAATATCTTTGACTTGGAATTATACAGCTTGTCTTCTTTCCGACAAGATTTTACTTTCATTGCATGTTGTGGAGTGAAATCAAGTATATTTTCTGTTTGCAGTACAATAAAGGAAGGATTTTTAAATGAAAAAATAGTAAAAGAACCACCTTGTTACATAAATCTTCCTTAGGCAGTAAACACATCTAACACGTTCCATTTACATTTCAGCTGCATGCAAAGTTCGACAAGCTAAAGAAGGACCACACAGAAGAGAAGAAGCGTCTAGAAGAACTTCGCAAGAAGATAGAAGACGATACCATCGAACTGAACCGACGCAAGCAGCAGGGCGCGCAGCCGCATCACACTCTCACCCTCGGCAAGAGCAAGAAGAAGTAAGAGTCACCTCACCTCTCCCGCCGACACGACGCTGATAACGGTATGTACCGGTATTGGTATGTAATGATAACGGTTTATAACGGTACCGGTATACAACGATAACGGGTTCAGTGAAAGTGATACAAATGGTTTAGTCTGAAATCTGAATCTTTGAATACGTAATTACATTCTGGTATTGAGACTATTAAGTGTATTAAGTGCCAATACTAAAAATAAAATGAAAAAAATGGTGAAGTGTGTGTGATGATAATAAATGAAATAGTGGTTATATCAGATGAAATGATGGAGATGAGAAAAATCTGAATGTTTCGCGGAATATTGCATGTAAAATTGTGTACACAATTTAAAATGTTTGCTGGGCAAGTATCGCAGTGTTTGTATCGCATTTCACGACCCGTTGACCATAAATAATTTACGTCCCAACTCAGAGTCACTAACGGTTGCTTTAATCGCTCCGTAGTAAATAATCGCCATACAATTTCTGTATTAAGGAGCGACTTAAATAACCGTTAGTGACTCTGAGTTGGGACGTTAAAGTGGTGATTCTTGTTGAATGTAAGAAAACAGTGTAGTCCACACCTTACATGGAACTAGGGTTGCCAGGTCGTCAAACCAAATATCCGGACAGACCAGCCAGTTTGGCCGGACATTTGGGTAAAAAGGCCGGACACGCTAAATTATTGAGGATTTTGTGTCTTAGTATTAACAAGATAAAAATTTTGTGGTGCCCCCAGGCCTTTGTGATCCTTTACCATACAGATAAATCTTCTAAACGACGTGACAAGTCGAATGCAAAAAGCCTAACAAAACCGGACAGGCCGGACACCGTTCAATTTGGCCGGACACGCACTCAAAAAGCCTAACCCTGTCCGGCTTTATCCGGACGTCTGGCAACCCTACATGGAACAATGATTACTGATGTCAGTGTGAAAATGATTTCCAATTGTCTTGTAGCCTGTGAAGCAAGTACTTATTCTAGTTCTTCAGTTTTGTTATTAAAACTATGAATCTAGATATAATTACATCAAATTATTAATTACTTCAAAAAATACCTATTCATACATTTTCTCCTGAGATATTTGAAAATGAAATTGTTTTCACACTGACTTTAGTAATCTTATTAAAGTTTACGGTGACATTATGCTAACAATTCTGTAAATGTCCCCGTAATATAATAATCTTGAGTCTCTTCATAGTCCATTGAAAAGTTACATTTGGGGTTGCGTTTTTTAGAGGACGCAATTTTATTTTTTTGATGTGTAGGGGGGGTCAGTGTAAAGCTAAAACCAAGTTTGTGGGGTCGCCACCCTTGTCCCACGGCCGCCATCTTGAAAATAGGGGTTGAAATGGTTTTTACGATATATCTCTTAAACTATTTATTTGATAAAAAAAATTTGTTAACATTTTTTGTTGCAAATTAAATTCTCTACAACTTTGGTTCAGTAACTTTTTGTCGTAAAACTATAAATAAAAAAGTTATAAGCGAAAATGTTCAGAAAAGTTATAAATGAAAATTATTATTTTTTGTATGGCAATACTGAAATTTATTTCCACCAAAGTGTGCGATCTGTAAGATCCAACAATAGTCCTGTACATTTAAATGACATCAAAAGCAGACTAGAGCTTGAAATTATGCATAGAAGGATACATTTGTATGAAAATTATTATTTTTTGTATGCAATACTGAAATTTATTTCCACCAAAGTGTGCGATCTGTAAGATCCAAAAATAGTCCTGTACATTTAAATGACATCAAAAGCAGACTAGACCTTGAAATTATGCATAAAAGGATACATTTGTATGAAAATTATTATTTTTTGTATGGCAATACTGAAATTTATTTCCACCAATGTGTGCGATCTATAAGATCCAACAATAGTCCTATACATTTAAATGACATCAAAAGCAGGCTAGACCTTGAAATTATGCATAAAAGGATACATTTGTATGAAAATTATAATTTTTTGTATGGCAATACTGAAATTTATTTCCACCAATGTGTGCGATCTATAAGATCCAACAATAGTCCTATACATTTAAATGACATCAAAAGCAGGCTAGTGCTTGAATTTATGCATAGAAGGATACATTTGTATGAAAATTATTATTTTTTGTATGGCAATACTGAAATTTATTTGCACCAAAGTGTACGATCTGTAAGATCCGACAATAGTTCTATACATTTAAATGACATCAAAAGCAGGCAAGAGCTTGAAATAATGCATAGAAGGATACATTTTTTTTCTGAACATTTTCGCTTATAACTTTTTTATTTATAGTTTTACGACAAAAAATTACTGGACCAAAGTTGTAGAGAATTTAATTTGCAACAAAAAATGTTAACAAATTTTTTTTATCAAATAAATAGTTTAAGAGATATATCGTAAAAACCATTTCAACCCCTATTTTCAAGATGGCGGCCGTGGGACAAGGGTGGCGACCCCACAAACTTGGTTTTAGCTTTACACTGACCTCCCCTACACATCAAAAAAATAAAATTGCGTCCTCTAAAAAACGCAAGGTAAGGCCTAAAAAATGTAACATTTCAATGGACTATCAGTGTTTGAGTAATTCTGTTTTCAATTATTGTACCGTTTACACCAGTCAAGTTAATGTTGAGAATCAGAAGTTCTAAAACGTAATTTCTTATTTTCTAACCAAAAATATTCATCATCATTCCGTTGTACATGTACAATCATTAATTGACCTGAAAAACTGCGTTATTATTATATAACTGCGTGTATGAAATCCTTAAGTCATGTTCCATAATAATATTAACTAATGTAGATAGTTCACTAGATGATAGTTAGCTACTGTACTAATCCAATGTTTAGTGAACACACTATTTTTAATACCGAACACTGTGTGTATCTTGATATAATCAGGCTATAAGCAATTTATTCCTGGAATCTTAGCCGATCTTAGATTTAGTTTATACCTATTTTGTACCAAATTGAAATTTTAATTTATAACATTATCTAGAATAAGTATTATCAATAACATTTATTTGTAAGCGAATGTTTTCATTAGTTTATTGTAGTGGAGTGTACCCCATTTTAAAATAACTAGAAAAGGATGTATATTTAGGAATGCAATCAATAAAATACCACTATGTATTTTAAGTTATCATATCAAGGCATAATCCAAAATATATTTCTTAATATTCGTGATAGATATGATTCCAAATAAAAAACTCAGTATTTAAAAACTTCTTTATTATTATCTAAGCTAACAGTATTCGTTTATTCTATGACTAGATACAAACAAAAAAAATCATGTCTAAAGTCTGTATAAGGCTTAATGATTAGGCTGAAGTTAATAGACAGTTCAGAATGTCGTAAAATTGTATGAATTTCTATTGGGAAATAAATTATAATGTGTGCGTAATGCGTTGAGGAATAAGTACCTTTTACTGAGAGGTCAGTATTATTTATGCTATATTCTCTGACAACACTTTGGATTGTCGCTTAAGTTTGACCCTCCTGATGTAGATTGAGCCTTATTCAGTACTTTACCATCTGATTTACTCACGTATAATATGAACTTTAACATTAATTGGGTCAATCAAACTAATTTTAATTACTAAATGTTGTGTTATAATTAGTAACAGTACCTTACTGTTAAAGAGTAATTACCCGCTCTCTAAATTAGCATTAATGGTGGTCACTCACGGTCATTCCATCGCGTCATTTTTGGAGCCACGCCAAGCGACATATGTCAAAATGGCGCGATTGGACATACAAATTTTTAAATCACGCCATCAGTTTTTCACATTCACGATCAAATTTTGGCTGTATATCACGCCATTTGACGCGATGGAATGACCGTGAGTGTCCACCTTAAAGATTACAGGTTTGTAATAGTTTGGTAGCGATAGTCCGGCGATAGTCCGAGCGCCGGCAGCACATTTTGCATTTAATTATTCATTCCTTTGTCTACTTTTATATTGGTATTTTATTTTGTAATTTGTATTGTTGTATAGAAAGTCTATAATAAAGTATTAAACTATACAATTATCTTTTAGTGATCACTGTCAAACGTTTGTTAATTAGTTCCATTATCTACTGAAGTACTTAATGAAATTTACATTTTACTGTAATTATCTAAATTTAATATGTACTGGCTATAACTTTATGAATCCGAAAAGATATGAATCTTACAAGTTGTTCGCAAAATGCGCATCGGCGTGCGCATACGTTAAACACGACCATAAAAAGTAAGACTGACTACTGAAATAACCCTTATTGTATGCTCACAGCCAGACTGACAGAAATACACTGTCCATGTGCGATTTTGAACGTGTGGCGAAGTGAAGGTACCAAATTAGTGGAGACTGGAGGGTTTTAAACGAGAGACACCTTGAGCGGCTGCGGCAGTTCGTAGCAGATGGGGCGGAACATCTTGTTGTAGTAGGTGTAGCGGCGCTTGTGCGGCGTGACGGACGCGCGCACCGGGACCGGGACCGCCACGCGCGCGCGCGGTACCGGCTTGCGGCACTGGAAACATTCACCCTCCTTATAGTTCGTCGGATAAATGTGAACACATGTCAAATTTTAATAAACCCTTAAAAATCAGATAAGTTAACACTCTTATGGAGGCCATACACGATCAAGTGTACTTGATGAAGCGCCAAGCGGACTTGACGCGGCTTCTTTGATCGTGTATGGCCACGATATAGCCGTCTGGCCATACATCTGTCTCGTGCATACTGGATGGCGCGTCAAGTCAAACTGCAGACTTGATCAAGTACACTTGACCTCGTATGGCCTCCCTTATATGAAATATTGTAGATCCGATGCATTAAAGTGCGTCGAGCCCATTAAAAATGAGTCTGATGACTGAGCTATAGCTCGGCTCTTTCAAGTTTGCTCTTGTTAGACTGAGCTCAGTCTAACAGGCGATTTTTTTTTCTATTATTAAGAAATTAATCTACTTTGCAACAATCCCTGAATCAGAAAGTTGTTTCTTGTTTACAACCATTATATAATGTAGGGTAGTCAGATGCACGTAGACTGATGCAAAGTACCAATAGTTTCAAATACCTACTAATAGAAAAGTTGTTTATGGTAAGGGGAAGATTCTAGTAGAATAAGCATCAGTAGATTAAAAGGTTAACGCATAAAACATTAATACTATAATCTAGATAGCTTTATATTGGTCTCAGTAATATTGATTTATACCTAGAGGTTGTTAAGGAGGGGTAATTAGGTTATTAAGCACATTTGTCAAATAATATTGTGGGATATGGCAACTAAATAATAGTGTTTTTATTATTAGGAATGATAATATTATTCCTTACTAGTCATACTGAAAAAAAATCGGCTATTAGTGCTCGACTACAATACTATTTAACCTGCAGTGACTAGCAATTTGTACGAATGATGCGGGCCAAGTTTTAAAATCAACGCCTTAGTACGATGTAAAAGCCATAAAAATCAGCTTACCTTACGTTTCACGTGTTGTAGCCAGGAAGGTGATTATAACAAAGCAGTGTATCGTATTCCATGGTAAACTAATAAACTAATAATGTAATACATAAATAATTGTTGATACTTTCAAGTTCGCTCTTGTTTGAGATGATACAATTCTAGGTGACTATGCAAGCCACATTATAGTTGTTCTCTTTCGTACAGCGAAACAACAGTAATTGATCAAGCTGTGTTGCGAGAATACCTTCCTTTTTTGCAAGACTTGTTTCTTAAAAAATGTAGAAGTAATTTTCCCTCATTTCCATTTCGACAGATATTCAACTCGATCAAATTCTTTAAATATTAAATATTTAGTTTAAATATTCATTTTTAGTAACGTACATACGTACCAACTTAATATTATGTTTCAATTACAGAGGAGGATGTAATTAGTAGTAGCATAGTGATAATGAAACAAGCATAAATATCATTGATTATAAAAAGTTTATTATCAACCATAAATACAATATTAAAACTGTTGGCACAAAATTGTAGACATGTTGGCAGAACGGCAGTACGTTGCGGTTTGTGGAACTATGTATTTCTTACATTACGGCTACATAAGCTCTAATTGGATTACTCATCGCCTTCAATGTAAGACAACTCGCACACGACACAATAGATTCCATTCACGTTCATAAGTTTTCTTTCAAGCCAATGAATAATAAAATTGTGAGTTAATTTTATAGGTGCTAAGTTAGTGTTGTGTGCATGTTGTCAAATTGATTGTTGCATGTGATCAGCGTGCTAAATTACCTAACAATTGTACATTTAACATACTCCAACGATGGTATAATAAGGCCTCAATTTTCGTTGACATGTTTCAGAGACCACTTGTTTTATCAATAATTGGTTTACCCGTCTATCTATAGGTACTTACATTTATGCCTTAAACGGCGTCTACTGACGATAAATAATATTGTCGATCGTAACTTCTAACATGATAAAATCTTTTCCAGACCCTTTCCGTTGGCTTCGCTCTCAGTTTTCAATTAAAAAAAATGTTATATTTTACTGTCAAATCATGGAAGATAGAGAGAAGGAAGGCCATCTCTGTATTATAGTGTCCGTAAAAACGCGTCCAATTACGAATGGCGTTGTGGTGCGGTCTACACTAGCGCCATTCATTACGGGTGGCAAAACTCAGCAAACTTCACTCCGTCCACAACAGCCATGTTCATATACATATATATCTATTTGTCACACACTAGCGCCATTCAGAAACGGCCATTATTGGAACCTCTATTTTCTGTAAACAGCTGGACACTTTTTCAACTTTCCCTTCATATGAGATGGCCCCTCCTTCTACCTCAATACTCCAAGTGTCAAATTTATAATACAGTTAAAAGAAGACGTCCTTACAAATAATTGCAGTGAAAACAATAGAATTCAATATTTGATTACGAAATAAATCTGCTGTTAGGTACTTACATAATTATAAATATGATGTGTCTAAAATAAAAGCCTTCCAGATAACTAATAATAAAGAACAACGCAATACTGATAACTGATAACCTGTGAGATATGGGTAACAATAATAACCTGCAGATTCATCCCTCTATCTTCATCTTTCTCCGTTTGCCGATCTATATCACAACCTGATCACTTATTATAAATATATTGCTCATATTATATGTATGTTGATAGGTAAATTACATTGCTAGTGCTATCTAATGTCAGTGCAAAAATATTTTTATCGTCTTGCAATACGAAAATAGAGAATGTGTGAACATTAAAACAATTTTGTACCCAACATAGAGGTCGCTAGTGTGTATGACGCCACGATTCTTATCTAAGCTACGGTTTAAATACGTGATATAAGTAGGTGTACAATTAAATATTTAGCGTCTACATTATAATAAATTGCCCAAGAATATCAATTAGGTATCATTTAATTCGAAGTAAACTTAATATGTATTTATGGCGGTTTATTGCAGATGTTCAATTCAAACAAAACGTCCTTCCTTCGAACGATATTCAAAATCATAATTAAAATTAAAAATAATATTAGATTCATTATTGCAATTGGAAATCGATTAATTACTATAATACATAATTACTTAACATTACGGTTACAAAACAAAATTCATTATGACTAGTCACCCTTAATAATCATTCGGAAGCGTCTGCACTACGATGATAGATGAGATTACTTACGAGATCTAACGAATACTTAATGCGAACTAACAGTAAATTGAACTTGGCCACAGCATGGCGCCGGCGCCGGGTGCCAGGAGCAGCCACCAGCAGAACTAAAGTGTCAACCGTTAAAACTAATGGAATGAGAGTGGAAGCACGCCACGATTATCTGGGGGGGACCTCCCGGGGCGGGGGACTCCGGTACTTGGCCTTGATGTGAAGGAAGGGCTTCTTGGAGGCGTCGCTGTCGGCGATGGTGGCCTCCAGGGACAGCCGGATGCTCTCCTCGATGGCGGCCTGCGTCAGCGGCGTGGAGGACATCGACACGCTCTTCTTCAGCGGCTTGGAGAAGTCCACCGAGTTGGCGAGGCTCATGCTCCTCGTCTTCTTGGCCGTCATTCCGTTGAACAGCTTCTTGGGCGTGTTGACGGGCGTGGAGGCCAGGCTCTGGCTGCGGGTCTTCCTGGCCGGGGTCTGCGGCTCGGTCGGGGTGGGGGGGCCGCTCTTCTTCTTCCCCTGGTTGAGGCGCTCCGTGCCGCAGAACGGCTTCTTGTCCTGCAGCGCCAGGCTCATGCTCCTCGTCTTCTTGGGGGCGTAGGTCAGGTTGCTGGAGGTGAGGGACTTGCGGAACTCCGCGGGGGGTGTTCTAGCTACCCTGGCAGTGGGCGTGGTGGGGGTGCTGTAGATGGCGGGGGCGGACTGCTTACGGGGGCGCGGGGCGGGGGACTTCTGCTGGGAGTTTAGAGGCAGAGTGAGGGTGGAGCGGAGAGTTTTGGCCGCGTCGGTCGCCGTGGAGGAGCGTTGGAGAGGGGAAGTCTTTCCGCTGCTCGGCTTGGAACCTCGGGCGCTTAATTTCCCATCGACGGGGGACATCTTCCCGCTGATGGATGAGGCCTTACTATTGGGTGGCGACGCGGTACCGGCCAGGGAGGCTTTGCTACTGGCGGGGGAGACTGACTTGCGGATGGGGGACAGTTTGTCGATGCCGTCGATGTCGTCGGGTGTGGGGGGTGCGAGGGGTGCGACGGGTGCAGGCGGGGTGATGGACACGGGCAGCACGTCGCCCTTCTTGCCCTTGGTGACGAGGCGCACCTGGCAGGGCTCGTGCCGCGACAGGAAGTGCTCCAGGGTGTCCCAGCCGCCGCCGACTCGCACCATCATGTGACGGCCTTTCAGCAACTGTGGGAAAGTATAGATGTCAAATGAATGAGGCACAAGACTGGCTACAAAAATAAATGTAATTTCATTAAATTTGACAACTATATTATCTTTGAGTTTTCTACTTTAGTTTTATGACATGTAGGAATAGGGAGCTGTTAAGTCTTTTTGGTATTGTATTTTTTCAAACATACGCGGTTCATAGTACTTGCACGCCAGTGTGCCACTGAGTGAAGTGACAATGAAGATACGGTAAATCGGCGTGTGTATTTGTGTATGATTGTGTGTGCATGTACTAAAATAGTTTGCTAGCATGCAATGTATGAGTATGTATGTACTAAAGTTGGGACACGAAGCAGGAAGAAATTCGTACATTGACTTGTTATTACCTGTCTTTGTCACTCCCGCGTAAATATAATGCGTCTCGCTCCCATAGAATGGCGGCCATTGCACTGTGCGAGCGAGCACGCATTATATTTACGCGGGAGTGACAGAGACAGGTATTAACAAGTCAGTGTACGAATTTCTTCCTGCTTCGTGTCCCTACTTTAGTGAGATAGTATAACTACCGACCCGTATGAAGACGTTCCGCCCGGCGATGTTGTAGCGGCCCTCGCCCACCTTCTTGACCTTGAGCAGCTTGGAGCACTTGCCCGCGCCGCAGCTGCAGCCGCGCTCCATCAGCCGCGTCACCAGCTGCACCTGGACATTCGTTCATATGGGTTTACAGGACGTTCCTTAATACGGTTCCAGCAAAACCTGGAGATTCGCGGGACTTTAGTTTATATGGTAGATATTTCTCGATATAATTAGTTTTTAATGCTCGTCTATATTATAATAAACTGATGACGATGACATGGTTGTCTGTTCCTCAACTTCAATGCCTTCTTCGCCTTCTTGTCAGTCAGTGTTTATGTGATGAAATAGGCTGTATAGGATCCTACTGCAACAAATTAATTGATCGCAAACGTTTCATTCTTACTCTGGTTAGGATCTCGTGTTCAGGAGTCAGTTATTTCTTTTTTCCAGCTGAAGAGCTGATGAAAAAGCAGACGGGCCATCTGATGGTAATTGGTCATCGTCGCCTATGAAAATGAGCAATACCAAAGAAATGGCCAATGTAACACCAGCCCTGAAGGAGTACTCTTTTTACACCTGTTGAAGAACCCCATCATAACGCTCTGGGAATACCTCAGAAAGAAGTTCATTCCATAGTTTGCATACATTGGTTGCCAGTCGGGTGCGAGGATGTGATGACTTACCCGCTTGTCGAGCTCGTTGGTGGGCTTGAGCGGCACGTCGGAGTCGGTGCTGGCCACCGTGCCCTCAGACTTGGTGCTCTCCGCGTCCACGTTGTCCGGCACACATAGTTGCGCTGCGACAGACACGTTGCACTTAAGTGCTGCCGTCCTAACTTGATTGATTGATAAGTTGAGTTTTTGGGCAAATTGATTATGTAGTTACGGATATGGTCTAAAGTCAATTTGCCCAAAAACTCGACTTATTGCACTCTTCGTTAGGACGGCAGAGTAAGATACCGTATAATTATCATATACTTAGTTGTGGTTTCACGAAACGACACCACAAACAAATATATAAATCCAAATCATCCAACACAAGATGTTCCGTCTTGGGATATAACCGGGATAAATTGTATCCTATTGTCTATGTCTGGACAAGGTCTGTTTGTGTACCAAGTTTCATCTTAATCCGTACAATAGTTACTGCATGTTAAGAATCCAAATGTCCAAACATGATAAATGTGGCAGATATGTTTAGAGAAATTAGAGGATAGAAACCAACTTACCGTCTTCATTTGGTTCCGGTGAGGAAGGCAAGGCGTCTTCAGCGGACCTGAAAATGAATTATATTTAAGGATTATTTTATATTTAAATTCTAGACACTTTCATATTTTGTATGACGAAATAAATGAAAAAACAGCTGTAGCTACATTAGCGGGATGCGCCGGTAATTTAAGTTATCGCGATAATGCAGCATTGTCTACATGGGCGTACCGAGAGGAAGGTCTGAAATTTATATGCTAATGAAAAAATTGTGATGTGCATCCAAGAGTCAAAAGCTATGTACGCCAATAGTCCATCAATCTCCTCACTTGTCAGCGATCGGCGGCGAGGCGTCCCGGAACTGCCAGGCGGCGCCCGACATGGCGGAGTCCAGGCCGGAGTCGCGCTCCTCGGCCGCGATCTCCTCCTCCAGCGCCACCAGCCCCGGCGGCTCCACCGCGAAGCGCGTCGCCAGCCGCGCCACCTCCAGCAGGCACAGGATCACTTGGCGTGGCTGGTTGTGGAGCACTACAGACAACGGGACAGATTTTAATATCGAATTCTATTCCATTAACACAGATTCTGCTCGCAATTACTTAGTCTTGTCTTGAAAATCAGCAGGGGCGTAGCTACTAACCGCCGTATCAGCTGTATCAATTATACATGGCCCCCAGCGTATAGGGGCCCCCTCGAACACTGCCAAAAAAAGCTCGCCAGCGGCCTACAACCGCTACAGTTCGCACTCCTTTTGACAGTTGACGTTGAAGGGGCCCCCCAAAAAATATTGATATGGGGCCTCCTTAGGGCTAGCTACGCCACTGAAAATCAGGAAATTAAAACAGGGGCTTTGCTAGGAAAACTCATTTGTCTGGTCTGACAAGCCATCCCCAGGAGGGAATCGACCAAAGGAAAACTAATTTGTCAAATAAAATCGCTCCTAAACGATAGCTTAACGATAACGACACTTCAAAACGACAGCCGACTGTCAATAGCTTATCCTTATGAGTTATCGTGAAGCTATCGTTTTTATCCCTGCTCGTAACTGTTTAGACCTACTCTTATTTAGTAGATACCTATTATAGCCCATACCCAAGTCATCGCTCTCAAAGAGCAGGTTCTCGTGCACGCCCAGGTCACGGCAGAAGGTGATGAAGTTCTCCGCGTTGTCTCTGGAGAAGAAGCTGCGCCGCGCCGCGCGCTGCCAGCAGCGCCCTCTGATGGCCGGCACCGGCTGCACAGCACAACATGCTTCAGTTAATCATATCTTTAATAATATTTATTTATTTATACATTTATGTCACCTCTAAAAGAAGAAACATAAGACAAACTTTAATGCCTAATTGCTATGATTGCCCCACCAGCCGACCCTGGTGCTGTTTAGTAAATGTTGATGTTGACTCTGAAGGATGTTTAGGTGCAATCTAAGCTTCATCAAGAGGGAACTGTTAAAGGGGAGAGGAAATTAAAGAAATTAGCGTACTGAGTGGCTTTCGAAATGAGAAACTTAATAAAGCAGCACTTGATTACTATATCTACTTATGATCGCCAGTATCCATTACCCATTCAACAATCAACTTAACTTGGTCGACCCAAAAAATCGATTATTTTGCCAGAAATCGACTTTGGACTTTGGACTATTTGATCACTCAGGGGAATAAAATTGTTCCCTAAATTAAAATGTGTGCAATTCACACGTGGTAGAAGTGAAACCTTCAAAATTTTTGTTTTCAAGATAATGAGACGAATGTAAAATTTTGGGAAGATGATAAATGTAGGTTTCACTACGCCACTCCACTCCGCTCCGCTCCGCCCCGCCCCGCCCCGCTCCGCTCCCCTACCCCTCACTCCCCTACCCTACCCCTGTACAATGCTTCCTATCTCACTTTAGAATTTATGTGTTTGTCTCTTTTTACTGGACAGTTTCGTTTCATAAAATTTCAAGTCACCCCCGTACTAAAGAAGTTTTCACTTCAAAAGTTTTGAAGAACAAGTTTTTAGTTAAAGCAAAGTGTCTCCTCGGTGGCAGTATTTTGCCAGGTAATTGTCTGGTATGACACCTGCCAGGTTAATTTTATTATTAAATAGACATAATAGCTTGTAACAACTGACCCCCACGACCAATCCCTGGTGCAGGGCCTCCCTGGCGCGCTCGTGGATGACCGCGGCCAGCTGGCACAGGTCCGCGCCATTGTCCAACACATCTAGGAAGTTCTCGCCGCTGAGATACGTGACACCTGGAACAGAAACCATTATTTATTTATTTATTCTTTATTACACCTTAACACATAAAAGATAAAAAAGGCGGACTTAATGCTAAAAGCATTCTCTGCCAGTCAACCTTAGGGCAGTGGGAGAACAAAGAAGGCGGTAGCAAATAGAGAAAAAGAATCTTAGGTAACTGTGAAAAATTATGAACGCAGCTGTATGTTGTAGATGACATCACTTCTCCTTTGTCTTTTTCCACTTCTATTTGCTCTATTTATATTTAATGCAATGTTTCGTATCTTTTAGCTCCTATTCTCCTATATTAATTTTATCAAACCGAATATCAAGAAAAGTAACGAAAGAAAGATAAAAAGCTGGTTAATTGCTATCTTAATCCATCTGATCGATATTTACAACAATAGTTGATTGTTGATTTTAATTGTTGATCAAGGGAGGGAAGGGAACATTGTCGATTAGATTTGAAAGTTGAGTTGAGATCGTCAAGTTGTTCTTACCATATGGTCCAATCTTGAACTAATGGTAGTTAGAATAGTAGTAGCAAGTTCAATAAACCGAATGAATATCGGTTGAAAGATAGGAAGAAAGGGTTGAGATTGTTTTCACCGAAATGTATGATATTTCGAGAACGCAAATTAAATGAGTCTGTCGTAGTGGTTGTAGTTCGTACTACATAGTCGTAGTCTTCAAACAATATAATAGATCTGATAGATAAATACTAATCTTGATATCATAAACAGCTGTATCAATAAAGCGAGGTAACAACTAAGTAGTTACGTGAAATTACTTGGTATCAAATATACTCGTACCTACTTAACAACAGTTTGGGAGTAGAACATTATCGAATGAGAATTACATAGCAAACGTGCGTGAAATGCTCAGTTTTTGTGAAATGACGAGTGATTGACCAGGCAGTAATAACTGAAGTTTACGATCGTGTTCGATTGGATTAATTAAATACAATGCAGAAAATATGAAGGTGAAAAATTGTGTGTCGAATTGATTAAAAATTTGGAATTTGTAATTCGCATCGTTCAAATAACGATGAATTCTTATCCATCGCACTCATTAACGGAAACTTAATGGATTATTACACGCTATAGTATTAACAAACATGATTAGGTCTACGAACCATGAAGCGTTTTTACTCAAGCACTCCGTTCAACGCTTTTTATGGTCATCGATTGAGTTATTCTTAACAAATAAAATCCCTTACAAAAAACTAATGGATCGGAAAAAAATGTATAGGCATGTATTTTAAATTAGTAAGTGTGTATTAAAATTAGTCTATTAATTATTAGTTATACAGTACATTAAAGTTAAATTTACTTGATTATTAAAGAATTAAAGAAGAATTAACTTGATTATGCTACCTACGACTTGATTAATTTTGAATACGTAATCTGTAGATCTAGACAGCTTTATAATGTGGTATATCAATGAATCAGTATGGATCTATTATTAATTTATTATTTGACCTACGTATTATGTATTTTTCTCGTCATAAGTCAACGTAACATTAATAGCAAAACATCAGAGTTTCTATGAACTTTGGATAAAATAATAAATATTGGTAAAACTCAAATAATTATCTGAGTTTGATCCATACAAAGTACTCGTATGAAGTCTGATTCCTCACTTAGAATCAGATAGATGATCTACATTGGAAGAAAATTGATGGGAATGCTATGGGCTGTGACGATGCACTGCCCTAATGAACTGAACAATAACTGTCAGTTTTTGTAAAGTCAGTGAGTGAGCAACGGTAAGACAGTCCCGTTACCAGGAATCATAATGAAGTGGTGCTGCTATCGTACTGCAGCTCACAACGCTTGGGTGCTTCTGTGACGGACTCGCCACTCGATTAACATCAGTCTTATAATCCCCGTAAACTTTCTATCACACGATAAGTTAAGCTTCACGAAGTATGAGTGTAATACTTAGAATATATCTAATTAAGATAAGTAAAATGATTCGTTAGTTAGGCCTGTATTATTAAACCATCTCGGCTCCAGAGCGCGATCGCAGATCTTACAAATGGCATTTTTAGGGGTCCGTTTGGGTACAAAGGGTAAAAACGGGACCCTATTACTAAGACTCCACTATCCGTTTATCTGTCTGTCTGTCTGTCTGTCAGTCTGTCTGTCTGTCTGTCACCAGGCTGTATCTCATGAACCGTGATAGCTAAACAGTTGAAATTTTCACAGATGATGTATTTCTGTTGCCGCTATAACAACAAATACTAAAAACAGAATAAAATAAACATTTATGTGGGGCTCCCATTTGCCGTTGTTGAGGGTGAAACAGATGAAACTAAAAAGAAAAGGTTATAGTGGTGGTGTTTATAGTGTCTAATATTGTATAGATAATGGTACGGAGCCCATTGTGCGCGAGTCTGACTTGGCCGACTCCTAGTTTTTAACCTCGGACACAAAAATAGAGGTGTTATGTTAGATGTCTGTGGAATCGTAGCTCCTTGATGAATGGACAAATGGCATGCGTTACTTGCATAAAAAAAATGGAAAAACCCACTCAATTCAATCCACGTCAATAGTTGCTACTTTAATGTTATATTATCAGATGTCCTTACAAGAGTCTGACACATTACTCTTACTCATACGATCCAGTAACTAAATTATAGGTAAGCCTATTGAAACCCCGTATCGCATGCACCATCGGCGGAGCATGGTGAAATTAATGAGCTTGAAGATATCGTTCATGTGGCCATTGGCCGCTCCCTCGGGCCTCGACCACCCAACGCCATTATCTTACGCGTGTCATTTTCCATAACCGACGAGAATTATTATGGTCGAATACCTGTGATAAATTAACCACGATATTTTAAAGAAGACTCGAAGAGACACCCATGTGTTTCTGGTATCCTGGTACTTTTGACAGAGATTAAGTTTAATTACGAGTTTACTTTTCAAGTTTATTTTTTATTTGACTTACTTGGATATAATTAATAATTATACGCATTTGGGTTGTATGACAATTACTATTTTTGTGTGATAATTAAAGTTACCTCTTTAGGTGGCCATTGTCTTTGCATATTGTGCCGTCGTCGCTTCCGGTTGTTATAGTTAAAATAGTTAAAAATTTAAAATACACTTGGATGTGGTGTGCCACAAGTAGGGTTGCCAGGTCGTCAAACCAAATAGCCGGATAGACCAGCCAGTTTGGCCGGACATTTGGGTAAAAAGGCCGGACACCCTAAATTATTGAGTTATGTGTCTTAGAATTAACAAGATAAAAATTTTGTGGTGTTCCCCAGGCCTTTGTGATCCTTTACCATAAATCTTCTAAACGACGTGACAAGTCGAATGCAAAAAGCCTAACAAAACCGGACAGGCCGGACACCGTTCAATTTGGCCGGACACGCACTCAAAAAGCCTAACTCTGTCCGGCTTTATCCGGACGTCTGGCAACCCTAGCCACAAGCCGCTCCAATGATTAATTAGCACTGTTGAAACTCTAGCGCCCCAACTCGGAGTAACTAACTGTTACTTAAATCGCTTCTTAGTACAGAATTTGTATGGCGATTCATTACTAAGGAGCGATTAAATTAACCGTTAGTGTCTCTGAGTTGGGGTGTAAGTCTCCTAAATTATGAGACACAAAGGCAAGACCAGAAAGCGAATCATTCCAGCCTTCTGAACAATCACAGAGATGTAGATCTAGAAGGGGTCGAGACAGGTCGGTCTGGGTCCCGATCGATGCGAAAGTCAAATATCGCACGACCGAGATACTATCGCGATTCGCGTCCATACGAAGGTCAATCACTATCAGCTGATTAAACCTTACTAACTTATTACTCAACTCAACTAGTAACCGCATTGATTTCGCTTCGGAAATGCAAGCGAAAAAATAATAGACAAATTTTTAAATTGGCATGACTTCTTTGTGAATCGATAGAAATAAACAAACTTTAACTTAGGGAGGCCATACACGATCAAGTGTACTTGATGAAGCGTCAAGCGGACTTGACGGGGCATCCAGTATTTGATCGTGTATGGCCACGGTATAGCTATCTGCCATACATTTGTCTCATGCACACTGGATGGCGCGTCAAGTCATGACAAGTCAGACTGCAGACTTGACAAGTAGACTTGATCGTGTATGGCCTCCTTATGAGTAACAAAGTAAAAAGGTATTTCAATCGGTAAGGTTAAGATAAACAGACATAAATTCGAAGAATTTAATTTGAAAATTTTTCAATCATCTTCCAATATATTGATTACTTACAGTACCTAATTATTATGACGTATGTTTTTTAATAAATTGAAATTGTATAAAGTATAAACTTGTTCAAGTCTATTTATTACAAGGTTTAGTACGGACAAGATCAAGATGCGAATCGCATCGAATTTGGTACGAAACGAACTCATTTCTAATCTAAGAAAGCGCACGATCGGTTTGAGAGTACGAGTAAATAAACTTCGATCGATAACATACACTATTATAAATTCCTTTTTTAAATGATATTAACACATACCTATTTACCAGAACAGGCGCAGTTGGTATGGTAATACACAAATTATACATTTATCTATCAAATGGGTCTACCTCGGCCAGACATCGAACCCAGGACCTCTTCATTATCAAGCAGGCTCAGTAACAACTGAAGTACAAAGTTGTGAATGACAACTCAAGTTAATGACTGTTGTGATGTCTACTAAAGCATAGACGCGAACGTCACTTGCGAGGTGCGAGATGTCATTACTCTGTGGCAGGCACTGAATATACGCCGGGCGGAAGGGCGCACGCGTCCCTCGCGATACTACCCCGATACTACCCTAAGCTAACTTACCCCAGTGTGACAAGACGTCACAAGTGGCGACGAGGCGTGGGGGTAAGTTTTACCATTCATTTTTGACACAAAAACATGCAATAACAAAAAGTATCGAAAAGGAAGAAAGAGGTATCCTTTGAGGTTATCTACTTTGCTTGAGTTACCGAAGTGATGTTTTCTTGTGCAGTGATTACAGTGATTACGTGATTGCAGTGATTACTATTATAAAATCGAAACTATTTGTGGGGTTAGGTACTACATATTATCACGATCCAACAAGGTTTAAGTCATAAACTAGGTAGCATCAGTGCCGTGACGAAAATCCACGTTTTTTCACAAAATGGAACATGCTTGAAATTGTAGTAAGTCTATTTAAGCTATAACTTAAGGTAAAGGAAACTACTTCCAAAGTACCTAGATTTACAAGACTCACAAAATGAATAATCTGTCAAGTCAATGCTAAAAAGTTATTGTAAACAAAATTACAATTCATAGGCACTAAACCTGTCAAATATTATTTTACTAATTAAATTCCTATTATGAAACACTAAAAGTTACCTATAGATAACTGATAAACAGTAATTTGTTAATTTTAATAAATTTTATAATTATTATTTCATCTGGTGTTGGAACTTGCATGTTATATTATTAGTACAACACCAACACAGCAAACATACCTATTTATCACTATGTAAACATTATGTTACATAGACTAGTGCTCCTGTGATATTCCTTTTGACACTTGAAACGATATTAAAGTAATACCAGTACCTACGACATAATATTATAACAAAGACTCAATTAACATGTTATCCCACAATTATTTACCTGTGTAGATATGAGCAGTAGTTCTACTATGAGTAAACATTAAAACAAGAAACATCAAACTATGTGTTAAAACAAAAGTCCATAATCTAAAATTTTAAAACACAAGTTAAGTTCGACTGCATAGTATTCATAGGCACAGGAATGCATCACTTTCAAGTTCCTTTTCAGCACTGCATAAGGTTCCAACTGATGTAAATAAGTGTATATAAATTAAGCCACATGGAAGTGGAAAATAAGAGGAATCTATCTGGACTGATATTATTTCAGGGTAACTATACATATATGTACCATACTACTGTGTACAAACAAACGCTTAAAAACATATTAAATGATGATTAATTTAATAACAAATCTAATATACTAATGGTATAAATAATAAACTGACTTGGTCATTTAGTTCTAACAAGAACAATATTACCTTTAGGGTAAATTCACAAATGGTGGACCGATATAATAAATATAGTGAACAATGTTTTAATATAATAGTAAAAGTATTATACTGATGACATAAATAATAAATTGATTTGGTCATTTAGTTCTAACAAGAACAATATTACCTTTAGGGTAAATTCACAAATGGTGGATCGATATAATAAATATATTGAACGATGTTTTGATATAATAGTAAACTGTAAAAGTATTATACTGATGACATAAATAATAAATTGACTTGGTCATTTAGTTCTAACAAGAACAATATTACCTTAGGGTAAATTCACATATGGTGGACAGATATGTAAAATATATTGAACGATGATTTAATATACTGTAAAAGTAATATACTGATGGCATAAATAATAAATTGACTTGGTCACTTAATTCTATCAAGAACAATATTACCTTAGGGTAAATTCACATATGGTGGACAGATATGTAAAATATATTGAACGATGATTTAATATACTGTAAAAGTAATATACTGATGGCATAAATAATAAATTGACTTGGTCACTTACTTCTATCAAGAACAATATTACCTTAGGGTAAATTCACAAATGGTGGACAGTTGTATACAATACATTGAACAATGCTAATATAACAATGTAAATTAGCAAGAAATGCAAATATTTGAAATAAACAATATTAAGTAGTAGACAACCATGTCAGTTGAGTATTGACTCGGTTGGTCGGTACTAACAAGAATGTCTGTCACCAAAGACAAGTAGTAGACAACCCCGTCAATCAGGTACTAATGAGGATGTCTATTATTGTAGATGTAAATAGTAGATTGACTCGGTTGGTCGGTACTAACAAGAATGTCTGTCACCAAAGACAAGTAGTAGACAACCCCGTCAGTCAGGTACTAATGAAGATGTCTATTATTGTAGATGTAAATAGTAGATTGACTCGGTTGGTCGGTACTAACAAGAATGTCTGTCACCAAAGACAAGTAGTAGACAACCCCGTCAGTCAGGTACTAATGAGGATGTCTATTATTGTAGATGTAAATAGTAGATTGACTCGGTTGGTCGGTACTAACAAGAATGTCTGTCAAAGACAAGTAGTAGACAACTCTGTCAGTCAGGTACTAATGAAGATGTCTATTAATTTAGATGTAACTAGTAGATTGACACGGTTGGTCGGTACTAATAAGAGCCTCTATTGTTGTAGGTTGGCTAAAATGTCTCAAATATCACCTCTTGGAGTGTTTGACTGTGAAGGAGATCCCTCTTCGGTGGGTCTGCGCTGGGAAAAGTGGAAAAGAGGTCTAGAATTTTTCCTAATTGCATGTAATATAACTGGCGCAGAGAAAAAAAGGGCGACACTATTGCATAGCGGGGGACTAACACTGCAAGAAATTTATCACAACCTACCTGATGTTGAAGCTGAAGTAAATCTTGATGTTTATAAAGCCGCCATTAAAAAACTTGATAACTATTTTTACCCCAAACAAAGCAAGATCTTCGAAAGACATTTGTTCAGATTACTAAAACAAGACCCAGGGGAAAAATTTGAAAAATTCCTAGTAAAATTGCGAATTCAAGGCAGGAAATGTGAATTCTCTAACGAAGAAGAACATATTATTGATCAGATTATTGAGAAATGTAGCTCAAAAGAACTGAGGAAAAAAGTACTAATGTGGGGCAATGATGTCACGCTCGATAAAATTATCGTCCAGGCTAATGCCATCGAGGCTGTCGATAGGCAGTTAAATGACTTCAGCGTAGAACCACTAAATACCAGCATTAATAAAATAAATACAAATAAGAAATTTTCTGGATATTCAAAATGTTCCCGTTGTGGTAGCAATCACCATAAAGCAGACAGTGATAAATGCCCCGCCTTACAAAAGCAATGTTTAAGATGCGGACTCATCGGGCATTTTAAAGCGCAGTGCAAAACCCAAATTAGAAATAAGAAACGCTCTATTTCAACACATGACAAAAATCCAAAAATAAAATCCGAATCCAGGAAGCATGACAATAAATCGAGTTACAAGGAAAACTTTAAATCAAACCAAAATAAAACTAACATTGATTATATATTCCACATAGATGACGACACCAAGTTGAATTGTTATATTGGAGGCGTCGCAATTGAGATGATTATAGACTCCGGTAGTAAATGTAATATTATAAGCGATAAGACTTGGAATTACTTGAAAACATGCACGATTGAAGTGAGTAACCAGATCGCTAATCCAAACAAGACATTTGTTTCGTATGGTAACGATAAACCATTACAAGTAATGGGTGCGTTTGATGCACACATCAGAGTAGCAAATCGAGAGCAAGTAGCAACTTTTTATGCAATCAGAAATGGTAACCGGAACCTATTGGGAAAGGACACGGCTATTTCCTTAGGAGTACTAAAGTTGGGATTAACGGTTGACTCGGTAAGTGAGGATAGTTTTCCTAAAATAAAAGACTTACAACTGACCATCACTATTGACAAAAAAGTTAAGCCAGTTGCTCAGCCCTGCAGACGAGTGCCTATTCCCCTGGAAGAAAAGATCTACAAGAAGATCGATAAGCTTATTCAGCAAGATATAATTGAACCCGTGAATAATCCATCAAACTGGGTCTCCCCAATAGTTCCTGTACTTAAGTCCGATGGTGATGTTAGGATATGCGTTGATATGAGGTGCGCAAATAAAGCTATTGTAAGAGAGAATCACCCATTGCCAACAATGGATCAATTACTTCCTAAGTTCAAAAAGGCACAAATTTTCTCCAAACTTGATATTAAAGACGCATTTCATCAAGTTGAAATAAGTGAAGAATCTAGAGACATAACAACATTTATCACAGGTCGCGGTTTATATCGGTACAAACGATTGATGTTTGGCATCTCTTGTGCGCCAGAACTTTTCCAAAAGATCCTGGAAAGAATTCTCTTACCATGTAATGGTGTGGTGAATTTCATAGACGACATAGTTGTTTACGGGAAAGACGTTATCGAACATAATTCTAGACTCGAACACGTATTCCGAATTCTTAAAGATAAAAATATTCTTTTGAACCATGAGAAATGCGTCTTCAACGTCAAGAGCATCAAATTTCTAGGACATGAGCTTTCTCCCTCGGGAATTAAGCCACTGGATAAGTATATAAATGTTGTTGAAAATTTTAGAGAGCCTTCCACAGTAGGAGAAGTTCAAAGTTTTTTAGGCCTTATAAATTACGTAAATAAATGGATTCCTGATATGGCTACTAAATCAGAACCGTTGAGAAGACTTTTGTCTCTAAAATTAGGAAAAAACGCTACTATTGGCCCACACTGGGGGCCCGAGCAATCAAAGGCCTTTTTAGTTCTAAAAAAATTACTTAGTAATATTCACACACTTGGATTTTACGACCCAAACGACTCGACTACTGTTATGGCAGATGCTAGTCCTGTGGGTTTGGGAGCAGTTCTTATCCAGTCTGATAGTGGCGAGTCCCGTGTGATTGCTTATGGGAACAAAAGTTTAACAGACGTCGAAAAACGCTACTGTCAGACTGAGAAGGAAGCCCTAGCACTAGTTTGGGCCGTAGAACACTTCAGAATGTACCTATACGGGATAAGATCTTTTAATTTAGTGACCGATCACAAACCGCTGGAGGTTATATTTGGTAGCAGATCAAAACCTTGTGCTAGAATCGAACGGTGGGTACTACGACTTCAATCTTACAATTTTAAAGTTGTGTATAAACCCGGCAAGACTAACATTGCAGATTGTTTATCTCGGTTATGCTCTACCGATAACCCCCGGCCGTTTGATGATGAACACCACATAAATCAAATTGTCCAATTGGCTAGACCTTGTGCATTAGGTATGAACGAAATTGCTGAAGCGTCCCTACAAGATAAAGAAATACAGCTTGTAAAGGAAGCTTTATTCTCAAACAATTGGGATCCATCTATAAATATATACCGAATTTTTCAAACGGAGCTTTGGTCACATGACAACCTACTGCTAAGAGGAAGTAAAATTGTAATTCCAAACAAGCTACGCCATCAAGTCTTGATGTCTGCTCACGAGGGACATCCGGGGATCGTTTCAATGAAGGCGCGGCTACGGACCAAAGTGTGGTGGCCCAAGATTGACTCGGATGCTGAAAGATTAGTAAAAAGCTGTAAAGGCTGCACTTTGGTATCTGCTCCCAACAGACCAATGCCTATGAACCGTCGTGAGCTGCCAACACAGGCTTGGATAGACGTAGCTGTAGATTTTTTAGGCCCACTTCCAAGTGGACATCACCTTTTAGTCATTATTGATTATTACAGTAGGTACAAAGAAGTTAAGCCAATGAAATCGATTACATCTTCTGAAACAATCAAAGTCTTAAAAGAAATTTTCTCGAGATTAGGGATTCCCGTCAGCATTACAACAGATAATGGGAGGCAGTTTATAAGCGAGGAATTCAAAACATTTTGTCGTGAACTAGGCATGAAAATTAATTTTACAACTCCTTATTCTCCCCAACAAAATGGCGAAGTCGAGCGGCAAAATCGCGATATTCTGAAAAGACTCCGAATAAGTCAGAGTCAAAAGTCGAATTGGTATGACGACTTATTAACATATCTATCTATGTACAATAGCACACCTCACTCAACCACTGGTAAAACACCATCGGAGCTATTTTATTGTAGACAATTCCGAGATAAAATACCTTCACTTATAGATATAGATAGACCGTTTGATTCAGAATTAAGAGACAAAGACTCAATTATGAAGGAAAAGGGAAAAGCACTCGAGGATAGAAAAAGAAAAGCAACTACTCCAGACATAAGCATAGGAGAAAAGGTGTATGTCAAGAACATGGTAAAAGAAAACAAACTTACTACAAACTTTAACCCAACACCTCATACTGTTTTAGATACAAGGGGCCCTGAATACAGTATAAGAAATGATGAAACTGGGCAGGAGCTGAAGAGAAACATCATTCATTTAAAGAGAGTAGAAGGACAGTGGGAGGTTTGTGAGAACAATAAACAAGGATGTGAAGGTAGTAATGATAAATATTATAGTAGTGATTAAAATCTAACTTATTATGATTACATATGTTCAGTGATAATCAGTATTATAGAAGTTAGGTTGATTGATTGTTATTAGTTGTTTTTATAAAGCCTAATAAATAATATGATTATTGCATTCCATAATTAGATTGATTGTTGCATAAATTAGTTAAAATTATTAAAAGTAAAACAATTACTCTGATATTTTTGATAAAAATTATGTCAATGTGATTAAGATTATATAGATTAATAATACTCGATAGTGAGTTGTGTGTAAACAATAAATGATTGTGGGAAATTATTTAGTCTTTTAATGTATAACATAATTTATGATAATTACGCAAAATCTGTGAATTCGTTAAAAAGGGAAAGGTGTGATGTCTACTAAAGCATAGACGCGAACGTCACTTGCGAGGTGCGAGATGTCATTACTCTGTGGCAGGCACTGAATATACGCCGGGCGGAAGGGCGCACGCGTCCCTCGCGATACTACCCCGATACTACCCTAAGCTAACTTACCCCAGTGTGACAAGACGTCACAACTGTGATGTTTATAATTATAACTATACCTAGGTATGAAACAAAAATATCAGCATAAAATATAAAATTGCTTAACTTAAACAGTACAAAAGCTCAACTCTCGCAGCGAAGCGTTCGTTTAAAGAAGCACTAGAGAAGTTGTTTTTAAACGTTTTCACTGTCATTATCTGAAGTACGACTTACGAGTTACGAGACTTACGAGTAGCGCAGACTGCAGGCAGAGGGCAGGCGCGTTTTATTAAAATTTATGAATTTCACGTTCGCTGCCGTCAGCCGTGTCTCGAGATATGGATCAAGATATCTTGTAGCGCGTAGTAATCTCGTAACCGGTTCTCGGTTGATTATTAGGGTTCCGTAATAAAAAACCTTCTGCCTCAATACTTTATTGATTGATTGAACAACACATTCATACATAGCGAATCTTGGCAAGACATTAAATCTTAGTACTTATTATTTATTCTAAAACAACAAGTTTGAGTCGCGACCTAAATTCTATATCTATTCTTGTGGTTGTTTTGCTGATATGACACCTACACCTAAGTTTTAAAACAATTTTCTGGGTTCAAAAATCCACACATAACCCTTATCGAGACATATAAATTTACTGAAAATTAAATGATAGTTAATTATAGTAAATTTACTGTAGGTACATACATACTATACCAACATAGTGCAAAAAATAGTGAAGTTACACTCTTTGATTGAACGGGGCACCCGACGCACGATTAAACTTCGCACATTCTTTTTACCAACAATTAGGCCGAGAGCAACGTGGAACAAATAAAATAAACATTAATTACGTAAAAGAGTGCAAGGACATGGGAGGGACTGGGGACTGGGGACTGGGTGTCACTGGGTGAAAGGACAAACTAGTTTGAAAAACTATTCGCCTCGCTGCGTGCAGCGTGCAGCGTGCGGCGCCGACTGGACTCCTCGTCGTTTATATGTTAAACATTCTATAACATTCGCTGGCGGATTATCACTAACCACTTAGCGATTGAAAATTACATTTAAAAAAATGAAAATACACGCTATTTGAGGGTACCAGTTGCAGCACAAACCAAAAAATGAGTTAAAGAAAGAAAAAGAGATAACAAAAATGAAATATATCTAACATTAATAAGTAACACGAGATATATTTTTAATATTTAAGAGAAACAGCAAGCATTAGAACATAAATTGTTACTAGATATTATTTAAAGTAAAACGTTTCCGGGCGTCTTGTATGTTTTGTTGAGTTTTTTTTTCTTTTAACACTGAGTCAGTTTTCATAGTCGTATGATTAGAAACGTAATTAATGTATTACAAATTTCAGTCTATTAGAAAAATACATCTTCTGAAGTCATAACGAAGTGTCCATACAGCTAGTACCGACATAAGATCGGTCATCACAATATGAGCGTTTAAAATGCGATTTAAAGTAACAAAACAGCTTCATACAATTAAAAAGCCCCTTCAACAATCCCCACAAAAATAAAAATACCTTGAAGTGCCCGTCAACACCGCGCAATGCAATTATTATCATGGACTTCACATCCACTGACATAATAATAACATATTTATGTTTACAGCATAATTATATGTTGTCAGTTTAATTTTATGTGAAATTGATAAAAGTTTTATAAACAGTTAACTGGTGAAGGTCGGCGAATATGTGTCAATGTGAGCGTGAAGCCGTGAAGCGACCGCGGCCGCCGGCCAGACGCAACGGAACTCGTACGAAATCATAACAACGTTTAGGGCGCTGGTCAAAATAAAGCGTTTTGTGAGAGCGGAGGGTAAATCGTTTTTATAGTTCGTTGGCTTCAACTCATGAATGTCCTCCTACTGAGCACCAGTCTCTCCTCTTGAGGAGGCCTAGAGCGTACTCCACATTGCATTGATGTCATAGCTGATAGCATGCCCGGATCTACGATTTTTTCGTACCAGGACAGAAAGTTGATAGTAGCGCCTTTTAGTCATACTACATTTTGATTTTGGCGCCCCCTTAAACTTCGCCTTAAGGTTCGCCCCCCTAGATCCGGCCCTGCATCATAGTTCATTTGGCATTTCTCAAGTGAACACATTTGTGCCAAATTTACATTTTCCTAAAGGATTATAAAATCCCTAGCAATGATGAAAATTTTAGTGGGGTGACGACAAGAACCAGATCCTGTTGCGAGTATCATGTGCCATCTATTACCATTTGTACCGCAGTGTATCACACATTTACAAATGTGTTGCTTTTATAACTAAAAATAACATAGCGTTGTTTAATCCGCGTGTTGTTGACCCGCGCGAAGCCGCGCGAGTTTTATGATATTATCGCCATGAACCATCGAACGCCTAGTAGCGGACAGCGGTGTCTGTAATTGGAAGTGGACGCCACTTAGCTCGTGCGATAACCGACACGAAAACAACTGGACACTGGAAGATATAATTTGCTTATGAATATTTTAAGAACCTTCCAACTACGACCGTTTGATTTTGCCAGTGGTAAATCGGTATAAACGTTTTAAAAGCATAAATAAAGTATAACCATTTCAGAACAGAACGTTTTTGTAGTTGTGAGATTGTCACGGAATATCATGTGAAGTTCTTTGACATCGCTGTACGTACACAGACAGAACAAAAGATATAGACGAAACAGACACACTCGTAGACACATCCGTAGCTATTGTCGTAGACACGGTGCTACGAATATTTTACGATACGCGAAAATGTATTCCTATCTATATAGTGAGACAGCAAACACATTCGCTGTATCATTGCACTGGCAAGAATATTTATTTCTTTTTTAGTGTCGCCCATACAAACTTACAGAAACAAGGTCAACCCTAAGTTGGGTGTGAACCTTCTTTTTCGGTAAAATATATTGTACAGTATTTATAACATTCCGCAACTATTATATTAGGGACACGTTGTAACAATTATTTCAGCCTAAGATTTCAGCAACGAAGCGAAACAATAAATTTCTTTCTTTCTATTTGTTCTTAAAGGAAAAGACGAACCTAGCAAAAGACAGGTACATAACTAAACAATAAATATTATACATATTATAAACAGTCTCTCAAAATCCAACCATTTTAATCTTCGGCACATTTGTTCGTATCTATGGAATAGAACAAAAATGGTGTTAAACTTTCACTTCAGGCTTCCGTAACCTAAAACCCAGTGTAAGCCTCGATCTAGGAGGATTATGTCAAAGCGAACAATACGTCATTTGGCCAAATCGGCTTAGCAGATTGCGCGGAGCTGTCGTGTAGCTGAGTACCTTGCTAATGCTCGTTGACATTTTCATGTTTAGAAACTGTTTTCTAATGAATACGAATAGAAATGTTTCAATCTACATACATTTAGGAGAAGCGTAGAAAGGTTCAGTTATGTTCATGGGCCACGCGACCTTAACAATATCCAATCTAGTTCTTCAGGTAAAAACTTATCATCTGGTTCCTCGTCGACTGGTTTATGGGATATTAATGTATGAAATCTCGTTAAAGCCATAGTTTCGAGGAACTGGTCAAATAAGATCTCACAGACTTCACACACCTTTGAAAACATTATAGGGAACGTACTGTTTCTTCATCTCTTTCCTCATCAAACAGTGATAATTGATACGCACATAAAACTGGTATAAATTTAAAAATTAAAAACCCACCTGTTATCATAAAAGCTATCATGATATACCTTTTTGAAATCATTATGCTTATATTGCTTTTATTCACTTAATGACTTTATGGATTTAGGATTTTAATTGCACATATTGACATTGAATTATGTTTTAAGACTATTTTGTTGACGTATTAATTTTATTGTATTATTATTATTTAAGCTGATTATTACTTGAGTTAATTATTATTATTATTGATTATTATTATTATTGATTGTTATATTGTATTATTAATTGGTTTTATATTATAAATCAAATAGGATTATAATTAATGTTGCACGTAATATTGTAAATTTTCATATCACCAAAATGTTGCATGGCGACATCGGCCAAATATGTTTGAACGTCTGTAAAATTTCCATCTTTTCTACTTATACCATATTTGTAGCAATGAAATGAATAAATAAATAAATAAATAAATATGGTGAGCTCTTTAATTTGATACCCATATTGCATTATTCGATTTATTTTTATTTTTTGATAATTCAAGTTTCTTTTTTAATTTCACTTATCTAAGAACACTTTGGCTGTCAAAACGCGTCTAACGATATCTTAATTATACTAATTGGTTCAGAGTTTTGGAAGATATTAGGTAATAAAGAATATTACATGCATATATACAAATATACATACAAGATACGCGCGAAAAACATAACCCTTCCTGGCATTCGTGCGGTAGACCAATCGGTCTACCGCAAGAAAAGTTTGCAATCGCAAACCACGAGGCTATAAGAGAAAACAAACCAAAACTAGAATGAAAGCAATTTCGTGGTACACAATAAAGTTATTATCTCACTGAGCAGGCCACAGCCTTAGCGGTGTATTTCTAAATTACTAGGCTATGTCCTCAACGATATGAATATTCAAAAGCGAGAAAATTGAGTACACAAGCTTTAGTGAAGTTAAATGCAGACGGAATATTTTATGGAATTTGCTAATGGACATAATATTATAGTCCTTCCTTCATAAAAACGGATCTATCCCACTAGTCCCAAGATATGACAACTGGTACTATTCCATGTCATTACCCTATTATACCCCTCACTATATTATTACCCACTTACTTACCTATTGCTGTCCCACTGCCAGATTGGGAGGCCTAAATAAAATAAAGAGTTAATGGAATAATCTATTTCGCTTCCCGTTTGTGGATTGGCGACTTAACCTTCAAACCATTATGTCAATATGTAACTTAAATAGGTCACCGATTAAAGTCGTTCAACGACGCATTGCTACACAATGTAGCTTTGAAATCATTGGTCCAATGGCAAATACTATTCAACAAACTCATATAGGGCAACTTACTTTACAGAAATATTAGTTGCAAATGTTGTAATATAGCATTGCATTGCATTAGCAATATGAGTTGTATCGATGTAATGTTTTGGACGCATTGACTTCAAACACATTAACGTTTTAAATTATGAATGATTACATTATAACGATACGATGTCGTGGCAATTAAACCACAATCAATCTTTCCGACATTCAATTCACACACATCAAATTCATGTCAATTCATTCATTCAGATCATCACAACGAATCACATACATGCACAATACAAGCGTCGTAAATGTCATCATCGTATCGATATCGTGTCGTTTGATGTAAAGACGCTGCTACGCTTCTGGTTTGCTGAGCACAGCGCAGCGGCGCGGCGGCGACGCGATAAAACAAATAGGCAGTGAACGCTTCATTGGCAGTTCATTCATCGGGATATAATTGTTACATTAACATCATCCATGTTTGGTTATAATACAGTTGTTGAAGCTTAACTGTTTGCTAATTTCCTATTTTACTAATGTATGAATTCGTTCAGGGATTACAAAGAACTATTGCAGATATTTACGTTTTTATTATATTTATAGTGCCTTTAATACTGTTCCACAATTATTCGTGTTGACATGAAGTTAATATAAAAACATATGTAGTGAACTTATCATGGAATAAAGATAACAGGTAGATATTTACTTTAAAACTTTTCTAGACCTACTGACATTTTAATAGGAGACACGTCTATTAGTAGGTACAGTGACATGTAATGTAACTTGATTAATATTTTTGTACTATATTATTTAATCTTAGATATCAAGTTGAGTAAGTTTAATCTCAGATTGACTAAGATCTGATTAGACTGTAACTTGCTAGCAATCTTATTACTAGCAGTGTTGAAAAGATAGAAAAAGAAGGGTCAAAGAGAATCTGTCGTAGCGATTAATTTATAATGAAAAACTATACATGATTTGTCTCAATAAGCAGGATAGTGTACGCTCGTCAGTAGTCGCCGTCAGTCTATATTTAATTAGCTAAATACGTAACATCTGTTCGCCTGTTTAGATTCCCCTTATAGCTAGAGCTGGCCATCGGCTTTGTTTTGTTTTAACCCGGATTTGGTGTTGCCAGACTGCTGAATGCTGATAAATTAAAAAAAAATCACTAAAACTCGGGCATGAAAAAGATCATTAACCGAAAAATATAATGAACATCGAGGCTTTACGAACCAAGCGTATCAACTTTGATAACTTTGAAAAATATCCAAACTCAGGTTTTTTACTTATTGTAAGTTAAGTAGAGATGAAGTTTAAGATGGTAAACGCAAAAGTCTCGAAGACTCACACGCAGTCACACCACCATTTTTACAGTTTCATTTATCAGCGAACTTATTTTCTAATGCATGAGAAATCCATCGCATGCCCGTTCAGTTGGCAACACTAGTAGTCCCAATAACAGCCGCGTTGCGGTGTCGCATGCCCGCACATTTATTCGAGTTGACATTCCCTGAGAACTATGCAGAGCTTGCGAGGCATGTTTTTGTCTCGTTCGGTGTGATAGATAGCTCATAATGTTCGCGCCGTGGGTCAAATATAATATGACTGTAACTGAGAGCTTTTAGACTACACGACACGACTGTTTGATAATTCTTAACAAAAAAGACATGGCCGTAGCTAGGACGGGGCATTGTGGGGAAATGCCCTACCTTAAAAATACCAAAAACTAAGATAAAATTATTATTATAATTAAAATTTGTTCATAGTTTGAGATAAAAAAAAAAATTGTAGAGATCAGTGATATACATGGTGATTGATTTAGGAGCCCGTGCTTCGGAGCAGATCAATTAATTAGTATGATAATTATTTTTTACATTCGCCCTACCTGAAACCAGTGCTGCCCTACCTCAAATTCGACACTAGCTACAACCCTGAAAAGAGAGATAATTAAAACAAAATAGCAAATGTTTTCACTTGCTCCAGTTGCATTTTTGGAACCATTGCATTTTAAATGCAACCGATAATCGATTTTTGTATTTTATACAACCGTTTCCGCTTTAATGTTTAGTGTCCACAACGATATTAGATACTGGAATAGACCGTGAAATGATTTTACGTATTTCGGTTGGAGTTTCAAACCTCAAAAATTAAAGAAAAATAAAAAGAGGACGCCCGCTTATTTATTGTGAGGAATTGCATCGGTGACGCCTTCGGTGGTATTTTTTGCAATCAGATGGCTCATCCATCCATATTTTTTGGTTCTTTACTTTAAAAAACATATTTAATGTGTTTCTACTCTAGTCCAATTTTGACTAAGATAACACGGTAAGACAAAGCCTTGACTGACAAGTCATAAGGTTTCGAGACGACACAAACTCTGGCTGTGATCAGGAGATGTTTAAACATTAGTCACTCTCTGGTGATAATCACAAAATTAAGTCTATAAGGATAAGTGATAAAGCACGAAGTCCAAAAATAGTCCGTTTCAAATGACCTTATCTCGAGCCTTATGTCGTGAGCTATAAACGAGTCGGGCAGTACAAAACGACAATAAATTCGGTCTTTCAAATTATTCGCACGTGGCAGTGAGTCGGTGACAGCGCACAGCGCGCAGCGGTCGGCGCGTGGGAGTCCACAGACAACAACGCAACCGCAACTCGCGTTACTTATGACCTATTGTGGTAGATCATTTACCACCATGGTTTAGGATATTGTGAAACTGATGTAGGTAGGTAGTGTAGGTACAAGTATATAAATAATTTATTTTTGCAGATGCATTAAACATTTTAAATTGTATAAAATGTATGTAACACAGATCATTTTAATAAAATTATCTTAATTTAAAAACAACATTTTTGACAAAATCCTACCTAATGATTTAGGCTTTAAGCATTAAATTAGACTGTGACTAAACAGTTTTTAAAAAAATCTTTTAGTTTTAGTTTAATCACAATTTGATAAACAAAAACCATCTTTTCGACTTATTTAATTCGCGTATAAATTAATAAGTAGACAATTGTTTCATTAATATTATTAATTGCATTCTTTCGCATCACACGAATGCAATTAATAATTTTAAATCTTAGTATCGTTGCGAGAACAATTAACACTACAGTAATAGTTATTTTAATGTTTTATAGTTAAAATTAATGAACATAAATTTTATATTGTTACACGCAAACGCAATAAATCTAAATTGATAATTATGTGCTGAAGTTTTGTCTTGTTATTGTACATAAATAACACTTGCTTAAAATGCATTTTGATTTCAAATTCTTGTAAAATTTTCTAAATTACAACGTACAATAAACAATCAAAAGTAAAGCCTTGAAAGTCCCACTTTTGAGCTTGGATTTCTTTTGAAAATATACAAATACTTTATAGATACATTCAATTTTCATTAGTCACAGAACTCACAGATGAAATCACTTTCACATTTACATATATTTTGAAATGGTGCTTTATCGTTGACAAGGTACGTCGACATGTCCACGGTAACTTTTCATCACTTCAACTAATATTAAAACAGTTATTATACATTACAATGAAGAGGTCGAGTGCAGGCTGAGAGGCTTTAAACACATTAAACAATTTCTTCATGAAATATGACAACCAACTGAATAAATAAACCGCGTAATTTTATCATCTGCTAGTAAGTTCCGTGGGATATATCCCAATACCTCCGATGTTTACGACAAAATGATGTCATCCAATGACCGAGTAAAAACTATGAAAATACTCGTCACAATCTATTCTATTCACACATGGCGTAGTGATTATGGCGTGGGATGGGGCTCCTATCGATCAATTATAATTAATGTATGTTTAAACAGGTATCAATATAGGTATTATTATTATATGTGACATTTTAGCCCTGGTGCCTGACTAAGAGACATGATCGGCGGATGTAACTTATCCTTACCTAAAGTGAAAAAATCAAAGATAATATATACGAGTGAATTGGACTGAACCATGTATAGCTAAAGGCTTGCTGATCGATTAGCTTTTCAACTATTTTATAAGACATAAAAATAGGTGCTAGGTGCTAACATCCAAGATTTATCAGAGTAAAGTACTTCCAGAAAATGAAATAAAGAACCGAAGGAATAAATAATCTATAGAAAGGAAAATAAGAGAGAAAAAAACGGGTTACGAAAAGACAAGAAGAGTAATAGAAAAGAGAAAAAGCTAGCTTGAGAAAAGACAATAATTTTAAAAGTGGTGAATCCCTAAATCTCTATCTACTTCTACTATATGCTACTTCGAAATACTGGCTAACTATCCTTACTCAACCAAATGAACCTCCTAGGTAACTGATGACAGTATACAGTCTACGTTTTGCTACACGCAAGAACAGAGTTCAGTAATCTCATATGCAATAATGGTTACAATCTAATAACACTTATAATTGACTCATTTATTGTACAGAGTTCGAACAATGACGCGCGTCGGGTTGAAATATAATGTGGTCATTGGAGCATTTAATAACAATCTATGCCTGACATGTCACAGGCCGATCATGCAAAGTAAACTTTTCGCAATCCCATCTGCACTGTCTACAAATTTAATTCATTTAAATTTATAATCAATTCGCCTGATGCGGCAAGGCAGGGTTTGTTCGATTTGATGTTGATTCCATTTCATAAGTTAGTAAGATCATCTAACTTTAAATCTTTGATTATTTATGAGATAGATTTAGATGTATGTAGTAAATATGAAAAAATAATAATTTCTGGTTTTTCATCATTTAAAATTTCAAACATACGAAAATAGAAGCTTATGTTTTGAACTTTTTGTAACTTCAAAATTTAGTTACTCGTGGACACTGCAACTGGTCCTTTAGACCATCCCACACGCCGCCGTGTCGGCAACATGACACAAAAAACGGCGCAAATATGGAACGATGATACAATCGGCTGATACAATCTCCACGTGTTATTGTTTTGAACTCATGTGATGAATGAACGATAATGTGTTTAATTTAGGGACCTCACAGTCTCACACTCGGACTTCATTAATTTGACCACACAAATACTGGAGGGTGTCAGTCACCGATGTCAGTCGTAAGTAATCAAGCGAATAACAATGAAGGGACACGATGTCTCTTCACAAATAAAAGACACCGTAGTTCAATTAGTAGTAATTGACCCTACCTTGGGTTAAGAAATATCTTTTCATACTTGTTATACGTCTTAGTATGAGTAGCAGTTTACTTCAGTTAATGGTTTAAAATATCATTGAAACTTAGCGTATGATACTATAAACAAATAATAAAAACCGTAAATGGAAAAAGATAAATTTAAATTATGATTGTAAAATGATAAATGATGATAGCACGTAGTAAGCTACGGGCGTACAAGAATGAACGACCTGACGCAAAATTACTGTGACGAATATAAAATTTCATAGCAAATACGATGCATTATTTGCAGATGAATGGATCCGAGAAACTTATAAAGGCAATTTCCATGGTGTCCATGACAGCAGTACAAGTGATATTCGTAGCGAAACGAATCAAGTAAAATGTTTTGAAAACACTTTAATGCATATTCAATTTGCAACTCTCTCTTTCTTTATTTCTAAACTGAGGGTGACAGAAAGCCGATGTGCGTGCAGTTCAACAGTCTTTGTTTTTGAGGCTTGAAAAATTTAATTTATTTGGAACCTTCGAGACATTTATGAAAAACATTACAGTTCAGATCACCAGACATGTGGAAATATTTAAACGCGACCAGCAGCTATTAAAATTAATAACATGTAATTGTCGTCTCAAAGAAGCATATGAATACTTACCGATTGTCTTATTAATCCAGTCAGCTAGATCCTCTTGAAGGGGGAAGAGTTGTCTCGCCTGCGAGTATAATATCTTCTCCCGGTAGAAGTCTTCATCATCAGAACAGGGCGTCTGCGCAGCCAGCGCGCAGTCAGCTCGCTCGAAGCTGCTACTCATCTTCCTGTTCACCACTATATCGCCGTGTCCGACATGTCTTTCTTCATCTTCTTTAGCCTCAAATGTACTCCGAACGTACTCAAAAGCGTTCGTCCTTTCAAAGGCGTTGAAGATTCGATCTAAATTTTCACTCAGCGGCCGTTCAAAACTTTTGGGCTCCATAGTATTTGTCACCGACCAGGACGCCCTGCTCCCGATCGTAGTTGGACCACACCGGTAATACGCCATGACGGCTCACCAATCTGTAAAGAAGCAATTTATCTTAATTAAACTGCCTGCCTATTTACATAACCTTCAACGCAATAGAGTATCATGATGATGCAGCATTAAATCCAATCAACACTTGTTCCGCTAGTTCCGATGTTTACCATCGAAGCATGATAAGCTCATTGGATACAGTGACATCATTCATAATGACTGCTTTGACAAACCTTGTTCCTAAATTTAGAAATACTTTATCGGCCTTCAGAGTTAATACGAAACGAACAATACAATGAGGAGGCACGTCTTAGAAACTAATTTTCGGAGGCTCATTTGCATGTTCAACAAGGGCTGTATTGTTTATTTTTTTCTCTGACGAATGAGGAGAGACGAAGGCTGCAATTAAAGTACAAAGCGGTAGATCAGAGACTAACGTTATTATGGCAGGTGCTTATTTAAATTTTCGGTGTTTTAGTCTGTTTTGTACCGAAGACCAATTAGCTAGACACTTTTGACAGACATTTTGTTAATGAGATATTTTAACGGCGCTCTAGAAAATCCTCATTTAGCTTAACTCTATGTATTGTTTTAATACGTGCCGGAGAGTATTTCAGAAAACGACACAGACAAATAGACACAATAACTCAAATGTAAAGAACTGTTTCAGATTTCGGAAATTCCCAAATTGAGTAAATTTCCAACTCGTGAGATTGAAATTATCAGGCTCTATTCAGGCTTATCCTCCCAAGATCATGGCTATCAGTACACAATCAGCTACTTACTATTCCATAACGTCCGGGTTCGTATATGGCGGCGAGCCTTGAACCGAGCCGAGGTTCGCGGCCATCGCGGCATAGGATGAGCAAAAAGGAGTTGCGGCCACATCAGAAGATGACCATATATGCAACGGTCGTGAGTACCGTACGTGAAGATGTGTATGCGAAACGATTTCGTCTTGGGTTAATTTATCTTTAACAAAGTATTAAGTTAGTATTAGTCTACTTTGCAACAATACTACCTTAATAACAATAGAGTTCCGCAAAGTAACGTCCGGTACCCTTAATAAAGCATGTGTTCATCATTCATTAAGAGCATTTTGTTGTTTTTGTCTCTTCTACCAAGTTTTAACTAAAAATTCAAACAAAAAAAAAATGTTTAACGTATTGGCAGATTTATCTTTTAATTCCTTAGATACTGTTTCAGAAGTGAAGATGCTAAAGAGCCTATAACGACCGTCACGAGGCAATAACGCCAGGACCCTCATAAATGTCGTTTAGTCCTTTGCCCAGTTCCATTGGGCATAATTATATTACCAATAATTACTAAAGTGATGCTTCCATAATGACGAAAACAAAGGGCGCTTAAGTTTAAAGTCGCGTTTAACCAGAAGTATCGTAAATAGCACTTTTTGCTTTTTAATTGCTTCTTTTATGTAAATGACTCTTGGATACAATTATAATCAATTCCACGTAGATCGTGAGGGTATCTACCGTGGTACATGCTCCGTGACCGCTTTGATGGCCGCCAGTGCGAGGCTCCTCAAATGGACATTTCGAATCCTGCACGATTTTCTGGATTTTATTATTTTTAGTATTTTTGGTTCTACTTTCATTATTTTCTGGTCTTTGGTTCATTATATGGAAGCTTTAGAGTTTGATTTCAATTAGCTTTTTCAAGATAAATAGGTAGTAGGATACCAAAGGCAAGATTGATGCGTTGCCGACCTAAAATTAACTATCGCACCCATTGGTAGTTCAGTAGAATTTAGAAGACTTTTTCGTTTAGGGAATTTATTCCTTGCCGAAAAAACAAGTCAATAGAAGAAAGAAAGTACTAATGACTGTAAAATTCTCATATCATGACTAACGGTTTACTAACGTAACTAAACATCGGATCAATAACCACAATTTGTTTCGAAGTGTAGTAAAAGAATTATGGATATAAAGTGAACTGGGACGAGCCGGCAGTACCGGCACCGCTCCCATCGCAACACGGAAACGTCGGAAATCGATTCCGATGGTTAAAACCAATATTTTGCATGACATTCTATAGTCACGATAAAATAAACTTTTAGTGATGGAACGAGAGATTGTTATTGCATGAGTCGAAGCTGTAGGCTTTGGCATGGAAGATCGGGGTTCATGCGAAGACATATTACAGCGGGTACGATTCGTTGTGGTTTGTATTTTATTGATTTAAAGTGTACGAGTATGTTCTATGATAGTGTGATTTTAAGCTTGTCTTTTATGTTGCTGGGAGAAACAATACTTTCTTTTCTATTTCTAAAAACTTCCATTATACGATTATTACATTTCATGTTCTTAAGTCAAGTTTTTTTTTTAAATAAATCTTAACATTTTGTTATCTGTATTTAATAGAACATAAGTAACATAACCCTGTACACTAATCGGTAGTGTCAACGATTGGCAGCAGAATTCTTTCCGGACCAGATTCTTGAACATGATGGTGATTGTTTGCTATGGTATTTATTTGTGCAAGACCTCATGCGTTATAGCAGATCCAAAGAAAAGGCAAAGGGCAGGGATATGTGGCTGTGAGAGTTTCATCTTTACTTACATTATGCATTTTTACTCCAACGGAGGTGGTCCGAATTTCTATTCTGTGGTTATGTGCCAATTAGAAATTGATCGTCTCGGTGTAATAAGCATTATGATCATCTATGATCATACACTTATTTACATCCCTCATTATTTATATCTCTAATTCCTCAAAGTATATCGTGGTTTAAAACGTCATCAAGTTTATAAGGGCCTGTTGTTATCCATCCTCACATTACCATAACGGTTTATTTTAAGGTATTTAGTTTTAATACATCTGATTCACAGATTTCAACATTGAATGATAGAATTTAGTTTAGGTAATACTTTTTTCGAATCTATAGAAGGTACCTATTAGTTGTAGTTTTTCTGCTCTTTAAATATTTTACTAAGTAGTTAACTAACATTATTTATTCCGTTAATGAATCCTCAAATAAATGAATAATATAGCTGTACAACTTAGGTTAGGATATCTATAATTGTAGACTTAGTCATAACGTTATGGTGGCCACTCACGGTCAGTCCATAGCGTCAAATGGCGTGATATACAGCCAAAATTTGATCGTGAATGTGAAAAACTGATGGCGTGATTTAAAAAATTTGTACGTCCAATCGCGCCATTTTGACATATGTCGCTTGGCGTGGCTCCAAAAATGACGCGATGGAATGACCGTGAGTGACCACCATTATAATTACTACGTTTCGCACGATTTGACATTCATCGATGTTAAAATTATTCAAAGCTTGATCGTTACCAAAAGATACAAGTCTCAAGTCTTGTTATCTGAACTAGTTTCATTTTATTAATAACTAACTAGCAAAGATCGCACGATGTCAATTATAGTAAAATATCACTTTGATGATTTTATAGATAAACATATTCCATTTTATTAAGAATTGGCAGACCTGGCAAAGGTTGTGCTGCAATATACCGGTATATTGCAGCACAAGGCTTGCAGGCTTTGCTTCAATCCATTAATGGCCCACTACTGGGCACGGGTCTCTCCTCTTGAGGAGGCCTAGAGCATACTCCACCACGCTGCTCCAGTGCGGATTGGTGGAGGGGTTATTGGCCAATTGTCATAAGATTTCATGCCGCCTAAAGAACTATGAACATCTAACAATATTGTGCCTCACCTTACTCTATTACCACAGAAGACATAATAGAACTCATACAGACAAGAGATGCCCTACCAGATTTTAAAAAGTTTATTAAAATTTAACATGTCTTCATTTATTTATCCGACAAACTACAGGCGACGATGACTATTATCAGGCGAATCGTTAGTTCGTTTGTCGTCTGTTCACATAACAAACCCAGTAATCATTATGCCATCTAGTAAAAATCTTTCATAGTGTTTGTTTCTCGTTTCAAGATCAACTTCAAGTGTCTAGATGCAGTGTACAGACAGCATTGTTTCGATGCCCGCTCGCAGTAAATAGTGAGTACCCTTGATGTGAATGTCGCGTCACCTCCGGGTCTACAATCCCATCTCACGAACACTTAGGCCTATGTTAAAACTAGGGACGCACGATATACAGTATTAAGTATATCGATTTTTTTCAAATCACAATAGATCATTTATTAATGTGCCCTAGAATCGATTTTAGATCGGATTATTCGGTTTATAAACTCAGCAAGTAATACACTTTTTATTGCGTATTTTTTATTGTTACATATCATAGGATTAATTACGATATCTATGATATTGGAGAAGTATGAGAACAAAGATGTCATGAAAAATAATTTTAACACAAATTGGAAATAACATCTCACGACGTTCTTGAATTTAATCGATTAAAAATAGATCGATACAAACCAACTGAAATCGATATTTACAATCGAATCGTAATTAGCGTCCCTAGTCAAATCGTACAGCGCGCCCTCGGAATGCGAATACCTTCATGAATGACGCATGCGATTAAGAGTCTCAACGTGAATGGAATACGGGATATAATGACATGCACGGTCAGATAGCACGTGGCTCGTACCTCGTATTCGACTCGTGTGGCTCGTGGGCCCACGCATCATCGAATAGGTCAAGTTGAGCGGGCGCAAGAAAATCGTTCATTTACGCAAATTGCGCTCCGCCCGACAACGCTACTGTTTTTATCCAAGTTCATTAACGACGTAATGCGAATAGATGATTGGAAAACATGTTAGCGTTGTGGTTAGAGCGTTTGCACTTTCAAGTCGATGCAGTTTCTATGGAGCTATGTGTGCGCACTGATGGTATAGGACTATAGGTACATCAATCTCTTTCAGACATTAATCAGTTTTCTATGGTTTGTACAAGATGCCTTAAGTTGATTAAAATTATTCTATTATAATTATTCTATTATAATTATTCTATTATAATAATTATTATTATAAAATCGGGTCTCAAGCATAGTCTTCCAAATTACAGAACAGAACTAGTGGAATTTTTTCCCACTAGTACTGTTAACAGTAGGTACTATTCCACATGGCAGGTGGCAATAAAATCGGGTGTCAAGCATAGTCTCACAACTAACAGGACTAGTGGGATTTTTTTTCCCACTAGTCCTGTCAACAGGACTACTCAACAGGACAAGTGGGAATAAACGTTTTAATCAATTTATTTTGTACGCCAATAATTGGTACCGTAAGCGAGCTATTTATTAATCCTTATATATATATGTATCTTATTTCACAAATAAAATACTTGATTGATTGGTTAATTGATTGATTGACTTAATTAAATTGCATTAATTTAATGTTTATAGATTTGAGCTAAAACACTGTTGCCTTCCACACACATCGACACATAAAAACAAAGTTATTAAACACAACAATAAAAAGGTTTCCAATTCAAACCATTAGTGGGAAGCAAAAAAAAATCAAACCCATGTCGACATTGTAGATCCTGTAGACCTGATGACTGATCATAGCTTTGGAAAATTAGTTCCTTTGTTTGACAGCATTCGCTATTACCTCAGTCCTCGGGCCTTCCATACTATATGCCTCGGGCAGAGTTGAGAGCCGTACGTTGCTCCCGGCGACTCCTTAATTGGATAATCGCCTTCACCGAGACCCTATCAGTGTCGGAAAACTTGAAGAGTTGAACCGTTTCAATTCGCACTTTAAAGTAAAATAGAAACAAAAACAATGACCATATTTAATATTTACTGTAACCTGAATCTCACCTTGGAATTTTGCGGAAATTCGGATTAAGAAATCTATTGTTTTCAAACACTGTATTATTATAGAACGCATCCTCATTATGAATCACTGAAGGACGCAGTCAACATGGCACCCAAATATAATTAACGTCAAAGCGATTATACAGCCAATTCCTCGCGGGTTTATTTATAGCCGAAGGATTACTATGCATAAATCTTGCAAATTTATAGTACGGGTACGCACGCAGCGTAATTTTTAGATTCCTGCCCGCCCACATCGGACGTGCACATTGCTTTATGAATAAAGATACTAAGATCCAAGTAGGGGCGTGTTTCTCTCCAACTTAGGAAGACGTCAGGAACACCGTGACAGGTTTTCCTTTCTTTCCCCAAGCAATGGTTAAGGCCCTCGCCTTATTTTGATGGTGGTAAACTTCTAAGAAATTCACTAAAGGCATTGCTGACTAGTTTCCTAGCTTCTTATGCACTTATTCTTATATACTTATTATTCTTCTTATGCTTCATACACTTGACGCAACATTGTGTTGAATTCGTGTGAACAGATTTACCAATGTTAGTGTAGGAAATAAAACTATTTCTATATATTCTATATATATAGAAATAGCTATATATAGAATAGAAATAACTATTTCTATATAGTATTTCTATAATAATATAGATACGTTTCTAATACGCGATGTCGTGTTACTGATGTGAGCTTTACCACGCGATGGCTGGTTAGCTTTCTACAAAGAAACAAAATACTGATGAAGATTTTACTGAGTCGAGTGACAGTGCAAGAGTTAAAAAAAAACGAAAATAAGAGTAGTAAACTACCATTCATTCGTTATTCATTAATCCATGTGAAAATCATGAATACTGGAATTTATTAGTTGATAGCGTGAAAACATTTTGGAGAAACTTGCGTACTAGTATTCTTCCTAAAAATATAAATAAATAAGTCAACCATAAAAGTATCGGCTATCGCTAAGACACAATTAAATTATAACAGTAAAAATATTGGCAATCAATTACATTACATGACATGGATATAATACAAAGTCAAGGTTTATTGATTGAGTATCTTCTGAGCTCGGTACTATGGCGACGCGTTTTTCGTTTCTTCGTTTATCCGACTTCGATCAAACATAAAAAGGTAGAAATGTATGTATTGATTTCAATTTGATAATAACGACCAATCCTTTAAGTTTGGGGCTCCTCAGAAAACACGCAGCCACATCTCATGCATCACCTGCCCGTCATATTATGAATATGTCTTAAATTGTAGTGTGTGAATGTTATAAGGTGCGATGTATCGTAGGTTAAGACAGTTCTAATAAAGTCATCCTTAAAGCAACACGTCTTTGAATCCGAACCTAATTGCATACATTCACTACATGGCGACCCTGCCTGGCCGGTGCGCTTGTGGCGATGCCGCGTCGCTTGCGCACCGGAGGGCATTACAAAATCAATAATTAAGAAAAATAAACTACAAGAAGAAGAAGAACATAAACAGACAAAACTATGGATTTGTGAAGGAATCCTTCTTGGACCAATGACGAAAAAAAAAACATCGAAGATTACGACTCCAGCTTACCAGCATTGTTATATTATTATCTGCAAAAGACCGCATCTCATCATCTGTCTGCGAGTATCTTCTCAAAGTCATCGATCCAGTTCAGCAGAATGCAGTTGGAGAAATTAAGGAAAATACAAAACCAGCTCGAGACCAACACCGACGGTAGTGACGGTTCAGCAAAAAGAAAATTGTGTGACAGTGAATATAGTGTTCATATTACTCGTATTATCAATAATTAATTGGTACGTAATTATTTAGTAGTGAATTTTTTTTTCTGACTTAATTTTCTAACTTTGTTCTGAAAAAATTCTATAGTAAATTGATACAACTAGTGTTTACAAAGTAGCATTAATTAAATCTTTGGATATGAAAATTTATCACATTGTTGTTTTCAATTTTTTTTTTTTCATTAGTGAATAATTATTTGAGTTAGTTAATAATATTTCATTATACAAAACATTTTGAATGTGAAATTATGTTTAATCCATTGAACTGTGTAACTTTATTTTTGTAACGATAGCTTAAATATATCGTAAAATTCATAAATACTAATGTAAATTCATAGTAAGTACTCATATATTTAAAATTCTAGCTTAACTTTAATGAAGATGTTCTTTGTTACAATTATCATTACTCATCCTTAACGGAATGTGGATTCGGATTGCACGGGTGATGCAACGCCGATATCGTTTCAGATTGCAATAACTTTCCATAAACGTAACTAAAGATGACGCCTATTGTTTTGATTAAGGCGAGCGTATTCGACCGTTGTAGGCATTTTGTTCACTGCCCTTTACCCCGCTCCCCTGAGTGTAAACTCGACCGCCACGCCGTGAGCCGGCCGCGCGCGGCTGTGAGGTTAATGACCCCGTGCGTAGCTGTAGATCCTACATAGCCTAGTTGGTAGTGGACCTGCCTGCGAACTGCGAAGCGAGGGGTTTCGGGTTCGATTTCCGGCTGGGGCAAATATTTATGTGACAGATAAATATTTGTACTCGTGTCATGGCTGTTATTGTGATGTGTTATATGTGTAGTACATGCCACCCGCGACACAGGTAAATACTTGTAACCTACTGCGGGGGTATGAGTGTGGAAGGGTTTTATTATTATTATTATTATTATTATTAGTAACTGCTCTGAGTTGGGGTGTAAGTATACTTTATTTTGATTTATTCATTGGAATTTTAGGTGTAATAAAATAAGAGTAATGATAATTTTAGCTTATCCAGTGGAGACTAGAGGTGAGTGGAGACTGACTTGAAATTTTATGATACGAAACTGTCCAATGGAGACTAGAGGTGAGTGGAGACTGACTTGAAATTTTATGATACGAAACTGTCCAGTGGAGACTAGAGGTGAGTGGAGACTGACTTGAAATTTTATGATACGAAACTGTCCAGTGGAGACTAGAGGTGAGTGGAGACTGACTTGAAATTTTATGATACGAAACTGGCCAGTGGAGACTAGAGGTGAGTGCAGACTGACTTGAAATTTTATGAAACGAAACTGTCCAGTGGAGACTAAAGGTGAGTGGATAACAAATAAGTAGGTACTTACATACAAAATTGACTAATATCATCTAAATACTAACAAAAAATAACCAACTTCAAAATAACTCGAAAACTACTTGTCAAATCTCCCTCAAATTTATGTGGAACCACATGATACGCACCAGCTTTCTATCAAAAAAAGAATCATCAAAATCGGTTCACCTACAAATAAGTAGGTACTTACATACAAAATTGACTAATATCATCTAAATACTAACAAAAAGTAACCAACTTCAAAATCGAAACGAGCTTTTTTTTCAAAATGGCGGACTTGTAGGTATGCCAGGTTCCGTACAAAAATCTTCAAACCCTTTGGATAAGATATTTTACAAGTATGTTGAGAATGATAAAAAGTATAAGAATAATTTAAAATAAAATACCTAAAGATACGTAAAAAATAATAAAAACAAAAAAATTAAAATGTGTGCCATTCACACATTTTAGAACTTAGAAGTGAAACCTTCAAAAATTTTGTTTTCAAGATAATGAGACGAATGTAAAATTTCGGGAAGATGATAATTGTAGGTTTTACTATTCCACTCCACTCCACTCCACTCCACAAATTTTGACTTTTGACTTTTTTGCCTTTTTTGACTTTAGACTTTAGACTTTTTTGACTTTTTTTGACGTTTTTGACTTGACTGTTGACTTTTGACTTTTTTGACTTTTTTGACTTTGACTTTTCTTACTTTTTTCACTTTATTGACTTTTTTGACTTTTTTGACTTTTGACTTTTTTGACTTTTTTGACTTGACTTTTTTTACTTTTTTGACTTGACTTTTTTGACTTTTTTGACTTTTGACTTTTGACTTTTGACTTTTTTGACTTTTTTGAATTTTGACTTTGACTTTTTTGGCTTTTTTGACTTTTGACTTTTTTGACTTTTGACTTTTTTGACTTTTGACTTTTGACTTTTTTGAATTTTGACCTTTTTGACTTTTGACTTTTGACTTTTTTGACTTTTTTGACTTTTTTTACTTTTTTGACTTTAGACTTTTGACTTTTGACTTTTGACTTTTTTGAATTTTGACTTTTTTGACTTTTTTGACTTTTGACTTTTTTGACTTTGACTTTTTTGACTTTTGACTTTTTTGACTTTTGACTTTTGACTTTTTTGAATTTTGACTTTTTTGACTTTTTTGACTTGACTTTTATGACTTTTTTGACTTTTGACTTTTGACTTTTGACTTTTTTGAATTTTGACTTTTTTGACTTTTTACTTTTTTGACTTTAGACTTTTGACTTTTGACTTTTGACTTTTTTGAATTTTGACTTTTTTGACTTTTGACTTTGACTTTTTTGACTTTTGACTTTTTTGACTTTTGACTTTTGACTTTTTTGAATTTTGACTTTTTTGACTTTTTTGACTTTGACTTTTTTGACTTTTTTGACTTGACTTTTATGACTTTTTTGACTTTTGACTTTTTTGAATTTTGACTTTTTTGACTTTTTTGACTTTTGACTTTTTTGACTTTAGACTTTTGACTTTTTTGACTTTTGACTTTTGACTTTTTTGAATTTTGACTTTTTTGACTTTTGACTTTTTTGACTTTGACTTTTTTGACTTGACTTTTTTGACTTTTTTGACTTTTGACTTTTGACTTGTTTGAATTTTGACTTTTTTGACTTTTTTGACTTTTGACTTTTTTGACTTTGACTTTTTTGACTTGACTTTTTTGACTTTTGACTTTTGACTTTTTTGACTTTTTTGAATTTCGACTTTTGACTTTTTTGACTTTTTTGACATTTTTGACTTTCGACTTTTTTGACTTTTGACTTCAAGTAGTTTTCACTTCAATAATCATTTTTTCAAAACAATTTTCCATTTATTTCATAACGCGCCTAAATAAGGTATAACTTCAAAAAAGAAAACTGTCTCTCAAGCTCCCAGCCGTCACGACGAGTCGTTTGGCGACTGACACATGCTCAAGGGTGGTAGCTATCCATGCGAACCCCATGGAGAAATAATAATAGTAATAATGGTATTAAATTTAAAATCAATATTACCAATATAATCCCTCGAGGGGCCCTACCACCAGCGGGCCGGATTTAGTCGCCTTTTACGACACCCATCCGGCTTGGGATAGTATTAGATAATAATTGTGTAATTAGCACTTGACTTATACCAATACCCAAATACTATAATAGTAACTAAAGTATAAAAACGAAAAAATTTTATTATTTCAAATTACAGCAGTGTGGATACTTTGGACAGTACCTAATACGTAATATAAGTTCAGAAGGCGCGCGCGCCAAATTCGAAATTAAAATTAGTGTCGGAAATTCGACAACGTGCGGCTGCGATTAGGGCATGCAATTATCCGCTTATTTTAGTATCCGGATATTTCGAATAATTTCTGAATACTATCCGGATATATCCGAATATATCCGGATAATACGAAAAATTATGATAACACTTTAAGAAAGCTAAATTCAAATAATTTATGAATTAAATCAATGTTTTTATTACAAAGACTCGTTCAAAATTAAATTCAAAACTTCGTTAGATGTATCAGCGCGCTGCTAAGCTTGATGAGTTTCAGTGAAACTCAGGGTGAAACTGTTTCACCCTGATATCGCATTTGGTCATGAACTCATGAGCAATGTTATTAGAGTACTTCATACTTTTTCACCACTTCGAGCTGGTACTGTATTTATCTGAAACCTAACGCATACGAATATTTCTGATCTTGTATCTCTTCTAGCATCACTGTTTTTTTTCGGCCGATGAAAAAGCAGACGGGCCAACTGATAGTAAGTGGTCAGCGTCGCTAATGGACATGACCAATAAAAGAGGAATCACCAATGCATCGCCGGCCCAGAAGGAGACCTCTTTTTGCATCTTTTTTGAAGAACCCCGATGTTTCTCTTAATTTCCGAAGGTTGAATGGTAGAGAATGCTTTTAGCATTAAGTCAGCCTTTGTACCTTTTACATAGTTGTAAGGTTCAAGTTGTTTAAATAAATAAATAAACCCCATGTCATAGCGCTCCGGGAATACCTCAGAAGGAAGCTCATTCCACAGTTTGCACGTGCATGGCAAATATGATCGTGAGAATCGGACCATAGAGGTTCTCCACGAGTCCAATCGGTGTGGATGAAACTTCAGCGAGTGGTGCAATGATGAAAAGCTGAAGTAGGCATCAAGTCAAACTATTCCTCGGAGCACTCACCGTTGTAAAGTCGGTAGAACACCCAGAGAGAACCGATATTTATTCTAAAACTCGGGTGTTTTAACCTGTGAGTGACTCGTGGTTCGTTGACAACTCGGACCGCGCGTTTCTGTATAGCATCGAATGGATTAAGCTGATATTGTAGTGCCCTTGCCCAGAGGTGAGAACAATACTACATGTCAGGCCTGATCTGGCTTGTGTAGGAGCCTCGCAGTGAAGTACTGCTTAGCCCGGTTCAGGACCGAAAGCTTTTTGGGAGATTAGCTTGGCTTGCCTTCTGAATGACGCCAATAATGCACATCACTCGAGACGTCAACTCCCAGAATCCCAACACTCACGATGAGGTAAACGCGCAAACTTGTGTCTTCACAGTCCACTGGGAACACCGCTATTTATAGGTTTCATAATTATCTGAGCAACAACCGTCTACAATTACCTTGATGTGTCGCTCAGATAGAAAAATGGCTACCCAACTGCATAACTTCTCAGAGATGGTAACTTCGTGAGAAGGCCAGACTCGGTCTTCATGCCTTAGCGATATCTAGGTTGACTGCCAGAGCTTCCCCATTGCGATCAAGAGCCTGAGCCCATCAGTACTTAAGATAAACTAGAAGATCACCAGCTAAACGACCGTGGCCAAAACCGTATTGTCGATCATTGATCACCTTATAATCTTCCACATATCTTGAGATCTGCGTGTTATTTCTGAAGCAGGGATGTTATCGCTATAGGCCTATAGTTAGTCGGGTCAATAAGATCACCATTTTTGGTCGTCTGGTCAACTCGACTTCTAGGTAAACTGTATACTGTCACGTGCATACTGTCAAGGCGAACCCTCAAGAAGGAATCCTTGTTCCGGGAACACAACTATGCACGGATGTGTCCTTAAAAAGTACAGTTGACAACTAGAACAGAATTTTTTACTTCGTACTCTGTCACTCATTCCTTTCAATATTTATGGGGAGTATACCATGCTAAAAGCCTTTGTCGTAGCTTAAAGATCAATAACCTGACTCACAGATGATACCAATGTTTTTGCGTCAAAGGAGATGGAACTTGCTCACCTTTTCCGCAGAGCAGAGCGAAAGAGTGAACTTATCGGGCTCACTCTCGACAAGAAGAAAACCGAAATAATGCTTATCGATCTCATCAACTCTCTAGGAGTAGAGAACTTTCGTACGTTGAATTCGTCAACGAGTTTGTATACCTCGAAGGTGTACTTAATATCCAATCAAAGAGGATGTGGGAAGGAAATCGAGTCAAAAGCGAGAAACATGGCTAAAAATGCTATAAGCAAATTAATGAAATATGGCAAGATGTAAAGATCTCTAATGTCACCAATACCAGCTCAAGACATTCGTTTTCTCGATATTTTATATGTCAGGGAATCATGGGCGCATAGAGCAAAAGAGTGAAAGAAAATAGATGCTTTTGAGATGTTATGTTCGATCAGGAAGCGTTGCATACCACGCTCTGTCAAGATTACCAATATTGACTCAACGCGGCAACGTAGCTTCAATAGACTAGACTTACGAAGATATTATTAGGAAATCCTTGTGTGTTTTGGTGACATTTACTGTTGCAATGCAATCGTCCTGAGAAGGTTGGTCACCAGGAAAAGTGAAGGGAGTTGATAAGAGCAGTGAAGGACCTTCATCAAGGGCACGACCCTCAGTAATAAGGATGCAACACAGAAGTAAAGTATCAATTGTAAAGTGATAGTGGCTTTGCCTTTTATTTCTCCCTCCAGCAGTTCCCAACGCTGTTCAATTTCTGTAGTCAATTGCTATACAACTGCTCGACTTCTGCTTAGTTTTTGAGCTGTGCTTTATAGAAAGCTTGGCACGGCATGTAGATTCGCCAGAACCAGGTTTCTCCTCGATGGAGTAGCGTGAGACCCAGACCAGCCGTTGCCTTTATTACCTACCTACATATTATGTATTGATTACGTCGCCTTTTCTGTGTTGCTATTATTGAAATTGCAAACATGATTAGGACATAGCTTATACACTTGCATTTATTGTGAAGAAATATGACATTAAGTCGTATTTTATGCGAATATTGTATCTATTCTACAGTAATACAGTTTAAAATGTTATATTTCGGTGCTTTTTACATATTTCAATTGAAGAAACGTATAAAATAATAAAATTAATTACTATCCGGATTATCCGGATAGTAAACAGCCCAATATCCGGATATTAAATTCGGCGGATATCCGGATAATTCGAATATCCGAATATCCGGATAGTAAGCCCTAGCTGCGATGCCGATTAGCACAGGTCCTACCTCGAAGGCGACTGGCGCGAGAGTAAAATTGAGTAAATTAACGCGTCGGGCGTTTCGTTGCTCGTGGAAAGGGAAAAAATAGAAATTGAAAGGGAAGTTTTTCAAAATTTCAAATTATGATCAGAAAGAAATATTGGTATCTATAGGACCTATACTGTGGTATATTTTTTATTATCTGGAAGCGATTAAAACGCGAATAAAACGCCATTTTTATGCCAGATTAGACCCCACTTTGTGATTTATTTCTATCCAATGAAATAATTGCTATCGTGTATCAAGTATGAGGGAACGAAAGAACAAAGACTGTAAAATAACATATATTTTTTTTAGAATTGTATTATGTACCATTTATGAACAAAACACCTTCAAAAATACCATTTCTTGGGATAATATCGCCTTAACATTATAATTTTATGTCATCTTGTACATTGTATCTTCGAGTTTGTAATGTAATAATTTTAACAGTCAAATTGAATTTGCGATTATGAATGAAATTGATGATTTTTAAGAAGATTGAATTATTTTAAGACACTTATTTGTGAAACAATTTTCGCAGAAGTAAAATGACTAGAATGACCAGAATGAAAGTACAAGCATTATGTATGGATTTCTTCAGTAAATTAGTATTTTTGGTAATGATTGGACTGATCCCCCAAGAGTTAAGAGAATATCTAAAATACTGACGAAATATTGGTAGTTGTCAAAGTTATTTTTTGTTGGGTTTTATAAATGTGAAATTATTTATAATGAGACCATTCTCTTGATCATGCTGTACGCGAGACGTCTGTGTGAAAGAATTGGCTCAAGGAACACTCTAATGTATACGAATAAAAGTATCAGTGTTCAAATATTGTTTTGACATGTATAATATGTTAATTAAATGAAGATATTAATGAGATATAAGGTATATTAGCCTTGAAATGAATAATGAAATGAAAGGAAAAAGAAAACTAAAATAAAAGGTTTATAAAAGTATTTAAGTTGATAGAATGAAATGTAGTAAGTAAATGTAGTAGAGTACAATAAAGTACAATAATGAAAATGATGGAATTAATACTTGCTATGACTAAGTTTTGTAACATGGATGTGACAAATAATACCCTGATATGACTTTTAATACTAATTGATCGTAACACTAATGTTTATTAATAATTTTACTTTATTGATACTTTATATCCTTAGCATAGTTTACTTATTCATTATTAATTATCATTATGTTATTAGGTTATACTTAAGAATGATGATGTATCCTTGGACATTGCCTACATACACATTGTATTGATCATTTAATTATTAGCACAGATATACCAATTGTGTTTATTCTTTATTGTAAACCAATAGTTATCCAATATATATCAATAATAATTTTAAAAGCAAAAAATTTAATCTGTCAATTTAATTTTTTTTTTCAAAAACCCCGGAGATGTAGTGTGTGAATGTTATAAAGTGCGATGTATCGTAGGTTAAGACAGTTCTAATAAAGTCATCCTTAAAGCAACACGTCTTTGAATCCGAACCTAATTGCATACGTCACTACAAAATGAGTAAGAATCATTCACTGCTTTCATCTTACCACATAATATGATCTTATTATTATGCGACTTTAGTCTCAATCTTAACGTTGTAAATAGTCCTATCCTACAACAAACGTATTTTAAAGTTTAAGGATCTATAAATGCTCAGAGTTCCTCTACTGTTACTAAACGACCATGAATTCTCATTACCTTAAGGACCCGATGATCTACTGACATCATTTCAGAGCTAGCCATAACAAACACAAGTGAAAAATTGCCTAAAACGATGACGTACGCTCGTCATGCGTTAGAATTAAGTAATTTATGACCCGTTGGCTAGGGCGACCTCGTTCAACAATTATGTTTAGCACGCGCATCGTGAATTGGATAAGTTATTACTGACTAGATGAAATTGGTGATTTACAGCCCTATTTACGAATGCTCTTGAGAAATCCACAAAATGAGGATACTGACCGTGACTACGAGTTTGTGAGTTGTGTGACTTATGTGACATACGTTATGTTGTGCTGCGCATTGTTTTACGTAAAATGTTTAATCAATGTGCCTTCTTGCTGGGCGAAGGCTTTCTATTCCATCCATCCATCAGCCCTTGGAGGTCCACTACTGGAGTCTGGACATAGGCCTCTAACTTGCGCCATTCTGACCGGTCCTGAGCCTTCTGAATCCAGCAAAAGATTTCTATTAAACGTCTATTATAGGGTGATACGTGATACAGACACTGTATGACAGAATAGACAGAAAAATTGTCAGTCTCACACACAGATATGTATACAGATTCTCCGAAAGACAGATCCTCATTAGCTCAGTAGGTAGGTATATTAAGAAAATTGTTAATGTTCAAATTCTCCAAATCAAACATACATATTTAATAAGCATAACAGCATAAGTGAATCAGGAAGTATTCTTGAGTGGACTTCGTGCCATGCTATTGTCTACTATTCTTCATAGATCCAAGTGCAGTATCGATGCAATTTGCTACGTATGTGACAGATCCATTTCCAATTAGCTGAGGTCATCGACCCGGGAAGACTGGACGTCATCGCGTCAGTCCCAGTCACCAGGCAGGACGCGCCCATTGTGACTTCAGACTTATTGTCGCTAGTTGACTGACCAACTGGCAATTGGCAAGATTATCTTGTTGGCTGATGATAAATTTATGGGCTTTGATAATTGCGTATGCAAGTATGCATCCAGGGGAGACGGAATATGAAAGGATTTGTTGATCGAGTTAAACTTTACTATCAACTATCTTTACTATAAAAGAATTACTATCAAATTTTTGATCAAAACTTCAAGTATAAGAAGTAAAATCTTATTTTTTTTTTCTGTGTTATGGACAACACAAAGACAAGAACAGACACAAAAATCGAGAACAGAAATTCAAATTTCTAATTTTCGCCTCGCTGGAAATCGAACCCAGGAACCTTGTCATGGCGGTTCAGCATTTTATTTTATTTATTTTTAATTCAATTTAACGGCATAGTAACCATTGCGCAGTACGAGTCGTTAAATATGGCTGACAACAAAAGTGGGGTCTTTATGATTTCTTCTCTTCTATATCTTCAACTGTGCTTCACAATCGTCACCATGTATAGTGCAATACGTGCCAGTTCTCATGTATTCCAAGCATCCATTCAGGTATCCGTTTGCGGTTCCGTACCGTTCTTGGAACCGCAACGCATTGTCGCTCTGGGTCGGATATTCTGTTACCGTCTGCAAGCAAGTAGGTACCCGTGAAGATAGATACTAGATGGTATCGTGCTTCATCCAGTTGATACATTTTTTATTATTTTTGGAAGGGAATCACCACACATTTTTATATTTTATGGACAGGAAAGCTTTTTTATGTTACAAGCCATCGAGCCATTTGATGGTAATATGGTAATATAATGACATCAGCGACGACAGCGACATCATAAGTTTCACTGAGACGTTGTCGGCCAAGAAAAAGAGAAGAAAGGAGGATAGAATTGGCTCTGAAGCCCCCAGCCGTGGGCCTGGGTACGGTACGGTAACATACGGTAGGATGTCAATGTTTCATAGAATACGAGCAATTATTATCTATGCATTTACTGAGAAACTATCACACGGTTTGGGCTTTGACATAGTATTTTCTATTCATGTCTAGACGTGTTATCAATCACAAAAATATTATTTTATCCACATTTAAAAAAAATTAAGTCATAACAAAATTGTTATGACTTAATTTTTTTTACAATGAAGATGTAATTAATGAAAATTCATTAATTACATCTTCATTGTATTGCCTACTAACGCCATCTGTAAGAAAACTTAAAAAATACTTTTATCGTATGAATGGAGCTTGGCATAATGAAAAATGTGGGAAATTTTAATGGCATCATTGTTACTCTTTAAAAAACTGCCTTTAAAAACTTTCAGATTAAATAATTATTTACATTAGCTTAACTAAAGTAGATGTGAGTCCTTAATAGTGTATTTAATCTGAATAAAAATGTTTTCTTTCTTTCCTTCAAAATTACTGGGTAGAAAACTTCGCGAGCCCTCCTAAAGCCCCGCTTTTTTGCTAGTTATAAATATTGGGCAGATTGGGCTGCATCACATCAGTTAATTACAAAGTGTCGCATCTCTACCTGTCTACGTCGATGTAAACAGGAGTACTTCTGCAGTCGAATCTCGAAACAACAAAAATGGTTTCCGTTTCTGGCAGCGTCAAAACAAATAACATTCATAAACATAGTTCACTAAACAACTCTGTAAAGTGAAATGAACTTTACGCATAAGAAAATAAGTTTTATTATGTTTATCTTCGTCTGTTTAAATACGCTTTGTGTACAATGGAGCGAAGAGGGCAACGAGCGCGCTCTTATAAGTCACGAGGTACTAGCGTTTTTAATAAAATATTTTATTAAAACTTGAGGTTACACAGTTGCGCATATTGGGTTTATTCACAGTGTAATATTATTTATACTGTGGTTTACTGCTTATTTAATAGTTATAAATATAACTACTTCATTTAACGACTTTCGTTGTAAATAGCCGACAAAATACTAAATGTCACTACCGGCCATGCATATCCATTACCCCAATAACTTCGTCGTATTGCTGAATAAAAAAGAAACAGGGAACTATTTTTTAACTGACGTTCCGGCACTTCAAACTTTCATTTCATCGAAGAATACTGTAGATACTATGAAAAATCAGGTGAAGTACTAAGAACTTCTGTCTTTCTAGCAATAGCTTGGTGATTCCTTTGGTTTTGCTGATGCCCATTGCAATAGTAACCACTTAAGCTCGTCTGCTCGATTGTCGATTCGTCCGTTTTTACATTTGCTTCAGATTTAAGGTTGCAAAGAACCCTATGTCCAATGTAAATATTATTACGGGAAAAAACCCTTTAATACCCGCTCGCGCTTGTGCCATGCGGGGCACACAGAGGGCGCTGGGCGCCGCAGCGGAAGCCCCGCGCGGCGCTCATTGACGGATCGAGTGCATTCAGTCAATGGTGCACTCCACTGCTTCTCAAACTATGATCGATATCCATTATGTGTATTACCCTTTTACCTACTAAGGGAATGGGGTTATATAACATTACTCAGCCACTTCAGTAATGTGGTAAGTAGCTATGGCCTCCTATTAACTAACAATATCTTTCGATCTGCTCGTTATCCATTAACGCTGAACTTTTACGTTAACAGACTAATACCAGACATTTACCTAACATCCTGTATATCACGTTTAATTACCACTCATATGTTTCCTGTCCTCTGACAGAGATACATCGATACTAATTTTTCACGATTTCAAAATTGTAACGTAACTCAATGCCCGGCAGGGTCAGATATTAATATTATGACTGTTTGTTCTCATACATTTGTTGGTTCTATATATTTATTATTATTTATTGTTTGTGTTCGTGTGACTTGTGTGAGATCACGTTTAATTATTTAAAAACAATGTTAAGATTGAGGACAACTGTCCATTGCGTTTATACGATGGCTTATGACTGCGTTAGTGAAACCCACTTCCTCACTATAGACAGTATAGACTCACGACCAACTCGTACAAAGCGCGATTATTACAAAACTCTATTTTTGTTCTGTCCCGCCTCATGTGGGTTAAGTAAACGGTACTTCGTAACTCCTTGGAGCTTCGATGCAGGTTTTTGATATAAATAGTCTGTAATATACCTCCGTTAGTTCTATGTAATATGTTAAGTAATATTAAGTCTATGCTCTGTCTGTTAGCATTCCATTTGAAAAGCTGCAGTTGCGAATTTTTATATAATTTTCCGTAACAGATTTATATTTTTAAAAACTCGAGTAATGTTTCATTACGATAAAAATTAGTTAGGTACCTATTTAACAATTGTTTCTAATTATGTAAACGTTAGAACCTTGTTATTCATGTTTAAACGCATTACAATGTGTTTTATTGCATAATAACGTCTATACAATCAGTGAAAAACTTTAGCAACGCAAAACACAGTCCGTGTTTCCTTAATATAGAATCCTGAGTTATTTTACGATATCCGAATTCCTGTATCAATATCCGATATCCGGTATGTGGTTACAAAATAAATACCTTTTTTGGGGTTCCAAAGTAAAATCGGAACCCTTCGTCATGTACGTCCGAGGGAACACGCCGAGACCTTTTTTCAGGGGACCTCCCCTTTGGGTTGGTTAAGCGATAAAATTCTCAAAAATAGGTTATATGATGAGTTTAAAAGTAAGTAACAAGCAATATAATAGGTATTAGCTAATACACATCTTCCTAAAATGATAATTATAAGTATCTTGTCTCGCTTCATTAAAATGTTCGGCGTGCATCAAGGCGAAAAGAAACCGAAATTAAATGAAGCGAAATTATATGAAAAACACAACTGCGTGCTTGATTGAGGATTTGTTTTGTATTAAAGTGTACCTACCAACCTATAATAAACTTCTAGTATCTTTGGATATCAAACAGCAGTAAATGGTAAGCATTAGTTAATAGTTTAAAATTAGACGAAACTAAACATTTATTTGAAGCTACAGTCCGTAAAATCAAAATGATCAGGATTCAGGAGTGTTAGAACTACGTAAAGAAACAGTTTATAAATCAACGCGAGGGTTTACTGAGTGCTTATCAATCTTGAAGTATAATGGACAATGGACATTACGGACAACTTCAACAAGTGTGTTCCTTCATTACCACCCTTTGTTCGCCGTTCTCGTAGACTCGTCATTTGCAAACAGTCAGACAGTCTGTCTCTCGAGTGGTTTGAGTACCACCGCTCACACTGCCGGCATGACGGTATGCTACCACTCATCGCTCGCTCTCACAACATAGCCGGTCCATAGGCTGATACTTGAGGGAATCTAATTCTTAGTTTGAGAAGTGTTAAGTGTACAAAGAACGCAGATATATCTATATAATATCTTGACTTGTCAGCGATATGTTGGGCAGAGTTCGTAATTAGCGAATTTATTAGTGAAGAATTTATTAGAAGCCCCCGCAGAGTATGGCAGAAATTAACATTTCCCTGAAGGCAGAATAACATCATAACGCCGCCGATAACACGGGCAATAAAAGTACCGAATAGGGTCCATGATAGGATTGACATTTTTAATAGTCACTGGAATAAAATTGCAATAGTTATAATGTATATTATTTGTTAAGTAGTGTTAATATTAGTTTTTATTTGTATTTATTTTGATGTAAGATAGTTTATTTTGTATTATTAATTAGTAGATATAAGTGCTAAAAGTATTTACCTAACGCATTGGGTTATAGCCTGTAATGTTAGGGTGAAAAAAGGAATAAATAAATAAATAAATAAATAAATCATTGAGTTATAGAATTACATCTGCACAAAGCATCATAAGTATAAAAATTATGCTGATTATGAATCTCTTTCACTGTATCCCACCAAGATTGTAGTAAAACAATTATTATCACTCCGGCAGTACATATTCAGAGCACACGTCACGTCGCGGTCGGGTGGTCGTGAGGAGGAAAGCCGTGGGTCGATCTTGCCGCGTGCTGCCGTGTCCCGTTCCCGCGCCGCATACTAAAGTGCGTTACCTACTGCCCTGGTACAATGATGTGCTGCGTTATGCAAACCTAGTAATTGTAACAGTTATGTTTACGCAGACTCTGGACTACATACATAAAATTACATGATAAAAGGAGCTTTGTAGCTATTAAGATCACGAAAAAGATCACGGTCATGCTATCTTTATTTATCCTACTATCGTAGGTAGCTCTGAGTGAGCTAAGAATTTCACATTTAATTAATTAAATATATTAATTTATAATGTATTTATTTATATTCAATATATTTTATTTAAGCATGGCTGAGAATACTTGAAGAATATCTAACTTATCCGAAGTCACCTTTAATAGTTTGTGTCCATTAAGTTTTGTGTAATTTCCATTACCTGAAACAACCAAAATTACAATAAGATTAACTAAGATAATTTGAGCAACAGTAAATAAAGTATCACTGACACATAGTAAGATATTATGTACACAGTACACATTAGGGCGCTACAGCTTTACATAACATAGATCTGTAATTTTTTTAACTTTTTGAGCGCAGAATATTTCCGGGTCGGGAATCAAATCCAGGACCCTCTTCTCACAGGTTCGCTGTACTGGGACATAAGGTCACCCAATTCCAAATTTGTTTGATAGTTGCTTGAGTAAAGCTACCAAGGCATCGGGTTGAAAGGAATATCCTTATTATGGAGATGTGACAAAGTAATATAAAGTGGTTGTTGCTTCGTTGACTAAATAGTAAGTGTTTGTGTTATTGTGTTTCAATTCAAGATACAATGTACGAATCGAGTTCATGTGCCGCGCTCGTTGCATACGAAGCTCTTCGTTCACCTATTGCCCTGGTACCTGGTGGCTGATGTCTGTGCGTGGTAGAGACAATGTCACCCGTCACCGTTAGGTTCTGGTAATAACTGTAGCTGGAGATCGTATTCATTACATGTGAAACAGGTGCAGGATGTAAGCTTTTATATTCAGGTTTTAGACGTTCATCTTCACACTTGTACTGATAACCGTTCACATGTTTAAGGTATGTTATGTTTAGTAGAGTTCTACAAAAGTAGACTAACCAGTTCAGCATCTAATAAAGGGGCAGTATTTTTTATAAATTATAAGTTAATGCGCAAGTACAATCCTACGGTCCCACCTGATGGTAAGTGACAAGATGGTGCATAGGTCACGCAAGAAATCTCGGGACGAAATTAACAAAACGGATTATGGAACTAAGCTCAATGAATAAGACAAATAATTAACTAATGAAGAGAAAGACGAATAAGAGAGAGAAGTACGAGTAATATGGAAAGAAGTTACAAACAGGCATAAATAAGTACATGGGTTTCAAAAGGACTAATGTTTAAAATTGCCAGTTCTACAACAGTTCGGGTCAATCTGTTTGAAATTACTGAAGCCAACTAAAAATTGAGAACAAAAGATTTCAAGTGAGAAATGACTGCAATATCCATGAAATTATTACTTTCACTACAATATCAATTTGGCAAAATGTCTAGTTTTTCATTTCACGGTGAGCAGCTTATGGCTGACAAAATTATCCAATTTGTGAAATGATTAGGCGGTGAGTGCATTCAGCTGTTTTTATTGTAACTGCCGAGTGATCCTGGTTTACATAACCCCGTGATTACCATGTCAATCCTTAATAACTAAACTAATATTTTACACTAATATTTGCGGCTACGCTCTCATGGCTTTGGAAATTGTCACGTTACGGAGTAAGTCAACATAAAAACGAAAAGTATGTCCTCTGTATCATATTCTATGGAATTTCGAATATGTCTGTCTACGTTGTATAGGAAATCTGTGAGAAAACTTGAGCCTTTTAACTTAAAAGGTTTGGGCTACTTGTTGATGTGTCAGTTAGTGAGGAACTTCTTCTATCCATCAGCTCTTAGAAGTCCACTGCTGGATATAGGCTTCCCCTAACTTTCGCAACTCTGACCGGTCCTGAGCCTTCTGAATCTAAAGGATACCCGCTGTTTTCTTCAGGCCGTTAGTCCGCCTGGTCGGGGGTCGTCCTATGCTCCTTTTCCGAAACGTGGGCGCCATTCGAAGACCTTTCTTTCTTTGTTATCGGTCCTTCGAACTATGTGGCCAGCCCATTGCCACTTCAGCCGGCTAATTCTTTGAGCTATGTCAGTTACCTTTGTTCGTCTACGGATCTCCTCATTTCTGATGCGATCACGTAGAGAGATACCGAGCATGGCCCTCTCCATAGCCCACTGCGCTACTCTGAGCTTGTGGATAGGGCCAATAATAAACACACAAAACCACGTCTCTGATCCGTATGGTATCTCTGGCAACACACACTGCTCGAACACCTTCGACTTCATGACCTTTGGACGACAAGATATTATGATAAATTAAGATACCTAAGAGGAACTTCTTATGCAAACAAATTAAATTATACAAATTTACTCCATAAAATGTACCTATTTAATAAACATTTATTGCAAAGGCATTCTTAAGATGGTCATAAAACAGTAAACGGTGAATTTTGACTTTCATGCATTCCGAGCCTTAAGATACGTTTCGATGTCTGCTTCTGAATTGTAATCACGTATTCGTTTCTATCGTGTTGTTTCCTGTTCTAGTCTTGTGATGTTAATAAGTCGTTGCTCTATTAGACGATGAGTTAGACTTATCACCTTTTCATTATATTTCTCTCTTTCGTAATCAGTATCGTAAATCTAAATAAACGTAACAAAACAATCTTATCTCAGTAGTATAGTATTGGGCATTCTGCCCCACTTGTTCGCTCAGGCGTCTGCCTTCGCGTCGTGGGGCAGAATGCCCAATAAGATTTCTGGTAATGTGGGACAGAAAGCTTCATTAAAATTTCATAATTAGAAATGCAAAATAACTGTTTGTTGTTGTAAAGAACGCGGTTTCAGCTGAGAAAGGAAACAAAACAATATGTAAAAATTATTTATTCATAGTTATAATATTAATGTTAATTACAGGTTACAATCATTTGATATAAATGTAGGATGGTCCTCACACAGTTCATCCACCGAGTGCACCAAAGATTGAAGCTTACGCCATTGCGGTGTATCGTCTTGAGTCTGGAATTTTATCCGTACTAGCGCTTTCTTCCAGAGCTCTTGTGCATCAGTATTGCGCGCATCGTTGGTTTGGTAGACTTTCAAATCGATAAGGTAGTCCCCCGTTGTGTTGATCGCCCGACGTTCGTTGCCGTTTGCAACTCTGTTGACGAAGTACGTGGACAGCACGCGCGATGGAGGATCTTTGGATTTGCCGCCATCACGAGTAAGATTGAAGATGTCCACAGTCTTCCCTTTCTTTCTGTAACAAACATAAATAACCCGTATAAGTATAAAATTACTTACTGATGGTGTCGGTTTTCAAAATCATTACGAAAAATAACACAATAAATACAAAAATTGTATTAATTTACATACTGCATGGTCATGTAAATAAAATGTTGTTACTTGTAAATGAGAGTAACAATTTAATTATATTAAGAATCAATATAGTCTATCTCAAAAGTCAAGTTTACCGAAGAATAAATAAATTTTTACTCTGCAATCATAAGATTAGTGAAATATATTAAAATAAATCATGAACAAGAATAAATATAAACTTGATCGACATTTGCAGCAATAACCAGTGCCTATTACTGGTTATTTCAAAATAAATAAAAAAATATCTCCCATAATTTATATATCATAAACTATTTCAGTAACAGAAAGTGAATGTGTGTAATAAAAAATCAACTACTGACCGCAACGCCACATAAATATATCGAACGTAAGTACAAAATTTGAAATATTATAATTTAAATATAACGAGTAGATGTAAATTTAGTATGATTACCTTATAATGGCAGGCGATTTCTTCGTAGATTTACGCTTGCTTGTAGGAGTAGAATGTTTCCGCAGGAGCTCGGCACTGTGTTCAACATCTGTAGAGTTGCTGCGTTGATCGCACTCAGAGTCCGACCTGTAAATTGTTAAATTTTAATTAGATATTATTACTTGAAATACCTATGCTGAAAAAGGATTAAATGTTAAGTTAATGTTTATCTACTTGGAATGAACTAGTAATAATAAAACTATTAACTCGCACTTATAATTAATCTATTGACGATTATAACAATTATGAGTAAATTAAGTTAGTGAAAAATGTCAAAGTATTTGGCTACATGTTGTATCTGAAATATAAATTGGTTGAAGTAAAATATGAAAATTAATAAAAATTATAAAGACTTACATTTTAAATGGCAGCCACTTGAAGTATAATTACCAATACAACCACTGTTTGGATGGACTGAACTGCAGAGTGGAGGCACTCGGCGCTGGTTGCACTGTAGTCGTTGTAGGAGTACTTTGTTCCTATCCGAGGCTCGAATTTGATGTACCGAGCTCCGAAAACGTTAGCTTATAAGTCAGAAAAGACATGTAAATTTGGTAAAATGAAATGTAAGTGTGTTTAATAAAAATAATACACAAATTAGACATTTCTTATTTGTACGTATTACATTTGTACAAAAATGATAACTAAGAATGTTCTAGAATCATTATTTGCTAACGCAACACGAAGACTTAGGGCTACCAAAATAATTGTCATACATGTTACATACTATGTATAGACTGATGATCCCATTTTTATATAAAAATATGTGGAAGTGACATCCATAACCAAATTAGCTGCGTAGTAATAAAAATTCGTATTGCTGAATAACACTTTTAAATAGGTGTGCAATAATCACAAGTATTGTGTTGAGAAATATGATATTTTTGTTAGGGTTGACAAACGATATAAATTTAAAACATTCCAACTTAAATTGTAAAAATAAAAATATATGATTATAAGGACTTGTTATTTACGTTTCATTGGGTCTTTTGTATTCTAGTTTAGGTAATTACATATCGAGAAAATATTGAATAATCCGGTAAATTAACAGACCATTAGCACTCTTAAATAAATATTCTATACCTATTTTTAACGTAGATAACTTTGTATGTAATAATTAAGTAATAAATACAACATTTTGTTCCAGTAAATAGGTAATAATAATACATAATTATTTGCATTTGGATGTCAACCCTGATCGAAATGAAAAATCTTGCAAAATACCGTTAAGTAATGCAACCGGATGGAACACGACACTTTTGTTTTGACAAAACACAATAGGTATTGGTACTATTTGCACGCAAAATGTGTATTTTAATTTAAATTTAATTCGATTACTGAGTACAAGTTATAGGTATATATTAATGGTAAAATCGATAGCAAAATTATTATAAGGTAATTATTATGTTAAATATTATAGTCTATTATATTTCATTCAAGTTTTGTTGTCATTATCAGTATTATTATAATAATTTTGTGTTTTTTTTTATTTCAGACCATCACTTATTATGAACTGTGAGGCAGCAGAGGTGCTGGTTTGAAGCAAATATTTTATTTGTTGACTAAATTTGCAGGTATAGAAATACCTACTTAATGAGGGAATGCTAATACTTTGGACATAATTAACAGAGACGACATTATTTTATTGTGAATATTGGGTATGTATTTAGTTGTTATTTCATATTACTATGATAGTTTTCATTATTTTTATCTGATTGAAAGAAAGAAATTATCCATTCTATGATGAATGACAAAGTGGCTTCTAATAATATTATTATCTGCTCGCCCTGCTCGTGGGCTAAGTATTAATTGTTGGTTCGATCTCCACAATAAAATAATATTAATGTTCTTAGATCTATTCTATTACAAAATCAATTGTAGATGTGTCTTAGTGATTATTTTTGTATCTGTTGTTAAAGATTTATTCCCGTAACAAAATAATTAAAAGTGTATTAAAATTATTATTTAATATGTGTTATTAAATTATGATCGTATCTTATTCCAGAGCACGTCACTTTGATGAGAGATTGAGAGATGCAATTGAAGATGTGAAGTTTTGAAGACCTACGGCAGTAATTGGTAATAAAGTCTGATATACTTAGCAGCTAACTCAATATTTCTGAATTATATAATAATTTTATTGTTATTGTGATTCTAAAAATGCCATTCTGTTCGGTTTGCAACATTGATGTGAATTCACGCTGTTGGATTAGCCATTTGCGAAGTAACAGACATAAAAATAATAGTACTATTCGTATCAATGACAACGTTGAAATTATACATTCCTGCTTCAAAGGACGTATTACAAGTTATCGGATTACTACAACTAAACCCGAAGCAAATATTTACCCAGAATGTTTCTTAAAAAATATTCATGATCAAGTTAAATCTTTAATAGATAGCTCGCTTCAAAAACATTATTCTGTTAAAATAAATTTTGAATATTTCGGAGTCTTTTTAATGCTGAAGAATGATCTACAAGAGTTGAAATCTTTTGCGACAAAAAATTTTATCATTCATTTAAATTACAGTTTCAAGTCCACCTATGAAAAAGTTATAATAATATTATTAAAAAAAATTGAAGAGTTTCAAGAAAGAGATAGTGGATGGACGTTTTTAAATAATTCACATTTAGAAATTAATATTAACAAATATCAACCTCTTAGTGGATCACGATTTATAGATTTACCGAAATATATAAAGAGTAAGAAAGCGTGTTTGAATATTCAAAACGATGACAGGTATTGTTTTTTGTGGTGTGTAGTTGCTGCTTTGTATCCAAGTACTCGGCATCCTGAGAGAGTCACGTCATATCCTCATTTTCGTGATGTCTTGAACTTAAATGATATTTCATTTCCAATCACTTTTTCAGATATAAACATTTTTGAAAGAAACAATCCTTTTTTGAATATTTATATTTACGGGTTAAGAGGTAGTAAGACTATAACGGGTCCTCTGTATAAACCCGATAAAATCTATCATAAATCCAAAATAATTCACCTACTATTTTTAGAAAATGGTAATTCATCTCATTATTGCCTCATTAAAGATCTACCTCGTCTCGTTAAAAGTCAAATAACTAAGCATCACGGCAAGCTATACTTTTGCGAAACCTGTTTAGTGTTTTTTCCTAGTGAAGATCAATTTGATAGTCATTTGTGTGGAGGGGTTGCTACTATTCTGCCTGAAAAAGGTTCATATTTACAATTTAAAAATTATAATAGAAAACAAGACGTTCCATTCACTATCTATGCCGATTTCGAAACATTACTTGAACCAATTTCCAACCATGAATCTGATACCACAAATACCTTTCGCTTACAACGACACATTCCTTCAGCTTTTGCGTATAATATTGTTTCATCGTGCAATGACAATTTCAATGAATTTAAAACGTATCGTGGAATTGATTGTGTTTCCAAATTTATAGATTTTCTTACTGAAGACATTAAGAGAATTTACAATATATTGACTCAAAATGTCTCGATTATATTTTCAGAAAAAGACGTTATTGATTTTAAAAAAGCTAGGAAATGTCACATATGTGAAAATCTGTTATGGAATAATAAAGTCAGAGATCATTGTCATATTACTGGTCGATACCGTGGTGCAGCCCATCGACATTGTAATTTACAATATAAGATACCAATGTTCATACCCATATTTTTTCATAATTTGTCAGGATACGACTGTCACTTATTTATTAAAAAATTAGGCGAAACGCCTGGCAAATTAAATATCATACCTAAAAGCAAAGAAAAATATATTTCATTTTCAAAATTTATGCATATCAACGATAACGATTATGTACAGATTAGATTTTTAGATTCATTTCATTTCTTAGGCACTAGTTTAGATAAACTGTCGAAAACTATGCAAACTGAGGATTTTATTAATTTGCGCTATCATTTCCCTGATAATCATCAGTTTCAACTACTTACACGAAAAGGCATTTATCCCTACGATTATGTAAGCAATTGGAAATGTTATGAAGAAAAAACATTACCAGCGAAACATTTATTTTTCAATTCGATAAGCAATGAACATATTTCACAGGAGGACTATGACCACGCTAAATTGGTATGGCACAAATTTAACATAAAGACATTGGGTGAATATACTGATTTGTATTTAAAGACTGACGTACTTTTACTTACCGACATATTTGAAAATTTTCGAAAAACTTGTAAGTTGCATTATAAGCTCGATCCTGCGTTTTATATTACTGCACCTAGTTTATCATTTGATGCAATGCTTTTAAAAACAGGAGTTAAATTAGAACTCTTAACAGACTTGTCTATGGTACGAATGATTCAGAGCGGTATTAGGGGAGGTTTATGTATGTGTTCTCATCGCTATGCAAAAGCTAATAATAAATATATGCCTTCGTGTGATGCTACAAAACCTTCCTGTTTCATAACTTATTTGGACTGTAACAATCTTTACGGCTATAGTATGGGTCAATATTTACCTCACTCAGGTTTTCGATTTTTAAATCAAAACGAAATAGATCAGATAGATATAGTAAATATCAGCGACAACGCAGAATGGGGTTTTATACTAGAAGTAGATATTTTGTATCCTGAAACCTTACATATATTACACAACGATTTACCTTTTTGTGCTGAAAAATGCATACCGCCAGGGGGCAAACAGAAAAACTTATTTCAAATCTTTACAATAAGTATAACTATGTGATTCATTATGTTCATTTAAAGAAATGTATTGAACATGGGTTAAAATTACGTAAAATACACAGAGCCATTACGTTTCGACAAAGTGCTTATTTGAAGGAATATATCGAATTAAATACGCAACTACGACAAAACGCAAAAAGTGTATTTGAACAGGATTTTTTCAAATTATTAAACAACAGCGTTTTTGGGAAAACATTAGAAAATACCGAAAAAAGAGTGAGTGTTCATTTAATTAACTCTTGGAATAGCACAAATAATAAAACAAAAAAAACTACCTGTGCTGAAAAACTCGTAAGCAATCCTTATTTTCATAGTGCATCAGTTTTATCGGAAAACTTAGTTGCAATACAAATGAACCCCGATCATTTCATTTTGGATAAACCAATTTATATAGGTTTTACTGTTTTAGAGCTATCCAAATCACATATGTATCATTTTCATTATAATATAGTTAAACCTTTTTATGGCGACAGAGTAAGATTATGCTACACCGATACGGATTCTTTTGTTTATTCAATATACACAGAAGATTTCTACAAAGACTTAAAATGTAATTTTTTAGAGTACTTTGATACTAGTAACTATACCGTACAAAATGAATTCATGATACCTCAGATTAATAAAAAAGTGCCAGGATTGTTTAAGGATGAAATGGGAGGCAAACTTATTACTGAATTTGTTGGCTTGCGGTCCAAGTTATATTCATTAAAAACTATGAATAATGTAATTAAAAAAGCAAAAGGAATTAAATCCTGCGTGGTACGTGATTTAACTATAGATGATTACCAGAATGTATTATTTAATAGAGATGTTATCCATCGAAAAAATATCTTATTTAAATCAATTAAGCATGAAATATTTACACAAAGTGTGAATAAAATAGCACTATCAAGTAATGATGATAAACGTGTTATATCAAATTGCAATGTTGCAACCCGAGCGTGGGGGCATTCTTCAATTTTAAAAGGATCTTTCAATCCTAAATATTGATATTCGTAATTGGTTTTAATGGGCATGTAAATATAATTTATTTTATATTACTATAATAATATGTAGAGATTATGTAAATGTTCTTAGTAAAATATGTACTTAGGTAAATATAAAAAATAATAAAGTTAATAAACATTTCTGTAATTGATTTTGTAATAACTATAAGTAACCTATGATTTGTATTCAGTTAGTGTCCATGTTTCATTACAACTTAAAAATGTACATAAATAAGATTGTAAATTATAGAATTTATTAGTAAGTTTTTATGTAATATTATATACTTATAAATAAACAACCTTTGTTAAATATAAACTTTGTTTTATTGATCTATTTAAACTAATAATATTATAGTTTTTTTTTTACCGAAGGTGGCTTCTACCTATGTCTTTAGAAGGATTTCCTTGATATTTTTTTTGTATTTTATTCTTAATACCTAAATATTTAGCTTTTACAATTCATGACAATAACTTATACTTGCGTAATAATAATAATGCTCCGGAATGGTAGGTATTATTGATACACGCAACATGTTATAACATGTTACAGTTCATCGCACTTTATGAGAAGGTATGATATATTTATGCAGACTTGCAGTTTACAATTCATACTAAATTATTTTAATATATTGAACTATAAAACTATATCTGAAAGAGTGATTTTCAAACAACTAATCCATATCCTTGATTGAATGCTAAGTTAACAATTTTGGATTGATTTGAATATATAAAGTTGATAGTTAGTTTATTTTTTATTATTTACGGAATATTAATAGAATTGAGAAGTTGTTTTTACAGTATTATACCTAGTACTTGTGTTATTATAATAATTATGTGCACGGTAAGTAAAGTACCTATTTGAATCTGATATAATATTAGTGATTTTTGTGTGTGCACATCAGATTTGAAAATGGATAATTATTTTTGTTTCAGGTATCTGATTCAGAGATTGTGTTTAGCCAGTATGCTCAGGATCCTTACGAAGGATTTTCCGAGCTGAATCGCTGGGAACCCGAACAATACAAACTAACGAAAGAGAAAAAGTCCAAGCAACGTCGCCGAGAAACTTTGAAAAAACATAACGCTACACAATCTTTTGTAATGAGCCGATTACAACGACGAGGCATTAGGTTAATAAAAATTTCTGTTACTGATCTCTGCAGCAACAATTCTCAAACAAGCTGCAGCGATAGTGAAAGTGAGAACGTTGTGATAAGTGCGCAGTACATTGTTAAGGATGCCATGGATAGTGTTATGGACGATACAGAATCGCTAGTTAAGAAAATATCGAAATCTTTAATAGACAATGATTTTTAATAAAGATACTATTGTTATTGTAAGTTATTATTTTATTATGTTTAAAAAATAAAAATGCATTTTTACTGAAGAAATTATTTTTATTTATAAAACCAAAACAAAACATTTTAGTGCCACCCTAAATGCTTTTTTATACATAACACATTTTTTAAAGCACAATGATTTGTGTGTACATTACAATTTAAATTGTTATCACAGAATTTTTTATGTAATTCAAACATGTTAGGACACTGGTCTTCACCAAGATCTGACACTTCACAATTTTCGCAAATGTTTTTTATCCACGTAACCTTCTCCAAACCTTTCACTAAGATATTTTTGTTTTCTAGATAGGGAACGATTATACGATGAAATTCTCTATAGTCAATATGTCCTTCGTTCCAATGAATACCTCTATTGTTTTCCAGCCACTTTACTTGTCTTTTTTCATCAGTTGTTAAATATTTGAATAAATATGGGGGTTTTATTAAGAATAATTGCGTATAATCACGTGTTGCGAACGCTAATTCTTTTACTATAAAATTATTGTACTGATCTTTAAATCCTTGAATATCCACTATGATGGTATCCTGCTTCATGATAATTTTTTTACAGTATTACTCAGTGGCTTATATTCAATTATACAGTCGTTTAATATAAGACAGTACGCGCCGGTTTGATCTGGTATATCAGAATCACTTTCAATTTCCACTCTAACGTCCACAACCGGACCTGTCTTCAAATTGTCTACTTGTCTAGAGCAGTCGACAACAAATAACGGCGCTAAATCTTTAAATTGTTTCTCACTCAACAAGGGCTCTGGACGACGACCATAATATGACTGTTGAAATCTAACATATTGTTCGTATAATAAGGCAATGTTGTTGTTTGCGAAGTTAACGTTTAGGTTCTCATAAGGGAAGTATGTTGAATTGAGATAGACTCTAACGCTGCGAAGAAGACAGTGATCGAACTGAGACATGTCAGAACTTGCATTATTTTTTCTATTTGTTTGTAGACCAATAATAATATATCTTGGTTTTTCTATTTGTGACGAAGTTTTAATTGCCCAAGTATGTTTTGTAGTTTTAGGTAAAGCTGGATATTCATACAGATCCCAATTTCTAAATATCATTTGAAGCGGTTTATCTCTTTCTAACAGTTTCAAAAAATTAAGCTTTTCTTTGTCAGATATTTTAATGTGTGGTACACGCCAAATAATTTTATTTATTTGAACGTCTTCTACAAATTCACCGGTATTGAGTTTCACAGCATTCAAGTTTGTGTTACTTCTTAGTAATATTAGTTCGTGTCTACTATTTATCACAACTTTTTTAAAATCTTCTGCAAAGCCCATTATGTTACAGAGTGGTATAGAAGCAGAAAATTTACCTCCATTTTTTATACCATCAATATTCCACCCCCAAGAATAAGCTATCTTAGATTCACTTTCGTTCATTGATATTAAAGATTTCATGGTGGTCGTAACGCCTGCATTCTTTATTTTATCAATCTCCACTCCGTTTAGCTCATACCTTATATCTTGAAATAAGTACAATAAAGCGTTATTTGTAAATTGAACACTGGTGACAGGATCCTTAGAATCTCGTTTTTTAACGATAACATTCCCTTCCAAATACAAGGTGCTTGCTGATGGTAGTACATATAAATCCTGTTGATTGATTGGTATGCGGATTTCATCATTTCTATTAAAACTAGTAATGTAGGGTTTGTAAGAATGATATTCAATTCCTTCCACACTATTGTCGTAAGACGGAGTCGATAAAACGTCTAAAATATTCATTTTAATAAGCCGATCGCTTTTAAGAATGCCTTATTGCTTTTCGTTAATTTTATTTTCTTTTTATTACGACTTCTTGTATGATTGATTTCTTGAGTCAAACTGATACGTGTAGTTGGTTGTTGCGTATATTTATTATAGTCAATCATTTCTTCTTCTAAGATGTAAATACAGCTGTACCTCTTCACCACGTAAATTTATTAAATGATTATTTATATCTAAAAGTCTAATATTAATGCAGCTTATGTTGCTCTGGTTAATGGGGAAGTAAATTGCGTTTTTAGGTATTTCTATAATCCTATATCCAGGTGGTACGTTTAGTGCAAATTCATGAATAATATGACTTGATTCGCCGTTTATGTATGAGCCGCTTACGATATCACATTCAACCCTGATCACGGTTGTTGGTAAAATGTTTACTGGAAACTGTGACACATGCCATTTATTTGCTTTCAATATTTGTTTTTTAAACCCTAACAAGTTTCTAAAGGTATTTTCCTCAGAAAAATTAATATCTTTTGTACAGTACAAAGTTGCTTTCAATGTGTTGTTATTACACTGTAGATTGATTGATGCATCCTTTATTTCAGATTTTAAATAATCATTGATATCTTGTAATTCATAAGTCCCTTCAGGGATTTCAATAACTTCATTAGATCCATAGAATAACTTATTATTAGTTTTATCAATATTCGGAATGGAATTAAATGTTGAGATATGCAATAAAGCACATTCATACTGTCCATCTAATTGCAGAGTGTTTGGATAGTACGTGGATAAACTTGACGAATTTCCTGTTATCGACAAAGTGAGTGACATATTGCAAATGGTGAAAATAAAAGAATGATACATATTTTATACATTTTTATTCCAAAATTGCCATAGATATTTTAAGCATAAATGACCACAATTAACTGTATTAAATGACTGATATCTTGTGTAGTTATAACAAACATTACAATTCTTAAAATACCGAATTATTTCTTTAGGCGGTTTCAGATCGCCAAAACTATCAAAATATTCACAATAGTCATATATTTTAACATAAGCCACCCAATGCGTCCCCTTGTTCTTAGACTCATCCAAATTAACAATACCACATTCGATCTCCTTTGGTGTTCTTGGTAATTGATCTCGCATAAAAACTCCTCTGAAGTGGGGGATGTCACATGCGTACTTTATTATATCTATATTACTTAGAGGACGATTAGGTAGCTTACAATTCAGTTTTTTGAGGGCTTTATAAATAATCCGTGACCATTTCTGTGCGGTTTAATGTATAGACCCTTGCCTAATACTACACCTTCCATAGCTTTGTTATGTCGTTGTGTTTCTTGCAAATTTTTCTGAGCGGATTTGTAATCATTAATGGTTTTCGCAATGCCAGCTGCACCGCCAGCTAAGGTCCCTAATGCCGATAAACCAGCAAATATTGGAATCAAAGGTAGAATACCTCCAGTTTTTGGTATGGGTATTACACGTGGTATTCGAATTTTCTTTTTATTTGGAAATACTTTTTTAGCTGCTAAATAAGCAGCGTCGATTAAAGATTTACTATCATTGTGTTGAAATTTCTTGATTTTTGATCTTATTTTAGATACAAAATTTTTAAACGTTTTGACGCCAGCACCGGTTTTAAGTTTGGCTTTCATAACTTTACTCACTAACCATGAACTTAGTTTTTCGCCTTTGCAAGCATCTTTTGACTTAATGCGTTGTTTTGCCATATTTAGAAGTTGTAAATCTGCTTTATGACGATTAGGTAGGTCTGTATGTTTTGCATATGCTATGTCGTGTTGCATACAAGCGTCGTCTAGCTTATTCACCCCTCTATCACCCCGTAGTAAACGTTTCTGAAGTTTTGTGCCAGGTCCACAGTAATTATAACCAGGCAAATGAAGTTCAAACGGTAAATTATTAATGATACTATTAACTAGCCCACCTCCTTGCATCGCCAAAGTTGCAATGAAACAAATACGACTAAACTTCTTATTTAATAACAATTTTAGCCTTGAATTGCAGTTTTCTCAATCCAACTATTTTCATCATTGCTTAAACCTAACCATTTCACAAACAGCTTATTTCCTTTCTTTTTTATAACTTTTTCAATCAAATAAGCATCAGGATATTTAGTCTTTTGCAACTCGTGTTCGTAAAATGTTCCCAATATAGTTTGCTTACGTTGATCTTCTAAGTGATACGTAACTGGAACTGTGTTATTAATATTTTTTATCGTAAATAGTTCAGTTGACCAATTTGGAGTATACCCTTTCTCAAAATGCTGTTTGTATTTACTTATTCGAACATAGTCACCGACTTTAAACTTTGGTCCTGTCCTTGATGATATATATTTGTGGGTTTTTTTAATATTTTGTTTAATTAGAGGTTCCTTAGATTTATCTACATCGATTGGTTTACAATTGATAGTACGATGTTTCGTATTATTGTATTTTTTTAAGACAACTTCTAGTAATCCTAACCACCGATAACTTCCATTTAAACTAAAATATTTATATAATTTATTTTTGATAGTTTTAATTAATCGTTCGACAATCGAAGCCTTTTTGGTAGAAAAAGTTGAATAATGGTTTATATTGTTTGTCTTCATGAGATTCCGAAATACGTTATTATAAAATTCTGTCCCTAGATCAGTTTGCAAATTAATCGGTTTTCGATGACTATTGTATAATATAGATTCGAATGCATTGGTAACACAAATTTTATTTTTTGATTTGATTGGCACCGCCCAAGCGTATTTAGAAAAGCAGTCAATCACAATTAAAATGTAGTTGAAACCTTTATTAAACTTTGTTAAATTTTGCATGTCTATCAGATCGGCTTGCCATAAGTCATCTATTCCCTTTAGAATAACAGGTCTTCGAAGAAAATTTCTTCGTGCTTGTTTGTGTATTTCGTTAACTATTTGTTGTTTCATCATTACGAAGATTTCTTAAGTAATTTATCAATTTCTGATTTGGTATAAAACTTATCTTCCAAATGAGCCAAAACGTCTGATATCTTTGTTTTTATAGTAGCTTGAACAAAATTTTGAATATATGTCATGGTTTGTAAACGCAATGTCTCATTCAGTTTATGTAATTCTTTTATCAAATTATCCTGAAAATTATCAACATAATCCTTATTCACAGCATCGTCTGCTTCTATGGGTAATTTAATTCCTCTAAGTCTTGACGATTTTAAATCAAACTCTCCGTTTTCTGTTTTTGTTAAAGCGTTATCATAAACGTCAAATAGTTCTGACAAACGCATTCTTTTATGAATATAGTGCCCGAATTTATCCACATTCATGTTGAAAGTGTACTTTATTCGAAGGTTAGTAGTGTAATGAAAAAACATCCATCATCAGCAAACATTTATTTACTTATTTATAATTTTACTTTCACGCAATTCTTCAATAATTGATATAATTTCATTGTCTAATCCAGTATTGCCAGCATCTCGAGACGCAATTAATAATTTCAACCTCTCCACCAATTCATTTGGATCATCCCAATACACATAATCTATGTTTGTTTTCCATGTTTTCATTAAAGGTAGACCTTTTCCTTTGTGTTGTGTTTGAAGTTTAAATAGGGGTTTTACAATTTGTAAATATTTTTGTCCTTTATTACTCTTTATTGGTTTACTTGGATCACAGTCCCGTCGATGTGCATTGGTGTCAAGTAACATTGATTTATAATTTTGCATATCATTGTCTGTGACTAAACTTAAATCAACGTCTTTTTTTAGCAGCAACTGTTTTATACCTGGTGTACTATGATATTTGCGTCCAGCTACTGTGATATAATCATCACCAATTGCTACGCTAGCTGAACCTAACATTAATTTTCCGTTTTCTATTCTGACGCCAAATGGAATATCTTCTAATGCTTCTGATGATACTGACCAGGATGATGTATCGCGGTCTGATTTGCTTTCTTCTATTGATTGATATGAATAATCACTTTCGGTGTCAGATTGAGATTCGTCTGGATCGATGACTTTTCCAGTGTTAATTTTAGGGGTAACATTTTCTTCAATAATGCTTTTTATGGATGGTGTTTTACTTTTTTCGTCGTCTATAGTAGGAAGGAGAGAATGATTATTTGCGTTTGCAATTAAGTTGAGAGGTTTAGTCACAGGCTTGAAAACTGTCTCCAATGCTTGCTTATTATCGATGTCAATATTCCTCATAATTTTTACTTTTTTCTTTACAGCTGCTGCAGCCTTCACAATTTTTCTTTTCATTGATTGTTCCATAATGACAGCAAGATAGTGATCGATTGAGCGTCGTATAAAGAATAACGATTTCATAAAAGTAATTTATTTAAATATTTTTTGTTTCAATCAAACACCACAAAAGTGTCAAATTTATTTCTGTAACATCCTTTATTTTTAGAACAATCTTTATTAATTACAACATAATTAAAGGGTTCTTTCCAAATTTCTGAACACATTTCGCGGAATTCAGTCCATGTCATATCTGTGTTAACATGCTCCTCATAAACGTGTTTTAAATTTATTTCGTCTTGCTTAAAAAGGATAATCAAGTTCGCATTGTCTCTAACTAACTGTTTAGGAATTTTACTATACGTTTGGTTCAGATAAAAAGCATCAATATTTTTGTGTCTTCCCATCGCAAAGTAATCACGCATATTATTTTGATTTTCACAAGCAACATCATCAAAAATAATAATTGAATTTGGTTTTGCGTCCTGAACCCTTAATACTTCCTCATTTCCCTGATATTTATGAAGCGAAATAACAGGTATAAGATTTAAAACATTTTCTAAAAATATGTACTTCGGTTGTTGTAAAGTTTTCGAATAAATATAAACATTTTGAAATCTCAATCCATTTTCATGTAAAAGGAGACCAATTAACAAATTTGTTTTTCCACAATTGGAGGGCCCGCATATGATGCATCGTATTGAATTAGGCAATAATTCGCCATGACGAGAATCAGCCTTACAAACTTCCTCACAGATTGTGTTAAAACTCAGCGATTGTGGTTGTTTTACAAATTTCATGATTTGAGTGGACGGTAGTTTGATTGATAATGAGTAATTATACTCATCACATTAACATTTATTAGCGTATGTAGTAAGTAGACTGAATATCTCATCCATCGACAACGCGGTATAACGCTTTACTACCAGAAACAGTGTCAGGCATTCTGTTCCACGTGGAGGAGGCGTATAGAAGAGTGAAACAGTGGAAAAAATGTACCTATAAGCCCTAATTACCAGAAATCTTATTGGGCATTCTGCCCCACGACGCGAAGGCAGACGCCTGAGCGAACAAGTGGGGCAGAATGCCCAATACTATACTACTTATCTCACATGCACTACCTATAAAAAAGGCTTGCATTTTAAAAACCTTAACCATAACTTGTTCGTCTTCCTTGTAGTAACCTGTTTATGATAAAATTATAATTTAAATGAGGACACAATTTTCGATTTTGCAATTATAATTTTGTATCATAAAAACTAATTGTTTTTATGAAGTATATTTACCCATTTTTTATAATGTAGCTGACCACACAGCGATAGCCGCTCCTGTACCATATCTGTATAATTAGTCTAATTATCACTTCAAGGCTCTATGTAAATAAAGTACCTTGTTGAGATTGTAAAAATGTTGAGAGTATAAAAACCAGTCACTTCATAGTGAGTAAGTTATCATTTTGTATGCCTGCTAGTACACTACGTACCCAATGTTGTCCATAAAAGTTTTTTTTGTAATAACTATGCTTTTTATTATTTTATATGTTATAGAAGAGAGTCTGAAAACTTTGCCCCACCCTGGACCAAAACAACGCCGATGTAACTTATTACTAGTTAAAATTTAGGGATCTTGAAGTACGACCACTTATGTGTCGTATTCAACAGGTACATTATTTTTAGGTCCTGAAAGAAGCGGCAAGGATTCTTATCTGCTCATAGCGAACCACAGGATATTTTTGAACAGTCTAATCTCGAAGAAATGTTGTCTTTAAATAGAATTGCTAATTTTGTTAAAATGTGTGTAATGCTAATTGAACTGAATTAAGTTATTTCAGGATACCAATCCTACAACTATATTGACTAAAATAAAACAAAACAAACAGGTGAATCGAAGCGCAAAGTTACGAGTTCTGAATATTCATTCGGAAATTATAATTGCTTAAGCCTTATAGAGATCAGAAAGATGCAAAGGCCGCCCTTCTTCATTTCGCAAAACAAGCTTCTTATTTCAAATAGCGGACATTCAGCCGAGCACAGATAATAAATGTGGGCTACGATGGGCAGATAAGTCACAATTATTTCTGCCTTTACAGAGAAAATGGAGCCGTTTTAATTGGCTTAAATTATATTACCGTCGGCGCCATTTCACAAAGGCGCATTACTTGGTCTTTATTACTGAAAAATACAGTTTAATTTTGAATGAAACGTGTTTTGTCGCGAGATAGGTGATGTTGACGATAATTCGAGATGCGTGCAACGTGTTTACGCGTCTGTTACGACGGAAATGAGATGGTTTTATTATCTGCGGTGATATTAACGCACTGAAAGCGCGGTTTTCTATTTTGATATTCGAAGTGACAACTGGTGTTGGCGGGGTTTTGGTCTTGTTTTAATGTCGACATGAGAATCTACTCAACAGACTCAACTCGCCCGCTAAGCAGTAACACAATAGAAGGATATACAGTAGTCGCTCTTCATACAAACGGCCGAAAAGCGCGTTATCTACCCACATCCGAATACGCGTGCGATACGTGGGCAACAGCGGCCGCTGCGTGGCGATTGCCGACAGGCGAACGATCAGTTCGGCAGCTATCTTTTATAGGGTTCGCTATAGTATAGACGAATATAATATGAATGACGTGATAAAGAATTTAATGATGAATCTATGAATCTCGTCTGGAAATAATTGTACCTAATATTGTAATTTGTAATAATTGTAATTTGAATATTTGCGTCTAATTTGTCATTAAAACGTTATTGCTACTTGCTACTGTAACTTTGATTTCAATGTTATAAATTAACTAGCTGTTGCCCGCAGCTTCGCGCGCGGAAATTATGCTTATCATATTATTTATTATCCCTTACAAAAGAAAATTTAAAAACAGGTTCATTTATATTGAAGTGCATACTTATATTTAGGAATTTACATACTGAAACTTACGATACAATCACAGATTATTCCTCCGGGAGCGGGTTTGGAATAGTAAACAACATTAACTTTTTTTATTTTCCCTCTCCCTCTCCCTCTCCATCTCCCTCTCTCCCCTTGCCCTCTTCCTCTCCCGCTCCCTGTCCCTTTTCCTCTCCCGCTCCCTGTCTCACTCCCCTCGCTCTCCCTCTTCCTGTCCCACTCCCTCTCCCTTTCCCGCTCGAGGTCCTTCTCCCACCACATATCCTTCTCCCTCTCCCTTTCCCGCTCGAGGTCTTTCTCCCACTTCATATCCCTCTCCCTCTTCCTCTATCGCTCCCAGTCCCTCTCCCGTCCACACCCGCGCCCTCTCCCGATTTCTGTCCCGCTCCCACTCCCTCTCCCGCTCCCTGTCCCTCTCTATCTCCCTCTTCCGCTCCTTCTCCCTCTCCTGCTCCCTGTCCATTCTTAACTTAAAAAATGACGAAGTTGCTTACTAAGTTCATTCCTCTAAATTAACTCTTTAAGGGATGATTTTCCGAAAAAAATAAAATCAAAGTTAACTTTTGTTTATTACTATAAACTCACATAAAAAAATCATATATTTTATAACTCTAAAACTGGCGAAGTTGATTTGTATGTAGTTGACTACCAACCCCTATTATTAGGGGATGAATTTCGAGAAATCAGTGATACAGTTATTTTTTGTGTCTAACTATAAGCTTATATACAAATTTTCACCCTTCGTACTTCAAAACTGACGAAGTGTCCATACTAACTTTCGCACTCTTATTTAACCCTTTAGGGGATGACTTTCCAAAAAAAAACGTAATATGTACTTCCAAATTTTGTTTCTAATCTGGAGCTAATATATAAATTTTCATGTTTTTAACTTTAAAAATGACGAAGTTGCGTACTAAATGAAATCCTCTAAATTAACCCTTTAAGGGATGATTTTCCAAAAAACCGTGTTAAAATTAACTTTTGTTCATAACTATAAACTTACATAAAAATTATAAGTCTAAAACTGACGAAGTTGATTTATACGTAAATGGCTTCCTACCCTATTTTTAGGGGATGAATTTCGAGAAAACAGTGATACAGTTATTTTTTGTGTCTAACTATACATAATTTCACCCTTCTTACTTTAAAAATGACGAAGTTGCATACTAAATTAAATTCACTAAATAAACTCTTTAAGGGATGATTTTCCGAAAAAAAATGTTCAAGTTAACTTTTGTTTATTACTATAAACTTACATAAAAAATTTCATATTTATAACTCTAAAATTGGCGAAGTTGATTTGTATGTAGTTGACTATCAACCCCTGTTTTTAGGGGATGAATTTCGAGAAAACAGTGATACATTTATTTTTTGTGTCTAACTATAAGCTTATATACCAATTTTCGCCCTTCGTACTTCAAAACTGACGAAGTGTCCATACTAACTTTCGCACTCTTAATTAACCCTTTAGGGGATGATTTTCCAAAAAAACGTAATACTTACAAATTTTGTTTCTAGTCTGGAGCTAATATGTAAATTTTCATGTTTTTAACTTCATAAATGACGAAGTTGCCTACTAAGTTCAATTCAGTAGATTAACCCTTTAAGGGATGATTTTCCAAAAATATATGTTAAAGTTAACTTTTGTTTATTACTATAAACCTACATAAAAATTTTCAAATTTATAAATCTAAAACTAAGAAAGTTGGTTTGTATGAAAGTGTCTTCTAACCCTTATTTGTACCCCTTAGGGGATTAATTTCCAAAAATCCGTTCTTAGTGGACGTCTCCTTAGCATAAACTATCTCCCTGCCAAATTTCATCTTAATCGGTTCGGCAGTTTCTGAGATTTTTTGTTTAATCAGCGGTGTGTCGCTTTTCAATTTTATATATTTAGATTTAGCAATAGGTATAAAGTTTATAGAATCGGACAGTTGTACCTTTTTTATTTACCTTAACCTGCAAGAAGAACTTACCATACCCTAAGAGTCTCTGTCTCTAATACAATACTGAAGGCTTACGAACCTTCACAGTACTAATAAAAACACAACATAGATTTTTATGGAACACTTCCTTTTTATTCACAATGAATTGCATTTATTAAAATAGAAAATATAACATTTATAAATACAAAACTACAAAGAAACTCAAGTCGTTTTATAAAATTAAAATACTGTCGGCGGACAGCCCTAGCGCGCGGCGACGCGTAGGCAAGTTTTTCGAGAATCGGGCCGAGTCACGTTACTGTTTATATATGTGTACTGTGGCAGTAAGCAGACATCATTTGTTATTGCTATGGTAACTTTAATTTAATAATCCCAACATTCACTGGATGTTTACAGTCACTGCGATGATATTTTGTATGTTCACGAATGAAATATGGACTACTGTTTTTGATTATACAAACGTCATACACATAAGTATTCCTGATTTATGTTGATTATTTTTTGTGAATAATGACATTAATGGTGCTGAATTAAATTTGAAATAATTAAATGGGACATAAAAAATCGATAAAGTAAGTACATAATTAGGTACATACTCGTATATCTAAAATCTAACGAATTAGCCCGAATCATCAACGAGCATCTCTAGTCCCTCAAACCAATTTGTTTCACAACATGATATTCTACAACCTTACAAAGTTCTAAAAACATCATAGTTTATTTATTCCAACAGTATAGAAAATCTGAGTATAGAATAGACTGATGTAATGAACAATACGAATGGGCGTGGGCCGTGGGTCGAGCAATATTACCAACTGAATGAACTTCCGATTCAAACTATGAATATATGGCATCGTGGATCAAATAACAGACGAGAAGGGAATTTTTGGCTATCGCCACAATTTTATGATTTATCGTTCTTGTTAAGAGTTAGTTCTGTAACTTATTCTTTTCATATTTGCTTCTTGAATCTTTTAAAGTTTATTTCCAACAATAGCATTGATGCACTGATACACATTTATCAAGTATTTGAATGGCGAAAGAAATAAGAAAACATCATGCTGAATATCTACAATATTCTAACGACCCCATGAACGTTAGATAAAAAGAAGTTAGTTTATCAGCCAATCAACCAATGAGAAATACCAAATGACTTCTGATTTAAGTTAACCATTTTTATTCCTTTCTTTTCCTTTTGATTTGAAATCATAAAATTATCAGATCATATCGAGATAAAATTAAATATAGATTCTAAGCTTTTAAACAATGCAATACATTATTCTTGGCCCTCCTTCATATAGAACAGGATACAGTCGAGGACTTAACAAGTGACCAGTCGATACAACCAGCAATTAATTCAACAACATTTACCGACAGATGCAATGTAGAGATATGAAAACTAAATCGTGACTGTTCGTGAGTAGCGGCATTTGTCATTTCATGCTGACAACATAAGATGTTGTCTCGCGAAAGAGGACGTTTATTCTTTTTGCAATAATTTGTATACGTCGTTATTTAATGCATCCAGCATAAGATGAATTGTGTTAAAAAGCAAACGGTATTTGATTAAACAAAAGTACTCACCCAAATCAGAGGTAGAATTAGGATTACCTATATTGGTTCCAGAAATCTTAGAATTGGCTGACTAAACCGATATGGCCTCAAAGGTGGTCTGTTCACGCCACAGACGCATTATGATATGATGTGTTTTAGTGGCATCACATAAGGGAAATCTATACTATGTCATCCAAAAACGGTAAGTTTCTATTCCTGTATTGACAACTGAACGATTGGTGCACAAAAGTAAACAAGTTGCAATGAAATAGATTTCGTCAGCGTTGTCAGCATGACCTCGTGTAACTCAATTAATATTAGATCGAATCAATGTCACGCAACTAATCTGCTTACCAATGTTGACGATTCCACTCAAATGGGTCAGCGTGGCACTGCTGTAAGCACCGTTAAATAACACTAATCACGTTGTAATATGCGTCTCCGTTAATGGCAAGTAAGATTGTATCAGTGTAGAATTAAATACAGGTATGATTGCAGGTCAAGTTAAATTGGATGAAGAATTAATGCGATCACTTGCTTAAATTGCGGTGTGGTTGTGACACGTATTAACATTAAACAAAGTAATAATTATTATTAGATAACTATTGATATCGATAATATCGATAGAGTTTACTTTCAGTGAGTAAATAATATAAAACAGGCAAAATACCAGATTAACAGCAAGTCTAATCTTATGACGTCAACAAGCGACCCTAGTTATAACTTCAAACTTCAAAGTCAAACCGAAGGGGAAACGTTAATATGCTATATTATAAGCTACTGATGTTGCAGAGGTGTTAGTTTGAAGTAACTCAAGTATACAAGTTCTGAAGACTCGTTATTTCTGATCGTAGCTCAGCTCAGTGAACGGCTAATTAGGCGAATGTAAAATATGGGGAACGGTTTCTCGTGTTTTATCACAAGTCGTATGTTAATTTGTGTTATATTTCACTCTCATTACCTTCTGCGCGCGTCAAATTATTATATTTCGTTTTAGTTATACTTAACTGTCAAAGGAGATGCTAATTTGAAAGCATTTGCTTCGGAGTAATTATTTTCTTCAAGACTTTTATTACACCTTCATACGTAGTGCATCTGCTTCTACGCTTACTTCTAGAAATTAGTGCAAAAGAAAATAAATGTAAACAACATTTAAACGAAGATTTAATCCCTCATTTAATAAATAAAAAAGGTAATAATACATATAATGCAAGTACTAGTAAGTGACAAGGGAACCACACGCAATTGAGGAACTCGCAATCTCGGAGTGTTTCCGGTGGTTGTTCATATTGGTTTGCGGATGCGGGATCATTGTTTGACAGTACACAGCATAACCGATGACGCGGCATTTAATGAGATTGCATTTGAAATAAGCACGATGGCCATTATCATTGCACTGAAATGCAACTTACTTCTAATCTAATCTACGAGTACTTAATAGCGCCAGCAGTCTGTTCGTTTAGGGCAACAGTCCTCTAATTGGGCTGATCTTGCAGCTGGCGTGCCACAAGGCGGCATACTATCTCCGTTAATGTTTTCGATATTTATTAACTCTGTCACGTCTGTTCTCGACTGTTCGTACCATCTGTATGCCGACGATCTGCAAATTTACATCCAAGCTGAACCCCATAACCTTAATGGTGCAATTGATATCATTAACACTAATCTCTCCAAATTACACGACTGGTCTCTGCGGTATGGAGTTTCTGTAAACCCAGTGAAGTGTCACGCTATACTCGTGGGTAGCTCTAGATTATTAGCCGGGATCGACCAAGGTTCTCTTCCAGCGATCCGTTTCAACGGAAAGCAAATACTGTTAAGTGAAACGGTAAAAAATCTCGGGCTTTACATCGACAACTCTTTAAAATGGGGTGCTCAAATCGTAGAAACCTGTCGCAAAGTTAATGCTACTCTGCGCTCCCTTTATCGCCTTAAAAATTTTCTACCAGTAAAAACTAAACTATTGCTGGTTAATACGCTTGTATTACCCATAATTGATTACGGTGATGTGTGTTACCCGGACCTGACCGAAGAACTTCTCAACAAATTAGAGCGCCTCCTCAACAACTGCATTCGCTTCATCTTCGGCCTTAGAAAATATGATCATGTTTCCCAATTTCGCCGTCAACTAAAATGGCTCACTATTCGTCAGAGGCGTAACTCTAGAATTCTGCTATTACTATTCTCCATCTTAAACGATCCTAATTCTCCTCAGTATCTCAAGGATAACTTCCAGTATCTATACACTACTCATGATAGGATGCTTCGGTCGTGTTCTAATCTCACAGTCCATATTCCACCACATAATAGCGGTTTTTTCCACTACTCATTCACTGTGCAAGCAATATTACTCTGGAACTCCTTGCCTGTGGAGCTAAGGAAGGCTCCCAGCAGGTTCTCCTTTAAAAAACGTCTTCGTGAGCATTTATTAAATTCGATTACTGACTGATTTCGTCTCATTTCATTTACAGCATTGTGTGCAAAGTATATATACATGGATATATGTATGTGATTTGTATGTATGTATATATGTATGTATGTATGTATGTATATATATATATATGTATATATTATAGATATTTATATTTTTGTATTATTAATTTATGTACTATTAGTGGTATAATATTTATCATACGTACATTTTTACTATACATTATTTTGTCCTTTTTTTCTGATAATCATGATTTAATACCTACTATCAGCTTTTTCCACATTCACCCAGGGTTGACTGGTGGACAATGCCATTAGGCATTAAGTTTTGCCCTTTGTTACTCTTTTTAAGAGGTGACATAAATTTAAATAAATAAATAAATAAATAAATGCAAACCTTAATGGTAACTGTTACTGACAGACAGACAACGGACAATCTAAGCCAATGCCAAATGAACCTCGGAGCATAAATTTTGAACAGAGGGTTTTATAAAGGATTTTTTTTCTTTGCAAATCCCGCGATTTTAAAGCAAGCACTATGACTTTTTGATTTGGATATTTTTTATAAATAAGTAAGATTGTTAATGATTTCTTACTCACATTAACATTTCCATTAACATAATCTACAATATGAAGGAATTATCTATGAAAGAAAAGAAGTCACTCGTAGAATCCAACTCGGATGGGCTGCGTTCGGGAAACTACGTCATATCTTGTCGTCCAAAAAGTTACCTCAGTGCCTGAAGTCGAAGGTGTTCGAGCAGTGTGTGTTGCCAGTGATGACATACGGATCCGAGACGTGGTGCTTCACTATTGGCCTTATGCATAAGCTTAGAGTCGCCCAGCGGGCTATGGAACGAGCTATGCTCGGTATTTCTCTACGCGATCGAATCAGAAATGATGAAATCCGTAGACGAACGAGGGTGACCGACATAGCTCAGAGAATCAGCAGGCTGAAGTGGCAATGGGCTGGCCACATAGTTCGAAGGACCGATAACCGTTGGGGAAGAAAGGTCCTCGAATGGAGACCACGCCTCGGTAAAAGGAGCACAGGACGCCCCCCGACCAGGTGGACCGACGACCTGAAGAAGACAGCGGGTGTCCGCTGGATTCAGAAGGCTCAGGACCGGTCTGAGTGGCGTAGATTAGGGGAGGCCTATGTCCAGCAGTGGACCTCAAAAGGCTGATGGATGGATGGATGGATGGATCTATGAAAATTAATACACTGCTCGAACTAAACGTTTAAATGCATGTGTTAAAGCATATATGCATCAACTAATATTCGCTCGTCTCAGGTAGCCTATAGGGATGTGATTACATCGTTATCTAACGCAATATCACTAATATCGGCGCTGCGATGGCCGTCTAGACGGGCATTACGGCGGCATAATGTATGGCCTCTAATAACAAAGTCTAGCGTGCCGCAAGGGACATCTCTCGTACCTTTTATTTTTATACCCCATATGTAAGCACGTATATTAATGTTTTATCGTAAGTCATGTCCACGATCAAGCTTGTAGTTATGAATTTAATATTGAAGTTAAAAGCGGTGTAGGATTAGTGCGATAAATGGTCATCACACCTTATGTTACTGCTATACAGTTAAGTAATAAAATCCTAGTCTCTTTAACATGAGATAAAGAATGTAAGGCTAAATAATAGTAAGTTGTTTGCACGTAACTTTAGCGTTTATTATTTATTTTCCCTCTAACTTAACAATTTTACAAAATATTTAGCATACACATCTTAATCGTCTTAGGCCCCAACTCAGTCACTAACGGTTACTTGAATCGCTCCTTAGTACAGAATTTGAATAGTGATTCTTTACTAAGGAGCGATTAAAGTAACCATTAGCGACTCTGAGTTGGGGCGTTAATCGTCTTTTTATAGTAAACATTTTCCACATTTTTTTCAGTCTGTTTTCATGTCTAAATAAATATTATTTGGAAGCTCCAACAGACATGAGACAGACCAATTTCTCTAAATATATGACACCTTTAATGCATATAGTAATAAAAGAGCATTTCCTCGTATACTGCCACACCTACGAGCACCACCCAGACTGCAGCCGTCATAAACTCGCCCACTAAAACCGTGTTGTCATAAACAGGGGTAAACGAGCCTCTCAGACGGTCGTACGGATAGCAATAACGGGTGAAACACTTTAGATATCACCTTTATTATCTATTCCGTGCTGGATATGAATAATAATCAACTAAGTTTAAGGTGATTTTATAATTTATTATCTAACATTAAGTGTTTGGACAATGGTTTTGTAAAAAAAATCTTATCCGTCTTACAACTCTTTCTATAATATAAATTGCTACTCGAATCAAACTGGCTTCATTATTTTATTTAATTGTTAAATTGGGAGCAACTAACTCCTTTAACGACACAGCTACTTCAGTAGATGGCGTTGTTAAGCAATTCTAATATACAGAGCAAAGCTCGGTCATTCGGGTACTATGATGATTCATTAAGATCGACCAGCCAATTATAATAAAATTTTAAACGTATAGATAATAAATAATATTAATAATCCAATATTACATTTTTAGCGCCACGCTCACAGACACAAAAAAATTAACCTAAAATAGGGGTAGTATTGAGTAGATCAATCTAATTTTTCCATACAAGTCATCGGAGTCTATGTGTGCGTTACTTGGCTGTTCGTGGAGTTATACTTCTGTCTGTGTATTTTGTGGCGGCGCGTGCGCAGCGAGAAAGTGCGTAATGAAATTCGGCGCGTGCCGGAAAGCGGAACCGATTACGTCACACGCCCGTCTGTAACTCGGCTAGCGGGCTACACGGAATTAGGGAACACGATGCTTGAGTGATGACTGACAACATATTTTGAACCATTTTGTAACGAAACTAAGTGTAGTTCTAATCGACAACATTCGAAATGTAACACTTTTTATTTATGTAAATCACCGATCGACGAGCAGAGAAGAAAGAAGAGGGAAGAAAGAGGAGAGAAGAAAGAAAAAATCTCATTCCTAAAGTTGTAAAGGGCCCTACTCACTACATGGATTAAAGAATCGTCAAATTAGAACCCAATTATCATCAGTAAACCATCGATCGGTCAAACGAGATGTCAACAGCTGATTAGATGTTAACGTCGGTGATTTATGACATCATTGTCTTCGGTATGGAGCTGATTACGTCAGTGACCATCTGCTGAACGACACTACAAGTAGGCCAGTGCAACTTAAACTAACGACGAGGGCTTAAGTTTAAGAGCACATGTCATTAGTTATGTAAACTAGATGCGAAACTGTAAGATGCAAGACTGAACTATGAAATTAACGCTCATAAAGATGATCATTCATTTTTTTAGTAAAATGCCGACAATCGTGCTACTTGATGGTAAGTGGTTATCGCTATGCCTCCGCACCATGAAGTGTGTGGAGAGAAAGATAATGAGAGAGATATTCAGATATCAGGTAAAGCGCTTATTAGAATTAGAAAATCGTAGAATTATTCATAGTACCTACTCCGTAGAAGTAGAAATATTGATTTAAGATGCGAGTTTAAAAAAAATTAATCACTCAATTATCGCTATTATCAAGAGTCTTCCACATTAAAAATGCGTGAAAATCAGCTACTAATGAGTCCTTAAAACTCAAAAACCCTAAATAATAGTCTCCAAGGGGCCGATGCTATTCACAACCCTTTCGGTACTCTTTACAAACCTCCCCTATTCTCACCCTACATCTACCTTGAAAGAGATGTATGTGGGCACGTGGTTAAAAAAAGCCCTAATTCAGACAAGAATCCATTATTTAACGGGGTTTATGAACTGTTTTTTTTATAAGAACCATATTCATTAATGCCGGCTATCAAAAACATGAACGATATGATTGTAAGTAGTAATAGTAGTAGTAGACGTTCTTAGGCTTATTGCTATAGGCACTTAAGCTTTATAGTTAATGTCATAAACCCTCAAATTAGAAGCGCTTCATTCTCTTAAAATAACAGAAGCACTATCGTAACTTAATTATGAAAATAGAGAGAAACTAAGGAATCCAGTAATTCATCCGACACGCATAACTGCTAATCTATGACAAAAAGTAAAGCCACAAAGACACTAGACGCATAATCAAATGATTTCCATACCTCATACATAACGCATAACATTATGCGTCCGACCGTGACTGTTATTATAATGAGGTGGTCGTAATAACGGTAATAGAATTAGTCGCGTGTCACCTTTGTCACAGAGTGCGTGACCCGGTGTGACGGTCACTTGTGTTACTAGAAAATCAACTAAGGAATCCTGACAAAAATCTCGATTTCTAATTGAGTCTTGGCATTTCAGAATGTTACTTGTTAATTAATAATTCAGATTATTCTAAGTAATATCGATAGCAAATGAAACGATAAAATTGTGTGTTACGAAGCCTTTCTTTTTATATCTAAAAAGATGTTTAGAATTTTAGATATAAAATACTTATGATGTAAATTATTTAGAAAAGCTTTGTATTCAAATTACGCGTTTTCAATTACCGGCCATTAGTGACATATGGATATCTACGACTTTCTAATGTACTAAATTAAATATAACTTGTGAAGGCCATATGATAAGTCAATAACTATCACTTTCAAACGAAATTAAATAATGCTTTTACGTGTCCCAACTCCCAACGCTTCATATTTCTAGCAATTCACCTGTATACTCAATTATTGCGGTTTGTCACACATCTACATTGCTATTTACCATCAGGTAGGATTATAGTAAGGTATGCATTAATATAAGTATATAAGTTTCCAATTATTTCCCTATAAACCCATGATTATAATGACCCATGATTATAACCCGACTTCCAATGCCATGATGCACTCAACTGTTCAACGAACGAAGTAAAAAATATATTTTATTATTTATTTATCTGAAACTCATGTATGGTAGGGGTTGCCTGTTGAGATAACACGCTTCTCTAAATATCAATTAATTAAAATAGTACACATTGTATATCGGCGAGATCATCGTATTTAGCTGCACGTACCTATATTCAGTTTAAAGAGGAAACCTGTGTAAACATACGTCAGCGTTCGCAGCAAGTCGTTATTAAAATTTGAATAATTTGCAAGTGAAATAACGTACAAATAGGTATATTTATCTACCATAAAGTTATTTTAATTTTTTGCCAAAACGGCCAGTACAGTAAGTAAGTTAGAAAGTATAACTTTCCTTTTTTTTCATGATCCTTTACACTATAAAAAATTAATATTATTTCTTTCTGCACCCGAAAATACCGCCATTAATTTTAACAGACATTATTTCAATTATATGTTGTTTTTAGGTCCGTGTGTGTGATAAAGTTAATTAAATTAAAGAATACAAACAGGTTCTTAACGGCTTTTCTTCTCCTTCAAGACAAAGCACCCTTCCGAAAAGCTGGTGATACCAATATGAATAAAAGATTTTGATTTATAGGTATAAATGTTACCACATCAAGCATTTTATTTAGTTCATTGCCAATGAATCAGTTAAACGAAAATGTGTAAAAAATTTGCAAAGCATACTAAGTATTTAATATTCAGAATCGATTAGTACCGGATAGCTGTTAATATGAAGGTTAATCAAATAAATCGTCAACCGATTAATTTACAATGTCGCGCTTCTTCTGTACAACGACCTTGCAACTCACAGAATCCGTGGTGAATTGGTGACTGCCTGAGGAGCGGACAGTCGATTCTATTGTGTCAAGTCATGTTTTCCAACGTATACAGGCGAGGCCATCATAGCGATATTTTTCCAACAAAATTTTACATAAACTTTAACACTGTCCACCATGGGCGTAGCCAGGTTTTAGTTTCGGGGGGGGTTCAAGTTTCGGGGGGGGGGGGGGGGGGGAAGGTTCAAGAAAATACAACGACTAAAAGTACATAAAATAACCCTAAAGAAAATTGAGACTTTATTTTTTCTCACGACGCCGTCTATTATTAGTTTAGTCAAAAAGTTCAAAAACATGTTTAATAGAAATAAATCTCCTAAAAATATCATCATTCGATTCGGAATGACGTCTAGAAAAATGTTTTTTAAGGGTTTATTAGCACATAAAAATGTCAGTCCTTAACATTTCCGGGGGGGTTTGAACCCCCGAAACCCCCCCCCTGGCTACGCCCATGCTGTCCACTACATACTACTACTGTCCATCGACACTGTCCATATCATTGCCTAAAGTAGGTACCTCATTATAAATTGCGATCCCTCTGGCGTTCATTCCAAAGTATACATGTACTGCTTGTTCAATGCACAGTATACGAGTAGGTAGATAGTACCGTTTTACGTACAAAGGCAATATAACAAGCGCACCTCCAGGCCTCGTCTCCCCTCGCGAGGGTAACCTGCCGTGCAGCCGTGGCACCGGTGGCAGACGTGGGACAAAGGACCATCATTTCTGCAAAGACAATTATCTTTACAAGACACGAGTACGTCAGCTTATATCAGCGCTGTGTAGCTGATGTACGGATCTTTTACTTACTTTTTTCTTTGTGTGGTTTTCCAGCGCTTTATGTATGGAAAATTTCAAACGGAATAGCGAAAGATACGTTTTGTCTCAGTGATGATTATGATAGAAACAAAACTGTTTATTTCAACCATTCATATTTCAAAATGGATCAAATTTTAAGAAATAGGTAGGTACAGCTTTGAGGTAAATTACCATATGCATAATGCGTATGGGTTGTTGTAAACTCGTCACAAAGTAAATTTGTCACGAAGAAAAGTATGTGCAAAGCCACAATTCTTATTGATTACTTACTGAAAAGAAATGTGATCATTTTATAGACAATTATTATTTTCTCATCAGACACAAACGTCATTTACCTGATATACTTATTAAGATAAAAATACAGAACAACAGATCCCTTTCACAACTTATCCCCATTCGAATTGACAAACACTATGGTCGGCCATACAAAAAAATGTATCGAATAATTCTTCGATAACAGACAACTGAATGCGCTGTCGAATATAACAACAATAGCAATAGAAAATAACAATATTAGCAGTTGTACAATTTTAGAAATACGTGATTATTACGTTACTTAAAAAGATAACATTTGTAGGTTACCTTAGCTTAACCGTTCCAAGTTCCAATGCTTTGTTTAACCAAGATATTGGCTGTTGCTGTCAAAAGAGTATGTGCAATCGGCCCTAAGAAGTAAAAATTACAATGGTTCTTGATAAGTGGATTTGAAAAAGTGGAATTGTGGAGCAGGTAATATCTTTGTTTCAACATAATTCGTGTCTTTCAGCAATCTTAGTTACGAGTAGGTATTCAAAAAAATACTTGAGTGTAGTGTAGTGAGATGAAAAGAAATAAAGGAGAGACTCGAGACTTGCAGTGCTATACGAATTATTGAAGCGACTCAGTAGATACATTTTTTATGGAAATAGTCGGCAAAGGAGTTGAAGATCCACATAATGGTAAGTGGCTATCGTCGCCCATGGACATCAGCCACACCAAAGACATTAGTGGTGCGTTGCCGGCAAGATGGAGAGAATTATAAATATGAATTACTTAGAACATTTATTTGAAATAGGTACCTACTCAAGGTAGTTAAACTTATGGGCGAGTGAAAACTTCGCTAAACACAATAACATATTTCTGACACACAATAATATGTTAATAACAGTAATATTTTATAACAATCACATCAATTAAATTAGCATACACTATACTTTACCTACCACCTACAACATTGAGCTGTTGTTTATCTACGACACAGTGGCGCCACCTGATTTGCTAAATGGAAACCGTTAACTACTACAGTCGATAACGCGATCGCAATACCATAATACTAAAGCCATTTATAACTCACACGTAGCCATTAAATATTCAAATAAGGGACAAGCCAAAATATGAGCTCATAAGTCATAAACCGTGCAAAGATCCCTTGTGCATAGGCCGTGTTATAATGCTACTGTACTACGCATGACTCAGTAAAGTCGGTTGGAAACGTATTTGAAGAATATTGTAACAACTAAAATCTAATTTTCCTTCCTCGACCGGCAACGCATCGGTGTTTTATGTCCAGGAACGACGGTGACGGATGGACGATAAAAAAATCTCAGTTAAACGAGAAATTATTGCTACTGATTACTTACAGCAAAGTCCGAGGTAAAACAATTAAACGTTTCTATTTTGGAGCTTGTCTGTACCTCAATTAGCACCAGTTTGGCACTTTTATAAAGCGGCTGGAAAAAAAAGATTAAAATGTGTGCATTTCACACGTGGTAGAAGAGAAACCTTCAAAATTTTTGTTTTCAAGATAATGAGACGAATGTAAAATTTTGGGAAGATGATAAATGTAGGTTTCACTAATCTACTTCACTCCGCTCCGCTCTGCCCCACTCCGCTCCGCCCCGCTCCGCTCCGTTCCCCTACCCCTCACTCCCCTACCCTACCCCTGTACAATTCTAAAGTGAGATAGGAAGCATCCTATCTCACTTTAGAATTTATGTGTTTGTCTCTTTTTACTGGACAGTTTCGTTTCATAAAATTTCAAGTCACCCCCGTACTAAAGAAGTTTTCACTTCAAAATGGTCCTTAGAAACCATCTTAGTAGGGTTGCATCAATTGGTCACACAGTAGGGCTGTCAAACAATAAAGATCAGACAACATATTGTCACAGATTATGTTCACTTTCTCACGATATGTGTCACTATGTCACAACACGCCTTGTCTTGGCCTGATGTAACTGTGACAATCGCAATGTAAAAATATCCCATGTGCCGTGAACCTTAGAGTAGGCTTGCATTCAAATGATCCAAGACCAAAACGGCTCACACTAAAAGATAAGCGGATAGCCCACCATTTATTCAGGGCGCGCGTAGAAAGCCACCCATTATGTAAATACAATTTCGAACTCTGTGCCCTAGTAATAAGTTTTAAACTAATTCGGGGACAGTTCCGTAACGTAATCCAATTCAGTTTTTGAGATTACGCTGCGCCCACGCTGGTTACGTAAAGATGTCCCTTTTAGGAATGAAATGGCATTTCTAACGTTATGCTCGCTAATTGGTACAGAAGCCTGAAGCAGATACCTTTCACATAATTAATCGTCAATGTCGCTTCATGTGTCCATTTTGACACATAGAACAGGTTATAAGCGGTACTTATGATATTAGATAATGGCATTTGTTCATAATTTGCTCATGTAATTATTTACTCGGTAAATAATTAGTATGAGTATTTTTAGTAACTTATTGTTACATTAATTGATTGATGAATTACATTAAAGTTCATACATTCAGACCTCCGCACTTAAAATCCATAACTTTTCAGTGGCAAAATACGCATCAGAAAATAATTTGTCAGAAAATAAAAAAGACATAATTTACTTCGAAATAAGTCAAAGCGTGACACAGTCGTCAATTTTGAACACAAACTAATAATTAGGCAATCTGTAAATAAGCTAGTTAAGCTGCAAACATATTATCGGACGCGACTGACCGGACGCGGCTGAAGGATGTGACGTAATGGTATCTAGATAATGAATGTACACTGAGCTGTGCAAACTATCGGAGATAAGACGCGGACGTGACCTTGAGTCACCTTGAGGCGTTCTGACGTCCGAGAGCTATCTGGCGCGCTGGATGTTTTTGTCAGCCGAAAACGTCCGCGGACGGTATTTCATAGAGTATGCACGGGGTGCGGAACGCGTCCATGCGTCAGAAGGCATTAGTACTCTGTGTCAGAAGGAAGAATGTACGCTTCTATTAAAAATGGACGAACGAATTATTGAGTATGTTCGCAACAGGGAATTACCATATAATTATAAATTAAAGGATAGCAAATATTTTTCAAAAAACAAGAGGTTTGAGAGGAAATAGCTAAAATATCCTTTATTTATTTATGTCATGGACCCAAACGCTTCTCTTTATTTTCTTTTTGGGTGGACAACATAAAGCAGCCGCCGCTAATTCAAGAAAATCGCCCTCACTTTCACTACTCGACATGTTTCTTCGTCTACAGTACTTTATGGAATAGGCGTGATAGTACTCTGTGGAACAGGCGTTGGAACGCTTCCGGAAGCCACGTCTCAAAGACTGTGCACACTATCAGCCACGGCTGTCAGCCGCGTCCGGTCAGTCGCGTCCGATAATATGTTCGCAGCTTTACGGTTTACAATATCACTATGTCCAGCTACACCGACTATTCGTCACGTGTTTACGCCGTCATAGTATCGTATTGCTATGAATATTATTATGATAAACGGCTATATTATCATAATTGAGCCAACTAGCGGATCGTTTCTAATGCCCGTCTCGGGGCTATGGGAAAGCGACTCGCGTCTACAATGCTGCACTCTCTGATGACATTATATAAATATACTGGATAGGCTGTGTTCTATCAATTGACAGTTTAATCCGTATGATTCGATGTGATGTGAAATTAGCGTAGCGGTTCAAAATGCACCAACATTATTATTCTTGAATTCGCAACAATAGATGTAACGTAAAAGATCGTTACATTATTTTTGTCCGTACTGTACGACTCACCGCGCGGGTGGAGACGCGAGGGGGAAGGGACGAGCGACTCGGGCGCAGTCCAGCCGCACGACAGCCAGTCGCGGTCTAGCCCATACAAGGCGAGCCCGCGTCACTTTGCGCACGCTCTGTCCGTTGGCGTTAGTTCGAATTTTAAAATTTTGATCGGCATTAAGCCTTTAAACATAGTTATTAATTTGTGTGACCGTGTTCCCGCTTTAGGGAGCTTGGTTCTTCCTTGAAAATCTTCCGCCGCTGTCCGCTGCACTTGGGTGCTACCAGTGCACGGCCCACTGACGCTGGCAACTGCTTCCTCCCGGCGCGCGCTAGTGTCGAGGAGCAACATCGGGGATCGACGAGCCGTGCAATTCCTGACTACATCTCCGTACTCTGGGGCTGTCTACCATCCGTCGGCCGTAAACACAAGGAGAGTATTACGCTGCGAATCGGAAACAAAGAGGCCGTTACACCCACGACCCAATACAAATGTATGTGCCGCCGCTGAGCTGGTTTAGTGTGACTTTTTATTAATATAGATTTTTTTTTGTTGCACTAACGGTTTTCTTATTTGTCTCACAACACTGCCAGCTAAGCCCGCGAGGGAACGCGGCACATTGGCGCCCTTTTACGTGGTAAAATTTGTTTCCGTTTCGTAGTAAGTAGTTAGTTTTTGTACGTGTGTGTTTTTTTGTAAAACGTTTTTTTTTTTTCCTTTTGGTTTGCAGCAACTGAGGTGAAAACAATATTTTCCTTATTTCTCGTGAACATATTTTCTATTTATTTGTAATCAATTGTGTATGTGAACATAGTTTAGTTTTTTTATTGTAGTAGGTACAGTCTGGAACATAAATTTGTTACACTGTTCCAAAAATTTTTTTTTTCTTGTAAAGGTGTTTTCACACCAGTTGCATTTTTTTGTTTGCTTTGTTTTTTTGTTTTGTCTTGTGTTTTAGTTTTTATTTTAGTTTTGTTTTGTTTTATTTTCAGTAGTTTAGTAGTTCATAAACCAGAACGTTCTGTTAAAGTTTATTGTAACAGAACGGAGTAATTTTTCATTTTAAATTAATTAACCCTGTTTTTGTGTGCCATTTAAAATACCTATCGGTTATAGTTTTTTTTTTTTTTGTAAAATGTCGTTCACAATTAAATATCTTTCTTTAAATAAAAGTGAGTTAGAGTACGAAGTAGCCGTTAGAGGTGATACTCCGGCTAGTACTGTAGCGGAATTAAGAAAGCAAATTAGTAAATTATGCCAACTGTTTCCGTCAGAATACATTTTATGCTCGCATCTCGACTCGGTTGAGGACTTATCTGCTTGTGCTGAACTGTTGGATAAGATCGATTCTACCTTAGAGACAGAGGTTGTAGATAAAAATTATTTAGGCCGAATCGAAAATATTTTTAATCATTTATATCATAGGCTCAATCGTATTGAAGCGGATAAACATTCTGTGGCTAATCATCTTCAGTGCAGTACAAAATTTAAAGAGCTTTATGAAAAACTCTTAGACCTGAAGTGTAAGAGTGTAGACCCCCTTTCTGTCGCCGGTTCTAGCTCAGAACAGCAGGCCACACTTGCACCGCTACATGTCTCAGTTACATGTGACGGCAGCAATAGGACGCCTTCCGAGTTAGGTAGGATTAAGTTTGATGGTAAGTCGTGTGTGCGTTCCTTCATTCAACGAGCCAAGGAATTTAACGAAGCACGTGGTATTACTGACACGAAATTTTTATCATTTGCTTCGGAGATTTTTATAGACGACGCGTTGCACTGGTTCCGTAGCGTAAAAGATCAGGTATCTTCCTGGGACGAACTTGTAGTTCTTCTTAGACAGGATTTCGATAAACCAGATTATGATTACCGTTTATTAGCTGAGATTCGATCTAGAACTCAAGGCGAAACGGAAAACATAACAATTTATTTGTCAATTTTGTCCGGTATGTTTGCGCGTTTGTCGAAACCCTTGTCGGAAGAAGACAAGTTAGAAATTATTTTGCACAATATTCGTCCATATTATGCTAGTACATTAGCCTCTGCAACGGAAATAAGGTCCATTGAACAGTTACGTTTACTTTGTAAGAATTTCGAAAATGTGCAGTCCCGCATGGTACAATTTCGCGAACCATCTGCTTCATCATCAGATAATTTAGTTGCTCCAGAATTTGCTTACAAAGTAAAATCAAGCACACAAAAACAAAACTTCAATAAAAATCTTTTTAATGAGCAGCAACATAATTATAATAATTCTAATAATAATAAAAAATATTTACACGCAATTAATAATAATAATTCTGATGCTATTAGTAAACAACCTTATTGTCCAAGATGCCGTAATAATTTACATAATTTAAGAGATTGTCCAAATCCAGAGATTTTGTGTTTCAAATGTGGCCACAAGGGTGTTAAGAAACCTGACTGCCTCAAGTGTAATAATATCGGTTCAAAAAACTAGTTTCGCAGAATTGTGGTACACCTCACTTTAGAGTTGGTCACTTTGATAGAAAAGATTGGGATGAATGGTTAGAAACTGTGCGTAGGTTTTTTAACTGTTACAACATTGCTACAATTCTGCAAAACAAACCTTTAGATGATACGCGGCCATACGTCAACATTCAAATTAATGACGTCACTGCTTCATGTCTCCTAGATTCTGGTTCTGCTGTCACTATCGTTGGCAATAATGCACATGAAACTTTGCTCAAGCATGGCCTTAAACTGATTACAGATAATAATTTATCTATTGTAGCTGCTGGGGGTCAAACACTTCAAAGTATAGGTTATATTAATTTGCCAATAACTTTTGAAGGTCACTTTCACATTATAAAGGGTCACGTCGTTCCTGGAGTTCAATCCTCGCTTATATTAGGGATTGATTTCTGGCGCGCTTTTCATTTATGTCCAAAGTATTTAGGCTCCCTTAAACTTTCTTCTGCTCCCTTAATGGACTTAAATTTAAAAAACAATAACGCTATCTGCTCTTATGATAACTTGGATAGTTCACAAAAAACTGTAGCAGATAAGGTAATTAAGCAATTTAGCGACATTTCTTTTGAACGAAAAGGTTTAGGTCGAACGCATTTAATTACCCATCACATCGATACCGGCGATTCTCCTCCCATTCGACAAAGATATTATAGGCTGTCGCCAGAAAAACAGAAGATCCTTGTCGAACAAGTGGATGAGATGTTGGCTTTGGATGTGGTGGAGCCCTGTGAAAGCGCCTGGCAGTCTCCTGTTCTTCTCGTCACTAAGAAAAATGGCCAGCCTCGTTTTTGCCTCGACAGCCGGAAACTAAATTCTGTCACAAAACGAGACGCGTACAACCTGCCATATATATCTGAAATCTTGGATAACTTACGAGACGCGCGATTTCTTAGTAGTCTTGATTTATCCAAGGCCTTCTGGCAAATTCCTATTTCAGAAGAGGACCGAGATAAGACAGCATTTTACGTTCCAGGCCGCGGTACGCTCAGATTTAAGACAACACCTTTTGGACTGACAAATGCGCCCGCTACTCAACAGCGCTTAGTTGATGCATTGTTAGGCGACGTGGATCATCGCATCTTCGCGTATTTAGATGACATTATCATCGTCAGTAGCAGCTTCGATGAACACGTCTCTCTTCTGCTTCGTGTCTTAAATAAACTACGAAAGGCCAACTTAACCATCAATTTGGAAAAGTGTGAGTTCTTCCGAAGTCAGCTTAAATATCTGGGTTATGTAGTTGACGCGAACGGGTTGCGTACCGATCCCGAGAAGGTAGAAGCCATTTTAAATTACGCTACTCCTACCAATAGGAAGGAGCTTAAGCGGTTTTTAGGCACTGCTACCTGGTACCGTCGATTCGTTCCAAATTTTAGTACAATTGCAGGGCCACTCAATAAGCTGACTTCGAGTAAGAAAAATGCTCCACCTTTCCAATGGTCAGACGAAGCAGACGCGGCCTTCAAGAAATTGAAGGAATGCCTAGTTTCCGCTCCGGTTCTTTCGTGTCCGAATTACGACCTGCCATTTGAAGTGCATACGGATGCGAGCAACTATGGTATAGGTGCAATGCTGACGCAAGCTGTGGATGGCAAAGAGCGACCTATTGCCTACATGAGTCGATCGTTGACGGCTGCTGAAAGGAATTACAGCATCACGGAACGAGAAACTCTGGCTGTTCTCGTTGCTCTCGAGCACTGGCGGTGTTATGTCGAAAACGGCAAAACTTTTACCGTTTACACCGACCATAGTGCTCTTAAATGGTTTCTCTCCTTGAGCAATCCTACGGGTAGGCTCGCGCGTTGGGGTGTGCGTTTATCGTCATTTAATTTCGAGATCAAGCACCGTCGCGGTGTAGATAACGTCATTCCCGACGCTCTGTCTAGGGCTATTCCGGTCGCTTCAGTAGTTACTACCAAATCATTCGCGACTACTAGTGATGATTGGTACAAAAATATCTATAACAATTGTTTAAATAAACCTTCACTTTTTCCAAATTACCAAATTAATAATGATACACTTTACCGTTTGTCTAAAAATAAGTGCGTTCTTACAAACGAGTTTTCGTGGAAGGAGGTAGTCCCTTTTGAACTTAGGGAATCTATTATTGCGGAAAATCATAACGAGCCTACAGCTGGTCACTTGGGTATTTTTAAAACGTATAAGCGTATCGCTCTTAGGTACTTCTGGCCAGGCATGTACCGTGATGTAGCAAAATACGTAGGTTCATGTTCCACTTGTCTCCAGTACAAAGCCCAAAACCATGCTACACTCGGTGAAATGGGACGTCCCAAGCAATGCTCCAGACCATATCAAATGATCTCTGTCGATCTTATGGGCCCTCTACCTGTTACGCGAAAACAAAATAGTTTTATATTAGTAATAACATGCTGTTTTTCCAAATTTTGTCACATATTTCCTATTAAAAAAGCTACTTCGCAGATTATTTCAAAAATATTAGAAGAGCAGATTTTCTTAATTCATGGTGTTCCGCAAACTATTCTGCTTGATAATGGCCCTCAGTTCATAAGTAGTCATACTAATGATCTTTTCAAAAAGTACAGCATCCCAAATGTATACTTCACACCGAAATACACCCCCCAAGTCAATACTGTGGAGCGCTACAACAAGACGATAATGACTTGTATTTCTACATTTGTGGATAGCGATCACCGTTCATGGGATTTGTTTATACCTAGGGTTCAGTTCGCAATTAATAATTCCGTGAACGAGGCAACAGGCTTCACTCCGTCGTTCTTGGTATTCGGTCGAGAAATTGTACTATGTGGATCTCATTACGTGGACACTGACTTGGGTGATGAAATTTTGTTTTCGCCTCGCGATGCTTACGCGGAAAATCTTGGTTTATTGAGCAGTATCTTTGACCAAGTTCAGAAATCGTTATACCACGCACACGTTAAAAATACTGAAAAATATAACCTAAGACGTAAAGCATATGAATATAATGTCGGTGATATTGTTTATAAACGTGCTTATGTTCTAAGCGATAAGGACAAATATTTCAGCAAAAAGCTGGCTCCTAAGTTTATTAAGTGCAAAGTTGTCGAAAAACGTTCACCACTTGTCTATGTCTTGCAAGACATGTCAGGTAAAAATTTAGGTGCATGGCACATTAAAGATCTAAAAATTGTTAATAACTGTTAATTCATTCTCTAATTTCCTCATTATTTTTTATTTTAATTTCATTTCATATTGTTTTTTTTTTGGATTATTTGCGGATTTTAATCTTAAATTAAAATCCTTAGGTGGGACCGGGGGTGATGTAACGTAAAAGATCGTTACATTATTTTTGTCCGTACTGTACGACTCACCGCGCGGGTGGAGACGCGAGGGGGAAGGGACGAGCGACTCGGGCGCAGTCCAGCCGCACGACAGCCAGTCGCGGTCTAGCCCATACAAGGCGAGCCCGCGTCACTTTGCGCACGCTCTGTCCGTTGGCGTTAGTTCGAATTTTAAAATTTTGATCGGCATTAAGCCTTTAAACATAGTTATTAATTTGTGTGACCGTGTTCCCGCTTTAGGGAGCTTGGTTCTTCCTTGAAAATCTTCCGCCGCTGTCCGCTGCACTTGGGTGCTACCAGTGCACGGCCCACTGACGCTGGCAACTGCTTCCTCCCGGCGCGCGCTAGTGTCGAGGAGCAACATCGGGGATCGACGAGCCGTGCAATTCCTGACTACATCTCCGTACTCTGGGGCTGTCTACCATCCGTCGGCCGTAAACACAAGGAGAGTATTACGCTGCGAATCGGAAACAAAGAGGCCGTTACACCCACGACCCAATACAAATGTATGTGCCGCCGCTGAGCTGGTTTAGTGTGACTTTTTATTAATATAGATTTTTTTTTGTTGCACTAACGGTTTTCTTATTTGTCTCACAACACTGCCAGCTAAGCCCGCGAGGGAACGCGGCACATAGAAACTCTCCATTCGATAAAAAATCAATAATATTTCATCCCGGAATTTTGTTAGAAGGATTCGTATTAGGCAGTCCGTAAAAAAAGAATAATTAACCGCAGAAAGGCATGTGAAATACTGAGAACCGGTCCTTTGACGTAATCTATCCTGAATCGACTTTAGGAAAAAAATCTATCACTTTTCTGGGACGTATTTTACAATCCTAACTTTTCGATTTTATTTGATTCTTATTAACTACTAATTCTGTAATTCTGAAACAAAAACAGCGTATCCAGTATTTTCATATCAAAAAGATCAGTGGCTGAACTAGATGTATGGACAAGAATTATAAGCGCCAGTTCAACTGCAGTCGTGGTATTCGACCGCAGACCACAGATATTCAATTAATTGATTTACGGTGTTTCATTTACAGCGGTTCATTTACGGTGCCAGTAATGCTCGTTTTTCTTACGGTTTCGAAAGTCGAGGTAAATCTACCATTGAGCTTAGTTTTACTCATTCATAACGAGTGCATGATACCGCTAATTAAATTTAGAATTTTAAGTTTTGCTGTATGTACACGAGGTTTGAATGTAAAGCCACAATATTATGGATGAAGATTTATTTCTGTTGTACTGTATTTATAGTCGACCTTAGCCTATTGGATCCATTCAAATGATCTGGATTTCGATGGATCTGGATCAAAATTTTTAAAGCTATATTATGCGTACTGTCATCAGTCACTGTCTCATTAGTAAAGCTATAGTGACTAATAACTTTTAATCGCTGTAGTTAATCTTACCTGTAGTCACAGCGAATCTTGCATTCTACTATAGATGACCCCAATAGCGATCTGTAACAATAAAGGGCGAAATTAATAATGGAGGTTAGTTACCTAATATAATAATTATGGTATCACTAAAGCCCCGTGGCATTGCCTTCATTTTTAACAGACTTGAAAAAAAGGAGGAGGTTCTCATTTTTTTTATGTTCGTTACCTTAGAACTTTGGACTGGGCGAACCGATTTTGATGATTCTTTTTTTAATCGAAAGGTGGTGCCTGTCATGTGGTCCCATATAATTTTTATTGAGATCTGAAAAGTAGTTTTTGAGTAACTTTGAAGTCCGTTCTTTTTTGTTAGTAAAATTTAGATTATCCGGAATAACAAACACCCCATATCCTATTCCAAATCATGATCTAACTCTGTGCTATATTTCATTGAAATCCGTTCAGCAGGGTTCGCGTGAAAGAGTAACAATAATATCCTCACAATATATGTCACGTAACACGTTTTAAATATCAGTAGGATGTAAATTCTTTCAAATTTTAAATCGATAGCGACTACTATCGTTACATAGCAGTCCGGCAGCCTTGTCCGAGGCCAGGCCTTGCCTTCAGATACCATTGGCTTAATGGACAAGATGATGAGAGCCAAGGACATGACGAGTGTACGCCACTAGAGCCATATCACGGGTGGAGGTTAATCTCCATAAGCAATGAGAAGAGAAGATTTAAACAACAAATCGATTCTATTACCAAAATATGGATTAGATAAGTCAATACACTATTAGAAGATGCTATAAGTAAAATGCAGTTATATTGTTTTAGCGAGTGTAAGTCGACTTTCACCTATTTGCGGTTAGCAATACCTTTCCGCAATCGCTTTTGCAGAAAGGCAGCTTGTCTTTCTAAAGATATAGCTTTATAAATGGGTAGGTAACCCAATTTCATCTTGGTGTTCTTCGATAAATGTTAATCAATCTAGGCACCCCAAATTCATGTTTAGTGATCAGATCAACGCGTCGACGCGCGATGGTTACATTCCTTGGGTGACGGAGTTCTTACTGCCAATGCCAATGCAAGGGAGTCTAATCATCTATCAGCAATGTACACATTATAAACTGCTCTAATTATCTTCTCGTGAAGCCTGCCTGGCTAGCCGCTATCTTCTTGCTTGAGTCAGCCAAACAACTCGTGTTCTGGCTGAAGCTTGAGTGCGAGCCAGTTTTTTCTTTCTTTCTTTCTTTCTTTCTTCCTATCCTTCTTTCTTTCTTCTCTCTTCCTTCTTGGCCAGCAACGCATCGGTAAGCATAAGGTGTTACCGACGTCTATCGCACCGATTAGGTATTTACAATCCATGGTTCATTCCTAAAAGTTCGTCTGTCAGGGAAACTCATGTGAAACCACAGAAGAAACAATAGTAGTTATAATAAGTAAGTGAAACTATTAACACAGAAGAAATAATAGTACTTATTAAACGATCGAATGATAAACAGTGCGTCCTGCGTTCACTCTCGCCGGCGCCGCGGCGTGCGTCCCATGGTCAAGGCGAGCCGTGTGTACACACAAACAACGTCCCACGATCGAAGCGCATTCTTCTTTTGTAGTCTGTCTGTAGGTGGTAGTACCTACTATAAAAGAGATACACGAAGAAAGATAACTAGGTAGGTACAGTCACCTGCAGAGAAACACAGTTGTAAACAGATGGGTTACTTTTCTCTGCAGGGGACTGTACTAGGTATATTAAAATTATACATGTAATAAATAAATAATATGAAATAAATACATTAAATTTTTTTTTATATTTTTAAATGTAACACGGCTGTTAGTTGTTGATTTGAGTAAATCAACATCATCAAAAATCGTACCTAATACCTGTTACCTTTAAAATAAGTTTAGAAGTTAATAAGTTTAAAAGTAAAATTTAAATTCATAACGATGAACTCTAAATTACATAATTTGATTACCTGACACGACTAAACATATTATTATTTTTAATTAATGCTATTTAATAATCACGCGTGGGTGTGAACGTGACCTTATTGACGCAACCGAGAGTGAGAGCTATCATTAGTAATTTGTTATCAATTAAATAACTCATTCATTTAAATAACAACCCGCTCGTTGTAAGTTCAAGCGAAAGGCGATAACACGTTATCTTTGACCTTAGCGATATATCGTATCGAAATTTTAATTAGGTTTTAACCGAGGTTATCGCGTGAGCTGAATCGATATGAAATGATGGAGAAGCAGTTATAATGCAATATCGATATATTTTTATACGTAAATCGGTATTTATATAACTATATTGGTATTATGGGAAACGTTAACAATTAATAAGGCAGAAAAAACATTGCTATTAGATTTTTAGGGTTCCGTAGCCAAATGGCAAAAAACGGAACCCATAAGGGTTCTAAAATCTATAAAGATCTATAAAGATTCGTCATGTCTGTCTGTCTGTCTGTCTGTCTGTCTGTCTGTCTGTCCGTCCGTATGTCACAGCCACTTTTCTCCGAAACTATAAGAACTATTCTGTTGGAACTTGGTAAGTAGATGTATTCTGTGAACCGCATTAAGATTTTCACACAAAAATAGAAAAAAAACAATAAATTTTGGGGGTTCCCCATACTTAGAACTGAAACTCAAAAATTTTTTTTTCATTAAACCCATACGTGTATCTATGAATAGGTCTTCAAAAATGATATTGAGGTTTCTAATATCATTTTTTTCTAAACTGAATAGTTTGCGCGAGAGACACTTCCAAAGTGGTAAAATGTGTGTCCCCCCCCCCGTAACTTCTAAAATAAGAGAATGATAAAACTAAAAAAAATATATGATGTACATTACCATGCAAACTTCCAACGAAAATTGGTTTGAACGAGATCTAGTATGTAGTTTTTTTTTAATACGTCATAAATCGTAAACCGCAATTTACCTCGATCAAAGTTACAACGAACTTCAAGAACTTTTATATTATGTTACTTGCTGCTACGGAACCCTTCATGGGCGAGTCCGACTCGCACTTGGCCGCTTTTTTAACTCTAATTCTTCAATTTGTTAATTAGCAAGACGTGCACTTTATCCTACACTACAATCGTCACTTGCCATCAGCTGGCATTGTACCATTAACTTATACTTACGTGAAAAATATTTTAATAATTTCATATCTGATATAATAATATTCTTATCTTATATGCCTTACAAAACATCTGTTAATTAATTACCGAATAAATGTTTAACTAATCAATTAACAAATTTTCTCTAACGAAAGTCTTCGAAATCGAAACCCTTATGGAATATTGAATAATAAAATTATTCAAGATGGCCGCAGCATATGCATGGCTCATCAATATCATCATGAATCTATGGGAAGCCATGAAGCTGTCAAATATGTAAAGAAGTTTTCACTTTTGTTTGTTTACGACTTATTCAGGTTGTAGTTCAGGAAAAGCAAGTTGATGTTAGGTAATAATAACATGATAATGGCCCATCGTGTCTCATTATTGCGAGTCGTTATCGATATTCGTTCAAATTATACAATAACTTTCGATTTCAGTTCCATGTAGGAAGATATCGACTATTATCTATAATATGGGATTTGTTAACATCGTAGCCAAATAGCTGCTTGTTAGAAAAGTTTGGATAATAATAATTATTATTTAGTAGAGAAGTTATGAATTTTTGTCTGTCTAATAGAGAAGTTATTATATTTTTTTTTTTTTTTTTTTTTTTACATAAGATAAGTTAGTGTTTGACAACAATCCCACCTGATGGTAAGTGAAATCAAAAAGTTTATCGGCTCTGGTGAACAATTTGATCTTTGCAGGTTACTACGTGTTTGCTTTCTAGCGTCAATATCATTCTCACCTAACATCAATGGAAAGATTGATGTTCGATTATTAATGTATATTATATATCTGGTTGATCTGGTTCATTAAAAAGATGACGTGCATAAGTGTATCAATGATACCTACATGAATGATTTTGAATTTATCTATGTGCATAAATTGCTTTTTACTCATGTCTCATTGAGCTTACGCGTAGTTTGTTTTTTTTTTACAGAAAAAACTGAAAAGCAAGTACTTTTTCCTTTTGGAACTAAGTAAGACATTCCGCGACACTAAGGTGTCTTGCCATTTCTATATAGAAGCAGAAATTTATAGCAAAGCCATCCGCGACAAAGTAAAAAAAAATCGATAAAATATCGTAGTTTTAAGTAATTACTTAATATTTTATTTTTGCTTCAAGTTTTTTTAGATAGCCAGGCAAACCTAAACTAAAATATAACAAAGGTCAAAGGTTTCATAAACTATCGATTAATCCACATTTTTACCTTTAAAGTCTCAAGATGCCTGAGCAAGTGAAGACAGATCAACAAGATGTCCTACGTAACAAATGTAATATTTGCGTCATAGTGAAATTGGTAAACAATACAAAAACGCAACGCTTCCCGTGCCGTACCGTCATCACGTCATACCGTGGCAATGTGGTAAGTGGTAACCGACGGTCGACTGACCTGCATCCGTGGTCGCGGTGCCCAACTATCTATGCTACGTGTAATTACCTATCTGTAATCGAATCGAACGATACACTTTCATCATTTGATACTTGGCATCGGAAAAATATACTTAGTTCTTGACAAAAAATAACAGACTTTAATTAGAGATAGTTCAAAAACTACTAGTCATATCTCGCTCTAAGTGGGATCACATGACAAGCACCAGCTTTCGATTTATAAAAGAATCATCAAAATCGATTCACCCAGTCGAAAGTTCTGTTACTTCAGAATCAGAACTTTACATAAAAAATAAAATAAAATAATACAGTCGAATTGAATACCTCCTCATTTTTTGAAGGTGGTTAAAAAAATTAAGTGCCGTTCAACAACATTTCTTCTTCATGTAAATTATGCCTTAAAAAATGTTTATATCAGCAACACCAAAGGACTACCGATAAGTAGCCAGCTTCTTCTGACTCTCCAACACAGCAAAACATACAAAAACATTTCCCGTAAGATTTTATAGCGAATGGAAGATAGTACGGAAACCTAAAAAACCTGACCCCAGTTAAAGTCATCCATCCATGACAGACCAGTGTTGCTAGAGGCAACAGGGCCCGGGAGTGAAAGAAATCCTGTTTTAGGAATTGTTCAAATAGGCATTGACCTCCCTTTTTGCTTACTCGGGTATTGTTCGAAGCTCCGGCGTGTGCATTATGATGTGCGGAGTACTGCGGAGAAGTTTCTTTCGTCGTTCCTTTTTAATTCGATTACAATGATTTTCTCATTTTTCGAGGAATTTCGAGCAATACAGGGCACATTATTGAATGATGCAATTTTGACTGAAGCCAATTCGTTTACCTAACTTGATCCCAATATTCCTAATTTTCAACTTTTACTCCATCGTTTTCTGGTAATAGACAGTGAATGATACCCTAAACGTCGGTAGGACCTACTTTCTTTTCCCACAAATTGATGTCGATTTGTACCTGAATGTATTTATTAAAGTTAGCACTGACAGTTGCACGCTAAATGGCCTTGTTTATTTAATTGTGGAGATCTAAGCCGCCGCCTGTCACTGCAGTCTGCACTGATATTTTACATTCCAGGCGCGAACCGTGTCAATAGACCCTTTAAGTGTCACGATCTATGATCGCGTTAAGTAGATGACATAATCAACTTTTGCCATTTTTGTCGACTAACAGACAAAATTATATTATATTTTTCGCTACTTTTTTATATACTGATGGGCTGGTAATGATAAATAGGCCTTTTCCTATGGACATGATCATCACCAAAAAAGTCGCCAATGTAAGGTCGAATCTGAGAAGAACTCTTTTTAACCGACTTCTAAAAAGGAGGAGTTATCCAATTCGACTGTAGTTTTTTTATGTTTGTTACCTCAGAACTTTTATTACTTCAGAACTTTGATGATTTTTTTAAATCGAAAGCTGGTGCTTGTCATGTAGTCCCACATAAAATTGAGCGAGATCTGACAAGTAGTTTTTGAGTTATTTTGAAGTCGGTTATTTTTTTCTTGGTAATTATACCTTTGTTCAAGATCCCCATGGCATGCGAGTTCGGCAATGGCCCAACTCGCAGTACGTACTTCTAATTAATTAGAATTCCAACAATTCGGATGAAGACTCGTAACATACCTATAGCTAATTTATCGTACATACGGGTAATTTATTAATATTAATAAGCCACAATGACATTTTCCGACATTGCAGCTTTTTATGTAAGTAATACAAAAAGAAACTTGCGTCATCATACAAAAGCACCTTATTAAACATAATCTACTGCTATTAATTTGATATCTGTTTAATTGTGTCTTCCAATTTCTGAGTATAGTGTATGTATGTATGTAAGTCCTGTCTTGAATCTTTAGTGAAGTTTCAGGGTACCTCTGTCCTCTTTTATCTCAACGCTCGGCGCGGCTCGGCCGATGCAGAGGCTGCCATAATCTGCCATATTATAAGAAATGTCATGCAAACTAAACATTTAGAATAAGGAACATAAGAACAGATTATGATGGACGTGAACGTTAGGAGAACTGGAAATATAATGTCATGGAACAAAGTAAAAGGAATACTATTGAATAACCAATAACGTAAAATATACCTTCTTCCACATAGACCTGAACAGGTGTCCTTATTCCTTAAACAAGATATGAGTTACAAATTACGATAGTTATTATAATTCAGTAGCTCGAGCACGAATATTTGCGAGAAAGTATTCGTATGGTTAACGTAAGCAATTTGTCAAATTTGTATGGCATTTTAGTACCATTTACGCACGATAGGGGCGCTTTTGAAAAAATGCCATACAAATTGCTTACGTTAACCATACGAATACTTTCTCGCAAATATTCGTGCTCGAGCTACAGGTCACGCGTTCCGTAGAATCAGCATTCCGTTGGCTCCGGAAGTTGCAAGTCATCAAGAGTAGTTGCACAATTACTACAATTGGTTGCGAAATCACTTCAATGTTATATATTTTAATTACAATTAATTGTAAGTTACGGTCGTTAAGTTATACGTATGTTGCACTTAGGTTCGATGTTGTAATTGGTTTGTGAGGTGCTGCTTGTAATGAGGTAAACTATAATTATGTATAAAGCAAAGCAAAGCAAAGCTTTTAAAAAATATTTTAGTATTAAAGAACGTATTACCATATATTTTCTTGTCTTATATCCGCACATTTCATTTGATCACACAAAAAATACATTGCATTTAAGGCGATTTAGACATGTTTTTCGAAGGCTAGTTCTTTCATTCTTTGAAGTCCGTTTCTTTTAGTTTTTAAGTTAGTCGTTCTGTCGCCTCACTCTAGCATCTCCACAGAGGGGAAAGCAATTAGGTGTGACGACATCTACATAATGATAATAACAGTATTACGGATAATTAATAACATAAATTGTGTGGTGCGTTGATTTGTGGGTCACTCTGCGGTTACAACTCTCCCGCACTCAAACGGACACAATATGGCGACCGCAACTGTCTCGATATTGTATTACTATTCTATAAGTAAAATCATCGCCTAGCCACCATCCAGTCAACATGAGAAAAATAATTAGGCCAGTAATAATTAGATTAAGATTTAAACCATTACTCGCCAAATAATCACCTCAGCTGCAGCGGTGACTATAGCCTATAGAACAGATTCAAGAGATTCTTTGATATTATCGTCTGGTCTGAGAATATATATACTGTTCCACTTCTGAGAGATGAATAGAAAGGGGTTTAAAGGGGTTTTAAAGATGTTTATTCCCCATAAATTTTATCAGCCTTCCTATGGGCTCGTGGTCTATGTTAACGTGTACATGTATGTATATAATCTGAAAAGTATCTCCGTTCCCTTGTTTATCTCCAAAGGCAGGTCGAATCATGGTGGATCATCGGTGACATTTCCAAAAAAATTAAAAGCTGGTGGATGTATACAAATTTAATGCAATTTAATGAATATACTCGTAGTTAAGTGATAGTTACTTAATTAATCTAATACATAATTTTGACGGATAGTTTGATTAAAACGTGCGCACTATAGTCGACACACCGAAGTTCAACTGCTTTGGCAACTAACCTAACGTTATTTAAATTATGTTATTTAAAAGCATATTGCACTGTTAATGATAAGATAGTTCACAGTTCAGTAAACAGTGATTAGGCATTTTATCATTAATTCGTCATCATGAAGTGCATGAGTTCAGCGTCATGTTGATGGCAAAGATTATCTTGCAAAGTTCAACAAATTATGAAGTCAGCAGACGTCCAAGATAAATATAAAAGGTTAACCTAAATCAATAATTAGTCCTACCTTTCTACATACTACCTTGCTATTAAATTATTACGAAAGACTAGTGCATGTAATTTTATTATTAAAAATCTCTGCACATATAAATTCTAATTATTATGTATTTATTACGCTGAGCGAATCTGATTGGGACGTAAATACAATTATGTAAATTAAGTGTCTTAGTTAGGGTTGCATTTATAAATTTAAAATAATATAATATCAACCTCATTTACTTTTTCTTCTCTATCTGGACTGGCAAAACAATCAAGATTATCTTCGGCGTTTTTGAGTGTAGGTACCTTAATAAGTATATTTTTGTTTGTTTCAATTTGTACGTATGTCCTACTCCGTGTACCGTGATCTATAAACGATGCATTAAACCTGGCGATTACAACGAGATCAATCGAACGAACGTAAAATGTCACTCGAGTTTACGCGATTCGGTACGCCTCTCGGAATCCCATTAATGTATGTTGAATGTGCTCGCCATTCGGAAAAAGGCTGTTGTCTTACTATTGTTTAGTAAAATATGACGAAAGCGGAAATTTGAAATGCATACGGGACTGTCCCACCGTGACCATGATGCTGTAACTGGGTCGAAATAACGGTATAAATACAAAATCGTGAGTATCCGTTTTTTTTTCAAAACGTCAGTGTCCGCAATAGTGTTGCCAGATTCTGATGGCAAGACTGAACAAATATCTGGATAATACTTCAAAAAGTCGGGATTTGTCGGGAGTCGGGACTACTCGGGACAAAAAGTTTTGTATTGGAATTGTAGCCCAGGGACATTTTGTATTTTGTCGTGTCGAATCGTGTCGTTACAGTGAGTAAGAAACAGAACGGGGTCAGACTCTTAACAGAAAATATTCTCTCTTTTATTGTTTAAAAAAAACGTAATAAGTATAGATTTTTAAAATAATAAAGAAATATTTTATAAGCTTTGCTTATTAATTAAACAACGTTATTTCAATATTAAATACAATATTTATAAATTTTTTGGATAAGTGTTTAACCCGACCTTTAGACAACATTATATCTAATATTATATAAAGAACAAACAAATCTTTAAAATTCGTAGATTTCTTCCTTACCTAAATACTCTAAATAGTCAATGTATTTCTTAATTAATTCTTGAAATATCCCATTCAAATACCTATGTTTATTATGGTTCTTATAGTTTCTCGCTGATAGAGTGACAAGCGACGTAACCTTGCGAAATATCAATCACTTTGATTTGACTTTGCGTGCACTCGTAAATCGTAATTAAAATAAAGAATTGATCTCAATCGTTCACGTGAGTTTAACAATTAACTTACGTGACCAGTGACCATTCATAATATGTCACGGGGTCACGACACCGCGCCGTGACGGGACGTGAAGGGACATGACGTGACGAATGGCGCGGGCGCCGTTTAACTATATGTAATTAAATTGATCTGTTAAAACGTAAAATGATTGCAGTGTTTAAGTGTCGTGTCGATACGATGTTAAATAAAACCAGTAAAGCACGAACCTGATTCACGTTTATTCCGTAGCAAGTCTTTAAGTCCGTTATTAGGTCACACAACTATAGGTAAAATTAATCACATAATATCTACTAAAATTTATCTTTCCGACGGCCGTCACATAGACACATCAACAACACAAACACAGAAATACAAGTGATCCTGTAAAATTTCTACAAAATCATTGAAACCCTAGGGTTTTCTCTACCGTTCTACACAATGAATAAACGATAGCACACACGGAAGAAGTATTTTTATAAAGTAAATTTTGTATACGTAACGTACAGAACATTAATTTATTTTTCAACACCCTTGCTCATAAATTGGTTTTTATCACATGGCTTTTACACTCATAAACCATGGTATTAAACACTTGTGCTTTTTTTTCCTTTATCGCACTAGTGTTTTATTTTACATATATTCCATCAAATTAAGTTTGTACCTTGCTGAAAGATATTATTTATGCATTCTATTTGAAATGAAATTAAATGAAAAACGTCGTATGACACACGTGAGGTTTGGTCATTACACTCTCGATTATCTTGCAGCACTCGCCTTCGGCTCGCGCTGTGCAATATCACCTCGAGTGTAATGACCAACATACCACACTTGTATCATAATGTACTATTAAACCACTACCTACTACTACTCAAAAATTCTAGTTACAAGATGCATTTGAATCTAATCAATATACACGTATTCCGATAACCGAGAATCAAAACCTCGAACAGCTGTTGTGTTTAGGATATCGTATCAGTCAGCAGTCAGAATTAACATGAGCAATTAGGGATTATCTAAATTGAGATCTTGACAACGCGGAACTGTTGCCACTTAATGTGTTTGCGCTACCTGCGTCTGCGCATACCGTATCGAGGTTTCAATAACAAGAACAACGCAGTATGAACGCTATCAAACTCTAATGGAATTTAGACTGCAAATTATTTTATTAGTCTAGTATACACATTCTAATATTTAAATTTTAAGTATTATACTTGGGCTTCGTTCTTGAGATTAATAACCTAAATAATTAAATAATTATTACTTACACTGGTAGTTTCACTCAAGGATTCACCACTACATTGAGGAGTAAGTAAATAAAACTTTTGATCATGATTTTTTATTTTTCCGTTTTTAGCAGCACATCACTCAATAGTATTATACTTATTTGATAATCATCACATTATGATTATGATCACAAACAAATCATTGGTCTACCTATCTATTGTATTGTTATATTTTCTCACTTTCTGGACGCCAATAAGTGACGACATAATTATGTATAAAATTATCAAATATTATTGAAGTGAAAACTTCTTTAGTACGGGGGTGACTTGAAATTTTATGAAACGAAACTGTCCAGTAAAAAGAGACAAACATATGTATAAATTCTAAAGTGAGATAGGAAGCATTTCACAGGGGTAGGGTAGGGGAGTGAGGGGTAAGGGAGCGGAGCGGAGCGGGGCGGGGTGGAGCGGTGCGGGGCGGAGCGGAGCGGAGTGAAGTAGATTAGTGAAACCTACATTTATCATCTTCCCGAAATTTTACATTCGTCTCATTATCTTGAAAACAAAAATTTTAAAGGTTTCACTTCTACCACGTGTGAATTGCACATATTTTAATTTTTTATATTATCTATTAAGTTATAAGCTTCACAGTTCTTTATGCGGCAAATACGACCGCGCCGTCCACATCAGTCGATCACGTAGAATTATTTTAGTATGTACCTACAGCAATTCTACTAAAACCTTTTTCTATTGATATCCAATACAAATCTTCCGGCATCGTAATCAGGAAGTGTATATCGCGGCGCGTCTCCAAATACATTTGTGTAAACATGGCCTAAATGAAAGTGAATACCCATCTATGAATGTACGGAGATTCGGAAAGAAAAGTAATGCAATAGGTACAAAACCTCTTTATTGTACCTACACAAATATATGTACATAGGTGATAGGCGTCCTTATCACTAATCAACAATCTCTTCTAGCTAGATTGTCTTTGCGTAGTAACCATTGCAAAAGCATTACTAGGAAACCTGAATATGTATTAGTTCTCGAATGTTCTACATGTGTGAAGACTGCACATGCACATGTTATACAAAAAAAAACAGAATAATATGCAAAATGCAAATATTTTAAGAGCATATTTTTAAGCTGGACATCAATTAAACAGTAATTCGCTATTAAAATAATAACAGGACTAAATAAAATTACGTCTTCTTAGCTAGATTTTCGATAATTCACACTGATTAATCGTTAGGTATATGCTGTGATTCTTGATATTTGATATCTAATACCTTTAAACGAGCAATTCTTGTCTAAAATATATATTCTCGGAATCTCGGAAACAGCTCCAACAATTTTCATGAAATTTAGTATGCAGGGAGGTTTCGGGGGAGATAAATCGATCTAGGTAGGATTCATTTTTAGAAAATGTCGTTTTATCCGTGTTTTTAGGCAGTGAAAATCTGCTACAATATCACTGACTCTTCCTGACATCTAGGATTGGTCATTGGCGTGTAATAATACTGTTATTATTGGGATAAAGTAATTGCTTTAACGACACAGAGTTACTTCAGCGTATGGCGTTGTTAAGGAATTCTAAAATACCGAGCAAAGCTCGGTCATCCAAATATTAAATATTTAAACGAACGTGATATAAGTACAATAGAAGTAATTGTTAAGAAAATGCATTATGTTTCGCTATATTTTATAATATGAGCAATTTGCTACACGCTTTCATACAGGTCAAGGCAATAAGAACATGTTAAAATATTTTGGGTTTCAATACTTTCAATACGAATGTACTCATAACTGTTCGTATATAATATTTGTTGTATAAAATATGGCCATTGTTACAATTCGGGTGGTCGAATTCCATTTCCGAAACGTGTTCGAACGATCAACATCTTCGCCTTGTCGCCTTATACTCGAATTTATAATAGGGCTACTTGGGGCTGTTTTGTTTATACCTACTCCCACTCAGAAGTAATGGCTGAGTTATTTTAGTATAACTTTGTTAATCATAGTTTGTGGTCCGAAATTACTAAAGAAGGTAAAACACAGTTTTACATTTTATACAATAAAGTAAAAATTCTCACAATCAGTATAAATAAAGATAATCTAGATACTAAAACAATGAAATAAAAAACTGCTAAAATAAAATCCACTGATTTTAAAAAAACGGTAAACGATAACATGGCTAGGTATCAAAGTAGATTACATACATTCTCCAAATAAAATACGAATGAACTCTTTATTTTAATTTAACATAACAATTGAACTTGACAGCTAATCAGTTATAAAAAAAATTAAGGCATCATAAAATAGGCATGATGACAGATTTTGAAATACTGTTCTATATTGTTGGGAAATATATTATAATTACAACGTATGTCATATTTCCGCAAAAAAATAAGGTTTAGTATAAAATAAATACATTTCAATTTATAAGTTTAAAATTCGCACCAAAACGCTTCAAAGTGTAAGGGCGTGGTAGTGACGTCAGTTATCAGGAAAACAAAAGACAATCCGTCAATATTAGTATGGTGATATTCATTTGTTTTAAGATGCGTGATGTAATTCGCGTTAATTGAGACTGACTGGCGTTTTAGCTAAGATGGCGGCTTGCCGTATTTTGTAGTTTTATTTTATCAAAAATATTGTTAATCTCGCTAATAATAATACGATAAATGCGTGTTTTGTAATCCATTAAAAGGGTGTCATTAAATAAATACATAGTTTTAGTGATTTTTACTTACTGTCATCATGCCTATTAAAGAAATAAATGCAATTTTAACAACCCTGCGCTGGCAACCCTGCGCTGGCAACATGCTTGGAGGAAAGGAAACTAATAAACGTGTATTCGTGGCTACGCTTCCATTTTGGCTATGTTTTCACACCTTCGCCAAGTAAGGTAGCCGCCATAATTTCAATATAAATTGCTTGGATACGTGGCCGGCGATGTAGCCTTTGCGTCCCGGTGAAGTACCGGCCTTAGGCCGCCAACAGAAATTAACCTAAAATAAATTATCACTTAGAACATAGGTACGTATATTATTATCACGGAATTCGCAAAGATAATTAGCAAATGTTGGTAAATTTCCGCAGTGTTTACTTGATAATGGAATTGTAAACACGGTAATGGCCGGATTAGCGGGGCGGCTAATAAGCTTGTAGGCTGCTAATAGGCTGATACTGCCAGATAAACAGCAACAGAATTTGTAATTCGCTAAGATTATTGATTATCGACCTAATTAAAAATAATATTTACTCTGTTTCAAACTTAATTTAATTAAGTTTCGGCAGAGAAACAGATATACTCTAACGTTAGGCAAAGCCAAAAGTAACTTTTGCAATACTCGGCCAGTTATGTTACAAATAAATAAATAAATAAAATAACGCTTCACACTCATAGCCCCACACTAGGATTCCCTGTGTCGTGGGTGCCATGGACAACACACAACATAGACAAGGACATTCACACCCAGACCGAGAACAGAAATTCAAACTCATCATTCAAATTTCCGCCTCGCTGGGAATCGAACCCAGGACCCTTAGTGTGGCGATCCGGCATGGTAACCATTGCGCCACACGGGTCGTCAAAATAACAAAATATTTGTTATTTATTAATTACTTTACTAATTACAATAAAATTTATTTTACTTTTTGTTATTTAATTTATCTTTATTCACATGGATGAAATTTTATTAAATTGGAATCGAAGACATTGTGGACCGATTGTTACTAAATAATTTCAATTAAATATTAATACAAATTAGCTTAGTAGTAATTAGCTTAGTGCACAGCTAAAACAAGAACGAGAGCAAGGAAAAAAAGCATTTATAAAATACAACAAACTAATAATTCTACCTGAAAAAGTAACCACTCACCATGAACGTCAAAAGAGAAGTTTATCGCAGTCTCCGGAAGCAGACACAGTTGTTGAGAGCAAACAGAAAAATATTTCAAACAATCCTAGCAAGAAAAATAAAATGGATCTATATTTAATAAAAAATAAACCTAGAAATTCAGATATTAAATCCCCATTGCAACAGAATATATTATCCAAGGAATGACATAAAAAAGCGACCTCTCTATGTCCCCCACCACGGCCGGTCACCGCGGGGGTCACAGACCAAAACCCTCCACTCCACCCTTTATACATATGTACATACAATGCTCGGTCTTTACTATCAGATGAAAGGCTACTAGAGTTCAAACAATCAGTATCAACTATTAAATATGATATCATAGGTCTATCAGAAATCAGACGTACAGGTTACAATATTGAAGAAAGCGGAGACCATATATTCTGCTATTTTGGTGAGACTAAAGGTCAATATGGAGTAGGTTTCCTAATTAAAAAGCACCTCAAAAAGAGCATAAAGAGTTTCACTGCAATCAACGAACGAATTTGCATATTACATCTGAATCTTGGAAACACAAATCTATCCATTGTCCAGGTCCACGCGCCGACTTGTGACGCAACCGAACTGGAAATAAAAGAATTCTATGATCGAATACAGGAATCTCTTAAACATTGCAGTAAAAATGTTATAATCATGGGTGATTTTAATGCCCGAATTGGCCAAAAAATGAAAGGAGAAGACAGAATATTGGGAAACTCTTGCTACGGAAGAAGAGACAAGAGAGGTGAAACCCTACTCCAGTTTTGCTGGGAAAATAACTTATTCGTTATCAACAGCCTATTCAAAAAGAAAAGTAAGAACATTTGGACATGGCTTTCCCCGAATAAAAAGAAAAGCCAGATAGATTATATACTGTCAAATGTAAAAAATAAAATTACTAATATTGAAGTAATAAGTAATCTCTCATTTCCGAGTGACCACAGGCTTGTGAGAAGTACTGTACTGTTAACACACACAAAAAAATCTAGAGCCAACTATAAAAATAAAAAATTTTCACTAAAAACCATAGACGAGCATGAGAAATACATCAAAGCTTTGAATTTGCACATCTCAAACATGATACTAGAAGAAAATGATGATGTAGAGACGTACTATGAGAAAATTAAGCAAGGTATCTATAACAGTTTAAAGTCTATACGTAATAACAACATAAATACAAAAGGACAGTACATTATCTCAGACAGAACCAAAAATCTCATCAAAAGAAGAAATGAATTAATAAATAAAAAACAATTAACGTCGGAAGAAAAAAATGAGAAAAAATATTTATATAAGAACATTTACAAAATTATCAGAAAAGAATATCAAGATTACAGACTAACAACAATTGAAAAATATCTAAGGAAGTCAGGAAGTGTGAAAAAAGGTTTAAAAGAACTAACAACTTTTAAAAAATGGATTCCCAGCCTGAAAAAGAACTCTACTTGTAACAAAGAAACATTCTCCAGATCGGGAATAATAAAAATTGCCACTGAATTTTATAAAGATCTCTACGCTTGCAAAATACCGCCATGTATAGAGACTCTACCTGTACAGAAAAATGATGCTGTAATGCAAAGATTTTCAGCTCAAGAAATTTTGACCAAGATAGAGTCTTTAAAGGGAGAAAAAAGCAACGGTCCAGACGGCATACCAAACGAAGCCATTTCTACGGGAAAATCTCTACTAGTAAAACCTTTAACCATCCTGTTCAATAAAATACTGGACGAAAGAAAAATCCCTACTGAATGGGCGAAATCAGATATAGTGCTGCTCTACAAGAAAGGAAACCCTACTGACATAAGTAACTATCGACCAATCAGCCTACAATCTAATCTCTACAAGCTGTTTGCTTCATGCCTCGAGAAACGCCTTGCTAAATACACCGAAAAGCATCAGCCAGTAGAGCAAGCAGGATTTAGAAGTACGTATTCAACTATAGACCACATTCACTCACTAGAATTGATTATAGAGAAATACGAAGAAATGAAACGCCCGCTCTACCTAGCGTTCATTGACTACGCAAAAGCATTCGACTCTATATCCCATAGAAGCATATGGAGAGCTTTACAGGAATGTGACGTACCATCAGAAACTATAGAGCTCATACAAGATATATACAAGAAAAGCACTAGTAGAGTAATATTAGACAAAACAGGCACAGAAATCGATATATGTAGAGGCGTTCGCCAAGGTGATCCCCTGTCTCCCAGAATTTTTATTACCGTTGTACAAAGCATCATGAAGACACTAAATTGGAAAAACAAAGGTATAGACATCAATGGTCATTTTCTAAGTAATCTCAGATTCGCCGATGACATCATACTCTTCGCAAAAAATTCGTCGCAATTAGAGACAATGATTAATGAAATTAACAATGTCAGCAATGAAATTGGTCTAGAACTAAACACAACAAAAACAAAAATTATGACAAACAGCATAAAAACACCAATTCACGTCAACAATGTCTTACTAGAATATGTCCAAGACTACACATACCTAGGCAAACAAGTTTCATTTAAAAAGTCTAGACACAAAGATGAGTTACAGAGACGCGTAAACATAGCCTGGAATAAATTTTGGAGCCTGAAAGAAATTCTTAAGTCAAATATGTCAATGAAGCTGAAAAAAATTGTGTTGGACTCTTGTATCTTACCTTCTCTCACTTATGCTTCCCAAACATGGATTTTCAACAAACAAACTAGAAACAAAGTACTAACGACACAAAGAGCCATGGAAAGAAGCATTCTGAATCTAAAGCTGAGACATAAAAAGAGAAGCACGGTTATAAGAAAAACAACCAATTTGATTGATGCTCTGGAACATTGCAAAAGACTGAAATGGAAGTGGGCCGGCCATATTGCACGTATGAACGAAGACAGGTGGGCCAAAAAGATCACATCATGGGAGGGACCTGTAGGCAAGAGAACCAGAGGCAGACCAGCGGAGAGATGGCTCGACGAAATTTTGAAAGTAGCGGGAAAACACTGGATTAATAAAGCGAGTGACAGAATTATGTGGAGAAAAATGGAGGAGGCCTTTACTCTATAGAGAGGTCCTTAATAGAAATAGAGAAAGATACAGATATATTAATATATAATATAAAATACAATATAATAGTAATTATGATTATTAAATTAAATATTATTATTATTAAATTAAATTAAAAATTGTTACTATTAAATAAAGTTAAATATTATTATTATTAAATTACATTAAATATTATTATTATTAGTATTAAATTAAATCAAGAATTTTGTAAAGAACAAGATATGGATAGAAATTTAATATTATTTTTGTTATGATTTTTAAATAATACTATTGCATGCTATTTATTGAATGTGAAATTGTCAATTGAATTCTCTATTAAGGAAATAAAAAGGCTTTATTATTATTATTATTATTATTATTATTAATACAAATACAAAATACAAAATATGTAGAATCTCCAATATCTATAAAATACAGCATAAACTATGAGAAAGAACCTGATTACAAACATGAAGTGTGTACGTCCGACTCACAGAAGAAATTTCCTTGATCATGATCAGTTTATATTCAATCTGTAATGTAATTAATTTTATGCAATAAACATGTATTTTTACATAACCAATCTGCTAGTTACTACCTTATACATACATATCGCATCTAAAGTTGTATTTAGAGCCTGTGCACACAGCGTATTTTAGAAAACGTGATCGTACGAAGAAACGCCTCGGCCGCCTCGTCATTTGCAGCGCGGAAAACGTACAGATTCGCGTTTTCATTGGATGTGCTTCAAAAACGCGCTGTGTGCAAAGGCTCTAAATACAACTTCGATCATGTCTTTTTTATGGAAATAGCTGACAAACGAGCTGACGATCCACCTGGTGGTGCCTATGGACGTCAGTAAAAGCTTCACTGATAAGTTGCCTGTCAAGATAGAAAGAAGAAGAAAGAAAGAACTGGTTCTCAAGCAACCCGCCGGAACATGATGAGTATTAGGTACTAAGCAAATTGTTGTATCGATTTTTAGAGCCGTGCAAAGGCACACGGCGTATTTTTACGGCGCCGTAAACGCGATCACACGAGGAATCGCCTCGTCATTTGCAGCGCGGAAAACGCGCTGTGTGCAAAGGCTCTTAACAGCACAAACAGACTCGACGTCTCAGCAATGCACATTTCAAACAAATAATATACGGATAATGAAAGTTTCTTAAAGGCTATATACGTTTATACAGTTTCCCATTTCATGAGCATAAATCACGTCCAGTCGTAATAGCGATAACGTTATCACGGAAATCGCTTTTTCTTTGCACGCCGTCGCCGATACCATCACGTAACACCTTATCTCATTTGCGCATATGCTCATTTGCTTGTTATCTTGTTTGATTTGACTGCTGCTGCAATATAATCCCGTCACTTCATGGGTTATGTACAAACAACTTATTACTTGCAAGAATAGTGTCCTGTTATTCCTGCTATAATCTTTGTAGACTTTTGCCTTTGATAATAAATTCATTTACGCACAATCGTGAGACTTATTCAAAGGCTGAAATTTCTACTAAACAAGCTTATATTATTGTAATGAGGCATCACAGGGCGTCAGAAGAGCACCGTTCCGTAAGGGGCGAGGTCATTTCAAAAGATATCCGTCATTTCAAAAGATATCCGTCCTGGCGAAGGTTTCGTATTATGTGTGATTCCAACTACAGAAAACTCGATCCGGAATCTCGTGTGAAGGATTTACGCAAAATGCAAAGTGTTATCTTGCCGAACAAGTCCATTGCTGATCGTTTCAATGGTAATGACACCTGCTAATTGTTATGGACAGTCCTTTGGAAAATTTCGTGATTCGATAAGGGTGTTGGGCCTAGCGTCGCTCTTGAGTCATGTCATGATAGACACTTCTTTGCCTGTATAAAACGTAGTAGTAAAAAAATTTAAAATGACAATAATTGAAGGTATTTATAAAACGCAATAAATTCAATACCAATGATTTTTAATTTTTCTGAATGTATGTCTGTGCGTTTGTTTCGTTAATATTAGATACAACTAAGATATTTGGATGCGATTTCCACTGATGTACTGCAGCGAGCTTGGTATAACATTTTCTGTAACTTTTATTTCACTCGGTTCACAAACGAATAAATACGTCAATTTAAGACATTTTTCATGGCATAGATTTTCTGAAGAAAGACACCTAATTTCTATGCTATTTCCCTTCAAGTATTTATAGGCTAAAGTAATTTATTCATTTACGTAGCACTTATCAAGTGATAACGTTGGCAAGGACCGTTATAGCAGTTATAGCACATGCAAATATTTGCACAGGTAATGAAGCTGTTTAAATGGTCGTATATCCTATCTTATCTAGCTACATTACAGTAGATAGGTACCTAGTTACGTATTAATAGGTGACGAGATTTTGCACATCTTTAAAGTTTTCTCCTGCTATACCTAAGTAACCATAGGGTACGCGCAATAAAAAATAATCCTCAAGTAACCTGTAGGCGAGGTACCTAACCTAAAAAAATAGTTTCAATATTTTATTCTACGATTTTAGAGTTTTAATAAATGGGCGAATCAACTTTTAAGGTGCTCCTTTGACAAAATTTTGCAATAGTAAAAATAAAAAATAAAATAACGAAAACATACAAAAATAAAGTGTTATGTGTTAAATAATTTATCTTATTTTTAGATTACGTAGTTGGCCACGACATCTAAGTTAGTATTCATGAGTTTTTTTAGAAGAGTTGGTGCTCGTGTCTAAAAACTATCCCCTGAGTTACGTTTTTGTAAGTATGGAAATTTGAAATAAAACTACTTAAACTGCAAAACTAAAATAGTAAACATTTATTTCAACTTAAAATGCAGTCTTCTAAATAATCAACCTTATTTATAATAACAGTAACAATAAATAGAGACAGTTGACAGTTCACTGCGTTACTTTGGTCATAATTAAATGCTATACTTTTAGGTAAATCGCCGTATTAGGTAATCAGTCATTAATTACACATTTCTAAGTTGAATTCTAACCCTGAGGTTTGTTAATGGAAAGGTTTTAATAATGTAATAACATTTTGACACGAGCTATATTCAAAAATCCTTACACAAATTAAGGGACACAGTGGTAACGTCAGAGAAAAATTGGTAACGCCTGGGAATTACAGACTATCGAAAACAGCAATATGATGTGTATAATCATAATAATAACAATTTAAATAAACTTGTCCAATAACTTTTTAAAGGTACACAATATTTTAGAACAAATTACTAAATTAAAACAAAACTTAAAATTAAACGAGATCACAGGTAATCTGAATTATTCTAATTCTAATAGGAACTTTGATAGAAGTATAACATAATTAGAGGAATTAAATTAGTCTTATTTCTTTTCAAACACATCTACCGATTTTTGGAATTGGTAATACGAGCGATGTCCTTTCTTGATAATGTCTGGCGCCGGTAATTTCTGGATAATGTTTACATGATCCACGTAAGAAATATCCTTTTCATCCAAACGGAAACGTTTGGCGTTTTCGTCCACTACTCGTAAAAACATTACTTTTACTTCTCCGTCATCTTCAACATCAGTCAATGTTTTGCAAGCATAGGTGTATGATTTGTTTAGAGATGCGTCTACGTATATCTTCACTAACAAAAAATCTCCACGTCCAATCTTCGTACTTTGGTCATGACTGCTACATGGCAATTCTTCGTCCGATGAAGAGCCACCATATATTACGTCATATATTCTTCGGTGTCTGTTCGTCATATCCTGTAATTGTTTTGTAATTTTTAGGTTACTTAAGGGTTCATCATCATCATCTGACGCAGTTTCCAAGTCCATTATTTTTGATGTCGGATTACGATTTGTGAGCTCCAAATTAGCGTTCGTAGCCATGAGATCAATTCTTTCTTTTGTTATTGATATGTTCGACAAAGTCTCATTATTCGTCAAGTAAGGAATGGAAGCACTCAGTCCAATTACGATATCGTATGCCTTTGGATTGAGACACATACAGAATCCTCTTCCTTCCGGACTACCCGTCTCACAGAAACAGCTTAAGTCCCTAAATCTTAATTTACCATAGCAGCTCGAAAATACTTGATGAACTTTTAGGGTTCCTACAAGCCTGGGAATATTGACTGGTAAGGCTTTGTGTTGGTCCTCGATGTTTTTTTCATCGATTAGATATAGTTTTATTTTGCTGACGTTATTCATCTTATCATAAAATTGCAGAACGTCCGAAATATCATCACCATTGGCTACAATTTTATCTGCTGTTCTTTTCAGAAAGCCTCCAACGCCATCAGCTGGGCCTTTCCCATGGCCAGCTTCAAAAAATGACCACGTTATGTAAGAGAACCCGTAATCGTAATATTTCGTACACATCAAGTAAAAATTCTGCTTTTGTCTGTACTGTGTACTCGGGCCGTCTGAAAAGAAATGCACGGTGTTGACGGTATCGAATTTAGATCTTATCCATTTTAATACTGGATCTAAGTGACACCAAATGGCGGCAGGTTGATGATTGTTTGATGCGGAAATGCTGCAAAAAGAATTGACTGTATAACCTCTTGCAGAATCACTGTCAAAAGTATAGACCACAACCGTGTGAAGTGAAACTTGTTTGCGTGATCCTCCAAAATGATGTGATTGTACTTCTTGGCTATACTTACAACTATAATTTTCACTAAAGTCTGCGATCACAACGCATTCTTTCGAGCGAATACTTTCAAGACAACAACGAAATTTTTTAAATTGTGTCTTAATATTAAACACGTGCTTTTTAAATGCTGCAAGGTCGTTCTCAAATATTTTTATAAATGTGCCCACATCTTCATTTTTATCTTCTTTTATGTTTTTAATAGTTTTAAGATTTTTTCCATCTTTCGTGTATTTTTCTTCCTTTCTTACCCATTCTCTCCATGTTATTGAACCTTTTACATTAGTACTACAATAACTATTTGTTTTATTGACACACTGAATGCATATACCATACATACAGTCTTTAGAGTTAGCACTGCAAACTGTTGATTCGATAAGAAGATTTAAGTTATCAGTGCCCGTTATGCCATTCCTTTTTAAAGCTTTTGCCTTATATGCAAAATTCGTATGTATTTTGCAAAGGCACATATCTCTGGCGTCGATAGAAGCACTTACGACATAAAAAGGTTTATTCTTGGTAAAATAAAAGTAGGAACAACGAAGATTAGGGTTCTCTTTCATAAAGGTTTTAAACAAATTTTTCATTGTGTCTAGCATAAATCTTTTTTGTGCTTTTATGCCTAATTTTGTGAGCGTTTCTTTTTTGCCAGCTGTTGCACGTGATATGTCATCTCTTAAGTAAAATTCTCTAATTTTCTTCTTCAACACTGTGTTTTTATCTGTGCTCTCTTTTTTTTTAACAATTTTGTGAACGCCTAAATTCTCTCTAAGTATCTGTTTTTTCATTCGCGAGTCTTTGACATCTACAGTTTCAAATATCTTCTTTATTACTTCTCTTTCTTTCCTAGATTTTGTCTTTTTGAATGTCTTCTTAATCGCACCACTCAATATTCTGTACCTTAAGTTTTCATTGTTTTCAACTTTTTTGTTTTTAGTTTCGATTTGTCTGTTATATCTTTTCTTAAATTTCTCGTACTTTCGTCTTAAATTGTTATTATCTTGCCTTAGTTTTTCGTTTTCTCTATGCACTCTCGACCTGTCCTTTTTCACTTTTTTTCGACCTAATTTTGCTAAAAGCGATGGTGATCTAGCTATTGGTGATGCGCGTAGGGGAGTAGGTGATGCTGGTGGCGGCATTTCTGGTGAATGAATAGCATGGGGAGGTGTTGGTGGTGGAGTTTCGTTTAATTCTTCAAAGTTTTCCAATGTGGAGCCAGATCTAGGCGAATCTGGAGGTGTTTGTTGTAATAAACTTTCTACAGCCCGTTTTCGTTCTTTAAGTTGTCGTTTTCGTAATCTCCATATCACATTTGCATTATATTTTTCTTTAGGAGTCATATCTTTTACTAATCTCTTAGACTTATGATATCGTTCTCGGTGCTTTTTCTTCGCTTCTTCGTACTTCTCTTTATTATTTTTTAGTCTTTCTCTATAACGTTTCTGTTTCTCAGCTGCACTTAGCGGCATTTTCGTTTATGTTGCCCAGATCTGACACAAAATAAACTATTATGAATCTCTCAGAAAAATATAAAACACTGAAGTTATCCCTAATTAGCTATGCCATTCTGCCTTACATTCTCTGGCGTTATCGGTAACGCAAGAGAAAATTCTCTAGCGTTACCATACTGCTAGGAGAACAGTATCTGGCGTTACTAATAACGCAGGAGAAAATTTTACTTAAAATGACGACAAGTAATTACACAATGGAAACTAACTAAAAAATCGGTCACGACCTTCAAATCAGACAGCATGGCTAACATTGTAAGGTAATAATATCAAAATATTTAAAAAACTTACCACGATTGCCGTCGTGACGCAGTAGAACAGCAATAAACCCACGCGCACTCCTTGAGAGCTTACCGCGGACTGAGGGGCGGGTGACGTGAGGCCGGTCTCGTCGAACCACTCCAACGAATTATTAGACAATATTCGCTTCTACTGACATTGGATTAGACGCCACCTCTTGAAAATTGTCTTCAACTTTTTACAATAACGCAGTAGAACAGATATTTTTAACAATACTTGGGACAAATGTTTAGGGACGTCAAATAAATACTATTTAATAAAAATAACTACAATTTTGTACTTAAATGTAAAGCTTATTTAATTCTGAATTGACTCTCCTCGTAAATATTCAATGTTTCATACATTTTTTTTAAGATAATTTAAAAATTGTTTCGTCACCTAGGCTCGGGGACAAGTATTTTTAATATGAAGAATGATTTTTTTCTGCTGAGTTACCAAAAAATCTCGTAAATCTTATTTTAAATTAAAAAAAAGATTATATTGCTGTGGTAATTCAAGATCTTATTATATGATAATGTTAACAATCTTAAAATTTGAGTAGAAATTAAAAATATATGGTCACTTCTATGACGAGGACATGAAAGGAGTACCTTAAAAGTTGATTCACCCAAATATGTATATCCATGCCAAATTACAGCTTTCTAGCACTAAGGGTCTCGACTCTCGGCGCGGGCGCTTTGCTTCGGACAGACGGACGGACATGACGAATTTATAAGGGTTCCAATTTTACTTCGGAACCCTAAAATTAATGTGCATAAGTGTATCAGCGTTGTACATGAATTATTTTGAATGTTGAATGTTATGTTATATGTATTTTTTTTGGTAGACAGGACTTTGTCGCTGAACGACCAAATCGTCTCATTAAGTTCACAAGCACTTTACTACAAGCACGGACATAAAAAAGAACGGACGTAACCTTGTCTAATCGAGAGTGAAGCTGACAGCTGATAGCTCGCTTACCATGTGTGCGTAATTTTGTAATTTTTGATTCGCGATGGTGTCAATATCGTAGCCGTATGGTGTCAATGTGTAGGTGTGTGTACTTGTACGAATACAGAGTTGTTATTCCTATGGGTGCTTCACTGAATTTGTTCTTAGGATTACGTCCGTCCTTTTTTTACTTCCGTGACTACAAGTTACAACAAATATCGGAAACCTTCGGGTGTCGAAGGAGCTTCCAATTCCATTCCTTAACGACTTACTCGTAAAAATTGTGATAAAATATCTGTCCATGACAAGGTTTATTAGAAAGGTTAATTTACTTTCCCAAAAACCTATGTTAATTATCTAGCTTCTGCGATCATTTTTATCGTGTATTTAATTAATTTGACGACATGAAATAGTGTATCGTGATTCGTGACTTGAATTAACATATTCAACAGATAACAGAGACATATTATTGTTTAAAATAACATTTTAATGTAGCCATTCCTGCATAAATTAAATTGATGTATTGCTTGTTACAATATCAAATATCAAGGTTTTTAATACGCATTTCACTTGCAGTATTTTAATTAACCTGCATAGAATGTATTTTAAGAATGGGATTGTAATAAAAAAATAACGTGACAACACCGCAGGATCCTGGATATAACAGTACTTAGTAGTGGACAAAGTTACTCTTTTGTAGTAGATCTGTACTTTTACCTAATTTACTTAAATGGCATTAAAAAAATTTCACGTTGAGTTTTTTTTTACCGAGGTTAATGATTCCTTAATTAAAATAAATAATTCCTTAGTTAAAAAGCCCGAATAATAACACAAAGTTATTGAGCTGAAAGAAATTTAATCATAAATATAATAATAAAATTACAGGTAGGTACCGACTATAAGTATGTTGATTGTTGTGTACAAAAAAAAAATAAAGACTTACCACAACTTCTTCGCCAGAATATTATGCCATCCAATAATACTAAATTACATAGATGATGATGAAAATAGTATGCAATAAATCTTGTTACTTTGTCCAATGTCCTAAAGTCTAAAACACTAACCCACAACCATTAATAGCACTCCTTAACAATCGATGATTCCAATAAGAATGTCATAAGAATTGGCGACAGTCAATTTTAATTCAATAGTCCGATTGAAAATATCCACTTATTCCTACGTCTAGAAAAAAATCTCCCAACAGGATAAGAGGGAAATTATTTAATAATACGCTGTTACCGGCTCACAATTTGTTTACGAATCCGCATTCGATTACGTAGACGTTAGCCCCAATGAAACCGTACCTTAAGGCATCGTATCGGAGTAAAACACTTAGAAAACTGTTCTTTAATTCATAAAATGCTATTTTGTACAGTAAATATCACAACACGTGTTAAATTCCGTTTCGTACAGTACCGGCGCGTTCCGTTCCGTTCCGTGCTCTGTACTGCACGACGCGACGCACAGAGTCAGTCTGTCTCTGTACCTCTGAGTCTGTACTATACGCAGTCTGTACTCGTAGTACACGACACGACATCTGGGAAAGTGGACGGCGACGACGAGAGTGAACCAAGCGAAGGTCAAGTTCAGAAATACGACAGTTTTAAATTTTATTTAATTAAATTTACCTATTAGTTTATTGAGTTACCTCTTGAAATGAGACAGTATATACGAAGCATGATCATTGAGTGTAACCGTGAATACCAATGCCTTTATTAATAACAAAAAAGGAGCACACGCTGGTTATTTAAGTTGCAGGGGTGAAAATTTCAGTGCAAGAATACACAGATACACTCGTAAATTATGCCATTTTGCCAAAGTATCTGCTCATTCTGAAAGAATATAACTTAAAGACCTGGCGAAGATTATTAAAGTTTACCTTAAAATTAACCTTTTTTTTATTTTTTTAACTCCTTGGTTCTAATGATATACGGCCCATTTCAAAAGCTGAAGCGAAGTAAAATTAGGGTGCTAAAGACCACATTTTACAGCCTTTGCACACGGCGCGTTTTTGAAGCGCATCCGACGTAATCGCGCGGAATCTGCCCGTTTTCAGCGCTGCAAATGACGAGGAAAACGAGGCGTTTCCTCGTACGATCGCGTTTTCGGCGCCGAAAAATACGCTGTGTGCAGAGGCTCTTATGGGGACCAAAACTGAAAAGATAATCTAGTGCGCAAAATATCAACATAGTACGCAGACTACGCAGTTCTTTCATATAAAATTTATAATTAAGTAACAAACAAGTTGTTTCAAAACTAAATTCTCTACATACCTACTTATTTATACGCACGTTAAACAAGTGCGGCACTTTAAACGTAATAAATTGTTTATGTGGAGCAATTTAGCTCGAAAATATAAACATATTATGACATCTATTCTGGAAATCTAGAAAAATACAAGCTTTACAATGTTTATTCTAAGTATGTATTAAGGTATAGTGATGCAATTGAACGTGCAACATTCTTTGTCTCACGTTGAATTGTTGTGAAAAGTTTTCTCTTTACGTGTTATTAACGTACTAATGACAAATAATAAACCAATTAACAATTTAAGACTAAAATTTAAATAACTTATAAAACACGTTTTAACCTTCAGCATAAACACGACGCAGCATCCGCAGCACGTGAATCAATCTCGCTATTTCTCCTCTCTTTCACCCCTGGTTCAATATTAGGGGTTAGAACAGTGCAGATAATACATGCATCGCGCAAGTCCTTCGAAATAGAAAGGGCAGAAGGAATGATTGCTCGGCCGACACAATCAATAACACTTAACCGGGGGATGAACGTCGTGTAAAAATAAATGGAATAATAAAATTATAATTACCGTGCGGATAAGGCGTGGTCATATCTGTAGAAGATAGGGTATAGTTAACTATATCATAACTTCTAAATAATCCAACTGTAACAATACGTACACACTCTAACCCCCGAATTAAGAATAACTGTGTCGAGGGTGTCGTGTCACACAAATTAGACGTTACAAATATCCTCGATCCGAAAACCAGCATTTAATTTTATCTATCACATAAACATTAGCCGGCCGGGAATAGAAACCTGGACCCCTCACTTCGCAAGTAGCTTTAGAACTTTTCCTGTTTAAGTTAGTTAAAAAGTAGAACTGTAACACACTGTATCCTTCACAATACTATAATTAGAGCACTTAATTCTTAAAATATTTTATTATTTGAAAAGTAGGTAAGGTTTGACTACCATTGCGATCTTAATCTACTGTAGATAGGCAGTATAAATAAAATGTAATATTACATATAACGGGACTACCATCATACTATGTACTACAGAGTGCAAAAAAATGTAACATAACTCTTAGTTCTATATTACATACTAGTAGCTTTATTAATGCAAAAAATATATCGTTTATCTCAGAATTGAAAGGTAATTGAACTACAAGGTTGAGAACGTTAAATTCACATTTCTATAAGTTGATTTTACGCTTAAATTTTATAGCTCCCGTTATTTTATAACTTCATAATCTCGTATGATATTTTGCAATACATTGTATTTTATAAGCGTCAAGGTTATAATGAACGTTGAGTGTTTTATTTCTAATGGTTCTTTATTACATAAATACTGTTACGCAACATTTTATTTAAATTTATAAGGGATTTTTGTAAGAGATCTTATAAAAATCTCTAGCCCTATTTTATAAGAGATCTTTTACTCTGTTGTCAAGGGGATTACTGACTACATAATTATGTATTTTCCTAATTATTTTATAGATACGAGTACATAATACTTATTATACAACTGCATCTGTTTAGTAGTCTCAAATGTCTCAATTTACATTTAAGTATATTCTATGTTCATTTTTTAATTTCAACATCATTTTCAACAAGATGTAGATATCTCGAATGTCATATCCTAATCTTTTTCAAGACTGCAATGTCAACAATACAAAAGAAGTTGAAAGACAAACAAAGTGCATCTCTTGATATTTGAATACAGCCGCAAAAAGATTTTATAGGAAAAACTAGCACTACCTGTACGCCCCCTGCGTTCATGCAGCCTATTATTATCCCAAAGCCTCGCGGTTCATTGAAACGTCGAGGCGCCTGCAGCCTCATGCGATGATATAACAGATAACAAACAATTACCTATTAATATCACTTTTTGCAACATTCCGGCCACTTTGTAATTTCTATTCTCACCGTTGAATACTCTTTTATCACGGAACTATCTTTCCAACACGCGTAAACGAAAATTGTTAAAAAATTATATAATAAACAAATAACACTACACGCTCACAGGTACCATGACAAGCACACACAGAGAAAACACACTGAATATCTGTCAAAAGCACTTTGCACATAAATAGCCTTAACCCCTTTATTGTGATAATGAAATCGCATCTATTTACCTCTATTGCTTACTAAAACCATAACTATATGAAAGCTTATAAGAAGTAAATACAAACTGCTCTTTAAGTATAATGTTACCAAACTCCTCGATAGTTTGAACACGCTCGACGCTCAAGACTGACTTCAAGAGCGGGGTCGGGGGTACACCGTGCGAGCCGTGGGAATGTCTGAGTCTGGGGTAGTTCCTGATTGATGTATAGCTTAGCTTGGGTCAAATACTGGCAAAGTACTTAAGTTGTATTTATTTCAAGTATTTATAGAAAACCAATTCCCTGCGGAAGGAATTATTCTCTTCTAATTTAGGGTAGACCTTCATAAATTCTAGCGAACTGCGAAATATTTTAAGTGTTTCTGTTTGTGGATAAACGGAAACCGAATTGGAAAATATTGAAACAACGTGCATCATAATTTTTTAAGTAGGTAAATCGAGGTATTCCAGACCTGGCATGCCGAACCGCTGAACCGCAGGCCGCTATATTATGTGTGGCTTTAGTAGGAATTACAAACAGAGAACGTATGTAAAATTGTAAATCCTTTGTACTCCTTTTACGTCTCGATACTGTACAGTTTGTAAAGATATCATATTTAATGATTATGATGACATCATCACAACATATTCCGTACCCCCTGCTGGGCTCAGTCCACAGTTCGAGTCTCCTCCCAGTGTGAGAGGTACAAGCTCAATTGTTAGTATAGTTCAGTTGTCCTGATGATATTTTCCTTTATCACGGCAAGCTATATTATGTCTATGTATACAATCCTTACTTATATTTAGGTACGTTCTGACTAGGGGCTTGAGAATTTATTCTTTCCTTTTCTTCTCTCGTTCTAAGTCGGCAACGCATCAGTGATGCCTTTGGTGTCGATGATTTCCATGGGCGACTACAGCCACTAACTAAGATCGTTTGTCGGCTATTTCCATAAATAAAGAACGCGGTGTGTGACAGATGCAGACGTTAGAAACACTAGGATGATCTGCGTGATACATGAGTGACCCACCACGAAGCTGGCCCATTGCGGGTGGCTGAACTAGGGTTGACAACAAATCAACTGACAACAAATCAAAGACGACCCGTGTGGTGCAATGGTTACCATGCCGGATCGCCGCACCAAGGGTCCTGGGTTCGATTCCCAGCGAGGTGGAAATTTGAATGATGAGTTTGAATTTCTGTTCTCGGTCTGGGTGTGAATGTCCTTGTCTATGTTGTGTGTTGTCCATGGCACCCACGACACAGGGAATCCTAGTGTGGGGCTATGAGTGTGAAGCGTTATTTAATTATTTAAAAAAATATTTATTTATTTAACTTAAAATTAAATTTACTGACTCACTTTCTACATTCAATTTACAGGATATCCTATTGCAGGCCGCAGAGTGCGCGAAAGAAATACAAACATACGTTAAGCTAGTTCTGTTTATGTATGACTCGAACAAAACTGGGCTAGGCCAGTTCTACTTGCGAGCGGTTCCGGGTTCGAATCCTAGACATAGCACATTGTGATATAGTATAAGAGATCATAGTAGTTTTTGTTCATTGTGATGTCATTTTGTAATTACAGGCCAAAAGGCATGACAATGTAATAAATTAATCTGTATTCTAAATGTGATGACGTTTATTAAAATATTGATTTTAAAAGAACTTTAAGCGAATTTTTTTAAAGTAGGATTGACAGCTGACAGCCCTATTAAAGCTGGTATAATAAAACATTTAATAACAGCGACAGACGGACAGTTCGCACGCCAGTATTAATTAATACTGCGCTAATACAGACAGATTGAGATGAGATGAGCCGGGTGATATCATTTACAATTTTTATAACTCCATTATTTATTGCGCTTCATGAGTAAGCGGTATAGTTTCAATGACAATTTTACCAGAAAAGTTTTATTTATTTAAAATTAAATTTATTTATTTAAAATGTAAACGTACTATCGTTTAACGTAAGAGTTCCCTTCGTTATCAAACTCATGTCATAGTAAAGTTAGTGCTTGTTCACACTGAACTAACGGGCGCGGGCGCGGGCGCGGTCGCAAAATATCAAACTTATGAACTACTATGAAAGTGTTCACACCAAAACGCGCGCGCGGTGTATGTAGCGTTTACCGCGCCCGCGCCCGCGAGTTCAATGTGAACAAGCACTAAGGGAGATGAATATGCTTGCGGTACATACTCGCTCCAATATTTAGAAGCTTTAGAACTTCAGTGCGAGCTTTCAGGTATTCTCGTTCGTTCTCGCCTCATTCTGTCTCTTTCGTGCGAGAAAAAACTATAGTTACTAAGTTACTTCGTTCCATTACTTGATGACGAACTTCAACAACGTTTATAGAATAGACATGGGACATCACCAGAGGCCATCGCCAGAGGGATCGCCAATCCAACGCCGTCCCAAGATATCTCTTTCTACAGCTTTTTGAGGAACCCCACGTCATATAGCTTGGCGAAAACCTACCTTGGAAGGAAGCTCATTCCACAACAAATGTGGTAAAAATTTGTTGTTGTCCGCTTGACGCTTCATCAAGTACACTTGATCGTGTATAACTGTATAGCCTCCATTAAAGGTTCTTCACCAGTCCAACCAAAGTAGATCTGAATTCAAATCAGATAAAAACTAAAAGACTCGGGTTTGTGGACTAGTAGTAAAAATGCTATTGTTTAATTTAGTCTAGCATTGGAAATTGGAATGTACTCGTGGCACAGTATTTTATTATTGCGATACACGTGCAGGTCCTGTCCCGGCTCCCGACACCGACACCGCATTGCGCCAGACGCGGCTCGATGGTAGTGATGCTGAGACAGCCCGACATACCCACCACCGTATATAGATTATAGTTTTATTGGAGTGTTCGCAGAAAACTTTTGTACATCATTACTATTTTGTATATACCTACTTGTTCTGTGCTGGGCCTGTAAGTTAGACAATGTAAGTTAGTAGTGAGAACGTTTAAAATATCAACAAGATGATACAATGATAATGATTGAAGATACATATAACACACGTTCTTCATGCAACGCTTTTATAATTCTTTTAAAGATATCAAGTAAGGTACTTAACATAACAATACTAACTTAATTATACAAAGCTCCACATAACCACATAAACAGTTTTTATTACATATTTTATATGACACCGAGCGACCCCAGTGTTGTCCACATTCGTTTTTTTACATCAATTCCCGTACACAATAAAAATAAATCCCCATAGTTCACAAATAAAAGTTTGTCATCAATATCCTGAAAATCGAATTTGGACTGTTACAGGTAGGGACTGTTTTTTTTAATATGTTTCCTACACAATGTTTCCAATGAACTATTCCCGAAGCCCGCACTGCGTCGAGTTAATATTAATGTGGAAACTTTAATGCAACTGTTGCAATGAGTGCGTGACGTCATAGAACCCACCCGCATTGGATCAAGTGCGGTCTTCGCATTAATTTATGATTATGATAATAAAGCCATTTCTTTGTTATCCTTTAGATTTACCGACATTGTGCACTAAGTGCGCATATTTAGTCGTAATCCCTTGTTATAAGGTAAGAGATAAGTAATGTAAAAATAATATTTGATAATTATGTTTCTTAATACAAAAAGATTTAATCAATGTTCTATCTATGTATTATACTTAGAAACGAGCTGTTATTTTGAATTATCCATACGATCCGTAATCCGTTGTATCTTTTGTCTAAAGAATTCCGTATGATCGTGCTACGGCTAAGTTAAACCGAGAGACGCGTCATTACATTTCAGCTGAATTTCATAACGCGTGCAACAAAACACGACATGTAAAGAAAACACCACAAGCGTGTAGGGTAACTCAATACGGTGCCGTAATGGCTATATAATGAGGTATTCGAAGAGGTGAACCTCTCGAAATAGTCCTCTAAACTTAGCAACCGACAGACGACCACACATTTCACACTTTACGGCGGAAACATTTGATTTATTAATGAATCCCGATTTACAGCGGATTCTTTCATGATTCTACGGCGCCTGTATGATCATAACAATGTTTAATGCAAAGCTATGTATGTATGGTTTATTTATGGCGCTCTAATCCATTTCAGTAAAATATTCGTAAGCGTAATTTAAACATGCTTTAAATCGATTTTATGATTTTGGCGCTAGGTGTGTGGATTTATAGAAAAAGAATAACAGCCCTCGCTTTGCTTCGGTTTTACTATTTTTTACACCTTGGGTTACATTATTGGAATTTTATTAAGGATCCCTAATTTTTTTGAAAATATAATACAGCCGATGTCACCCATTGATAGTGTAGCTTCCTGACAGTGAAAGAATTTTTCAAATCGGTTCAGTAGTTTTTGAGTTTATTCGTTGCAAACAAACAATCAAATCTTTCCTCTTCATAATCTTAATCTTAATATATATAAATTACGTGTCACGTTGTTTGTCCGCGATGGACTCCTGAACTACTTAACCGATTTTAATGAAATTTGCACACCATGTGCAGTTTGATCCAACTTGAAAGATAGGATAGCTTACATTTCAAAATAAAAAAGACTTTTGACAGAACGAAGTCTGTCCGGGCAGCTAGTATAATTATATAAATTACGTGTCACGTTGTTTGTCCGCGATGGACTTCTTAACTACTGAACCGATTTTAATCAAATTTTCACACCGTGTGCAGTTTGATCCAACTTGAAAGATAGGATAGCTTACATCTCAATTTATAGTCGCAATATTATTTTATTGCAATTTTTTTGACAGAACGAAGTCTGTCCGGGCAGCTAGTATTAGTATAGATAAGTCAGTAAAAAAATTAAACGCTACCATACCTCCTCACTTCCTCGTGCATGCAGATACCAGATTTGTTCGGAGCGTCTCTTTTATAAGTTGCGACAAAAGGGCGCAGAATGACCCTCTACTTTGAACAAGGGGTATGGCCGGAATCTTTGAGAAATGTTTCAGACATTTTTTTTAACCCAAACAAATTTTCCGGACTTTTCAGTTTAGTGATGGTAACCCTACTAGTTCTAGGATGTCCTGTGATGCGGTTGGCGTGGATTTACACAAATGAGACATCACAAACTAATGACTCGAGAACAAACACTTATCCTATCACATAAATATCTGCCCCGGAAGAAGCATCTCTGGTTCAATTCCCTTGGAAGTTGGAACTTAAACACAAAACCGCCCGAAACAAATTGCTCAAGACAGTATAACTGGTATAAACAGAGGAGACTGGAGAAATAAAAGAAGAAAGGTGATAGTAATCTTTAAAAAATCTGTTTCTAGATTAAGCACAGATAAAGTCGTGCTTCTTATTGTGCTTATTATCGCGACTATCGTAAGCATGTTTGGATCCGTGTCAAATTGTTATTATACTGCAATAATTTAATTAGTCCCTCGTATACTTTCATAGAATTACCATATGCAACAACATGATGACATTAAAAACATGGTGAAAAATTAATTACGTTGACAGTAATTGGCATTTTACGAGTATTATTTAATTTATTGTCCTAACGTAGCTGTGCTGTATCGCTTCCTATTTAGACTATAGTTAACCAGATATTTTACTACACAGTTTATAGCCGCATAACATCGATATTTTAGTGTCGGTTATGTAGCCTTTGTTAATATTCCAGCCCGCTACAGCCGCTATAGCCACGCCGCGCCGTCTAGACGTGCGTAATGTAGACGTAACGCAATGCAGCGGATTGCAGAACAGGGATGCTGTTCAACTGTTTTTGAATCGATTGAGAGTTGGTTGAGAATTTTTTTTTACTATTTGTTTAGTGTGTTCCTCTTGTTTAACTTTAGGAAATGGAATTTTAACCGTGTTGACTATGATATTTGTAATATGCTAATTAGCCTTTTAAAATGTCAAATTAATGTATAATATCAACAAAATTCGTTTTCTATCATGGACTTGAAATTAGGTGTTGATAATATCGACATGAAAAAAACTGTGTTTTTGTCACAAAATAAAAATAATATCATTGTAGTCTTAGTGATGAGACTGCAAATAAAAACGAATGTTACCTTTTTCTCCCCAGGAACGTTTTAGAGCATTGAAATCATTTCCTGTAACAAAAAAAAACAATTTTAATATTTTTTGCATAAAAATACAACAAGCGCAAAAAAACATTCAAATGAGAGTTACGTCGGGGTTAACTAACGCGGAATAACAAGTAGCAGTGAGGATAAAACGTTACTTGACTTCCCTTTTACTTCCTTTTATAATTTTGTACGCTACAATTTACTATGTACGATACACAAAGCTTAAGAAGGATCTCAATAAACGTAGAATATTTAGAAAAAGATATTGATGAAACTATGAAAAATATTCATGAAAAATCACGTTAAAATCTATCTTCAAAATTCTTTGTTTAACTTAATCCCAATTTATAAATATAAAGACAAATACCAAACCATCCGACTTTTCAGAGAATCATAAACAGGCATTAATATTATAAGAAAAACTGGCAAGTGGCAGCCATTTTCGTCCATAAAAAAGAACGTGTGAGTTCGCGGTATTTTCGACGACCGCCATCTTTGATCTCAACGCATCCGTGTTGACTGTTGATGGATATCATGCATCAACATTAACATAGAGCTATTGTAGGGCTGCTCCTCTACAATGTTGTCTGTTTCTACAACTGTCTTATTTTCTATTTTAGTTAAATTATTATATAATTCTGCTTTAGGTTTAAGCCTGAGCAGAGATTAGTTAACTAGACGGAATAAGCGACTACTGAAGGGCACGATCCGCACGATCGAGATTAATTAAATTAGAGATGATCATGTATCTTTCTCAAAACTTGCGTATCACTCAAAGCTGAAAGAAACATAGATATTTACGAGTTTAACAATAACTTATTTAAATAGGGTTAAACGTGAGGTTGGTTTGGATTGAATGAATGGCCAAAACCTGGTCGAAATATGAAAATTGTTGCACAATCCTTCAAATATTCTCACTACAGAGTCTAACGTGGATAAATTGAGAGTTAGTGGCTAACTTAAATCCCAAAAGTTTTTATATCGCCCGAGGACCTCAGGCTAGGCTTAACAACGAAAAGATATTGTCATGTCCCGATTATACTATACTTAATTTACTCTCAACTCAACTGACGTAACAAACAGCGCACACCTATTTTTAACCGACTTCAAAAAAAGGAGGAGGTTCTCAATTTGACTGTATTTTTTTTATGTTTGTTACTTCAGAGCTTTCGACTGGGTGAACCGATTTTGATGATTCTTTTTTTAATCGAAAGCAGGTACTTGTCATGTGGTCAACATTTTGAACGAGATCTGACAAGTAGTTTTTGAGTAATTTTGAAGTCGGTTATTTTTTGTTAGTAAAATTTATACCTCCTACGGTCCCCGGACACTTTTTTCTGATAATCTGTTACCTATGTTAAAACAAGCCGCAGTTTTATGAGCGTAATTAAAAATAGTTTTTGGACCTACCCTGAATTCCGCCAGCGTTGTTTTATTACTGCCCGAAGGTTGACTGGCAGAGAGTGCTTTTAGCATTAAATCCGCCTTTGTTTCCATACTTTTTGTATGGTACAATACAGAAATAAATAAGTAAATACATTCCTAGAACACTTAAACCGATATTGTAGTTGTATTAAACCATTTCGATTGTTAATTTCTCACTAGAACTTCAAGCCCTAATACTAAAAAAAACTAAAACAATCTATTATTATTTTAACGTTAATCCTGTATTTGGCAGCCCTGAAAGCATTTTTTACACTGCTGCATATAACCGAGCCCATAAACGTCGAAAGTTTTAACTGCAGAGATTTGTTTATCGTTTATCGGCTACAAGCACTCGCGTTTACGGTCATCTACACACGAGGCTGAAAGGTTGCTCTGGATTCATTCACTCCCGAATGAACGGTTCAGAGGGTGAACAACACTTCTGATGTCTATGAAAGGTTCATTCTGTATTTCTGTTTTTGAATGAAAAGGACGTTAATATGCGAATTCTATGGTAAGGGGCCGTTCAAGTATTACGTAAGCAGATTTATTACAATTATTTACCCCCCATCCCCCTTGTCAGCAAAAGTAAGCAAAGCTCTTATCCCCTCCCCCTATGGTAACGTAAACATTTTTCAATTAAAAAATGTATTTTTTTATATTATAATTATAATGTTATAATAACTACCGATGACGTAATCATCATCTAGACTTCCCTACCTCCCATGTCATCCAAAATAAGCAAAACAAAGACCCCCCACCACCCCCCATAGCGCTTACGTAATACTTGAACGGCCCATAAAGGGTTATCAAAGTATTGAATATATTTTTAATTATAATATTAATAAAATAAACTTGTAGACACTCATCATACTGCGCATTGAGTCCTATTAAAATAAACGTCTGTCCCGGCACAGTAAAAGAATCTAACCCCGGGAATCGAATCTACCAGCTCACGCTCAAAGCGAGCTTTCCGTCCGCCTACAGTCGACAACGCGACGTAATAACACAATATAGGAATCTAGAATCCTATATTGTGGTAATAATCCCTTTAGCCTTGCAGGTTGCAGATGTCTAATCCATGGGCAATAATGACCACTTACCATCTTATCCACTCGTATGGGTGTCGACTGTCGACATAATAATTCTTGACAAAAAATAACCGACTTCGAAATTACGGATAACGCAAAAAGTACTCGTCAGATCTCGCTCAAATTTAAGTGGGACCACACGACAAACACCAGCTTTCGATTAAAAAAAGAATCTTAAAAATCAGTTATCCCAATCGAAAGTTCTTAGGTAACAAGCAAAAAAAAAATACAGTCGACTTGAATACCTCCACCTTTTTTGAAGTTGGTTAAAAAAATACAGCCAAGTCAAATTTAGAGCTTGAGATGCATGTTTTTGTAACTAAAATTTTAGGATTTTCAACACAGAACTTGACACCGATTTAGATCACAATTCTTTTTTTTTAACTCGGCTCTCATTTCACATTTATGTTTTTGATAAGATTAAGTAATAATAATTACTCTATGGCGTGTGTCGGTGTGTACCTACATGGTCAATAAATTAATTTCAATGTTAGTGTCGTCATTTATTGCTCAAACAACTTTCTTATAAGTTATAACAAGTGTTTAATACGATCTTGACACAGAAATACACGCGACTTTATACAGTTCGACAATAAGCGAATTAATTACAATTCATAGAAATACCTTTCAATAAAAGCCTTGAGCCGCTGAAAAACAAAATGGCAGATGTTTTGAGCAAATAAAGTTAAAATTTTATTGTGTTGGTAATTTATGGTGTTCTACGACGCAATATCATTGTAATAACAAGTTGAAAAACAATAATTTATAAGTCATTGTTTAAATAAATACCATAATAATAATAGGTGTTACTAATTATACAAGTATGTAAGCTGTTGTGCAGTCCTGCCCAATGGCGTTCTCCCGTCCGGAGTATTCAAAGCCCAGCACGCAATAATAATTTAATTTAAACTAAATGCAAAACTAATAAACCCTTCGGGGAAAGGAGATATGCTCAGGAGTTCCCCATAATAAAATAAACACACACTAGGATACCGGTCGGTCAACACAATTTAACACATCACCCACGACAGGGAACAAACATTTATCTGTCACGTTCCGTTCCGAGAATCGAATCCGGAACCCTTTGCTTCCCATGCAGCGTCCCTACCAACAACGGTCGTCATATCTTCAAGTAGGTAGTGCAAGTCTGCCAGTTCGCACTTGTACTAAAATTTTTACTAACAAATAGAGGCGTCTACGAGTACGTCTAACTTAAGCTTAGTAAAAGACACTTCGTACTCATTACTCGACGGGAAGTCGACGAACGTTCTCAAACCGAGTCAGTGACAAGAAGTGTTGATTAAAGCTCGCGAAGTCTAGCAGTCTAGCTCCCACTCGAGCTCCGAGAATCGTAAGAACCCGCCAGTCTATACGACTGACTGCGACTGGTGTCACTTGGGAAGATTCAACAGACTGCCACTATAAAAATATGTATTTAGAATATGATAATAAAGCTATGTATTTCAAAAATAAGTTAATCATAATAAAATTGAACAGTTATTTACTATAAAAATAAATGAAATTGTAATGTTAAAAGCATCAAGTGTCTATGTCTAATCATCAGCATCTAGTCTAATTTGTTGATGAATAAATAATCCCACCTTTGTCAATTATGGGATAACGTGTAATTAGTAATCAAACAGAAATTGTTTAACATCATATTTTATTAATAACATGTAAATTGAAACAACATCTCTGCCAGATGGACCTTTGTACTTTTGTACCTTTGTACCTTTGTACACAACTGGGGCTGTCTGTTTAAAGTATACGTTATTGTTTTCAGCTTATAATTCCGACTGTAATAATATACCTACTCGCCTCTAAGTTTTTCAGCATGATCGTTCTGACAAGCCCATTTTACTTTAGCAGGGTCTAATTTGACTTTCTATGTATACTGGTTAAACTCACACATATCAAAGAAAAGCCTAATTACCTAATGGTAAAAAACCAAAACGCTCCAAACCCATCGCCATGGGAACTTCAGCATGAATCTTCCAATTTTTTTAACCATGCCAAAACTAGTCAATAGCTACCAATCAAAACAGAAAATTATTTGAGGATTATTTGGTCAATTAACTAATTAGCCAAATGTTTAAGTTAAAGTTTACCATTACGTATCGAGACCTCTTTAAACCACATCCGCCCCCTGTAATATTATCAATATAACTTAATTATCAGACTTAGCAGTCTTTGTTGACATAACATAATCTACAACCAGTTTATTCAAAAAAAAATTAAGAAAGTACAAAAACAAGGACATAATTGGAAGGGTACTGGCTTACAATACCCCAGCCCTAGGGATCCTTCTCTCAAGTGTAGGTACTCGGTTCAATCCCTCGACACAGCTGACAGCACTTAACCACGTGTTGTTATTGAGTTGGGATTCATTACGCACTAATCAAGCAATCAGGCGCGGTTGAATTTACTGATTAAATAAAAAATAAAAAATTCGTCCGATCGTTGGTAAATAAAACAGTGAACTCTTCAACCTTTACATTTGTATTTATAAGTATAATTCCAGTTAATTACATTATTTATATCAAAAAGTTTACAACCATTTTTACTGTTCCATCGACATTCAACGACAGACATTATGTCAAAAATAAAAATATCTGCGGCGTACAAAAGATTAACTACCAGCATCTCATCTATCTAAAACAGTTTATATAACATAATAAAAATACTCGTCAACCATACAAGAGCTAACAGTCGCGTACGTTCGTCGTTTTTTACAAACACTTTTCGAAAATCGAATGTCGCCATCACATCGATAGTTTAATGCTATGAAGGCTATGGTACCTAGAACAATTGAAAAAGTCCGGGTTGCTAATATTAGGAACGTAGGTCTGAAAACTGATCTTATAGTCTACGCGATAAGTTCAAAATGGTTGAAATTAGAGATACTGCTCTTAAAAATACGTGCGATAGCTCATTCTGTTCGGAATGATGTCTAGAAAAATGTTTCGGAAGCGTTTACCAGCACGTAAAAAATTGCAAAAGTTATTGACAAAATAAAGTTGAAAAAAAAAAGTATTTTGTTTTTGGTAATCACTCCGAAACTATTAATATTTAAGAAATTTTAAAACAAGATTCTTAAAGTAGAGGAAATTTCCAAACAATGACTCGCGACTCTCGGAACTCTATCTCCATTATTTATAACTTTAATTTAACGCTGAAAATGGGTCTCCACGCTGCATTTTTAGGTTGCGCGTGCGGCGTCAAAACCGAGTTCGTCACACTCAATAGTTTTTTAAGGTATTAATTATTAATTAAAAAAAATAAAAAAAATATGGTGTATTTGAAACACTTCAAAGAATTTGCTCCCGTAGGAAATTTTGCTTAAAGTTAATTTTTCAACAAGTTAGACGATTGTTAATTAACAAAATTTTCTCGAACTTCCATTTTCATTGTACATTAAAAAAAATGTTTAAGTAATTGTCCTATAAATTTTTCGCTTCGTGGAGCCCTTCTTATATACATGCTTAACGAGATCACGTCATAAAAGTTTAAAAAGTTTTAATACTTTGTGTATAATAATTTTATAAGTTGAACAAAAAATGAAAAATCCAAATAATATTATTGAAAATATTTTTTTCTCAATTTATTATTACATAATCGTTTTGGCATTCATAAAAGACATTTAATGGCTTGAAAAAAAAAATCCCTAATTTTTTTATAATTTTTTTTTTATACACAAATAGACTATTTCAATGCTTTCAAGAAAAAATTTCTTAACATCTTATTCTTTACAAAACATTATGATTTTTGAAAAAAAAAATTTTTTCTTAATAATGATATTTAATTGTTTATAATTGTTTTTTAATATTTCTATTGTTTGAATAATTAGTTAATAATTTTTTTTTCTTAAAAATTATAATTAACCATCTTTAATAGAAATGTAAAAAAATATTTTTTTTACCAACAATTTCATTGTTTTTTAACTTAACAATTTTTTATAAACAAATTCTCAACTTTTTTATATATTTTTTCTGAAACACCTAAAAATAAAAAAAACAACGATGTATAACAAAGTACAGATAAAAACATTTTTCAATTTTTTAATTTTGATTCGATAAAAAAACGAAAAAATTGTTTGTTCAACTTATAAAATTATTATACACAAAGTATTAAAACTTTTTAAACTTTTATGACGTGATCTCGTTAAGCATGTATATAAGAAGGGCTCCACGAAGCGAAAAATTTATAGGACAATTACTTAAACATTTTTTTTAATGTACAATGAAAATGGAAGTTCGAGAAAATTTTGTTAATTAACAATCGTCTAACTTGTTGAAAAATTAACTTTAAGCAAAATTTCCTACGGGAGCAAATTCTTTGAAGTGTTTCAAATACACCATATTTTTTTTATTTTTTTTAATTAATAATTAATACCTTAAAAAACTATTGAGTGTGACGAACTCGGTTTTGACGCCGCACGCGCAACCTAAAAATGCAGCGTGGAGACCCATTTTCAGCGTTAAATTAAAGTTATAAATAATGGAGATAGAGTTCCGAGAGTCGCGAGTCATTGTTTGGAAATTTCCTCTACTTTAAGAATCTTGTTTTAAAATTTCTTAAATATTAATAGTTTCGGAGTGATTACCAAAAACAAAATACTTTTTTTTTTCAACTTTATTTTGTCAATAACTTTTGCAATTTTTTACGTGCTGGTAAACGCTTCCGAAACATTTTTCTAGACATCATTCCGAACAGAATGAGCTATCGCACGTATTTTTAAGAGCAGTATCTCTAATTTCAACCATTTTGTACTTATCGAGTAGACTATTATAATTTAGATGTGTGTGTGAGTAGTGTACTTGTGCATAGACACTATTGTGTCTCGTAATCTGTAATTTTTAACCGACTTCAAAAAAGGAGGAGGTTCTCAATTCGACTGTATTTTTTTTATGTTTGTTACCTCAGAACTTTGGACTGGGCAAACCGATTTTGATGATTCTTTTTTTAATCGAAAGCTGGTGGCTGTCATGTGGTCCCACATAAATTTTATTGAGATCTGACAATGGCATCCATGAGAAAACCACATAAGTCGTAAATTTGTGTTAAGATGTGCGCGACAAATTGACGAATAACTCAATATCACGCCAAACGATTTCGATGATTCTTTTTTTAATCGAAAGCAGGTGCTTGTCATGTGGTCCCACATAAATTTGAACGCGATCTGACTGACAAGTCGTTTTTGAGACTTTGAAGTCGGTTATTTTTTGTTAGTAAAATTTAGATTATAGTAACAAAAAATAACCGACTTCAAAGTCTCAAAAACTACATACTTGTCAGATCTCGTTCAAATTTATGTGAGACCACATGACAAGCGCCTACTTTCGATTAAAAAAAGAATAATCGAAATCGGTTGGCGTGATATTGAGTTATTCGTCAATTTGTCGCGCACATCTTAACACAAATTTACGACTTATGTGGTTTTCTCATGGATGCCATTGTCAGATCTCAATAAAATTTATGTGGGACCACATGACAGCCACCAGCTTTCGATTAAAAAAAGAATCATCAAAATCGGTTCGCCCAGTCCAAAGTTCTGAGGTAACAAACATAAAAAAAATACAGTCGAATTGAGAACCTCCTCCTTTTTTGAAGTCGGTTAAAAATTACAGATTACGAGACACAATAGTGTCTATGCACAAGTACACTACTCACACACACATCTAAATTATAAGATCAGTTTTCAGACCTACGTTCCTAATATTAGCAACCCGGACTTTTTCAATTGTTCTAGGTACCATAGCCTTCATAGCATTAAACTATCGATGTGATGGCGACATTCGATTTTCGAAAAGTGTTTGTAAAAAACGACGAACGTACGCGACTGTTAGCTCTTGTATGGTTGACGAGTATTTTTATTATGTTATATAAACTGTTTTAGATAGATGAGATGCTGGTAGTTAATCTTTTGTACGCCGCAGATATTTTTATTTTTGACATAATGTCTGTCGTTGAATGTCGATGGAACAGTAAAAATGGTTGTAAACTTTTTGATATAAATAATGTAATTAACTGGAATTATACTTATAAATACAAATGTAAAGGTTGAAGAGTTCACTGTTTTATTTACCAACGATCGGACGAATTTTTTATTTTTTATTTAATCAGTAAATTCAACCGCGCCTGATTGCTTGATTAGTGCGTAATGAATCCCAACTCAATAACAACACGTGGTTAAGTGCTGTCAGCTGTGTCGAGGGATTGAACCGAGTACCTACACTTGAGAGAAGGATCCCTAGGGCTGGGGTATTGTAAGCCAGTACCCTTCCAATTATGTCCTTGTTTTTGTACTTTCTTAATTTTTTTTTGAATAAACTGGTTGTAGATTATGTTATGTCAACAAAGACTGCTAAGTCTGATAATTAAGTTATATTGATAATATTACAGGGGGCGGATGTGGTTTAAAGAGGTCTCGATACGTAATGGTAAACTTTAACTTAAACATTTGGCTAATTAGTTAATTGACCAAATAATCCTCAAATAATTTTCTGTTTTGATTGGTAGCTATTGACTAGTTTTGGCATGGTTAAAAAAATTGGAAGATTCATGCTGAAGTTCCCATGGCGATGGGTTTGGAGCGTTTTGGTTTTTTACCATTAGGTAATTAGGCTTTTCTTTGATATGTGTGAGTTTAACCAGTATACATAGAAAGTCAAATTAGACCCTGCTAAAGTAAAATGGGCTTGTCAGAACGATCATGCTGAAAAACTTAGAGGCGAGTAGGTATATTATTACAGTCGGAATTATAAGCTGAAAACAATAACGTATACTTTAAACAGACAGCCCCAGTTGTGTACAAAGGTACAAAGGTACAAAAGTACAAAGGTCCATCTGGCAGAGATGTTGTTTCAATTTACATGTTATTAATAAAATATGATGTTAAACAATTTCTGTTTGATTACTAATTACACGTTATCCCATAATTGACAAAGGTGGGATTATTTATTCATCAACAAATTAGACTAGATGCTGATGATTAGACATAGACACTTGATGCTTTTAACATTACAATTTCATTTATTTTTATAGTAAATAACTGTTCAATTTTATTATGATTAACTTATTTTTGAAATACATAGCTTTATTATCATATTCTAAATACATATTTTTATAGTGGCAGTCTGTTGAATCTTCCCAAGTGACACCAGTCGCAGTCAGTCGTATAGACTGGCGGGTTCTTACGATTCTCGGAGCTCGAGTGGGAGCTAGACTGCTAGACTTCGCGAGCTTTAATCAACACTTCTTGTCACTGACTCGGTTTGAGAACGTTCGTCGACTTCCCGTCGAGTAATGAGTACGAAGTGTCTTTTACTAAGCTTAAGTTAGACGTACTCGTAGACGCCTCTATTTGTTAGTAAAAATTTTAGTACAAGTGCGAACTGGCAGACTTGCACTACCTACTTGAAGATATGACGACCGTTGTTGGTAGGGACGCTGCATGGGAAGCGTCTGCGTGGGCGTTCAAATTTATGTGGGACCACATGACAAGCACCTGCTTTCGATTAAAAAAAGAATCATCGAAATCGGTTGGCGTGATATTGAGTTATTCGTCAATTTGTCGCGCACATCTTAACACAAATTTACGACTTATGTGGTTTTATCATGGATGCCATTGTCAGATCTCAATAAAATTTATATGGGACCACATGACAGCCACCAGCTTTCGATTAAAAAAAGAATCATCAAAATCGGTTCGCCCAGTCCAAAGTTCTGAGGTAACAAACATAAAAAAAAAAAAAAAAAATACAGTCGAATTGAGAACCTCCTCCTTTTTTTGAAGTCGGTTAAAAATTAAGATTATCATTACCCTTGTGAATGACGCTAGTTGTTCCATTTTACGGAATTCTAGTGTGAAGATTTTTTATTTTCAGTATACAGACTGTACAGTATATAGACTGCTACAGTTATAATCGTAATTTCTTTAAACCAAACCAGTTGGTTCCATATTTGTTCCTTGGTCGAGAACTCGAGATAACAATTACATTACCCAAGAGTCGTGTTTACGACTTGCTCCGTTTCCGAGACAGGAAGTGGTGGCTCGTGGCGGATGAGCGGACAAAAATATAAACATTTCTCGTCTCGCCATCCGCCGTCCGTCAGGGGGCGCCCGGGCGCTACCGGTAGGTACTAGATGCTTCGAGAACACTCGCTCCTTTTAATTTTAAGTGCATATTTAAACTTTTCCTACATGCTGTTAAGGCTACTTAGGCTTGTGTAAATATTTTCTTTTTTTTTTGATAAATGTTTTGACGATTTTTTAAGATGATAATTGACGATTCCGTAGCTCAGTTGGTTCGACTTCCAGCAAAGGCAGATAGCTGCACTTACAGTACTCGGCTGGATTAACTCGCAGCCTTTTTAACTGCAAAAGAAGCAAAATCAGATGTTTTTTTCTTGCACATCTTTAAATTCGACGAATTCCGTAATCCGAATTCCGAACGTTTATTATTATTCTAAGTTCCGAACTAACCAAGGTAGACAAGTCACATAGGAGACAAATCGCCTTGAAGTGTCTACTTCAATTATCGGACCAGGAGCGTCAGCAAATAATTAAACTTTGGCAAAAAATAATAAATACAGATATTCTATTCTATTCTAGTGAACGTAATCTGTGCGCTGCGAAGCGCATCTGACTTTATTCTAGGGTTGTCGCATTTGTTATTTTACAATTCGATAGCTTCTCTTTACACTGTACACTTTCTGAAATACATGAAACTGACCAAATACTGATCTTACCAGACATATTCCACTACAGTGTTGGACAGAGTTGTAATGTCTTTACTAACCAGTGGCGTAACTATACCATCTGGGGCCCGTGGCAAATTCTTTTGATGGGGCCCTATCAGTACAAATCGTCACGTTGTACTCAGTTTAATTTTAATAAACTTCGAGATTTTCAGCGTACTCAATTACACATTGTATAATTATGTCCCACTAATGGCCATAGGCCTCCTCTCTTAGGCGAGAGGGAATGGTCTGTAGTCCCCACGCTAGCCCAATGCGTATTGGAGATTTCACATTCATCCATAAAACATAATACCTCAATGCATTCATCATCTATTCGCTAGCTTTTCGGTGAAGGAACAACACCGTGAGGAAACCTGCATACCTACATTTACAATGAAATAAAAATAAATTAAAATGTGTGCAATTCACACGTGTTAGAAGTGAAACCTTCAAAAATTTTGTTTTCAAGATAATGAGACGAATGTAAAATTTCGGGAAGATGATAATTGTAGGTTTTACTACTCCACTCGAGTTGACTTGACTTGACTTTTGACTTGACTTGACTTGACTTGGCTTTTTATCTTGACTTTTGACTTTGACTTTTGACTTGACTTGACTTGACTTGACTTCAACTCAAGTCAAGTCAGTCTCCACTCATCTCTAGTCTCCACTGGACAGTTTCGTTTCATAAAATTTCAAGTCACCCCCGTACTTAAGAAGTTTTCACTTCAAAAATTAATTTCAATAAGATATTTATTAAGAAAAATCTTTTTTTCGAGCTTTCTGTTCCGCAAAAATGTCTATATCATCATCAAAGTTTAAAGATCGGGCCATAGAATTTTCAATAGACAGAATAGCCAAGTTACTCATAGAGTTTCTTAAAATAGGTTTTTATCAATTTTAGTTTTGAAAATGATCGTTCAGTACTAGCTGTAGTCACAGGAATTGTAAGAAATAACATTAATGCAGTGCATACTTCAAATTCAAAATCATTTATTCATGTAGGTATCATTGATACACTTATGCGCGTCATTTTTTTTAATGAACCAGCTTTTCGCAAAGGGCTTTGTCATGGAGGAGAAGAAAAGCCGAAAGAAACTCCTCAGCACATCTTTTAAAAATAAAATACATTGGTATATTTCTTACAAAAAAGTATCACTAGCCTGTACGGAACTGGCTGCAGATCTGGTCATTTCCATGCGTCTTTGTCATTTATGTACTCATCTAGTACAGTATAGTAGCCTTTGCCTAAAAGTTGAGATTTTACATGTTTCTTAAACAAATCCACTGGCAAATCACGTATTAACTTTGGGATTTTATTGTAGAACTGTACACCAAGGCCCATAAAAGATCGCTTCACTTTAGAAAGACGGTAAGATGGCGTTACTTACTGGTGCATTCTTCTTGTTTGGCGATTATTGATATCACAATTTTGTTTATACGTGCTTATATTATTCCGTATAAAAACCACACTACTATAAATATATTGTGAGGCTACTGTAAGTACACCTATTTCTTTGAACTTGTCACGCAAAGTTTCACGAGATCTAAGTTTATAAATAGCCCTAATAGCTCTTTTTTGTAGTATGGAAATTTGTTCTATACTGGCTGCTTTGCCCCACAGCAAGATGGCATATGACATAATACTGTGAAAATATGCAAAATAAACCATCCTAGCAGTTTCGACGTCAGTAAACTGCTTTATTTTCCTAACAGCATAAGCAGCCCTACCGAGTTTAGTCGTGAGATTTGTTATAATATGTGGGCCCCACTGAAGTTTACTATCTAAGTTCACCCCTAAAAAGACCGTGGATTCCTCCATATGCAATATTTCATTATTCAGTTTGAGAAATTTGTTGACCTTTTTAACATTTAGGTAGTACAAACTCTATACATTTCGTTTTTTTTTTGCATTTAAAAGCAAATTATTGATAGTGAACCAACGCGACACATGCGAAACAGCACTATTTACGTCGTCAAAATTTACTTTATTCCTTTCACACTTAAATATTAATGATGTATCATCAGCAAATAGTACAATATCCGCTTGGTTCTTTACATAATGTGGTAAATCGTTAATGTATACCAGAAAAAGAAACGGACCCAAGATCGAGCCCTGTGGTACACCCAACACAGCCGGTGACCCCGATGACTTAATATCTTTTATACTAACTTTTTGTATCCTATCACTCAAATAAGACGCGATCAGGCTAAGGGCCTTGTTTTTTATACGATAGTGGCCAAGTTTAAACAGCAATGTTTCGTGCTGAACACAATCAAATGCCTTAGATAAGTCACAAAATACACCTATGGCATTTTGTGATGATTCCCATGCTTCAAATATATGCTTTAAAAGCCTAGCCCCTGCATCGGTTGTACTGCGGCCTTTAGTGAAACCGTATTGATCAGGATGTAATAAATTATTATTGTTGAAATGGGATAGCGTTTGATTCAATATTAGGGATATTTCAAGAAAGCTGCAGGACATAAAATGATTTATTATTATTAATAAATCAGCAAGGTCTCTAATACACGAAGATTTTTCTATTCGGTCTCTGAAAGTGGATCGAAAACTGAGAATTTCTCTGGCAAATGATTCAGTATGTTTTTTTATATATCTCAACAAATTCTAGTTTTTTTTTGGGTTGGTTGGCAGAACTTATAAAAATATACTTTTCAAATAAAATACTCAGGTACAATTTAAAAAAATATTTTTGATCTCGCGGCCTCTTGTGCCGGGGCCCTCTTGGGTCGGGGGCCCGTGGCATTTTGCCAGCCCTGCCACCCTATTGTTACGCCACTGTTACTAACAGATCATTACTATATTATTCTAACTTTGCAGTGGCGTTTTCGCCTATTTTAAAATCTAAACTAATATTATAAAGAGAAAAGAATTGATTTTTGAAACTACTGGACAGATTTAAAAAAATCTTTCACCAATAGGATGCTCTATTATGTCTGAATAACATGGCCAATGGGCTATATTTTATTTAAAAAAAAATAGGGATCTATGCGAAAACCGAAGCAAAGCGAGAACGGTTTTCAGTTTTAAAATATACAGAAGATTATGAAGAAAATGATGAGGAAGAGAATGCTTTTAGCATTAAGACCGCCTTTTGCTCTTATACATTTGTATGGTGTAAAAGACTAAATAAATAAATCTTAATATACATAAATTACGTGTCACGTTGTTTGTCCGCGATGGACTCCTAAACTACTTAACCGATTTTAATTAAATTTGCACACGTGTGCAGTTTGATCCAACTTGAAAGATAGGATAAAATAGGATAGACGGGTTTGAATAAAAAAAACTTTTGACAGAACGAAGTCTGTCCGGGCAGCTAGTAAGATTATAGATGCAAGCCCTGTTTCAACCGGTCCGAGCCTTTTTACCGACCTGCCCGACCGGTACAATAACACTACACTATGGCATTTGTTGGCAGGGACGGTTACCGTTACGAAAAAAATACCGGTAAAAGTACCAAAACATTTCGTTCCGTTACGTTAAATATTTAACGTTAAAAATAACGTTAAAAATAATAGTTTACCGGTATTTAAATAACGATACTAATAGCGTTATTTCGCTAGCAAGGTCTGGCGCGACGTTGCCAAACCGAAACGTGTCCCACGCGCCGTGCAGAGCGGCAACAAAAATATGAATACGAGACGGCTCGCGCTCACGCGTTTCATTTTATAATCTTAACAAACATCGCGTAAGTCGGGCATACTTATACTGGCTTTATTTATTAACAAGTTGTTTATGATAAATATTATTATGGGCCGGAAGAAGTGCAACAAAGTGTACCGATATTGCAAGGTTTTCAAAGAAAACAAAAAATCTACTTGGGGGCCATCCATAAATTACGTCACACGTTAGGGGGGAGGGAGGGGGTCGATGAAGTGTGACATTGTGTGACAAGGGGTGGGAGGGGGTCCTAAAATTCGTGACGTCACATTTCAAAATCGAATAATTGGTATGTATAGGTAAATATTAAAAAAATAATGGAAATAAAACTTATTTCGGAACAGGTGTTTTAATTTAATAACTTCTAGGTGTAAAATTTCATAATATGTGACGTCACACTTGGGGGGGGAGGTCTCACAGATGTGACAAGCTGTGACAAGGGGGGGGGTAGGGGTCAAAAAGTCATGAAATTAGTGTGACGTAATTTATGGATGGCCCCTTGCAAATTGTGCAATAAAATATTAAATGTAAGCTATAGGTGTACCAGAATCTGATGGCAAAATGGGGAAATTAAAATTGGAGACAACACACTCCCCAGCGTTGGGGAAACTAGAATAAAACTTGTTGATCCTTGATATTTTTAACAGTGTTAATTTCATAATAGGCAATATAAATTATGTAGGTATGGTTTATTAACTTCAGATGAAAATATATAAAAGACAAATCTACACATTTTATTAGACAAGCACATATTTTTTTATATTATAATTAATTATTACAGTGACTAACAATAATTTATGCAACTATAATTTAAAATTTGCCATCTGTATACTAGTATTTTTTATTAATTTGATAAATAGAACAAATAGATAATTAATAAATTGCTCCTCCATCATTTCAGTTACGTGAACTTGTATGATGTAACTTTTCATTTCATATTCACAAAATTTTTGCTACCTTTAATTTGTAACAATGTTTGTATTATTTATTTCAATTAATTTAATATCATTTGCTAATCTTACTTACATACAAAGAAATCATATGTAGATTATTTACTAAGAAAATATAATCACGAAAACTAAGTATCAAAACGAGTTAATCCTACAAGATGGATAATATTAATAATGCAGATTGTCGCTTAAAAACAACTTTTTCCTCACATGTTTTTCAATAAACATTGAAAATAATATTTGTGGCTTGTGATCGTAAAGTTGTTTTCGGCAGTAAATCGAAAATAATTATAATTTTAGATAAAGAAAAAAATTCCATACAACTCTTTTTTTTGACTTGACAAGCCGCTTGACAATAGTTAGTTTTAAAAATTTTCATTGCCATATTAAAAACCCATTTTTCTGCTTGTCAAAAATGCCATGAGATGCTGGTATACCTATACTTACCTTTCTACTTAAACTGTACTGTTCTTACTATATTATTCTTTAATTTATCATAATAAAATTATTTATATATATAGGTATTGTCGACCATACAATCATACATCTCTGGATAATGGAAAGATACACTATTAAAACCGTTCTTATATCTACGTTTTTTGAGTACCTAATTACACTAGTCAACAAAAAAACAACTTTTGCATGTAACATGAAAACTTTTGTCTAGTTATGTTTAGGACAAGGGTAAGGATACTATAAATAAAATTAAAATGCTTTAAATACGAATAGTTTTTTTGTAATACTATTTTATAACATTTTAGGAATTTTGAATTTTTATCAACAAAAAGAAGTTATTTCGATTTATTGCAACGTTAATATGAATTTATTTTTCTGATTTTGGTCTGTACTTTGCTTCAGGAACATCTTGTTTTAATGTCCAACAGTAATCCGCTAACATACGTGGGCTCCATTTGCCCTGATATCGTTTTTCTATTGTTGAAATGTCTTGATGGAATCTTTCACCGTGTTCATTGCTGAAGGCGCCCAAATTTTCAGGAAAGAGTCTAAATGTGAATGAAGAAAATGTATTTTCAACGACATGTTATAGCCCAAAGCCTTATAAGTAGATAAAAGCTCCGCGATAATACATTTATATTCACTTGATCGGTGATTTCCTAGAAAATTGGAAGTTACTTTCATGAAAGATTCCCAAGCTGATTTTTCTAAATTACTAAGCTCGGTCTTTTAGCTGATGGCAGGTCAGGATACTCGATTTTACTTCTTGTTTTAATTGTAATACCTTTTGTATTAGTAAGACAAAAATAACAATCAGTTGAGTGGTTAGTTGGTTCCGTGAAAATCATAGGGATTGCAAAAGGCATAGATCGAGATCTTTTCGCCCATCCAGCGAGAAGACCCACACATGTAACACAACAGATGTGTGGAACCCACGCTTTGTCTTGTTGTCCAATGGCAAAGCCAAAAAACAGTTCATATAACTTAGTTACTAATGGTGTCAAATTCCTCCGCTGAGTTTTGAAAGTAATGCCACCACAAATGTAACAAAACTTGTCAGGATCATTTTTACACTTTCTTGACATTATTTAAGAATCACTTAACTCTAAAACAGAACAAAACACTACAGTCCTCTAATAAACAAATTCTCTGAATGCGAAAGTGAAACGAAAATGGTTAATTTTTAATTTTGTGGGAAGTAGCTGTAACACGAAAACTAGACCTGATGGAATCAAAATAAATATGGTAATAAAATGAGGATAGGTAGGTTATTTAAAATTAGCTAGCACCTTTCTTGTTACAAAATTTTGTTGACCAGTGTTACCTATAGCTGACTGTCCACCACATGTCGCTACATAAATTCTGTGCCTCCTGTGATAAGTGATACGAGTGAAAAATCAACACTTCACAGGAGGACAAAAACAAGTTTAAAAAAATTCTAGTTCATAAACTAAGTGAGCTAGGTGTAACATGAGTACCTTCTTTTGTAGATAAAAACATTTACTGTCACCGTACATTTAGTTTTGTGTAGTAAATATTATAATATTAAAGTAATTCATCAAAAATCTGTGAGTTGTACCTTTTTTATTTCAAATGTGTGCTAATAATACGTGATAAATTATACAAGTTGAGTTAAATCATATATAATTGTACCCAAGTCAGTATTGGTTTATAATGATATAACTCTAAATAAATCAATATTAACGATAAATATATTGAAAAATAAAATGTGAAAATGAGTATGAATCGCAGTTATAGCACAAAGCACAAAAAATATCTGTAGAGCAATTATTTATAGGGGTAACTTTAGATATATCTATATTCACGGTTTTTTTGCCAAAACAGTGTGCACTTATATCAGTTTGCACAAAATTATCTCCCAAAACTATAGCAGATAGAAGAACGTGAGTTAGAATAAAAAAATCGTAATTTTTTCTTATACATTTCTATGTTAAAATCACAAAAAGGGTACAACTCGACTTAGATCACTTATCACAGGAGGCACAGAATTATATCCAGCGACGTGTTTTCGACTGAATTATGGATGTTTGCTGTCGGTTGGGGTTGCAAAAGACGGTATACTGTGCTTAATAGATTTATTGCAAAAAAGGAATATAAAATAAAACTTTAGTCCTAATTTATCTAAACCTAACTAGTCTCAATTACTACGCGATCGAGTAAGAGCTCCAGCAGCGGAGGCGACCGCTTGCTTCGACGATTTGGGCAAGAGCGTCGTGTGGTGGAGATGCTTGCGCGAGGCGTCGCTGGTCCGTGGGTGGCCGTAGTCTTCCCAGAAGCAGCTGAAGGTTGCGCAAGGCTCTTCGAGCGTGTGAATGTTTCACGGGTGGCCGTAGTCTTCGGAGAAGCAGCTGACATTGTGCAAGGCTCCCCTAGTGTGTAAATGTTGCGCTGAGACGTAGGGGGTGTAAGGGCCGTGTAACACCTCCCCTCGAAGATCAGCAACTATTTGCCAACGTCTAGTGTAAATGTTGCTGTACGTCTGGCTTCTGGGGATTTCATTGAAGCCTGATGAGCATCTTGGTGAATTTTCTTCATCTTTACGTTGCACGTGTTTTGCAGGTGTGAGGTAGAGTGACGAGGTAGCTTCCACGAAGTATCTTGTGCAACTTTTCGCCACATGACAGGCGGTGGGTTCCGGAAACGTGATGACGTAGTGCAGGTCAATCTTCGGGCATTCAGCCTCCATGAAGATGAACGCTTGAGAGTCAGTTGCTTAGTATGGATAGGGTGGTACTATGACAGATAGGTTTTTATTTGGAACTGGGCAAAGCCTATACAATTGATAGGTTTGTGGATGGGTAATAGGATTTTTGGGATCTTCCTATCCGTAAAATAAGAACCTAAACTAATTACCTATGTAATCTAAAATACGTAATCTATCGAAAACTAAAATTTCTATAATTCTTATTTAGAGTACTTATCATCGACAGGTCACTAACTGGTGGTAATGATTCCAGTTAAATCTAAATGTAGGTGTTCTTATCCTAAACTTCTATGGGCGTCCTTTCACGAATTGCGGAGGTTGTCCCGAAAGTCGGAATTCGTGCCCTGTGATCTAGATGATCGTGGGTTCTAATTCTAAACTTCTATGGGCGTCCCTTCGCGTGTTGCGAAGGTTGTTCCAAAAGTCGGAATTCGTGCCCTGTGATTTAGATGATCATGGGTAAAATTTTGCTAACGAATAAAATCCTGGGATAAAGGATAGGTACACATTCGGGATTAGCAACCGCTAACAATAGTACAGTGTGCTTACAGTATGTACAGCATCGCTTGCTACTTGACTTTTTATCCTCGATTTCTGGATGAGTCCTTGCAATTCATCTCCCGCCTTTTTCGACAGCCGCTAGGTTCTGGCTGGATCGCTGGCTGGACCGCGGATCCGGTGATAGCGCGAAGTATCAACGATTGATCTACGTTACTGACTCGATCATCCCCTGTTTCGACTGCGCCAATTACTGCGCCGAAAACAGCAAATGAAAATAACCCAAGTACTTCATAAGAAACATAATATAATAATACTCAAACTGACATTTTAGATTGCATCAGTGAAGCTGAGTATCCTGGTCAAGATTTTGACATTGATGATTATTATAATAATTCCATTGTTTCTAAATCTGATTCATATTTTGCTGCAGATGTTGAATTTGATTATGACTATACTGAAAATGAATATACCGAAATTGTCGCTTCAGCCTTAGGTTGACGGCCATCGTAATATAAATATCGTAAGGTGTGCAGCTCACGCCCTTCAGTTGGCTATTTTCAGTGCTTTGGCAAGAATAAAAGAAGTTTTAACAAGTGCACGTAATGTGGTAAAACGACTAATAAGTTAATAACACAGACGTATTTAAATAAAATTAGAAATAGCAAACATAAAATGCCAATTTTAGACTGTGTTACAAGATGGAATTCCACTGCTGACTAGAATATTTTTAGAATAGAATTAGAAGATTTTTTAAACAACGCATATTTAGAAAAACATGATGATTTATCAGTCCTCCTAGTGAAAGATAATAATAGATTTACTTCTAAAAAATATTATGGATGAAATAGATACATGCACCATGAAAGGCATGAAAACCGCTCTTACTACGTAAATATAGAACTGTCAAGATCAAATTGTAGGTACACAGAAACGTGTGGTTAACTGTTGATGTCTACCAATATGTTTACTGGCCGATGTTTTAGTCAGAAAATTTAAATATTTAAGAAAATATGTACTCACCACATATCACTCATGGTTCTCGTAAACTCTCTTTTTTACACGCTTTATATTAGCTTCACCTGTATGTTTGTTTGTTTGTTAGTTGGTTTGTTTGTTTGTAACTTCTCTTTGGACTTGATTTTGACCCACTTCAAACGGTCAGATTTCTTTCAAACTTCGTGGACTTATTGAGGACCGATGACAATTCAATATTTAAAGAAAAGAAAGAAAGAAACAAACCTAATTACACGCTTTATATTAGCTTCAAACGGTCAGATTTCTTTCAAACTTTGTACACTTATCGAGGATCGATGACAATTCAATATTTAAAGAAAAAAAGAAAGAAAGAAAGAAAGAAAGGAAAACCTTAATTTCATTTCAAAAAATCAAACTAAAAATGAAAAAAATAAATAATAATTTAAAAAAACTAAAAAACACGCTTTTATAGAAAATACAAGTAAAAAAAAATAGAAAATAAAATTGAATTAAGAATCGTGTAATTGTAATAAAAACGTGGGGTGCATGGTGTCAATGAGTAGAAGGGATAATATCTTTAAAAGCACCCCACGCTTTTTTACAATTACACGATTCTTAATTCAATTTTATTTTCTATTTTTTTTAGTTGGATTTTCTATAAAAGCGTGTTTTTTAGTTTTTTTTTAATTATTAAGTATACGTCGTAGGATGCAGCACTTAAACAATATTAAAGACACGCTGAAGCTAGTCGTATTAACACCAAAATATGCTAGTCTCCCCACCTTCATTGTTAGAAAGAGATAGGCATATAAATTACCGGTATAACAATTGCAATTTTTACCGGTACTAATAATGGTAATAAGATAACGTTAACTGACTTAGGGTATCGTTATTAATATCGTTAATTTAACGTAACGAAAAGTAACGGTAAACGGTAACGTTATAAAAAAAATAACGGTAATTCTGTCCCTGTTTGTTGGCTAAGTACAGCAAGTACAACATGCAGAGTCAAGGAATGTATCTACACATTCACCGACGCTCGTGTAACAGACTGACAGCGATTACTTCATTCTTCATTAGATTCTTTTATGTCTCGCAAGTGGTACCATGATACCATCTTATTATCACGCACACATGCGCTTGCGCTACTACATGCACATAATGCACGGACACGTCACACGCGTATGCAAACCTACATAAATACATACGAATGCACCCTTTCTTGTTAGAATTATATTTTGAATTTTGATATTGGAGCAGGTGGAAGGGGAATAAATTATAAATTTTTTAATCCCATTTTTTAAGGAAAAACGTCCTATAATGTCTGTTCTAATTGGGAATCTAACTCAAAATCATTACAGTTGACTACATTACTAACTACAAAAAAAAAACTGGAACTGCAAATAGCACAGATTTGCTCCTCTCAAAATGAGCTTTGAGACGTCTGCTCACAATACCTTCATATAAACTGCCTTCAGCAATACAAACAAAAGCTATAATTGACCTGCATCACTAAGAAAGATAACTGTAGAGGCAATCTACCTCACAATGCATGCTCTCAAAAGCTCGTTGCATAAGAAAAGCGCATATGCAGCCTTGAGTAGAGTTTAGTAGGTCACGTGACTCTAAGCCGCGAGTGCCTCACACTCAAGGCTTAGCTTTTCAGCTTTTTGGCTTACACCCAACGGAGGCCGTTTTAGGCACGTTTCATAACGACGCGAACTTTTAAGGTCGTTTCCCTTAGACCCAGACACAACAAAGGATAACAGTGAACTACTGTGATGTCACGAAGGAAAACATAGAACGTTATTTGCCAGTATCGTTCAAACCACACCCATGGGTGAAATACTGACGACCCGTGTGGCGCAATGATTACCATGCCGGATCGCCGCACCGAGGGTCCTGGGTTCGATTCCCAGCGAAGCGGAAATTTGAATGATGAGTTTGAGTTTCTGTTCTCGGTCTGGGTGCGAATGTCTTGTGTGTTGTCCATAGCACCCACGACACAGGGAATCCTAGTGTAGGGCTATGAGTGTGAAGCTTTATTTATTTATTGAACAATATTATTATTGATAGTTACTTATTTACTAAACATGAATTTCATCATTTATAAAATATTTTATGCATATAGTATGACTTAGTATGTAGTATGGAATTTAGATGTTTTAATTAACAAAAGTAGGTAACTTCTTACAAGTTCTGTCTCTGACCGAATTTTATAATTCCTCCTGATCTTCTTCTAGTATCTAAGCGATTCTAGATATTTATAGTAGCAAGTATTGAATGAAACCCAGATCCCAGAGAGAATAGTTCACCGGGTCACGTCACAAAGCAGCGCCTGAGGGGGTTCCATTTGAACATGTTTGGCTAAATTTAAATGAAATGGTGATATGAAACACGTTTTCACTCTTATAGAGTGATACAGACGAACCTTGGAAGAATTTGTTTTTACTGAATGGTGAAAAACATATTATTTCATAGCCTATTCTAGTTCAACCCTATATTTTATTTGCAAACACATATCTATGTGTTTGTGTATACGTCGTGAGTGCTATTCAAATATCTGCCTCACTGGGAATCAAACCCAAGACCCTTTCAAATCAAATCAAAATCTTTATTCAGATATGCGGGCATTTTCACAAAAAAGGGTATAGGTGTAAAAAAGTAAGATGTAATTTCAACTTCATTTTTTATGTGAGATTGTACTTGTTTATATTGTCTCAAACTCTATATTTTACGATTCCCAGCTTAAAATCAATAATTAATCATGTAATTATGAGAAATAACATAAAATATAGGGCAAGTCAAAGATATTTCGTCAGGTTTGTTACTTCAATTAAATGCGAATAAAAAATAAACAATGAAAACAATCAAATTTTCGTTAATACAAAATAAAAGAACACAAGTTGCATGAACTAAATCAATTTGAGAAAATACGATATATTATAATATAACCAAGAAAAATGCGTTACCTTACCTTTGCGCGGTTTATATTTAATTTAAATAGGTACAATTGCAGTGTTTCATCTTTAACTATTTATTTATGGAGCTAGATGTAAAAGCTTTCAATAACTACCACAATCATGTGGTCTACATATTGAATTATAAAACATTTTGGTAACTTACCTTGACAGAAAATTTTCAACCAAGTGATGAGTGCTACTACACACGCATAGATTTTCACAGTTCTAGGGCAAAACTGACGAAATTCTAAATGGTGGATGACTTAAAGCTTCTGGTTTTGCTATTAGATAAAAACCAACCAAAAAAAAATTGTAATTCATGGAAAAAATACGGTAACAAACCTGACGTGTCAGGTTGTTCACAATTTGATTTCTATAATTAAATTCTCATAATTTAATAAATTAAAAATATAATATTTGAATTATGCTTCGAAATAGTCTACTACAATCTCTTGAATAAATAAAATAGTATGCCTGTAGTAAATTCGAAGGATAAAACACAATTAACGTAGGGTCGATGTGCCAGTATACGGCCTTTTAGTGGAGTTGGCCACTTTGGGCGAGTGAAAACATATGTTATCTACACGCAAAATAGTCGATCTATGTGTATTTGGATCCCTAATATAGTCAAGATGTGAAATAAAAAATAAACCAGTGCCCTCCCATGTATAAATTTTAAAATATAACGGATAAAGTGAAAAACTAGCGATTGTGCCAGTATACGGCCCCCTGTGCCGGTATACGGCCCCTAGTGTGCCAGTACCCGGCCACCCCTTAAAAATTAATAATAGGCTCAGAATACAACGAATTATTACTGATATACAATATTTACTATTATTATAAACATTTACTCACATCTTATTACTGAAAAAGTGGCCAAGTGCGAGTCGGACTTGCCTTTGAAGTGTTCCATTGAAAATGTGCTATATCTCAAAAACTGTTGACTATATCTCATTCAAACCAATTTTCGTTTAAAATGTTCATTGAGATCTCCAGCATATTTTTTTTTTAGATTTTTCACTCTCTTATTTTCAAAAGTTAGAGGGGGGGGGGACACATTTTACCACTTTGAAAGTGTCTATCTTTCAAACGATTGACTTTGAGAAAGAATGGTTAGGAACCTCAATGTCATTTTTGAATACCTATCTACAGATACGCACGTATAAGTTACATAAATAAAAAAATTTTTTTTTACTTTCAGTTCCATATATGAAACCCCCGCTAGACAAACAGACAGACAGATATGACAAATTTATAAGGGTTTTTTTTGATTTGGTTACGGAACCCTAAAAAGTAGGTGTTTGTAAAATTTTGTTCTGTTGTTCGTATGCCAGAGAGGTCTCTTCTGCCATTCCCTTTGTTTCGAATATCATGAAGAGCTTTTGTTACATCTTCATAGGAGAACTGGGAAATCTTTTTATCTTCTTATTTATTTGGAGGTTCGTCAAAAACATTAAATAATAAATATATAATATTTTAGGGTTCCGTATGATTATTATAGATCACTAATTCAGGGGTCTGTCTGTTCGTCTTTAACTGTCATGTCTTTGCACACATTATTCACACATACCAAATGAAAATGCTCGTTGTGAGGGTCTTTAATTATAAGATTAATAGTTTCTCCTCCCTTCCCTAATCTCCAAAACTACCAACCAAGCGAAATATTCGAAAAAAAAAGTGCTTGTAACAGGCGAGGAAAATGAATGAAAAACAGTAGTAAAAAGGTGTATACCTATTACCTATACATGTATTATTGGTCATAGGTACGGAACCCTTTCGACACGGGTGTAAGTCGCACTTGGCCAGTTTTTTTAAATGAACCCCACAATTAATTTTAATTTAAGTAGGTACCTACTAAATGTTAATCTCGCAAAATACCATATAGCTAACTGTATTAGTAAGCGGAGACCTATTTAGTTCCTGTTTATTTTTCAGTGAATCAGAAATATAAAGAAAACATGTGGCCGAATACTGGCTTACGGCATCTTTACACTTATGACTGGGTGAGCCAGTACCCGGCCACCCGGCCGTATACTAGCGTTTTACATAAATTGGTAGTCCAGTACCCGGCCACCTCATTTTTGTTTAATTAAACGCTATAATTGGAAAAAATACACATTAATAATAAAGATCAGTTAGTGATGAAAGTAATAACACCCCGTAACATAAGTAAATAACTAATACAAAATAATAAAACTTCCCTTCGAACGCCGCACTGCTTCGTATTTCTTAGCTTGTTTATCGCATGTGCGCACAACATTTAGACAAGAGGTAAACTGAATGGATTTTTTTAGCTTACTGGTTAAGTGAATAGTTGTAAATATTGCAAATTCAAATTACTACATTATCTGAAATACGTTTAAAACTTACACTTTACTATTATATCATGTAGAGATCTTATTATCTCTAATTAAAGAAACGTAGTCCGTCAGGTGGCCGGGTACTGGCGCATGGCCGGCTACTGGCACATCGACCCTATATTCAATATAGCTGCATCGTCCGGGGACAAGTCAAAATGCTGTCTCCCTCACTTAATTAACATTTAAATTAAATAATAGTGTACTTGAAGAATTAAATTATTAATGGAATAATAACTAGATGTCTACTAAACCTAACGGTACTTCGTTTTTTTTTGATACTGGTAATATTAGTAAGGAAAAACGACAATCTTTTCGAGGGACAGGGCTAAAATCACACTTACCCATTTTTGTGAAAATGCCCATGCACGCCATTTTTTTACTTTGAACGGCGTAACCATTGATCCACAAAATACATTTTATTGAAATTGCTGTTGCATATGTATCCTATTTCTCCAATTGTATCTATTTAAAATTTTAAATACATATAATTTATGACCTTGAATCTAGACCTCGGCAAACTAGTCGCAGATATATTAATCAAAAATCATCGATATGTTTTACATTTGCCATCCATTATACCTTCTAGGGCAAACAATTTGGCATTACCAAGCAAAGGCCAGTCCAGGCAATCGAGTCAAGGTCAATGCACTGCGTGCACCGCGTTGCACAACCGACAACTGAGAAAGCCTAATTAATACAAAACGATCTCGGTTGAATTAGCGGCGAAAGTTTGCCGAGAATTGCTATGTTCGGAGATTCTTCGCATAGTTCTAAGTAACTGAAATGTTGAATTTGATTTGATTGAAAATTGAAAATTTGAAAATTATTTGTTTCATAAACTTTGTTTACATAAAATCATGTACACTACCTCCCATACTAGGAATCCCTGTATCGTGGGAGACTAGGATTTACCCACTCATTATAAAATTACAGAATATTAGAAGAGAAGTTGAAGAACATGATAACAAATAGTAATTTATAACTTAATCTAAATTAGAATTCTTACTTGTGTGCGTTTGTGTATATGTTTGATTGAGCTGCGTGCGAGGTCATTAATATTTATATTTGATCAGTGGGGTAATGACGTCCCCAAAAAAAAGGCTTTAGAAATAATCTGTAACTTTCAACAACAGTAATCGTGCAGTATACCTAAGGTGCACTAATATGACGAACCCTTTATGTTAAAAAAAACCTCATAGCCATGAAGCAAAATGAATTCCCACGTACTTTGTACTTTGTAGCATACGCTTATAAAAAGCCCTTCATAGATATGCTTGGGCGGCGCCCACCTACCAAAATTATGCCTCATAGCCATAAAAAATATTTGGATACTAACGTGGAAAAATACATCTTTATCTTCGTATAAATATACTTAGATATCATCTCATATATCCATAAGATGCGAACATCAAACAAAAGAAAAACTGTTTACTGAGAGAAAGCAATAAATGTCAATCATAATGTTGTCGCCGACAGGAAATGTGCAATGGATATCGAATATTAGACATTATGGAGAAACACGCAAGTAAAACAATCTCGTGGGGAAAGTTGGCGAATAACCGCATTCTAATATTTCATCCAATAACAATCGTACTGAAATAAACATGGTGCGAGGCGATCCGGTTGTCAATTTGAACAGAATGTTTAAACGCACAGACACACACACATTCCTTGATGGTTTATATCGTTCCATTTATTGTTTTATGAAGAAAGCGTTCGCAATGGAATGATAATAAAAAAGAGAGGGCTAACGAATGATATTATAAGTTATCTATAACTTACAAAGATGTTTACAAGATATAATAACTAGATATGATGACAAATCAATAGTTCGTGTCACACACATACGTTTTCGAATTTCTTCATCGTCATCGTTAGAAGCACAGAACACCTAATAATTAGTAATTACTACTAATTATTAGATGTTCTGTGGTTAGAAGTATGGATTGTATGGGACTCCACCAAGTCTGTTTTCTAATAGGAACTAAATTTACCCTTTTATTTGTTTATGTGTAAGTACTCATCTCAGTCATCCTTGATCACATCAATATCAAGGATACTGATTCCACTTATTCGAATAATTATAAACACGGCTCCAGACCGTAGGATAATATAGGAATCTAAATTGTGTCCAGACCCAATTAGTGAATATCGCAGGTAAATCATAATAATATTAAAAATATTTATCTTTAAACTAAAAAATAAGGCAAGAATAAGTACAGTCACCTGCAGAGAAAAGTAACCCATCTGTTTACAACGCAACAGGCAACGGAAACGTTGCTTGCTGTTCTTATATTTATAAACAGATGGGTTACTTTTCTCTACAGGTGACTGTACCGAACAAAAAAATATAATCAAGAATAACGATAATCGTATCACCTCATTGCTTTCATTTATTATCCGGCCGTATCTCCAGTGCATCTTGCAGTCTTATAACTTGAATAAAACAACATTCGTGTCGACAATAAGGGACCGGTAAATTTTTATTGGCTCTTTTTGCATTGAAGTGAGGCTTCACTCAACCAATAACAAATTCTCGGACGTTGCAACTGTACTTATTGGGTGAAAGATACATTGTCTTGTTTCACTCGCTGTACTTGACATTTTTTGATCAAATCTTGATAGCAATACAATTTTAGTTACTTTTATACTCTAAATTCCTGGGAGATATTTAAATGACAGATAAGTTGACACTCAAGAACATGTACTCCATTTTTTTCAGACGAGACGTTCTGATAAACAAAATTAGCACTACTTTTTAAAGAAATATGAATTTAAATTACTTTACAAAAATAAAATTAATGATAAATAGAAATTACTTTTAAAAAGCTAGTCACGCTAGTCAAGATGACAAGCTGCTTAACTGCTTATTAATATAGGTACTATATCGTGAATGCACTGAAAGTTCATACAACCATGAATAAAAAAAAAAACAAAGAAATACGAGTCAAGAAACAAGAACATTACATGATTTGAAAAGTTGCAGTCCTGTGTTCCAGACGTTGCAGACTGCAGTCGATGCTGCGATGAGATGAGCGCAATATAAAATAGGGCATGTGCAATAAACTTTATTGCAATTGGCAGTGGCAATAAATCGCTGAATGAGCGACCTCCGACTCCGACAACAGGGTAAACAGGGCAACAATGAACGAACGGGCGACAATTGGATCTGTACCAGTAACTGGGTCTCTTTGTACTTACTCGATACTTCTATATACAAAAATAATGTTCGAATAGAACGTTATCGCGTTATTCTATTCTATTGTGATCCGTTATGAAATCAGTTTAACTTAAGTTTTCAGTAATAATTAACATCACATCACACATCTTTTAACATGTATCTTTAAGTTTAAAAACTTTCAAATATTATTTTGCTCATATATTTCAACGGTCATTAATTATGTAGTCTGCTGGGATAGTAGTAGGTACCTCATTTATAAGTACTATTAATTCTTCTGTGGTAGTACTATGATATGGCAAACTTAACAAAAGCATATTAATCCTAAAAGTTTATAAGTGAAAGCAAACCTTTCTACAAGTACATGTAAGTACAATTTACAGGAATATTTAGAGAAATAACAGGCATGGAAATTGTCGAACAGCCACGATTAAGCTGCACTGTGCATGGTTACACCAGCTATACATTGAATTGAGTTACGAAAGTAGACATCGAATTAGGTAAGTATTTCGTATCAATCACACACTGGCCACAATAATCGGTTCTCATCACGAAAACTACGATGCTGGTACTGTCAGGCTTGGTTTAATTAGACCTTATTACAGGGTAGTAAGGGCGAGTTCAACAGCACGAGGCCTTTGTTCGATTTTTCATTGTATTTGGAGACAATAGGGTGTTCCGAGGAGTGGGTGTGCGCAGGCGGATGGAGAGACATTACGAAGCGATTGCGAGCTCAAACCCCCTCTCTGAACATTCCCATGGTCTATTAATCTTCTGGCGAGATTTTGTCTACTCATGGCCAAATTTTTTTCATGTCACCGACATGTCGCCGGCACGAGTAGTAGTTCGAGAGAGTCCAAAGGAATTGGTAATCGGTTGCCGTAACCTATGGAAATCAACAGTAGCATCAACAATTCGACACGCGTTACTAACTATAATGGAACAAAAATGGGTCGATTTTAGAAGGAAGGTGGTACTTATAACTTATAGCTACTTAGCAAGCCGGATAAAAAGTTGGTAGGGTGATCGAACGGGACTTCGAATTTGTTGGTAATTAACCTTAAGGTGAAGGTTTTGGGGAACTTTTCCTCCAAATTAAATCATTGGTAAACAAGTAACAAAAACTTGCAATTAATCACGGTTTCGCCTACATAAGAACAACACTACAAAAATACTTTAATGGCGTTAAGTTTTCTATTCCAAGAGTCAAGTTTCATAGCTGAGTATTTATGTTGTGTCTCAAAGCAATTATGAAATTCATCGTCGTAAACTGAGCGGCTGTAATATCATCTAGCCAGCGTGCGCGCGCGCAGTCATGTGACTAAACAATATAATACGTCATTGCACATGTCAACAATACATACACAGATTTAAATGTAGTTTAATTAATAAACGTCTCCTGTTTTCTATGTATATCTTATCTTAACGAGAACTATATAGGTATATATTTTTAAAATATATATTTTTAAACCAGTCTTTGTTAAACCACAGAAGACATAATAGTACTTCTATCCATCCATCCATCAGCCCTTTGAGGTCCACTGCTGGACATAGGCCTCCCCTAATTTACGCCACTCAGACTGTAATAGTAATAGCACACTGCACAGTCACCTGCAGAGAAAAGTAACCCATCTTTTACTGTGTGTTTATTAAGAGATGGGTTAGTTTTCTTTGCAGGGGACTGTACTAATAATAGGTTAATTAAACAATCTTGGCTCTAAAGTAGCGAAACTAAGGAATGGGATTGTTGTCATTATCCTGGAGCATCCCAATACAGTCAAAAATAATAATTTCATCCATTCATGTCGTATTTAAGGTTAGTTACAGTAGTTGGAATAACCCTAATTTACTAAATGGATAAACGTGAAATTAAATGGGACTTTTATTTGGGAATTTACTCATACACATAGAAGCTTTAAAGTACACATTGTTACGCGTGGTATAGGCATTAGGCAGTCATCCATCAGTTTATAATCGAGTAGAGTGCGGAACCAGTATGTTTCCGGCGCGAGCCGCGGCGGGAATTAATTGGCTACATCAAACCAACGCGGACCGACTACCGGCTACGCAGGATTTGGGATCGTCGGTATATTTGGCCATAAAGCTTTTGGTAGGAAGTTCGTTGTATTTTTGAATGGGCGTCGCTTAGACACACGTAAAATATAGAAAAGTATTTTGGTTACTTTCTTGGTGACATGCACTTAGCCGGTTTTTATATTTTAGATGATTGCAATCATTTTAACTCTTGATTAATTAAAGAGGAAGAATATAATAAAAATAATATGCATTTTAATACGTGAATCTTTCGGTCCAGCTTACTTTTTACCACGCAGGTCTACTCGCTAATCGAATCACTCCAAATCTACTCAATCGCGAAATAATTTTATCATGCTTCTTTTTATACCTACATCTTTTCTTTTTCTCCATAAAATGTACATACATAACTTAGTAACTATTATAATTATGGTAATGAAAATACCAGGGTTACATAAACGCGAACATAGTCCATAAACCAACAATGACTGCGGATGGTATGATTTCCCACGAGGCAAGGTCACGCGTCACGCGACCATCAGGGCTGCCACCCGCTGGTCATCACCACTACATTATAGAGAAATTACTTATTTCCGCTAGCGGTATTTAACATGGGTATTATTATTTTAATAGAGGTTATCTTCATAATTATTGCCATTTGTCGGTGTAAATCATGTTTATTATGGTTGTGCCTATTATCATTATTCATAAATAACGGCTGGGTTCTCCACAATATTTTTGTTTCCACGTCTTTCCTTTTTGGATGTCGTAGCATCGTGTCGCATATATATTTATGTCAATGGTCGCATATTATATTTATCGACCTTCGACCTCGATAAATCAATTATTTATTGTGAACTCAAGACCATGATTCTTAAAGCAAAGCGTCAATAGCTGACTAATGTAATAACATAACCAGTATTTCCATTGATACTGAAAATTATAGACATTGACTCAACAATTATTCCACAAAAAATATGTTAAACAGGTAGAGCAAGGTGCCATATAAGTGAGAACTGAATGGGCCAAGCGAACAGGTGGTTACATCCCATATCAACATTCACATCGACAATTATAATAATATACATTTTAATGCTTTAAATAAAAAAATTATATGATGTCATAGGGAACAGGTTTTACACGAGATAAAAAACATCGTATTTTTGTTAGTTCATCCCTGCATTTAGTTATTTTCAACTGCACATTGGATTTTTTGAAAATTTCTTGCAGAAGTCTTTATACGAGCACTTATATCTAGTAAAATGCATTTTACATACATTCAATAAAAAATATTTTTAACCGACTTCAAAAAAGGAGTTTCTCAATTCGACTGTATTTTTTTTTATGTTTGTTACCTCAGAACTTTGGACTGGGCAAACCGATTTTGATAATTCTTTTTTTAATCGAAAGCTGGTGGCTGTCATGTGGTCCAACATAAATTTTATTGAGATCTGACAATGGCATCCATGAGAAAACCACATAAGTCGTAAATTTGTGTTAAGATGTGCGCGACAAATTGACGAATAACTCAATATCACGCCAACCGATTTCGATGATTCTTTTTTTAATCGAAAGCAGGCGCTTGTCATGTGGTCTTACATAAATTTGAACGAGATCTGACAACTATGTAGTTTTTGAGACTTTGAAGTCGGTTATTTTTTGTTAGTAAAATTCAGATTATAACAATACCTAAATCAAGAAATAATCTCGTGTTGTGAAACAATAGCTTTGTTGAAAAATAATCGTTCTGACAATGATATTATAATGTAAAAAAGAGGTAGATATGTTATTAGCGCTCCGAAAATGAAGAGCGTAAGAACAGGCCAATTGACCGTTCTTTTCGTAGTCGCTCTGTCAATGCAAGACGATACGCACGCTTTTGTTGTTGTCAGAAGTGTTTAACATTTGACAAACAGCGTTAAAATGCCTTCGTGTATTATACCAATGTGATTGGTGTAGTGAAACAAAAGATAAACGTGTGTGTGTTGTAACTCTTTTCGGAACATTTTTTTTTGGTTGATATGTAAGGGCATAACGTATCTATATTTAAATATCATTGCGTTCTGTGAGTATTTAATATTTTGTGAATTATATCTTAATATATATAAATTACGTGTCACGTTGTTTGTCCGCGATGGACTCCTAAACTACTTAACCGATTTTAATCAAATTTGCACACCGTGTGCAGCTTGATCCAACTTGAAAGATAGGATAGCTTAGGTACATCTCAAAATAAAAAACTTTTGACAGAACGAAGTCTGTCCGGGCAGCTAGTTCAACTATAAGTATTATTATGTCTTCTGTGCTATAAGTACTTACAGTTTCAAAGTCGCTACTGGTACCTCAATGTCTTAATGACATGTGTTCTCATAATACGAGGCATGAAGATACGGGGGCGGCTTCGCTGTAGGGAAGGTGGGCGGCGCATTAGGACAATACAAACCACACACGACTCCGGGGTCAGTGACTTGCAGCGTGACGTAATGACACTCACGAACAGGTTGAAACTATTTAAATAATTTTAATGGTTGCACGACTAATTATATTTCGTTATAGTTAATTATAATTAGTTATCAATTAAAATTAAAATTATTAGGTACTTTACGACGTGAAAATATGTACAAGTGCCACTTAGCAAGTTAGTTATTTCTGTAAGAGGAAATGGTAAAACTAAGGGCTTGCCAGTTGTCTCCATACCCTGGCTTCATGTGGTGTGGTTTCCAATGGGTTTAACATCAGGGTTAAGGGCCTGCAGAATACGGGACCGAAGCATATCTATTTCCTACGCGGATTTGTATCGGCTAATCTCAGAATAAAGAATAAACCGGCTAATGTTAAAATCTAACTACTCTGCCGCTCTATGGTGTAAAATGTTTTGATAACTGCTATAAATACAACAATCTCAACCGACGGCTCAATGTGCCTTTTGAAGCACGAAAGAGTTCGTTTAACATAGGACTAAACTTCTAACCACGCAAATGTGTCGATTACAGCTAACACTATGAGATCTTCATACCAATTACGGAACTAGTATTCACTTACAAAGTGGACTGTGTAATGTAATGTCCATATAAGTAACAAACACTTAAAGAGAAGTGTTTGCATAACACGTTGGTGTAGGTCGCGTCGCTATCTATGCGTCGCTAGCAGCAGTGACGGTGACGTCATAATTAGCAACAGATTAATGGAGACAGTTCAATGGAACACGTTGCGATAAGTGTTTATTGAACTAATTAGCCAAATGTCATTGAAGTGATAACATTTCCCGACAGTCTGTTTATGGCCACGCGACTGTAAATACATCGTTTTGGTCATTGGACACTAACTAACGGACTGCTTACTTAATTGGACTATATTATAATGATAACGTCAATTTACTTTTTAAGAAGCACTTCATAAAATTGTGTATTTGGAAGTGCACTGTCCTTCAAGTAAGAGGTCCCGAGTTCGATTCTCGATCGTGGGGAATTGTCATGTTTACCTACAAATACAAAAGTTACATGACGTTTTCGTCTCGCATTGAATCTTTTCATCTATTGTACAATATGAAAATGACATAATGTCTAATAGGAGGCCAGCCTCAGTTTTCAGGTATGCGTATGATAAATCCAAAGCTTAATTTACAAGCGTGGCTACAATCACAGGGCTCATTACTCTGAAGCACTACAGCTCACTATTGATCGCTGGTTACAAACTTGTAACATGCATAATGTGATTCCCTTGAACGCCACCCATATACCACTCGGACAGTCGCACCAGACGGTGACCACTTCATCCAATTAAATAGTAACTTGTAAGCCAAATTACAAACATAACTACGTACATGTTTTAGTTGATTTTCTTGAAATTTACGTGTTTCTTATGTAGGGAGACCGGGGCTGATTGTGACAGGAGTAGATAAAGTGGCAATGACGGCGAAACACTATAATGACAAGACAAATAGATAACCATCAGTTAGCATGATGAGATGCGTTTCGTTGGATATTTTGTGAGAGCAATTGTGTGTCACCAATAAAACCACAGGAATCCAATTCATCTAAATTCCTGCACAGATAAATATTTTTAGTTTTTACAGCGATGTGAGTAGGATTGCCAGCTGGCAAGACTGAAATATCTGGAAAAAACTTCAAAAAGTCGGGATGTGTCGGGACATTTTGTATTTTGTCGGGCCTTGTACTTGTATTTTGACGGGACTTGTCTGAACATCATGTGAAATTTCACACCAATCCAGACCAATCCCGACCATCTGGCAACCCTAGATGTGAGTAATAAATTTTTGTAAAGACTAACCTACACAACCGCTACCTCAACACTAATCCGTACAGTTAACATCATTTATTTTAACCTCCAAATAGGCCAATGGATTTACTGCAGACAATTTTACTACCTCGCTTATTAGGTATTAATGGTACGCAAACAGCCATTGATCGTACCAGTACAAGTTCAGTTAGAACGGGTTCGGCGAGCAAGCCATTATAATGAGTTCAATACATCAACATATCAATTGCCAATCGGTGTTTTTGAGCTTGTATTGACGTATAGTACGAGCGCTGGCGACGCGCGCCACGTGCGGGTTTTGTACACGCAGTTTTGTAATTCATGGGACAGTGGACACAATGATATTATAATGTAAAAAAGAGGTAGATATGTCACTAGCGCGCCGACGATGAAGAGCGTAAGAACAGGCAATTGACCGTTCTGCTCGACCTGCTCGTAGTCACTTTGTCAATACAAGACGATACGCACGCTTTTGTAAACACTTCTGACACTTCTGACAACTACAAAAGCGACATACAGCGTTAAAATGCCTTCGTGTATTATACCAATGTGATTGATGTAGTGAAACAAAAGAAGTGTGAACAAAAATGTGTTTGTTGTACTCGTAGCTCTTTTCGGAACAGATTTTTTGGTTGATTTGTAAGGGTATAACGTATCTATATTTTTTAAATATCATTGATAGGAGTTAGAACAGGAGTTTTTAAACGGTTTTATTTAGCTTACCCTATTTGTGTTGCGTGCATTTTTTTGAATAGCAAGACGTGATAGGTACTACGCTCAGGCTTGACTCCAGACGAGGGAACTTCCTAACCACTAGGTGTTCTGTGTTCCTAACGGTTAACTGCTCAGTCACAATTTTTTGTACTATGGACATCAGAAACACCAAGGGCATCACTGAAGCGTACCGGCCATTTTTTTTGTTAGTAAAATTTATCCTCATGCAACACGGCATCGTATTCAACCAAGAAGCGTCTGATGTCAGCTCTCATAGCACGAAACAAAAAATCCTCTAACGTTCAATAAGCAATTTCAAAGCAGACGCGAACCCATGAATAATGTATCGTTCATAAATGGTTCTACAACCATTCGCCCGTCTATGACTTTATTTAAGAGCTGGACACATAGGTCAGGTTAGATAATTAAACGGTGCCTTCACTATTAACACTATAATTATATTCTTATTGACGCGGTCTACGGAGCCTTATTAAGTGTTTAATTAGTTAACATCGTTTGAAACATTTGAATATCTTGATAGACCTTCGTATAGATTATTCTAAACATTTTGCGTATCAATCGTAAAACTTAAGAAAAAGTTAAGTTGTGCGTTTGTAGTACTTAGTGGTGCAACGGCGGTGTCCTTAATTGCCAGATCTTGCCAAAACTGTTGCATCGCTGCTCTGTTCTTAAACTGTCCTATTAAATAGACTCTCTGGCTGTCAGTAGTCTCCGTTCTCATTTAAGACAATCGACACTCGACTATTCCGGAATCTCCATTTATTTAGACTTTAGGGCTTAGGCACTAGGACGCCACAGACATGTCTGTTTGACACACAGACATATCAAATTATCACCCGTCTTTTTGCGTTGGAGGTTAAAAATAACAGGTATTACTTGAAACAATGTTACTGTCTCAACTAAATCTGTCTTAACGACTTTCTAAGAAGACAATAATGGGTAGAATTGCGAGTTCCTTTGCAACAAGTTACTCAGAATTTCTTGAAATTAAGATAACATTGTTATCCTTATTACGAGGATAAGAAGCCAAGTACTGGAATTGCTCTTCTACAAAAGGTTAATGCACTAGCTGTTTGCGTGTTGGGCCACGATTTTGACACAATCTACTAAATATAATGGTTAGGTTTATCAATAAAAAATATCAATTGTAGCAATCGGTAGTTATAAATAAGTTGATCGACTATTAACTTAAAAAGCTATTCGTTAAATGAGTTCTCAAGAATATCAACAGCTAAACACTCAGAAAGAATAGAGCTACAATTAGATATTTGAATATAGGTACATACAATTTTATTATTCACGAAGTGCGACAAAAATTGGTGTTTTAGCTGTAATAAAATAAAATGATTACATACTAAAAACTATCTCAGGTCAAGGACCTGTAACTTACATATCAATTTGCGAAATTATATCGTGATGATGATTTGCACTTGCATTTATCGACGACGATTCAATCAAATTGTGAGACAATTTCCGGGTTCACGGGACTAGAATAAATTAATGAAGCAAGGAGCTATGTTGGTTTTTATCGTGTTTTTGCTCACCGGTACCAGGCGAGCAGCCTCATAAGGAGATGGTATTCAGCCCGGCGCGATTGCAAAAAGCGAGGCCGCTTTGACGCTGTAACCAGCTACATGATAATTTTAACACGATTCGATTATCTAATTGATAGCAACATTGGTATTCGTAACTCATTACTCATACGGCATTCTTAATAAAATATTTGCCGCGGATTTAAAAGAATGTAATGTCATTAGCTATCACAATCTCGCTTTCTATGTAAACACAATGGTTACGTAATTGTAATTAAAGACTCGCCAACAATTATACGCCTTACAAAACTTAATACTAATTCGTCACGGCAATCAAAAACCGTATTAATTTCAACACCTAAACCTATTATTCATGCGTACCTTAATACAAATATTAGTAGTATTAAAAGGCACGTACAATTTAATTAGATGCTTACATAAGAAAACCGGATTAGACAAGCACTGAAACTGAATGCGAAGAAAAAAAAGATTAATTTATATAATTAAAAGAAACCAGTCAACGGAAAGACAACATTTTGACGGAATTATTTGGTAAGAAAGTAGCAAACTTATGCAGTGCGTGCACCTATTGTTCATAATGAATTCATGACTCACGAGACGAGAGCCATCTAACGGGTTACTAGCTGATTAGCCAACATAATAGGTTATTAAAAACATTTTCACGCTATGTTGCAAAAAGAATGATAGCTAGTCAAGTAGCTTTTGCACTAACATCATCGGGATTAAACTAGGTGGTACAGAATCCAGTGTCCAATAGCAGGGCCATTACATTGCCCGTCGTTCACCAGGGTGCACATAGGGGGAAGGTTGGCTTGGACTCAAGAAAGGATGAAGCTCCTTAGATCCAGTAGAAGTCTGACAAAGATGTCTGAACTCATCTCTTAAGAAGCCTATATCAAAATTAACTATTGAGTGACTTCAGCCATAAGTACTAGGTCAACAGGAATGTAAAGAGCTCTTTCACATTTCTCCAAGTCGTGGTTGTGTCACCGCAATCGGTGTCGCTTACCTTACCGGCTACTAGACGGTTACACACGACATCGCGACACGACACAGTCTGCTAGACATTGCTCAATTGATCGAGTCCAGTACAATGATATTATAATGTAAAAAAGAGGTAGATATATCACTATATATGAAGAGCGTAAGAACAGGCAATTGACCATTCTGCTCGTAGTCGCTCTGTCAATACAAGACGATACGCACGCTTTTGTTGTTGTCAGAAGTGCTTGACATTTGGCATACAGCGTTAAAATGCCTTCGTGTATGATACCAATGTGATTGGTGTAGTGAAACAAAAGATAAACGTGTGTGTGTTGTAGCTCTTTTCGGAACAGATTTTTTGGTTGATTTGTATCAAGTATCTATATTTTTAAATATCATTGGTCCAGTATCGTTTCCTACAAGCGATTCTCTTAACCGATCTTAAACTGGTCTCATCAATCCTGTTTGAGACAAACCTGTAATACTACAAGGAAGCGATAAGTGCCAGAAAAAATATGTTGCTTTAGATATACTTGGGCTTGATTAGATTACTTTGGGAAGCCTATGTCCAGCAGTGGACTTTAAAAGGCTGTTAGATAGATAGATTGCTTTTGCCAATAACATTGAAAACCAGTCATAAAAATGTTACATTATACTGTGATTACACTAACTTTCCAACATGTCTAATTTCTAATATCAATAACTGGACAACTTAATTATTTAATAATGAGTGGCATTCGACATGATTCCAGAGCAATTATGAAACCGCGCTAATGATTTAATAAGTTAATGACCGCGCTAACTTCGCTAATTATCCAGTTAATTAGTTTCTTTATGTAGTGCCATAGAAATAAAAGATAAAACTTTATGAATAACACTCGTTACAGTTAAAAACTTATTCGATGTCCATAATTAGGTACATTATTTTTGTTCTTGCAGCTTGCTATTATATATTATAATTCGACTTGTAAGATTAGGTCCTCAGACCTACCCCTACCCTTATCTCTGTAAAGTTTAACCTTTTAGGCGCTCCACCCACTGAAGACGCGTCCCGCCGCGGTGCGCAGAGCGACGGATAACACAACTGCGCGCGGGGCAATTTCCCGCGCGGTGCCGCGTCGGCAGTGTGTTGTGCTAGGCGTGATTTCTATATAAATTGACATAATTGCATACAATGGTAAAATCTGCCATCCCGCGCACCGCGACGGGGCGCGGTGCAGTGGGTGGAGCGCCTTACTCTGAGAGTAAGGAGAGCTGTAGGACTATACATAAAGTATATAACTACCTACTTAGTATAGGAACCGATAAATTCTTACGTTATGTATTATACAAAATATAAATTGAATCACGCAAACACGATAGTAAATTAGCATCGAATGGGCTCGCCGCACGCCGTAATCGATTTACATTTATTGATACCGAATAGCTTATCGATGCTGCATTGCGGGTCAATCTGATTATAATAATATTAAATGCCTATTAACCCGCAATGCTATTGTCTAGTCGGTTGACCCCACAGATAATAGGGTTGGGGGTCAGGAATCGATTCTCGCAGAATCTCTCAAGGGAACCTGACTAAATTATTGATCACGACTTATGTTACATTAATAATGATTGGGCATAATCGTTACAATGTCTTAACGTTATGTTTGCTGCGTATAAGGGGAGAAAATTATAATGGTGAATCTTAATAGTGATAAGAGTTTAGGCCTTTGGCTCTTGCTAATTAAATAATTTGCCAATTTGAGTAATCATTTAATTTTTTTATGTAAGTGATATGATATGAGAAATGTGATAGCAAATGGTTACCATCGCCAGTGGACATCAGTAACACCAAAGTCATCACTGATGTTTTGACTATCTATACTAATACTAGCTGCCCGGACAGACTTCGTTCTGTAAAAAGTTTTTTTTTTATTAAAACCTTCCGTGTGCCTTAAGGAACATTGTAAGCTATCCTATCTTTCAAGTTGGATCAAACTGCACACGGTGTGCAAATTTGATTAAAATCGGTTAAGTAGTTTAAGAGTCCATCGCGGACAAACAACGTGACACGTAATTTATTATATTAAGATTATAAAGAGGAAAGATTTGATTGCTTGTTTGCATTGAATAGGCTCCGAAACTACTGAACCGATTTAAAAAATTCTTTCACTGTTCGGAAGATACACTATCCCCGGGTGACATAGGCTATACATATACTATTTACAAAAAAATTAGTGATCCTTAATAAAATTCCAATAATGTAATCCAAGGTGTAAAAAAATAAGAAAACTGAAGGAAAGCGAGGACGTTTACTCTTTTTTTTACTGACTTCAAAAAAGGAGGAGGTATTCAATTCGAATGTATTTTTTTATGTTTGTTACCTCAGAACTTTGGACTGGGTGAACCGATTTTGTTGATTATTTTTTTAATCGAAAGGTGGTGCTTGTCATGTGCACATAAAGTGCGAGATCTGGCAAATAGTTTTTGAGTAATTTTGAAGTCGGTTATTTTTTGTTAGTAAAATTTAGCTTATTATAAAAAAGGTAATGGCTATGGCGATAAAGTGAGTGAGTGCACTATGGAGAGGTTGGCATGCAGTCTTGCACTCGAGGTGGACGGAGACAAGAACGGAACCACATGGAACGTACATAGTATGTAAGGATTAAGGACACCCCACTTGTGTGAAAACTGACGATGAAATATAAAGGCCTGATTAAATTTATTTATAACCATCGCAAACCGAGAATTGTCATTATTTTAATAAGAATGGTTTTGTTAAAGTGAAACACACTGTTTAATTATTTTTTTTGTTTTAGCGAAAGTATTTTATTTTCATACATACAAATTTAAAAGTGAATGTGTAAGTCAAATAATCTTTTGAGAATGCGGTGAGTGTTTACGTCATTAGGAGTCGTCGACCAGTGATAAGGAAGGGATTATCGTGATGTTAAGTGCAGTTAGGCGCCGGTCTACGCAGCCGGTTCCCAAACACGTAATCCAACGATATTTTAAAAAATATAGATTCGTTATGCCCTTACAAATCAAGCAAAAAATCTGTTTCGAAAAGAGCTACAACACACACACATTTATCTTTTGTTTCACTACACCAATCACATTGGTATGCTCGTAATACACGAAGGCATTTTAACGCTGTATGTCAAATATCAAGCACTTCTGACAACAACAAAAGCGTGCGTTTCGTCTTTTATTGACAGAGCGACTACGGAGTACGGACTGGAACGGTCAATTGCCTGTTCTTACGCTCTTCATCGTCGGCGCGCGACATAAGTATCTACGTCTTTTTACATTATAATATCGTTGGTAATATCTACCATTTCTACGAACCTAGTAAATAAAATAATAAATAGCCGAAAATTAAGAACTCAACCATCTTAAGTTTCGGATTTTGTGAGATTTGTACCCACTTAAACCCTCTAGTCAGCATATAATACATATGTGCATGTTTATAACCTTTATTTTATTATATATTTTATTATCTAATAGTTACTTTTATTCAGCTACACAGTAAGAGAGGATTACTGGTAACTTACCATTTTAAATACTTTTTTCGTCAGGCATATATTGTCATGGAGGAAGAAATTCAATACCGCGCTATACAATTTTATTATTGTAACAAATTCAAATGATACAAGGTAGACTCGAATGCGGCACTTTTTTATTGTTTGCAATAATCTTTGTATTGTTTCTCATAATTTAGGAGTAATTACCCATGGATTAAATGTTTCTTTTTGTTTGTAGCCTTCTTGCCTGTTGTAAATTAGGTAAGTTTCTAGGAAAAAATATTTTTTTTTTATATTTACTTACCTACTAGGATATAAAGGTATTCTACAACCTCACGTTCCTACATTAAACTTATATATAAAATTGTTACAATTAATATCATGATGTTCTTGTCTTTGTGTCAAGTTTGTGTGATGACTATGTTGTCCATGGCATGGCATCCACGACACGGGGAATCCGGGTATTGGGCGTATTCATGCGTATTGCATTAATAGAATGAATTAATGAATATAATCATAATGTACGCATTATGATAGAACAGTAACTACCACCCATTAACTAATGATAATTTTAAAAGTAATTAGGTACCTACTTAATTTAATTAACATTACACCTACCTAATATGTAATGTCACAGTGGAATCGAAGTTCAACCCTGGCCTGGGTTCGATCTCTGATTTTAAAATGAAGTACCTACCTCTACTTACTTATTTACCAGCGTTTTTTTTTAATTTCCATGACATTTCAAACTTTTAGATTAGTGGTAGGGTAGGTATTGAAGATGTGGGTAATTAAATTTTTTATAAAGAATGTAAAAATATTTTTAAAGTTAATATAAGCAAAAAATTAAGCATTGGTGTAGTTCTGACACTTCTGACTGCTGATAGCTACTTTATAAGGTATCAGAGCAAAATAATTGGGGATTACTTAGACATTCATAGTTTAAAGAAATATTATGGAGTCACACACGAATAAAAGAATACCGACATAAAATTTAATAACAATGTTAGTATAAGAATAATGTACCGACGATTAACAAAACTCACCCAATTACAGCAAATTAATAAGTCCAGCACACGAATTCACATAACTGAAGTTCCAGTACAGTGGATAAACGTCACACACTCTCACTCACTAATTAGTGTTTAAACTTTACGCGAGAATATTTACGATAAATTGCGGAGCGCGCGCAGCCGTAATCATACACAAGTGCACTGCACCGTCGCTGCGTGCGATATGATATGACGCGTCACGCGACTCGCGAGTCGCCGGTCGCGAGACTCGCGAGACTCGCTCGCGAAACTCGCGAGCACATGAATAAATAACAACCAGAATGTTAACTTCCTAACAGACACAAAAATTCATACCTACTTTCATAGGGTTGTCACTTGGTTACTGAAAATAAAAATAAAACGGGCAAGTACCTACGTATCGAGCGAGAGTCTGCAATGAGTACAGACGGTCAGACGGATGGACAGTAATTGTGTGGACATTATTTTATTATTATGTGTTCCGTTTTAAAATTTTGGAATATTAAAAACGGTGTAGCTTTGAAAGATGAAATGGTTGACTATGTAACAGTTTGTTTAATATTAAGTAGGTAGGTACTTACAGTTTATTGTTAGAAATGAAAAAAAAACTTTCGAAACAAAATATTTTATTTAAACAGAATAAGGGGTGGGATTTAGGACCCCCCTAAATTTCGTGACGTTACATTTCAAAATCGAGTAATTGGTATGTATAGGTAAATATAGTGATAAGCCCCGCCCACCTTATTTGTTAATAAGGTGGGCGGGGCTTATTTTCTGTTGAAAATAGAAAAATTTCTAAATTACTTGTCTACTTGATTACTAAACTACTAAATTGTCCGTTTACACGTATTAATTTGCTTAAAATTTAGTTAACTACTTAATACGTGTAAACCGAACTTAAACGATAAGAATAATAAATAATAACCTTATCGCCACTTTAATTATTTTGGATATTAGGTACCTACTTATTAACTAAATACTTTTTTAGTCTTCTTTAATAAGCATAAAAATGTGTACTATAATTACTTGTCAAAATCCTTTGGATATACAAATAAAGAAATCTATTTGGTTTTCTTCCCATTAGGTATTTAAACAAACAGTTCAACAGTTTGGCATCTTTAAAAACAATACGTCGCGTCGTCGTCACAAAACGTCGCCCGTGTCACCGCCGCTGGCACACCTGAACTTGTCACCTTACTGTACCCTAGCGGGCGCCGGAGCGTTAGTTGATTGGTCGGCGCACGCTGCCCCGTCTTGTCGGTGACAGGTCACGCACACATAGCTGTGCATGTAGTAGTGTCCTCGCGCGTGGCGTTAGTATGAAGTTAACATTCTGTATTCATGTGCTCGCGAGTGTCGTGAGCACTCGCGAGTCTCACGACGAGAATCGCGATTCACGCGATGTGCTACCCCGCGGCCCCGGAGCGAACTCTGCGGACGGACGCACAAAGCGACGGAAGCGGACAAAATGTACAGAATGGACTAGCTAGAAGTTCGAAACTTGGGTACCTATGGAACATAAATACTTAATTACTTAATATTTATATTACCTAAATTCCAAAAATGGTCTTTGAAGACCCATAATATTTTTGAAAGACCTTTTCATTTCAATGATACCCCACACCTCAGAATAAAGAATAAGCCCCACACTGGTACGCGACGAATAAAAATTTCATCCTAACGTTACCTGTTAGTGGGGGGGGGGGGTACCCTGAACAAAAATGTTTTTCAATATTTTATGTCCATCATCCATGGCACCCACGACACGACACAGGGAATCCTAGTGTGGGGCTATGAGTGTGAAGCATTATTTATTATTTATTTATATATTTTATTCTACGTTTTTGGAGTTTTAATAAATCTGTATATCCATTGTTTATAAGGACATAACGTATCTATATTTAAACATCATTGTATATCCATGCCAAATTACAGTTTCCTAGCACTAAGGGTCTCGTTGATATGCTTCGGACGGACGGACGGACATGACGTTCCGATTTTACTTCGGAACCCTAAAAACTGAGACACTAATTAAGTGTTTAATAACATACGGCAGACTTGTGAAAATCTTGTGAACTTCGAATAAACCGTAACCCAATCTCACATGTTACGTGACGGTGTGAGGTATGCCTCCGTATTGTTTAATCTGGACGTCGTTATTTCCGTCTTACTGCTAGATAATAAAGTTCAAAATGGTTCATCATCAGTTCGAACGTGCATCGCGTGGGAGCGGAAACGCGGCCAAAACATAGCTTTATTGTTTTTGATGAAAACGGTCGATGTATTCAGTTTCTGTCCGCAGACAGTAAACTCGTGTAAAATCATAATATTTTGCTAGGTTTAAAAAACTTTCTACTAAATACTCAGACAATAACAGTGTTTTGCTTTGAGACCGTCTAGATTCGTACTATTCTGTGTCCGCAAAACTCGAAAAGAAGTAAATGGCTTGACTTGAATTACTTGAGGGATTGTATTGGTAATATTGATGTTAATTGTTAATTAATACGATTATTACTATTATTATTTCTCCATGGGGTTTGCCTGGATAGCTACCACGACCGTCAAACGACTCGTGTTCCGGCTGGGGGCTTGAGAGCCAGTTCTTTCTTTCTTTTTCTTCTCTCTTTCATGGCCGGCAACGCATCAGTGATGCCTTTGGTGTTGTCGATGTCCATGGGCAACGATAGCCACTTACCATCAGGTGGATCGTCAGCTCGTTTGCCGGCTATTTCCATAAAAAAAAAACTACTTAATGCAAGAAATGAGTATTTTTACGTGTTATGCCTACATCTACTTTCTATTTCAAAATTCACACGGAATGGTCGAATGGGGAGATTTCAAGCGCTTGGGTCGACTTACAATATAACATAGGAAATTGCTACTTTCGTTGATATGTCAACCATTGCTACAGGAATTTTGAGCCACAGCGAAGCGTGACAGGCTTTAGCTAACCATTAAATATTTTACCATGAAGTCTTGCGACTCCTTTGTTCTCACCATCTCCTGGGCGGAGACATGCTAATACTGCATCGCTGTGTGCATACAGATTGCAAGATTTTGTTCTCAGTTTGATGAGATGCGCTTGAGCCATTAGCTGATCGAATGCATGTCACGGTCATACAATTTGTGGACGACAAAAACTTAAACCCGTTTTGTTGAAATGAAACCTTTTGTTCTTATGATTCTAATTAATTCTTGTATACCTATTTAATAAAAAAGAATACATACAATACCTATTTAATAAGAAAGAATACACTGACTATTATTATCAAGCTACGAAAATAAACATAAATATGGAAAATATATTGCAAATATAAATCTGAGGTACTATTTTATGTCATAATCTATATATATAAAATTGAAAAGAGATACACTGATTAAACAAAAAATCTGAGAAACTACCGAATCGATCATGATGAAATTTGGCAGGGAGATAGCTTATGCTAAGGAGACGTCAGCTAAGAATGGATTTTTGGAAATTCGTCCCCTAAGGGGTAGAAATACGCGATGGAGGTCATTTTCATACAAACCAACTTCGTCAGTTTTAGAGTTATAATTATTAAAATTTTTATGTAAGTTTATAGTAATAAACAAAAGTTTACTGTAACACATTATCTTGGAAAATGGGTAAATTTAATGGAAGGTACTTAGTAGGCAACTTCGTCATTTTTGAAGTTAAAAACATGAAAATTTACGTATTAGCTCCAGACTAGAAACAAAATTTATGATTATTATGTTTTTTTGGAAAATCATCCCCTAAAGGGTTAATTAAAAGGGCGCAAGTTAGTATGGAAACTTCGTCAGTTTTAAAGTAAGAAGAGTGAAAATTTGTATATAAGCTTATAGTTAGACACAAAAAATAACTGTATCACTGTTTTCTCGAAATTCATCCCCTACAAATTAGGGGTTGGAGGCTATTTACATACAAATCAACTTCGTCAGATTTAGAGTTGTAAATATGAAAATTTTTATGTAAGTTTATTGCAATAAACATAAGTTAATTTTAACACGTAAGGGGTACAAATATGATAATAATAATTTCCGCGTGCGAAGCTGCGGGCAACAGCTAGTAGTATAATATAATACATAATATTACTGAACCACTTCGTGTGAATGTCCTAAGGACATGTTAGTTAAGTCCAACCCTATATTCATAGGCGGATCTACCTAAGGGCTTTTTGGGCTGCAGCCCAGGGCCCCGTGGACACAAAGGGCCCCCAGCCCCCACTAAAAACAATTGGGAGATATTTTGAATTAAAAATAATGTTTAAAATTAAAAGAAAAAAATTAAAAAATCCGATCATAAGGTTGGCAACTCTGAGATCAATCAACTCACGTGCATATAGCGTGTATGTGCATGTACATATAGGTATAGAAAACAAATATAGGAAAACAATGTAATCATTTGCCAGTTCTTTCTATCTATCTATCTATGTAACAGCCTTTTAAAGTCCACTGCTAGACATAGGCCTCCCATAATTTGCGCCACTCCGACCGGTCCTGGGCCCTCTGAATCCAGCGGCTTCCCGCCGTCTTCTTTAGGTCATCAGTCCACTTGGTCGGGGGGCGACCAGTGCTCCTTTTACCGAGACATGGCCGCCATTCGAGGACTTTGTAACCCCATCGGTTATCTGTCCTTCGAACGATGTGACCTGCATATTGCCACTTCAGCCGGCTAGCTCTACGAGCTAGGATAGGGTTCGTGCTTCTGTCGTGTAATCGAACTGACATGGTGGCCGATTTGTATACACACTTCAACACCTCGATATATCGATAGTCGATCTGGCACCGCTGGAGAGACTCCAGTACCGCCCAGGTCTCGATAGAATCGAAGGCTTTCTCATAGTCCACGTAATCTACACATAGCGGCAGGTTATACTCTTCGGATTTCTGTATCACCTGCCTGAGTGTATGTATGTGGTCCATGGTGCTATAGCCTTTACGGAATCCGGCTTGTTCGGGAGGCTGGAAGTCGTCAAGTCTGCGTGCTATGCGATTAGTGAGCACCCTTGAAAACAGCTTGTACACGTGGCTCAGAAGTGCAATGGGCCTATAGTTCTTCAATAGGGTTTTATCACTCTTTTTGAAGAACAGCGTCACCATACTTCTGCTCCACGCTTCCGGGGTAGTTCCGCTAATGATAACGGAATCAAAAAAATTCTGGAGCACTAGCAATATAGGCTTTCCTCCAGCTTTTAACAACTCAGTTGTGATTCCGTCATCGCCCGGTGCCTTGTTGTTCTTTAGCTGCTTCAGGGCCCCCCTAATTTCATACAGACTGACGTCCGGGATATCTTCGGTACAGTGTCGGGTCAACTTAGCTCGCTTGTCATTCGCCTGTCTGGGGACAGGAGCGCATGAGGAGGTAAACAAACGTCTGTAGTAGGTCTCAACTACTAAGGCCGTGGTTTTTCCGTGTCTGCCATGGGGGTAATAGCCATAGTCACCGCGCTTGGCTATTGCGAGTTGGTGACCGCAGGTGACCGGTATTCGTCAACACAGGAAGATGCTGCTGCCCATCTTCTGGATTTGTCCTATTAGTCGCCTTTTACGACATCCCAGGAAGAACGGCAGTGGTGCTGTTCTACAAAGTGAACCCGGACACCACACGGGGAAAGGTTCTTTCTATAAATTGTGATTTAACGAAGGAATATGATGAGCAAATAAAGGAATTTGCAGCAGAAAAATGCAGTGTTTGCTTCATAATTTATACATATAACGTAACTACACATAACCTGTCTAATTATTTTGCAATAATGTTGTACAGTTGCTGTCTGTATACAAAAACATTAAGTCACATTCTTGTCCTTTTTTTTCTATATTAGGTATATCTACATTACTATTACTATCGAAAACAACTTTTTGACAAAATGGCTATTAGTTATTTGGTAGGCCCCTAAATTGTTTCAGCCCAGGGCCCCACAAATTCACGATCCGCCTATGCCTATATTTGTAGTTCTATACAACGATTTTATTTACTTTTAGGTAACAGCTAATCTGCACCAGACAGAGATCATTTTTCTCGCTGCACTGCATCTAGCTATGTAGCTAGACTAGAGCCACAGTGTAAGACTTGCAGTACGGCAATAATATAATTTTGTTATTTTCAGCAACACAACTATTACGTTACTAGATTCATATAAGTATGGCTTCAACCCATTAATGGGCCACTACTGGGCACGGGTCTCTCTTCTTCAGGAGGCATAGAGCATACTCCACCACGCTGCTCCAGTGCGGATTGGTGGAGGGGTTAGTGGCCAACCCGAGTGTCGGAAGTTTTCAGACCGCCCGAGGGCCTCCGACATGGCTTAACGACCGGGACCGACGGCTTTACGTGCCCTCCGAAGCACGGAAACGCTAAAGAAATTTTTACCACTAGCGGTCACCCATCCAACTACCGACCGCGCCTGCTGTTGCTTAACTTTGTGATTTGTCGATCACATAGAATCGACGCAAGCCGTCGGGCTATTAGCGCTTCCATATAAGTATAACTGGGTCGAAATATCAATGTCATAAACTAAACGTATCGTGAGTACCCGTTTCATTTGATATGAAAGTAGGTACCTTAATAAACCGCAAGTAGCAAACAAGCCATGTGATCGTAAGGAGTAAGGATCACCGCCTCCGAACTAAAGCGACGCCGACGGAGAGCCCGAAATGATACGGGTCCCCTACTTGACCTGCTTCCTTTTTGACCAGCAACACAACGGTAACCTTTGGTGTTGATGTTGCTATGTCCATTCAACTCTTTTACATTGTAATATCATTGTGTCCATTTGTAACAATGACCATTTTATAGAGCTCTGAAATAAAACTAAATGTTTTCACAATTTTTATTTTAATGACATTGATAACTAGTGTCCGACCGAAGCTTCGGCTTCGGCTTCGGCTTCGGCCACCTTCGGCCAAAAAAGTACCTTTGGCCAAATCTTCGGCTTCGGCCAAAAATTTGCCGAAGGTTTGGCCGAAGCCGAAGGTTTGCTAGTTGTCAAATATTGAAATTTACTGAACGATGCTAGAGCGAGACGGAGAGTGTGCAGAGCAGCAGAGTTTCGCCGCGCCGCCGCACCGGCCCAAACGAATCGCAGTTAGTAAACTAAACGAGTCAAAACAAGTTTAACTTAATTATCCTAAGAAATTACTTATAAGTATTTAATTTTCTCAAAAATTCCAAAAAATTATATGTAAAAAATAGATATTGAAAAAGCGTTAAACTTTGCTCAATTATTTTATAGAAATATTTTGTGTTCGTCTGATAATTAAAAAAATGTGACTGATTATTTGATTATTTTTGTTAAAATTACTTTATGTAAATAAATATTTAATTAACATTGTATATTTGAAACTTTTATTTTTGACAATATTTTATTACCTACTTGTATATGTTGGTCACTCGGCTCGTTATTGGGCTAAATCTCTAAAGCTCTCACAATATGTATCTAGTATATTCTGAGACCAAAGTAACTATCGTATTTCTCAAGGTCAATGACACCTTCGGCTTCGGCTTCGGCTTCGGCCGAAGGTTTTGGTGAATACCGATTAATCGGCTTCGGCTTCGGCTTCGGCCAGAATTGCACCTTCGGTCGGACACTATTGATAACACAAAATACTATATTCTTTTTTCTTTTTAAAAACCAAATTATCTTTCCATGACAAGCAGCCAACACCAATATACGATAGTTTGAACTGCAGCTCTCCTCACATCTCATCACGCCTCACCACTTCTGCTCCTCTAAACAATTCTGCTCATTTATCGCTCCTGTATACACTCCATCAGGTGTCTTTTCGAAGGGTCGAACATCGACTGGGTATAAAAGTTACATAACTGATAACAGGCAGGAACAAAAACAGGAACAGCAAGAAAAAAAACCCGGTAGTTTCTTGCTGCTTCTTCTCCCGGGCCCTCTCACAGTAGGGCCTTGTTGAAGCATTGGCGTAACTTGCATGACTTTCTAAAAGTGTTTGTAAACTAAACCAATTTTGAATAAAAACATTTGATTTGATAAAAGACGGTTTTAAAAACCGAAGCCGTCGAGATAAGTTGCTCACTGCTGGCCTACTCAAACTTCACGATAACTAGTCTGTAACTCCAGTACCGCAATGATACCAACGACAAAAACAGCAGACGAATGGAATCCCATTCAGTGAAGCTCTTTTGAAGCGGCTCTCAGCTGCACTTTAATTACCTACCTGCAAAAGTGCATAAAGTGCATTTCACTCGTAATCAAATAAGTTTTTAAATCATGTTCTGTAGGTACATGTTTTCGTACGAACGTAGGTAACGTTTCTATTCGGAAAATGAAAACTGTTCTGACTGAACTACTAGATGAACGAAGTAGATTAAATTTCAAACTGGACAGTAGTGTCGCAGTGGTATCTCAGCTTTCTTGACCGGCAATGCATGGGCGATACAGGGGCCCGGGTTCAAATCCTGCCCCGCACCTTAAATTTTCATATAATTTATGTGCGTACCTATTAGAAATTAATTATCACTTGCTTCGGTGAAGGAAAACATCGTAAGGAAACCTGCACACCGGAGAGTTCTCCATAAAGTTCTCAAGTGTGTGAAGTCTACCAATCCGCACTAGGCCAGCGTGGTAGAATGTGGCCTATACTCACATTATGAGAGGAGACCCCGAGCCCAGCAGTGGGACAATTTTATTATGGGTTGTTGCTTTGCTTTTTTTACTTTGCATGGGCGAAGAACCACTTACCATCAGGACTCAGGTGGCTGTTTGTGTGCTGTCCGTGTGTTTATGTATAAAATCTAGAGTAGGATAAAATCAACATATTATACATATATATATATTATACAGTATGGAAAGCACGGTACAAATTCAACAGTAACTAAATCAACGTAAACAAATTGTATAGAAAGTAGGTAGGTGGTTAGTATACAACAAATTCTATCTGCAAAAATGTTTCACATGGACAAACAAATAAAGTAGGTCACACACAACGCAAACCTGCTTCCGTTTCCCATGAACACATGTTTCGAAAAGGAACAAAAAATGAAAAAAACAGGTGCAATGTAATCCATTATACACAAGCATTATACACATTAGCACAACACTATCCTTTGCTCTCTTTGTAAGAACTTTTATTAACGATTCATGATAAAAGCAGTCCAGTATAACTTACCCGGTCATGAAAGAAGTGAAAAAAGATTAAAAAAAAGAAGTAAAAGTAAAAAAAAAATCACTTCTTTCATCACTATGCTTCTGCGATGCCTTTGGTGAGGTTTGTGTTAGCTCGTTTGTAGCCATTTGTAGCCTAGAAATAATTACGTAGGTACGTAGTAACGTATTCTATTTTCCTCGTTTATAGGACGTTAGGAAAATTAAATTTTACCTCTGTACACCAATATAAATACACCACTGTCTATTTTTCTACACGCCCATACTTCAGCGTCAGCCACAATAAAGAACAAGATTGCTGGGGACTATCAATAAGTGGACGCGATGTAAATAAAGATTGTGTAACACGTGTGGCGATCTGGCGATGTAAGCAGGTGGTGGGGTGAAGAGGACGGCAACAGGTGTGGTGTGTGGTGTTACCGCACACGGTGACGGGGCGGCGCGGCGGCGGCGGGCGGTGGCGGGCGCGGCGCCCGGGCGCGCCGGATGTCCGAGTCCGTGACCAGACGACAAACACCCTGCTTGATTAGATACTTAAATTACTTTACAATTTTGAGAATTTATGGACACTTCATTGAGACAAGCGCGCGCTACAGTTTTAGTTGGTCACTTTGCTTAGTCAGTTTTAGGAATCGGGACTATTGAGTCAACGTTACGTCTTTCGTGTCAAGCTGTAAAGGCCGCCCCGGGATCAACAATAACTGTCCATTGGAAAAAACGAAGAATCGGCCGATACATCTAGATTTCCCACGAAACTGTTGCGGTTGGCCAACTAAAGTCTCTGGTGCGTGCTCGGCCTTAGATACGTGCTCTTCAGTTATTGCATAATAGGTACAGAAAACAAAAATACAAACATAATAATAATACATTTCATTTCATTTTCATTTCATTTCATTAATGGAAAACAACGTTTAGTTCAAAAACTCTACCGCAGTCATTGAACTATTGCGTACTGCAGATTCGTAATTCGTATTAGAACATGTGTAGGATTACATCGCACATTTACTTCCCATACACACCCTTTTTGTTTTTATTCTACCACCGTCGGCCTAAGTAATGGCTTTCTACTAAATAACAGGGCGGAAACCAGACGGGCCAGACCTGCCTTTCCGGTTCCTGCTATGAGCTCGTGATATGTGTCGCTCGTTAGGTCCGTGCCTAATTGATTAGTTTTCCCACAGAATATTCGAGTCGGAAATTGAATTAATTGTAACACTTTTTATATGAATATCCGACAAGGAGACGAGTCATCTCCAGAAAAATAGAAAAATATTTTATTTCCTGTACACAAGTGTTAATAAACAAACAATAATGACAATTTAATAGTGCGATTAGTATTTTAAGCATTATCAGAGTTTATATTTTAATTTTCTATACAGACATATTTTTTAACCGACTTCAAAAAAGGAGGAGGTTCTCAATTCGACTGTTTTTTTTTTATGTTTGTTACCTCAGAACTTTGGACTGGGCGAACCGATTTTGATGATTCTTTTTTTAACCGAAAGCTGGTAGCTGTCATGTGGTCCCACATAAATTTTATTGAGATCTGACAACGGCATCCATGAGAAAACTACATAAGTCGTAAATTTGTGTTAAGATGTGCGCGACAAATTGACGAATAACTCAATATCACGCCAACCGATTTCAATGATTCTTTTTTTAATCGAAAGCAGGAGCTTGTCATGTGGTCTCACATAAATTTGAACGAGATCTGACAACTATGTAGTTTTTGAGACTTTGAGTCGGTTATTTTTTGTTAGTAAAATTTAGATTATAAATACACCGGCCTTAAAATAAGGTTTATACAATGTCAGAGCTAGCTAAAGTAACATTATGTCATTAGAACTAAATATTATAAGCCAAATAAATGAGTTTAACTTTAAAGGTTCGTGTTTCCATTTGTCATAGAGTCCATGCTGATAAAGCTGATCAACGGAGGAGACTCATGGGACCGGGTGGCTGGTTACTTTGTCTACGTATTTCGGCTGCGGTGTCGAAGAGCCAGATAACTCAGACTGTCACACTGCCAGCATCTCATTTGGCTACTGACACATTTGTTATTAGTGGTATCTTTGTTATTCAAGGATATGCAGTGATCATCGCATTGATGATTCCTACATTGGCGCCGCGCCACTTAACGTTTCTCAGCTACTTATAGATATTGAAAAAAAACTATAAAAATATTGAAATAGCATTTATAAAGCATACATTGTACTCGGAATCTTTATGGTTGAAACGAGACCATTATTTGCGACAAATGGCCCGGATAAAGCTTAACCGAAGCCAACTCGTTTAGTCGTCGTCGCACGCGACAATGTCAAATTGCACTGCAAAATCGCATATACTGCAACTTTAACAGAGTTATCACCATAGACATATAGACTACTAGACTAGACAAGCGGGCCTTTTTTGCGTCACGCTATTAGAAAGAGACCAAGGAGACTCGCGTAACTCGTAAGTAAGACAAGGATAGGTTTACCTCCTGCCTTTCTTCGCAGCGTGACGGTTTCACTTACATATGCTCAGATACCTTGCCTAGTCTAGTAGTATTATGTCTATGGTTATCACTGCCTGCAGATACTTAATAGCAATTCAGTTTTAGAAGTAGTTACAATTAGTTAAACTGCGACAGAGGCGCCTGGCTCTTGTACTGCCAATTCAAATAACTAATTGGAATGTTTCTGAAAATTCGGAATGAGTTATTTCAAATTTGCATCTAGCATTTGGACGTATGTTTCAAATCTACAGCACCAGGTGCTATAGAACTGCTACTAAGCACTATTCACTAGGTAACGTAACCTACAAACGGTTGGCTAAGCTTCAGGCCAAACCTTGCTGAATGACCAGCGCATTCGAGGGCCCGGCCCCGCAGTGCAGATATGACCTCTTTCAGCGCTCCATTTCGATTCAATACGACCTGACTGAACCGCCTCAAGCATTGCTCAGCCTCTTGACCTGAACAAAACTGCATTTAATCATTTATACTCGTAATATTATGTACACCATTTGTAGACCAAGACTTTTTGATACTTGTTCAATCATATCCGAACTTGAATTACTGATGCTCAGAAAAGTTCTTGTTTCAGATTATATATTTATGTCTTATGAGCGAAAAATATAATTATTGAATGTTGAAAAATACGTATGCTCAACCTAGATTCACTGAATAGGCAACTTCTTTTCATTTCTTTCTTTTGAAGACTTAGATAAAACACCGAGCTTTCTTTAAAATCCACGCCCAGTCCAATGGTTTTGCAGCTATTTTCTGGATTTTATAGTGATAACAAATAGAGAAATAGGAATCGAGACCTTTGTCGGTTTCGTGAGAGAATTTTTCAAAAATATACCTGGTATCTATATCTAGCGACTGTGAGACAGAATCCGGGTTTATAAGGCAGTTCTTGTGTGAACGCACCAGTGCCTTCGATGCACCATTCTCAATGGGCTCATCGCAGGGGAAAACATGTCGTATAGTATTATGTTCATAGGCAGGTAAGTACTTAAATATAATTACGCTTTCCTGGGCTAAAGGATCAACGAAGTAATGTCTTTGGTTTGGTATCTTATATCCAACGGATAGCAATTTAGATGCAGCTGAGATATTCTTTACTATAATATAGTCACTACACTGTAGTGTTCTTTCAAAATAGAAGTCTAAATATTTCGTGCTGAATTTTCTCATTACAAGTACCTTCTGTTGTTATATGCAGATCCAAATGTGAAATGGTATAATTATGTCGCTTTTTTACCATAATAACATTATCTATTTTATTCACATAATGTATTCATTTCATTTATGTATTGCTGTTTTGATTTATAGCCAGTTAGTAGCCGATCGTCGAAGTTCATAAGCTTTATGCTTTATTCATTTTTCTTCGCATCTAGTCGTTAGTTTACCCAGCTTGCGGCAATATTCTCTTATTTTTCCTATTTGAAAATTAATCATCGAGTTTATATATGTAACTGATGAATAACTGAACTGATATTATTAGGTGTTCTGTGGAACTGATGGTACCTCGTTAAAACCTTAGCACATAAATAAAACCTTCCTACGAAATAAGTTTAAATCAATTTCGCTGCAGAGATTTGGATTTTGATTCGATATTATTTTTATCCAGGGTGTGAATGCTTGGAGTTTATGCGCTTATTTCCTTGCATACTTGTATTCAAACATTATAATCTTACTATCCTGAAGTTAGTCTTTCCTGACGACAAAATATAACACATTTTGTGCGCTGTAAAATAGCTACACAAGGAAGTTTGATGATGCTTGCTTTTAGAGTGATTTTCCAGGATGATGAGTAGGTATAAACTGGCCATAAACCACAACGCAGTATCTTCTCGTAGGCGTAAATAGTGACGTATGAGCAGGTGTTATATTTTGGATGATGGATACGGGAGCTGGCATCCTGCGAGGAAGGCCACACGGAGGTGTCGCCCTTCTATGGAGGAAAAGTATATTTGATTCAGTGTCGATATTGCAATGTAACAGTGTGCGTATAGCGGCAGTAAAAATTGCGATGTCGAGCCGCGAATTGCTAGTGATAAGCGTATACATGCCTATTGACAACCAAGACAATCTAGCTGAATTCACGGAGTGCCTGGGTGAGATAGCTGCCATTGTACAGGAGTACAACGTAGACTCAGTATTTATACTAGGCGATTTCAATGCCCACCCGGGATCACGTTTTGGTGAGGAACTTAATCTTTTTTGTGGTGAACAAAGGTGGAGGTGCGCTGATATTGAACTATTGGGGATGGCGTCGGGATCACATACTTATGTCAGTGACGTTCACTTCTCTAAAAGCTGGCTGGACCACTGTGTAGTGTCAGAAGCTGGGTGGAAAGTTGTAGTGAGTGCTAAAATACATTATGACGTATATTGGTCGGACCATTTTCCCCTTGAAATAAAATGTAATTTTAATTTAATTCAAAATAAGTATGTTTATAATAATAACGTAGAAAATAGTATTATATGGGGTCATAGAAACCAGAAACAGATAGAACTATATCAGCAACTATGTACTAATAAATTATTAGACGTGGCTTATCCTGAGGAGCTTGTAAACTGTAGTACGAAACATTGTTGTAACCCAGAGCATAAGACCTTAATAAATAATAGTTACTTGATCATTGTAAAAATTTTAAGAGAGGCTTCAAAGGCTAGTTATACTCATTTTGTACCAAAGAAAAATAGGCATATTGTTGGATGGAATAGACATGTAAAATCTGCGCATCAGGAGGCTCGACAGGGGTTTCAAAACTGGGTATTATACGGGAGACCTAAAGCGGGTGACTTATATAACGCCATGATAGAGTCAAGAAAAGTATTTAAAGCAAAACTAAAATGGTGTCAGGATAATGCGGAACGAATAAAACTTGATATTATTGCTTCACATCACAAAAATAAGCAGTTTGGTAAATTCTGGAAAGAAACCAGTAAGTTGAGTCCCCGGTCGAGCGTGCCTGCGAGCGTGGACGGTCGTAGTGAGCCCGCCGAGATTGCAGAGTTATTTAAACATCATTTTAAGGTAGAACCTACGCTGACTTCTTCGGGGGAAGTATCTTATTGTGGGGAAAAATTGGCTTCAAATGGAGGTGTGGTTATCACTGCAGAGGAGGTAAGTAGAACCGTGAAGGGTATGACACGAGGCAAATCACCAGGACATGACTCACTCAGTATCGAACACCTACAACACGCCGGTGATCAGATATACCAGATGTTAGCCATGCTATTCACAGCTTGTATAAGACACTCGTATCTGCCTGAAGAGATGATCAGGACCTTGGTGATTCCCATCGTTAAGAATCGTACAAGAGACATATCCGATAAGAAAAACTACAGGCCCATATCGTTGGCCACCATCGTAGCTAAAGTGTTAGACAGTATGCTTGAGGAACGTCTGAATAAACACGTTAAATTGCATGACGCACAGTTCGGTTTCAGACCCGGGCTGTCTACGGAAGCAGCAGTACTGTGCCTCAAGCATACTGTACGATACTACACGGTCAGGAAAACACCGATTTATGCTTGTTTCCTTGACCTCTCAAAGGCCTTCGATTTGGTGTCCTACAGCAAGCTTTGGGAAAAACTATCAGTGGAAACCACACTTCCAGGAGAACAAATAAGACTTTTCCAATATTGGTACGAGAACCAAAATAATATGGTACGCTGGGCGGGCGCATTAAGTAGTCCATTTAGGCTCGAGTGTGGAGTGAGACAGGGGGGCTTGACATCACCCAGGCTCTTCAGTCTGTACATAAACCGATTGATTGAGGAACTCAGCAACGCCAAGGTAGGGTGCTCCATAGATGGCACATTTGTCAATAATATTAGCTATGCCGACGACATGGTGTTGCTGAGTCCCTCAATCGGAGCGCTAAGAAAGTTACTTAGCATCTGTGAAAGATACGCGGAGGCCCATGGTCTCAGGTACAATGCGGATAAGAGTGAGCTACTGGTTTTTAAGGCTGGGAAGCATCAGAGGTTAACTCCACCAGTCACTATACGAGGAACTCCACTCAAAGTAGTGACAGAGTTCAAGTACCTGGGTCACTGGGTCACCGCGGATCTGAACGATGACGTGGATGTTGAGAGGGAGCGCAGGGCGTTGGCAGTCAGGAGTAATATGCTGATTCGCAGATTTGCAAGGTGTACTAGAGAGGTAAAGATGACCCTATTCAGGGCATACTGCCAAACCTTTTACACCTGCAGTCTGTGGATACAGTATACGAAAAAGGCTTACAACGTCTTGCGCGTCCAATACAACAACGCGTTCAGGGCACTGTTGGGGCTGTCGCGGTACTGCAGCGCCTCCGGTATGTTTGCGGAAGCGGGCATTGATGGCTTTCATGCCATTATCCGCAAACGAGTAGCATCGCTGTGGCAGCGGGTGCGCGACAGCCCAAACAGTTTACTGCGTACGGTGGCGGAGAGGTGTGACGGTCCCATATTGAAACACTGGACTGCATTACATGTGGGCCCGGCACATCTCTCAGCAAAAAAGTAGATTATTTTTATTATTTTATTTTTAGCTTTTTAGTTCTTACTAACACTAGTCTTAAGTTTTTCAATGTTACTAACCAACATATGGATGAAAGTCCGAAATAAATTATTTTATTATTATTATTATTATTATATTTTACAATTAATTAAAATGAAACAAGGACGTTAACTGTATTTCCTGATGCATTTAGCGGGGGTGGAGTGGGCTTATTTACCTCATCTGATTTATTATTTTTAATTGCGCAGTATTCTTGTTTTAACGTGTTATATAAAATTATCACAGCATGTTATACTAGCAAGACTTAATATGTGTATCTTAATATATATAAATTACGTGTCACGTTGTTTGTCCGCGATGGACTCCTAAACTACTGAACCGATTTTAATCAAATTTGCACACCGTGTGCAGTTTAATCCAACTTGAAAGATAGGATAGCTTACCTACATCTCAATTTATAGTCGCAATATTATTTTATTGCAAATTTATTGACAGAACGAAGTCTGTTCGGGCAGCTAGTGTAAGTATGTAAATTACGTAACGTGTCATGTTGTTTGTCCGCGATGGACTCCTAAACTACTTAACCGATGTTAATAAAATTTTCTCACCGTGTGCAGTTTGATCCAACTTGAAAGATAGGTAGCTGGATAGCTTACATCCCTAAATAAAAATAAAAACTTTTGACAGAACGAAGTCTGTACGGGCAGCTAGTTCGACTGTATATTTTTATATTTGTTACCTCAGAACTTTCGACTGAGTGAACCGATTTTGATGATTCTTTTTTTAATCGAAAGCTGGTGCTTGTCATGGTCCCACTTAAATTTGAGCTAGACCTGACGAGTAGTCTTTGAGTAGTAATTTTTAAGGTGCTCCCTCACCGGGAGCATTCGCGTGTAATGTAACGTTACAGTTTTGAGCATTACATCAGTGAAGGAGGAGAACCGAGCATTACAATGCGCACCTTGTAATGATACAAAACGGTGATACACCAGTGAAGGAGGAGAACCGAGCATTACAATGCGCACCTTGTAATGATACAATGTGTAATATCTTGTTAGGTACAACTTGTAACCAGTGACGGATTAACCCTTAATCAAATTAAGCAATTGCCTAGGGCATCACGTCTGGGGGGGCACCAGAAGAAGCACAAAAAAGCGGCCAAGTGCGAGTCGGACTCGCCCATGAAGGGTTCCGTAGTAGCAAGTAACATAATATAAAAGTTCTTGAAGTTCGTTGTAACTTTGATCGAGGTAAATTGCGGTTTACGATTTATGACGTATTAAAAAAAACTACTTACTAGATCTCGTTCAAACCAATTTTCGTTGGAAGTTTGCATGGTAATGTACATCACATATTTTTTTTAGTTTTTTCATTCCCTTATTTTAGAAGTTACAGGGGGGGGGGACACACTTTTTACCACTTTGGAAGTGTCTCTCGCGCAAACTATTCAGTTTAGAAAAAAATTATACTAGAAACCTTAATATCATTTTTAAAGACCTATTCATAGATACCCCACACGTATGGGTTTGATGAAAAAAAAAATTTTGAGTTTCAGTTGTAAGTATGGGGAACCCCCAAAATTTATTGTTTTTTTTCTATTTTTGTGTGAAAATCTTAATGCGGTTCACAGAATACATCTACTTACCAAGTTTCAACAGTATAGTTCCTATAGTTTCGGAAAAAAGTGGCTGTGACATACGGACGGACAGACAGACAGACAGACAGACATGACGAATCTATAAGGGTTCCGTTTTTTGCCATTTGGCTACGGAACCCTAAAAAGCACAAAAAACCATGTTGACATACGGATAGGGGGGCCCACAGGCGTGGATTGCTTAGGGCATCAAGTAGTCTTAATCCGTCACTGCTTGTAACATCAATGCGCTCCACTTCCGACCGCTTCGTCTGACATCTTGCTATGGAATGCTCATTGCTCAAAGTCGAATCTGTAATGTTACATTACACGCATTACATTACATGGTCCCACCACATGACAAGCATCAGCTTTCGATTAAAAAAGAATCATCAAAATCGGTTCACTCAGTCGAAAGTTCTGGGGTAAAAAAAATACAGTCGAACTAGCTGCCCGGACAGACTTCGTTCTGTCAAAAGTTTTTTATTTTATTTTGAGATGTAAGCTACCCTAAGATAAGGATATTAGTTAAAAGTTGTGAAATATGTTAAAACAGTTTACACATCAAATAATATTAAATAAATAACCAAAAGTATAATGTATTGATTCAAAATTTCAGCCCAATACAGTAAGTCAGGTTGGCCGAGTGGTCTAAGGCGCCAGATTTAAGCTCTGGTTCCCGAGAGGGAGCGTGGGTTCGAACCCCACACCTGACATGAGCACGGGGGATAGCGCTTTTTTATAATTTTATTCATTCAAATTCTACCACACATTTTCAGTTTTCATTATAAAAGCTATAAATAGTTTTTTAACATGTTAGAAAAAAAATCTAAAATTTCTTATTTAGGAATAACAATCATCGACTTTAAAAAAATAATAGTACATAAGTACTTGCAAAAAATAACCGACTTCAAAATAACTCAAAAACTACTCGTCAGATCTAGCACAAATTTCAGTCGGACCACATGACAAGCACCAGCACCAGAATCATCAAAATTGGTTCACCCAGTCTAAGTGGTTATAAGGTAACAAACATAAAAATACAGTTTAACTAGCAGCCCGGACAGACTTCGTTCTGTCAAAAGTTTTTTTTTTATTTTGAGATGTAAGCTATCCTATCTTTCAAGTTGGATCAAACTGCAAACGGTTCGGTTAAGTAGTTTAGGAGTCCATCGCGGACAAACAACGTGACACGTAATTTATATAATTCATATATAATTATAATAATATTAATGTAAGATTGAATACCTCATCCTTTTTTGAAGTCGATTAAAAACAATATTTCTCTGTGTTCAGCGGAACTGCGGAATGCGGCATTGTCTCGATCGTCTCCATCCATCAATTTCAGTGAGGGAATGCAATCAACCTAATGAATTTCTCGGTGTCTTTGTATTTAATTTTCATCCCTACGCTGCGTGACATGACGCAGGGGTTTTAGACTTTCAGCACATTCACGAATTTCATATGGTAACTATTAAACGAGTATAACGATGAGCACACACGCTAACTCGTATTAAACTTCTACTTGCCTGCATGTTTCACAGACAGTTGACTATTCTTGGTTTAAGGATGGCCTGAAACTCTGAACTTATTTGTTATATAATATAACTTTTTTAATGAAAGGCGTAAATAAGTAAGCGTAAGCTGCTAGAAAAGTTAGGTTAGCTAGTTTTGATAGGATTCAAGTATGAATCGGATTCAAGCTACCTATTTAGTTATGCTGTTTGAAATAGATCAGTGCGCTAATTGATTAGTTGCAAAACAGAGATAGAGAAATTCAGGCCCTACAGGAAAACTTCCCTCAAAACAGGTACATAATTATAAAAACAACAAAATTAGAATTATGATACCTTTGAACCTCTCACGGTAAGTGGGTTAGGAATGAATACGAGGCCCAATTCATTGCAACTTATTGAAGCATGTTGAATAGGTAATAAGGGCATGAAGTAATCCAAAAAAGGCTTACAAAAACCACAGATATCTAGAAAATAACAGACATAATATTTAAAACGCGACAACCCTATAAAAAAAGTTTAATTTAGAATGGCCTCGATTGCCTTGCACCGCCTGCCGCTTTCGGACCCTCATGGCGTGACCCGAGCAATTCACCTGACATCGTTACCATCCAATTCCAACTGAAAAATTACTGGAAGATTAGAAAAAATAACTTGAAACCGGCAAGTAGATAAATATGAAATTATTTGTTGAAAATGTTGGAATAATAAACTTCTGACAAACAAATACTCTCTAGTCTCTTCATGCAGAAACTATCCTCAGCAATTTTGACGTGAGTAGGACGTAATAATTGGTCAGTAATCATGTACAGCCATAGACTTAAATATATTTAAGTCTATGTGTACAGCCGAAAACTATTGCGATAAGAGGGCAATAAATAAAAATCTTCGTTATTCATTTTCAGTAACTAACCATCCCCTGTATTATTTTTATTTATGTTATTAACTGAAATCCTTTTCATCGAAGAGCATTAAAATCTATGTAGGTATAGGTATAAGTACCTATGGTTGAATGCCACCATGCGGAAATTATGATCATCTGACTTTTTATGTTCCCCTTCGGGAATGCTCACATTCTTTCTGTTCTCTACTGTGTGCTATTCAATCCAAAGCCAAACTATCCCTCTCAGGCTTTTTACCTCACCCACGATGGAACTCTTGACTCCTCAAAACATCATCCTTCTATCAACATTGCTTACTTTTAATTTTTGTACTAAGAGTAAACTTTTTAAATAAGTTTCCGCTCCGCGGGTACCACAGTCCACAGATTCATTTTCCCACAGTGAGCCATACAACATCATTGCTGCCATCCATATCCATACTAATATTGTAAAAACTAATATTGTAAATGTGAAAGTGTGTTTGTTTGTTTGTCCGTTCTTACACGTCGCAACGAAGCTGTTATATGGGCTGCGTCACAGAGTACTTAATCACTAGGGCTGCCGGCTGCGTTCCAGTAGACGCTCACATCGCTCACAACAATCAAAACGCGTTCCACATGGCGACCACGGTCGTCATGGTCGCGGTGAAAACGTCATTGATGACGTCATTAATTTCGCTCACGGCACGCTCAAAACAACCCGCTTCACGGGGTGGGTCGAAGTGGTCGAATTGCAGTGTTGCCAGATACGACGAAGTTACTCTCGCCAGTTTTTAGACCTGGCAACACTGGGTAGAAATGGATGGTGATAGAAATTTGGCGCAATTTTATAAAAGATTTGGATGGTGATGGAAAAAATTACTGTATACGATTTGACAAGAGATACTTTAGTGGATTAAAGTAGTTTCTCCAGCAGATGCTCGACGTGGGGTCACAAGTTGATATAAATATGTTAAAGTATGTAAATAATTTTAATATTTAATTCACTATACATATAGCCATGTATACATTTTCCCTCGTCGGTCAATATAAATTAACATAATTAATATGCAATTTTTTATTTTAATTGTCTTTTCATAAAAAAAAATGTTTTGTTTGTAGGTATACTTTTTTGCTAGTATAAAAATAAAATTGATAATTAAATAAGTAACGTTTATTTATAGCTTAAAAATTATAACATAACCTCTAATCTAAGTTTCAGACTTGTCTTATTCTCAACATCATAGAGTACAGTCATTTTGTATCAACGGCTAAAACGTGTAAGTACTCTGTGGCTTGAACGCTCACGTCGCTCACTATACCCGTTCCACTTGGGTGTATGATTGTAACGCTCACAAGCTAGTGGAACGGAAAAATCGCGGTCGTGAGCGTGGTCGTTGTGATCGTCAAGTGGAACGTAGGGATGGTATGGTTTTTGTGTTTGGAGATAGTGAGGAGGGTGGAGAGTAATGTAGGCTACTTTTTACCGCAGTAAAACATCCCCATGGGAAGATCGATATTTTGTTCCTTGCTAGATATTTAGTTCCGGAAGTTGTTAATAGATGGCGTTAGTAAAATTCATTTGCAAGTTCTGAATCACGCTATCAAATGATACAATACATGTAAATTACATAAATCATAGGCAACTAAATCTTACTACAGTGCGCCCAAGTTATCTGTGAAATGGCGAAAATTGGAAGTAATGCCGCCTAGTGATGGACGTTGAAAAAAAACATCGATGTTTTTTTCGATGCAATGCATCGCATAGTGGCATCGATGTTATATCGATGTTTCAAAAAATACATCGATGTTTTCCATACATCGATTATATTTTTTTAACAAATTATGTATGAATGTGGCGCATACCAAAAAATTATCCTGAAGTTAGTAGACAGTTAACTATTTTTGGGTTTTTCTTACTAATGAAAATAGAATTAACTTCATTTTAAAACTTACGTAAAAACATGATGTAACTTTTGAAAGATAGAAAGAAAATAGTTTTGCGATCATTTAAATTACGAGTCCGTGAGCATTTCCTCAAGGCAACGTATCCTTAACAGAATGCAGTGTCTTCTTTCTGCATAAATGGCGATATGTATGTATTTGTATATATGTTATGTATATGTATGTATGTATATTTGTATGTATTTATATATGTATGTATGGATATATGTATGTATGTTTGTATGTATGTATGTATAAATATATATTATTTATAGTGTAATGAAATAAAGCATCGTGATTAAATTTTTGTTTGTTACACCTACCACAATTTTTCATCACCAGGGTTGACTGGTAGAAAATGCCACTAGGCATTAAGTCCACCCATTGTAATTCAATGTATGAATTCAATAAAGTTTAAATAAATAAATAAAATACATTTATTTGCAAAAGATACACTTAAGGTTATACAATACTTATACAAGGTAATAATATATTTTCATAATATCGATAAAAACAGCAATGCAAATATGTGCTGGGAACATTTTTGCATTTGTGTTGTCAAAGTGGTCCGTCGATTTATGGATTCGACTATTGTACTCTCCAACTAAATCTGCCCTTGGCCGTATAGTTGGTAGCATTGAAAAAGGAGTATAAAAATAGGGTCTTGGACTGTATTGTTAAAATGATGTGATATTTCGTCTAAAGCTAGTTTATGGGCCTAAAATACATAATTAATATGAATTAGTAATAAATAATTAGGATTTTATTTTATTTTATGCTTTTAAAATATTTATTTTGTATGTCAAAATCACGTGACCACAAACGCCAATTACGACGTGTGACGTCATCTTCCACTGTCAGTCTATCACTTTCATGGATATATTTATGTCCATGAGTGTGTATGACAGCGGAAAGTGACGTCATGCACATCAATGACAGGACAGTAGCGTTTTAGCGCGAAATTAAAAAGTGTAAAATATTTTTGTTTTTATTTCCATAAAAACCGATTAATTTCTGCGGGAAAACATATTTTACAGACATTTTATTATCTAATCAACACGTTTATACACTTTCGACAAAACAGTCCAAGACCCTATTAAAATGGCATATTTTAAGTAATGTTTTATATTTCTAGTAATATAATATATCGTTATTACCTTTGATGAACTTAATAACGACGCTATTATGTCCATAAAATGGTTTTTGAAATATAAAAGACACTTATTTCGATACTATCAACAGTACGCCCAAGTGCAGATTAACGCTTCCCGCCCACGTCCGACTTTTTGTAGGAGAGATAAGCAGGTTTGCTTCTTCGATGCAGCAGCAGCCTGTGTAGCAGTGATAGCCTAGCGGTAGAACGTTGGTCTCCCGAACGAAGGGGCCCGAGTTCAAATCCTGGCACGCACCTCTAATTTTCAAATATTATGTGCGTATTACATGTTAATTATCACTTGCTTCGGTGAAGGAAAACATCGTGAGGAAACCTGCACACCGGAAAGTTCTCCATAAAAGTTCTCGAAGGTGTGTGAAGTCTACCAATCCGCACTTGGCCAGCGTGGTAGACTATGGCCTAACCCTCACATTATGAGAGGAGACCCCGAGCCCAGCAGTGGGACAATTATGGGTTGTTGCTTTGCTTCTTCGATGCATCGAATAAAACACATCGATGTTTACTCGATGTTGACGTATTAAAAAAACATCGGATTAAATCGATGTATCCATACTTTACATCGAGTGTTTTTAATACATCGATGTATATCGTCCATCCCTAATGCCGCCCCATTCATAAGTTCTTTGTGACATTTACTACGTCTCGCTCGAATTGCGTCCGGTGGTTGGTCCAATACGTCCGACAGCGTCCTTCGTCAGTTCACAAATAAGTTGGGCGCACTGTAAGTAAAAATAAGTAGGATTTGTAAAAAATCGATCTCTACCGCGGGCGAAGCTGTGGGTAAAAGCTAGATAGATAGGAATATTTGAAATGGAATGGAATGGAACGCATGTATGTCAAACGTCAAAATATGACTTCACCTTGATTGACAGTTGGCAGCCAGTGAAATGTCAAAGCCACACAAGCGAAAAGAAATATCAAAATTGTCAAAAACACCGCGCTTGTGAAAGCAAATAATGGAAAAATCTGCTGTTTGAAATCAAATTTATTTTGTTTCAGTCCAGTCAGCAAAAGGGTATTAAATATCATACATAATGTTTGCTAAACCATACAAATTGAAATCTAATAATACTCTAAAAAATTCAGAAAAGTAAGTTTACCTTCACCTTTTTGAATTTTGTTTGTAAAAATCAAAGATTACAGTGAGTATGTTTATTATTTTTTTATTTATTTACAGGAAATACCTGGCCCAAAGGATTCAAAGTGAATTTTCGGGGGCTACAGATCAAAATATTAAGGATTTGGTGCCAGTAAAATCGAACAGTAGTTGCATGAGGTTGGTGGTTCATTCAGGAGAAACTGTAGGGGTGTACGTTGTGGATGGAGTGCCTGTGATGATGGAGTTGTCGGAGACGCTGGTGCCGACAGTCTGCGCGCTGTGGAAGGTGCCTGACTTGGTGCCTACGGTGGTTATTCATTCACCTGTACTACCAAAGGTAAAAGTCCTTCTTTGTGATGTATTAAATTTCAAGTACATAATAATCCAGTACATTACATGTCTAATAAGAAATTGAGTGTTAACATAAATTATATAATCTGAATTTTAACAAGAAAAAAATAACAAACTTCAGAATAACAGCAGTGATAGCCTAGCGGTAGAACGTTGGTCTCCCGAACGAAGGGGCCCGAGTTCAAACCCTGGCACGCACCTCTAATTTTCAAATATTATGTGCGTATTACAAGTTAATTATCACTTGCTTCGGTGAACCGGACCGAACTTCGTGCACCGGAGAGTTCTTCATAAAAGTTCTCGAAGGTGTGTGAAGTCTACCAATCCGCACTTGGCCAGCGTGGTAGACTATGGCCTAATACCCTTCACATTGTGAGAGGAGACCCCGAGCCCAGCAGTGGGACAATTATGGGTTGTTGCTTTGCTTTGCAGAATAACTCAAAAGTACTCATCAGATCTAGCTCAAATTTAAGGTATTGGTCCCATCACATGACAAGCACCACCTTTCGATTTAAAAAAATAATCATCAAAATCAGTTCACCCAATCGAAAGTTCTGAGGTAATAAACATAACAAAAATACAATCAAATTGAATACCTCCTCCTTGTTTGAAGTCGGTTAAAAAATAAAATATTTTTTCATCTTATTCAGATCAATGTGATTCAAGTTATTTACATAAATGCTTTCTAAAAGTATTGTGCATATTTATTAGTGCATTCACTCGTAATATTTACTTACATATTTTATTTTGACCAGGCAGGAGAGATTCTCTAAAAGTAATTTTGTAGAAGATTCAAGTTCTTAAATCTCTATATTCTTGTCTTTGTGTGTTGTCCATGACACCCACAACACGGGGAATTCAAAATATGGAACTATATGTGTAGCGTTAATTAATCAACATTGCGATGGTCATACGTTGACAACTCGTAACCCACATTTTTTCGCATCATATGTAACTCATTTTGTAAAAAAATGTGGGTTACGACGTATGACCATCGATTGATTGTTTACTTCAGGTACAAGGAGGAGCTCCGCTATATGCGCCTGGTGTGGTGACAGGTGGCAACAGCTGTCCACAGTTCTCTCGTCACAGCATCATCGCTGCGTGCACAACTGATAATGCAGCTGCCGGGATCGTTGGTCGAGCTGTCATGTCTTCTGCGGATATTTTGTACTCTTCCATGTAAGATGTGTTTGTTATTTATGTTGTGTATTGTTTATCTGTGATGTAAGATGTATATATCAAGTAAAATAAAAATTAATCAAAATTATATTAAAAATTAATTTAAATCAAATTGAATTAAAATTAACAATTAAAATTAAAATATAATATAAACAAAATGGATAGCAATTTGTTATTTAGTGTATGTGGGGTTTTTTTTTGTTATATCATATTTTACCCGTTGGCTACGTGTAGCCGCGGGGCTATATTTCAGCGCTATTTTACCCTACTTTTATAATTCTCTAAACTATCTTCTAGTACCAATTGAGTTCTTAGTATTATAATTTCAGTTGGTGACAAATAATCAAATTCACCAATCAACTTTCCGCCATATGGGGATGCTGCCACAAACAATATTTTCTTTTTATATTTGGCATCTAAACTATAGACAAGCTTTAGTGTTAATTAGTAAAAAAATTGGAAGCTGATTGCAAAGTCAACAGAAATCTGAGATTTAAAGCATTTTTGATGAACACTTTTTACTTTTAAAATCATGTATTTTTCTTTCTTTCTCTGTATTGTGCTATCCTCTTCTGTAAGGTTGCCTGGAAGAGATCGCTGCTTTAGTGATAAGGTTGCCTTTTGTATACCGTACCTTGTTTTTTGTTACTGTGTATTTATTTCTGATGTACAAATAAAGAATATTTGTATTTGTATTTTATTTTGAATGAAGTTACAATTTGGCACAGTTACTATGTAAAAAGAGTGGCCATATTTAACAAGCCTGGAAAAAAGTTCTGCTATTGGTGATTTCTATTAGAAAAACACGGTTGACTTTCAACAAACAACTGATTTATTTAAATCTTGAAATACGAACGTTACAAAGAAAAGAAGTAAACTACATAGAGCCAGTGTCTTATGTTATTAAAACCTTTTTGATATCATTTCTAACAATTTCTTGGTGTTATTGTCTATGTTTCTTGCTTGCAGGGGTGTTTGCCTGGAGACCTATCAGGTGTTTGGAGACTTGCTTTGTAAAGACCCTAAGTTTGCCAAGATCGAGAGGCCAAAGCTGGGCCCCCCCTCCCATACTGATGTCACTCATAATATTACTGCTGATATAGGACAGGTAATCAATTAAATAGCTTAGGACCTATGTGCGATATATTAGAAAAAAGTATATTGGCACATATTGTGCTTAACAGCTGAGTGTATGTGCTAAACGGCTGACATATCAAATAAAAGTTAAGTTATGTTAGTTATCAAAGTTACACATGGTTATTGACTTCATTGTTACTATCAACCTTCTTTTTAACGGTTCTTTTTAACTTTAAAAAAGGAGGAGTTATTCAATTCGGTTGTATTTTTTTTTATGTTTGTTACCTCAGAGCTTTCGAGTGGGTGAACCGATTTTAATGTTATTTTTTTAATCGAAAGCTGGTGATTGTCATGTAGTCTCACTTAAATTTGAGCGAGATCTGATGAATAGTTTTTAAGTTATAGCTAATTTTGAAGTCTGTTATTTTTTGTGAAGAATTATCAGACAATACGTTTTAGATTTAGAGGTAGGCCAAATATTACAATCATAGAGTAGCTAAGCAATGGTTTTTGTAGCAAAACCCTATTATGTATACTGCCTCAGTCCTAAAATCACAATAATATGTAAGGAATATTAAGTACTTAGAAGTCCATGGCCAATTTCATCTACAGTGCATAAAATTGCATTCCAAGTTGATTCTTCATACCAATTTAAGAAGAATATCTTTCTGATCTTGTTTGTTTGTTTGTTTATTGTACATTATTATGTGATTCCAACAACGTTTATCATTCCAGTTGAGTATCCAGACAGTGAAAGAAGAATGGCCCAGCCTGGGTAAGCCGGCACCAGTCACCCCGGTTGCAATGAATGAGCCCAAGGTCATTCAAGACGAACAGGAGAAGGAGGAAATTGAGGAACTCAAAGAACCAGACTTGAATGACACTATTAGTTCTGGTAAGTAATATTATGCATTGGCTTGTATTTTTCAACTGCTAAAAACCTCATATTCCTCATTTTGGAGAACAATTTTTCGAGAATGTTGTTGAAGAAATTTCAGTAATCTATACTAATATATAAAGAGGAAAGATTTGATTTTTTGTTTGCATTGAATAGGCTCCGAAACTACTGAACCGATTTGAAAAATTCTTTCACTGTTAGAAAGCTACACTATCCCCGGTGAACAGAGGCTATATTTAAAAAAATTAGGGATCCTTAACAAAACTCCAATAATGTAACCCAAGGTGTAAAAAAATAGGAAAACCGAAGCAAAGCGAGGCCGGTTACTCGTAATAAATAATAGTAGAGCGAAAGTAGTGGTTAATTAATGGTGGTATGATTAAGTTTCAAACTATATGCTTGTTATTTGAACTTAAACATTCAGACCACTTGTTCTGCACTGTTTAGCACTGTTATTATTATGATTGAAATGTCTGCTTCAATCAAGACGAAGATAGCGTCTAGCACGCCTACCAAGCACTAACAGTCACTTTCAAAATGTCACTCGTTACATATTTCCAGTAAACTCTGAACTAGAAGAAGACCCAATCCCGGAAGACATGGACGGTCTCCTGAGGTGGTGCCTGCTGTCCTTCCTCAAGCTGGAGGGGAAGAATCTGCAGTTGCCACTCAAGACCAACCTTCTCTATAAGTATGCATACCACTGATCTAAAGTAGTATAGATTTTTTTTAAAGATATGCTATGCTGAGGAGTTGCTTTTTTATACAAATAGTCCGCATACGAGCTGACGATCCACCTGACGGTAAGTGACTATCGTCGGCCATGGACATCAGCAACACCAAAGGCATCACTGATGCGTTTCCGGCCAAGAAAGAGAGAAGAAAAAGAAAGAAAGAACTGGCTCTCAAGCCCCCGGAACACGACGCTGACTCATGATCACTTTACAGCATTTCTTCTTTTCCATGACAAAGCAACTTTTCGAAGTGCTGGTAGATAAAAAAAAATTACGTGCATAAATGTGTCAGCGATAACTACATGAATAAATTATTTTGAATTTTAAATTTAAATATTATTGTAACATAGGGTCAACCCAGCTAATTTATAATTTCAATGTAACTTTGAACCCTTATTTGAAGCGAAACTTCTACATGGATATAATGAAAATGGGGTAAAACAATAATGCAACGCTGTCTTGAACGTTTTTTCGTCACAAATGTATGAATCTTAGAATAATAACGCCTAGAAGTAGCGTCTGAAACAAAACATAAGCGTAAACGCGTGCCATTTCATTATCCTTGTGTGCGTAAGCTGTATGTATCTACGCTCTTCTAACGCACACAAATATATGGCTCCAGTGTTACCATCATCGGGCGTTTACCCACAAAAAATGGGAAAGCGTGCTACTTTGTTATGCGATGATTTGTCATGTGTTTGATATGATCTTTAAATACATAACATGAATATTATTATATTCATAAATATATTACATGTTTTTAAAATAACAGCAAAATCAACCATTAATCTAATGATGAATGCCGCCGTTTAATGCGTTTAAATTTAAATGCCTGTATGATTGTGTAAATTCACATTATGACGCATCTTCTGTGAGAAACATTTTCGTGAAACATTTATACAAAACGTTATCAAACCAAAAAAATCATAGACAAATGTTATGCAAAACATATTTGTGTAGATGTTTGTATTTTTTCGCGAAAATTAGTTGCAGGAGACGCAAAACTATAATCTGATTAAAAAAATTATGACAACTACTATAAAAACCTGTTTGATATCAAATGATATAGGAAGTATTGGTGAATAAGGATTTCAATAATAAAAAAAACGTTTAACATATTGAAATTTTGTATTTATTTAACCATTCTTAAATTAAAGCAATACATTCCCATTTAAAAGCCCTGTAATTGTATCTGTTTCTTAAAAAGTTTTCGATTTGATTCAACATCTCTCATCTTAATATATATAAATTACGTGTCACGTTGTTTGTCCTCAATGGACTCCTAAACTACTTAACCGATTTTAATCAAATTTGCACACCGTGTGCAGTTTGATCCAACTTGAAAGGTAGGATAGCTTACATCTCAATTTACAGTCGCAATATTATTTTATTGCAAATTTTTTGACAGAACGAAGTCTGTCCGGGCAGCTAGTAATATATATGTATAAGTTGACATCGCTGACAATATAGTTTTACAATTAACCTCTAAGAAGTCTAGGATATAGCTACCTGAATTTTACCTTTTCATTGTTAAGTACCTAAACACCAACTTAACGGCGGAGCCGGAGGCCGCTCCATCCTCAAGCAGTTAGCTTGACATGAGCTAATGCATTTTACATAACTAGGACCTTAGGTACCTTTGCTGGCACAGCACCACGGCGTATTTTTCGCAAACCTCTTTCGTTGTGTACATATCCTTTTTGTGAAAATGCATTAAACAGATCTTTGTATTTTTAGTAGGATTATACTTACCAACTTTCTTTAAACTCAACATTAAGAACCAACTAAAAACATTGTGTGCAATTTTTACCCCGCAACTAGCAACACTGTGTAGTGATAGGTTATTGTGTTTCAAATTATTTGTTTTTAGTCGATTTACGTACAGAAAATCTATAAAATGTAAGTATTTACCTATGAAATGAAATTTGATCACGTTTATTTTGTTTGTCTGATGTGCTAGAACACTTCTTTACAGTGCAGACAGTCATTTTGAATTATTTTTCGCGAGCTGTGTTCGACTTAACGTGACGATGAGCACTGACAGCTCGCGGAACCAACTTACGGCCGGTCTCAATAATGTACTAACAGATGGAAGACTGTGGATAGGGCTGTCATCTGTCATATTTGTCAATTTTTCAGAGGCAAAAATTGACAAATATGACAGATAACATACTAATGGTAGCCCTATTCACAGCCTTCCATCTGTTAGTACATTATTGAGACCGGCCGTTAGCCAGATATGGCTAAGTTTTAGTTGCGCGTTTTTCGTGCTCGCAATAGGTTTCTAGGCGTTATTATTCTAAGGTATGAATATACAATAAAGAAAGTGGACTTAAAACTTAGGTAAAGTTAAAAAGCAAGTTGCAAAGAAGTTTAACTTCGTATACACGTCCACTGATATTAAAATGTAGGCGAGGTCGTTTTAATATCATTTTTTTATGGAAATAACCAGCATACTACATGAAGATTCACCTGATGGTAAGTGGCTATAGTCGCCCATGGACATCAGCGACATCAAAACCATCACTGATGCATTGTCGGCCAAGGAAGAGAGATGAAAAGAAAGAAGTTATTTGTTACATAAAGTAATTACGCCCCAACTCAGAGTCACTAACGGTTACTTGAATCGGTCGTTAATACAGAATTTGTATGGTAATTCCTTACTAAGGAACGATTTATGTAACCGTTAGTGACTCTGAGTTGCGGCGTTACACTTTTTATTGAGTTAACGTTATTTATTATATCAACAAATTCACACTTTATTTAGTAAACGGTTTACTTGTGTTCTTGCAGGAACCATTTGTTCCCGCTGTGTCCGCCCGGTCGCACGCTGGACGTGAAGAAGTCCACACACAAGAAAATGGGAAAGTTCTTGGAAGCAATGCAAAGGGTAAACAAATAAATATGTTTTTCATCAATAATATCTAGGGTTACGCAAAATTTCAAAAGTATCGATACTTTACTCGATACCAGTATCGTATCAAAAGTATCGATACCAAAAAAGTATCGAAACAAAAGTATCGATACCTCCAGGTATCGAGTACTTTTTAATACATTTATAAAATAACCTGAATGGAATGTTGTGTGTGTTGCAAAGTTTCACAAAAAAATCTAGCAGGAACGTGTCTCACAAAACAGTGACTAATATCCAATCTATATACACATAATATGTATATGACGGCGAGCGACCTCTTTGGTCTGTCATACTAGAAGTCATGAAGAAAACTAAATAATATTTAGAATAAAGGAATGTGTCAATCTATTGAGAACAATACGTGTGGGACATGGTGGGGGATTCGGATAGCGATCACGGAGTTGTAGAGATTGTTATTGATGTGAACGTTAGGAAGACTGTAAATATATCATGGAGCAAAGTAAAAGGAATATCATTTCATAACCAACACCGTAGATTACCCCCTTCTGTTACATCAGAAGTGTTGGAAGAACTGATGCGCCCAATATATCGGAAAAGTCGGAAAATAAATGAGGAATGACACTAGCTCGGATGACATTTGAAGAAAATTTTGCAATGAGAAATGAAACAATCCAAAGCGCGATGAAGCGAGAATCATGGAAGTTTATAATATGATCAACGTGGAAAATGCCTCAGATGAAGGAATAAAAGGGAAAATGAAAAACCATTGCGGAGTAAGATGTGCAGACTTGAGATGCACACTGTTCACGTCTGGGTTTGAGAACCTACACAACACGAGGTCGTGTTTGAAGGTCACGATAGCCGAAGGAGTACGGATCGAAGATAAGTAGCCCTAGTGTAGTTTGAAATGTAAATTGTGACATCGTAGGCATGTGAAAATAACTTTCCTTGTGTTTTTCAGTTGTGGAAAACGATATAACGACGTGCCATCACAAAACAAGCGAACCAGCATTCAAGGGGTGGCAGTCCAGGTGACGGCAGCATGAACGCGACCGGGAGAGAGCGACGTGCTGATGTATTCGGTGTACAACCATCTTCAGGCGTATTTAGAAAGGTGATTTGTGAATTTGTTAAATGATAAAGAAACGTTTGAGAGCTGTCATTACTGTCTTGAGTGATATAAATAATAGTGAGCTTTTGCAAATTGTTGAATTGAGTTTCCAAATGAAAAAGAGATTTAAAGGTCCATATAATCTGTTTGAAGTTTTCATGAATGCCTGTAAGTCATGTACCAGTCGAAGCGGATATTAACTGTGATAAGATGTGATTTGTGTTGAATTGGATTGGAGATGAGAACTTGAGTAAGAAACTTGTTGTGGTGAAATGACGTCGAATGAGAATAGAAGGGGAGTGTAATCAGGCTTCTTAGTAGCGGTGCACTCCTGTGGTTTAAGAGACTTACTCAAGATTTGTTGTTGTTGTTACGTCGAAAATGAAATGAAACGACTATGGTACATGGCTCAAGGTAATAACATCATAAAGTTGTAAAGTATTGCCCCGTCGAGGTCAGGAACGGCCGAGCGAACAAGTACTGCCGTAAGATATTTCCTTGCAGAGTAACGACACGTGAGGCCGTGTCGGTGTGCAGCCACAGCAGAAGTAAAGGCGTTCGGTGGAGTCCATGACGAGCACCCAGCGAACAAAGGGGTCCACTGGAGACATGGGAGCGGAAGCGCTCGAGGACGAGCGCACGTCAGGATAGCCGTGACGGCGAGCGACCTCTTTGGTCTGTCATACTAGAAGTCATGAAGAAAACTAAATAATATTTAGAATAAAGGAATGTGTCAATCTATTGAGAACAATACGTGTGGGACATGGTGGGGGATTCGGATAGCGATCACGGAGTTGTAGAGATTGTTATTGATGTGAACGTTAGGAAGACTGTAAATATATCATGGAGCAAAGTAAAAGGAATATTACTGAATAACCAACACCGTAGAATACCCCTTCTTCGTCATATATATTACACAAAAATGTTTGCACGGATGTCCTTTATAAACACTGAAACCATTCAACCCATATCTCTCAAAATGGTTTCATTTGAAAGGCAATAATACAAAGATGGTTTGAGACCACTAAAGCAATGCATTAAGCACATTCAGTCCATTGATAAAGTCAATTTTCTACTTTTACAATACAACAATTTGAAGATAATTATTGTCACGGTGGTGCATCAACGTCAATACAAAAACACTGATATGTCATATTTATCAGAAAATAATTTATCGTAGTGGAACATGCAGAGTATCCAATTGTCAGACAGTTAGTCCATGAAGTATAGAAGGTAAGGAGAGCCATCTCTTATGGTGGGAAGTTGAAATAGTGTTCATTTGTATATTCATTTGTATATTTAATAGAGATTCTAATACCTACTACCATCCTGCAACAATAGCGCTAGCGTTGGAATAACTACGATATGAACATAGCTGTTGTACACGGAGTGAAATTTGCCCTAGGCTACCGCAGCGCCACCCGTTATTGGACACGTTTTTACGAACAATTTTATTTTCATGCACTGAGATGGCTCTCCTTACCTCTATACTACATAAGTTAGTCATAAGTGTACCTTTGTCAGAGAAGTACTTTCTTATAACTAAGGAACTGAAAGATGCTGTGCAAATAATGCAATAATACTTTTAAGGGCTGCAATTAACAGAAAACTAAATAAGTGAAATAGTTTAAAAGAAAAAAAAATACTACACAGATTATTCAACCCGTAAAGGTTACTCGTAAAAAACTCCTAAAATAGTACAACGAAATAAAATGGTAATACACTTAAGTAAGTGCTCGGAAATGAGTGGGAATTCACCGAATCATGTCTTAGGTTTCATCGATTAATAATTGCTATTTTTCATACGTTAATAATTTATTGGAAATGGATGAAGGAAAGTATCGATACCTCTAGAAAGTATCGATACCACGAAAGTATCGGAACAAAAGTATCGATACCAAAAGTACTTGGTATCGAAACAAAAGTATCGATACCTAGAAGTATCGATACTTTTTGCGTATCCCTAATAATATCTTAATCTTAATATAAGTATATAAAATTACGTGTCACGTTGTTTGTCCGCGATGGACTCCTAAACTACTGAACCGATTTTAATCAATTTGCACACCGTGTGCAGTTTGATCCAACTTGAAAGATAGGTTAGCTTAAATCTCAAAATAAAATAAAAACTTTCGACAGAAGGAAGTCTGTCCGGGCAGCTAGTACGCTAGTAGTATATATTTATCTATACAGAAAAGTTACCGAGCTCAAGATTGACGAGCGCTGTTGTTCAAGGAAGGCCTGGTAGAGGTCCGCGAGCTAGAGAAGGGAGTCGACGCGTTAGTCGCCGCCCATCACCTCCATCCCCTGGTGCGCGCGCACCGGGTCGCCACCACCACCACCAGTACCACTACCACTACCACAGCCACGACCACGGAGGCAGAGGAGTACGTACCGCCGCAGGTGCGGGAGATGTACTGCATCACTGCTAACGTCGCTGGACTGTTCATGCCGCTCAGGTCAGTGATGTGTGTGGGTTTTACTTACACGCAAAATATGTTTTTGACACGCGCACGCACGCATAGTACCCAACATACGTTTTCGTACAGTACGGCTGACGTATCTTGGCGCGTCTGAACTTAAGCTCTGCCAACTTTAGCGCGTGTAAGACAGAGATAGCGAATTAGCGACACGAACATGCTAACGTGTGACCGAGACATAATACGCAGCGTACCGAGCATTGCCGAATTATGTTACTGCGCAGCCTTCTGCGCGAAGTTCAGACGCGCCAAAATACGTCGGGCGTACTGTACACGTACGGATGCACGTGTCCACACTAACGCACATATTCGAACATACAAGCATGTTTGTACACACATATTCGTACGCCCGAAACAAACATTCCTAGGAGGAGAAATGACTTGCCGGAACTGGCCAGAACATAGTTAATGCTTGAGTAATCTGGAATAAGATGACTAATGAGGTTAGGAATATCAGGAGGGATCTTTTGACTTAAACAAAAAGTAGACGTCTAATATCTGTTAAGTGGTCTTGACACAATAAAATTGTTCTATATTCAGAAATTGTATATTTTGCACGCACTTCAATACTAAAAATTTTACTAACAAAAAATAACCTACTTCAAAATTACTCAAAAACTACTTGTCAGATCTCGCTCAAATTTAAGTGGGACCACACGACAAGCACCTGCCTTCGATTAAAAAAAGAATCATTAAAATCGGTTCACCCAGTCGAAAGTTCTGAGGTAACAAACATAAAAAGATGTGCTGAGGAGTTTCTTTACGGCTTTTCTTCTCCTCCATAACAAAGCACATTTGCGAAAAGCTGGTTCATTAAAAAAATTACGTGCATAAGTGTATCAACGATACCTATATGAATAAATGAATTTGAATTTGAAAAAAAACAGTCGAATTGAGAACCTCCTGTTTTTGAAGTCGGTTAAAGAATACAATGTACACAGGAAAGGCACAGCGCTGTCGGCGGCGGAGATCCGCGCCACGCTCACAGAGTACGTGAAGAGCAGAGGGCTCAACTCCACGCAGACGCGCGGCGCCGTGGTGCTCGATGCCACGCTGGCCAAGGCGGCCGGCAGGAGCGAACAGGTACTGGCTTTCAGATGGTTATTAAAAAAAATGGCAGCTTTGTAGACGTGGATTAACATTTTGGAGTGCAACGGCCAGTTAGCTCCAAAGTTAAGCTGAATGTAAAATTTTTCTAAACAACAATATCTAATTATTGGCCGGTAATACATCGGTGACTCCCTCTGGTGGCGATATCTACATTGATATGTTGATGTTGATTGTTGAACAAGATGAATAAAATAATTAACTTTTTTTTTTTCAATTAAAAAAAACCCCTGAGTTTTATTTCCACTAAACATAGCTAAGAACTATCATGATCATGTTAGCTTTCAAACAAAAAGAAACCGCATCATAATCGGTCCATTTGTTTAGAAGCTATGATGCCACAGACAGACACACAGACACTCCTCTTTTTGGGGGTTACAAAAAAAAACAATATAAGACATATTATTACGCATGTACCAGGAGCACATAAAATGGGAGGAGCTAATGACGTCCATCCTGGGCCGCTGCACGCCGAGCACGGAGATGCGGTTCGCGGACGGTAGCGTGAAGCTCACAAAGGCGCGGCTGGAGCCCGTCAAAATGCAAGTGGCCACGCGCAGTGGAAACAAGAAGGTCGGGAATATACTTGGTTGCCTCACCTTTATTAACCGACTTCAAAAAAAAAAGGAGATTCTCAATTCGACTGTATTTTTTATGTTTGGTAACCTCAGAACTTTCGATTGAGTGAACCGTTTAGATGATTCTTTTTTTAATCGAAATCAGGTGCTTGTCATGTGGTCCCACATAAATTTGAACGAGATCTGACAAGAGTTTTTGAGTAATTTTGAAGTCGGTTATTTTTTGTTAGTAAAATTTAGATTATGACTGTGTAGCGTTAGTTAATTTACTTTAACTCTGCCTTTAAAAAATGTGTAACTACATCTGCCATTGAACTTGTAAACGAAACAAGTATCAACCTTATTTGAATTGATTTAGAAACAGTAAATGGGTTTCTTGCTATCTTCTTGGCTGTCAGCAGGGGCATCTTAGAGATGATTTTTTTTTATGGAAATAGCCAGCAAACGAGCTGATGATTCACCTGATTGTAAGTGGCTATTGTCGCTCATGGACATCAGCAACACCAAACCAAAGGCATCACTGGTGCGTCGGCCAAGAAAGAGACAAGAAAAAGAAAAAAGTTACAGGTTCGTCATATTTTTTTTTCACACAAGATTAAACTATACATTGTATAACTATCTCCCTAGTAAAGTGAATTAAAGATTGAGTCAACAGCAACACTACTATTTTCCCAGGTAACGCTAGTATCAAACTTGGAGGCCTACGGGTTGAATCTGGCCGCGCTAGCCCAGGTGTGTCAGCGGGGGGTGGCGGCCTCGTGCGGGGTGACGCGCACCGCCGCCGCCAAGAGTGACCAGCTCATGCTGCAGGGAGACCAGGTAGGGATATGTGAAAGGATTGGTGTACTAGCCAATATGACATCTGATCTGACAAGGTATCTGCCGCGTAGCGCCACTATAGTCAGTTTGTAACCGATTTCAAAAAAGGAGGAGGTATTCAACTCAACTTATTTTTTTATGTTTGTTACCTTAGAACTTTCGACTGGGTGAACCGATTTTTTTAAATCGAAAGGTGGTGCTTGTCATGTGGTCCCACTTTTTGAGCTAGATCTGACGAGTAGTTTTTTAAATTATTTTGAAGTCTGTTATTTTTTTCTTGGTAAAACTCATTCAGACAAGACTTATTTGGTAAAGAATCTTATGAATCATTTTTAGAAAAAATTATTTAATTTAGTTTAAAAAAATTATCAATGATAAACATAGTAGTTTTGGCATTAGATAATTATTTATCTTTAGTTTATTTTCATTTTATGCTTATTTTTAAATAAGAAATAATGATAAAATTACAGTGTAAGTTTATTTACTGAATAAGACTTGTGATAGAAAACTGTGTATGGAATAGTCCATTCCTATGGCGTGGCAAGTGGCATGTTATGACTATACACGTCTATACAACTTGATATCTTGTTGTGCCATGTAGTGTCTACTAGTGACCAAAAAAAATTTTTGTCAAGGCCTTAATATGCATCTTCTTTTAAAAATATTGTCTAAAACTAACTCATTAAAGTCCCTATGTGGAAGATATGTACTATGGTGTATTCCATGTTTTTATTAAAGAACATATCCCATAACAATTATTTTCTTATGTTTGTCTGTGCATTGATTTTGTTTTAGATATCTCAAAAAGAGCTTGACGTTTTCAGTTGCATGTGCTTTATATCAGCCATTGAATAACAAAAAAAACATCTGTTAATTAAACAGACAGCTATATAAATAAATATAAACTTCAAATAACTTGTGTTAGTAACGATGTAATGTAATGTGAAAGCTGTAAAGGCCGGTAAACCCAGCTGCAATTGTCCATTTTGAAAAAAAAAGAACAATAATTACATGTATTTTTAATTCTTGCTTATTATGACTGATAGTCCTTCATCATCAGCAAGATAATTTAATGTACATTTCATCATTTCAGACACACTTTGTTGCCAAGTTGCTGATAGAAAAGTATGGATTGCCCAAGAAGTATGTGGACGGAGCAGACAAGGCTCTCAATAAGAAAAAGTGAGACTTATATGAATTAAGGTTTCTTATAATTATGTTATATTAAGTAAGGATACAAAAATAAACTGTTTTGAAAAAAGTTTCTTTTTATTTGCCCAATTAAATGCCTCAAAAATTACTTTATAGGTCTAAACAACTAAACTACATCTAAGTATTGTTACAAATATTATGGCATTTTTATATTTCATTACAAAAAAAAATCTATTTGTTTACATATAGAAAAGTATTAAACTTCATTGCATTAAAAATAAACATCTTTATGATTTGTGTGGAAGACTGGACACTTAACTAATAATTGCTTATAAATTCTATTTAGGTGACAAGAAGTAGGAGTGCAGAAAAATAAAAATAGCAACCTGTTATCAAATCACGATAATTACAATCTCAATCACAATTACGACATAACATTATACAATTCATGTTAAAATATTTAAATCACAAAATATAATATAATAAAATGTTATATATATAATATAACAATTTTTCTATTCTAGGTTTAGGGTGGGTTGTTGTCCGTATTTCTCTTATATACAAAAATACAAATAAAATCACAAAATTCAAATTATTCATGTTCCAAGTTGTAGGAACTGCAAATATAAGGAAGCTTATCATATAAAAATAAAAACTATAAGAACTATGTACCACAACCAAAGCATAATAAACTATGAGGAATATATTCACTAATATGACACTTGGACATAAAGTCCTTAATTCTATATCTATGTTACTACATATAATTAAGTAGACCAATAATTTCTGATATTATTAGAGATCAATTTTACACCAAAAAAATTTGAAAGACATTTTCATGACAACAATCTGAATTCAAATTCACATACCTTTTAGACTTTAGTAGAAGCTGACCTGAGTTTAAAAGGTGTTTTGAATGGTAGCAAAGATCTCCTGGACTTTGTCTTCTTTAGCTCTGGAGGGGCTGCAGGGGTGTGGGCAAGGGACTGCCTGAAGCTAGCCCTGGTTCTATCAGAGACACTGTCTTCAGTCACATTATCACTGGCTTCAAAGTTCCACAGATTTTTTGTTGACATAGTTGAACATTTTGATGTGTTAGAGCCCTTAGATGTAAGACTCGTCTTCGATGGAGTCTTTCTTAGCAACCCACCATGATTGGTGATATCAGCGAATATCTGCCCCACAATCTTTGCCTGCTTGGATGGTGAGTGACCCCATTGCTTAGCTGCTCTCTTCTCAGATGACACTTTCTCAACATCCAGGTACTTGAACTTACTAATATCCTTTAACTCCTTTCCATCTGTCTTCCGGTATTGATTTTCCTGGCTACTCTCACTCTCCAGGTCATAAAACGTCAGAGTAACACTCTCATCACTTTCAACAAAGGGATTGCTGGACGTAAAGTGAACTTTCTTGGATGACATGTCTGGAAAAATGCTTCTGCGAGGCATGTTGTCCTTTGTGATCTTAGCAGCTGTTACGATTATACTTCCATCACCTGCATCTGCTGAGAGGGAGCTGTCCAGGTCTTCATAGGCATAGCTTTTTCGGCGACTACTTAAGCGCACGGAGCTCCGACGTCGGCGGCGCCGCGACACCCATTGGGGCTTCTCCTCAACTTTACTAACCACTGGAGGCAATGTTATGCCATTGCTAACACACTCACTTGAACCAGCCAACGGAATCATCTTTGTTGATGGACTGTTAACTATTTCTTTAGCTATAAGCTCTCTCTCCCTCTTGTTGAGACACTCCTCCCTCTGCCTCAGTGCAGCTAGCCGAGACATCCATTGCTGGCTAAATGTCTCCTCGGAAACTCTCTGGGGACCATTGTAAGCTTCCATTGCTTCACTATAAGGTTTCCGACTTCTAGGAACATATCCAGGGAGCTCCAGTGCCAAAGCTGCCAGTGTAGGAGACAGGGAGCCTTGAGGTGAAGTTGCCTCCTCAATGTCCTTGCTGAAACTTTTCTTCGGACTAACATTGCAGTAGATGGGGCTTTCCACAATGTTCAAACGTGATCTTGGAAGAGGTTCAATGATTTTACAGAGCTCTCCTGCTTTTTCTGAATCACACTTGTTGACTTCGGAATGTGTATGTGAATATTGGGTTTGTACGAGTATCTCAGCTAAATGTTTGGGTCTCGCCAGCGAGTCTGAGTTGGTGAGCACCGTCGGATGGTACAGCACTACGTCTGGGCGCAGGTTAGTATTCCTGTCGTCCGTCAGGAAGCTAACCACGTCTCTCAGATCATCGCTGTAGTAGAACTCCTTTATCTTCTGATTAAAGCTGCCACTTAGATAGCACAGTGTCCTTAACACTTCTCCGACCTGCTGAATGAGGTCCGGGGCCTTCGTCGACACCGAATACAGCTCGAAACAGTTGATACGTACGTCGCCATTCTCGCCCACAAAAATGGAATCGGGCGATATGCATTTCTGTAGCGCAACGAAATTTAACCTCTCGACGATTTTGCACGCCCTGGCGAGCTCCAGCAGCAGGTACCAGATGAAACTTTCGCTGAAATACTTGTCCGTCTCCTTACACTCGCCGATCAGTTCCTGGACACTCTGCCAAGAGTTGTATTCGAGGACAAAGTACAGAGTCTTGGACGGTCCGTGTAAAATCGTGTCGTAGTACCGCAGGAGGTTGCCAGATAACACTTTGCTTATTGTTTTCACTTCATTAACGACGTTTTGTATTTGTTCGTCAGAGTACGCGGAACAATTATACGCCTTCCACGCGAAAATGTTGTTGGTGACCTTGTGCTTCACTTTGTAGAACGTACCGCCGCAGAGCACGTCAAGCACTTGATAATCCTTTAACTTTTCCGACATTCTCGATGGTATTTTATTCAATTCTTGTAAATTCCCACATTTTGTAACCGAAACAAAGCCCCACGAGATTTTGAAATCGTACGACCGTTAAGTGTATAGTGATGTGCCATATAATTTATGTAGTATTGCTATGTCACTTTAAAATCGATGATCATCTAACTTTATAATTTTTTTTTATTCATGTTTTCGATTTGTAGCTATTAGATTAAAATACATAATTTACTAAATTACTAGAGACAATAAGCTTTACAATACGAAATACAGAATAAAACATTCATAACGCTGTAATAATTTATATTTTTTGTCGTATTTTAAGTTAATAATTTTATTAACTTTATTATATTTAGGGACGCGATTTTAGTATTAATACTGAATTAAAAAAAATATATTTTTATTATTAAAAGATCACAAGGAAATTAGAAAAGATAATAACGAATTAATAAAATAAAACGGAATACATTTTCTGCCGATATTGGTATTGGTGGATATTTTAAAATTAATTTTTTAATGATATTTTTATACAGGTATACTCAGATATGATCATTTCTGCATTTTTCTTGTAATTTTCCCAAGGACCCTTTGTAAATATAGATTAAGAATTTTATTGTTTTTCATAAATATTTTTATTCAAACGTAATTAATGAAAACCACTATAATAATCGTAGTTAAATAAAGACATCGATTTTAAAGTTTATATATCGATACCCGATATCATAATCGAAATTAGATGACAGCGGATAATAGACGCAAACATCTCTACTGGTTTTCAAACTGTAACGATCGTTCTAAAACTAGTAGATGTATAAAAAAAAAAATATAATATTTTTTCTTTGTTCGGAAAATATTACATAAAAATATTCTCTAAATATATTATAATTAATAGATTTACAACTATAAATCACTTTTATATGTTAAATAAGTAGTTCCAGTTCTAGTTTGGCGCGTAAATAGTGAATAGTCGTTACAATTTGAACGGGGTTTTTTTACTGCGACTTCTTTTTATTATCATCAATCTATTAATAGACCTAAAAATAATACTCTATTAACGGTACGGTTATCGCTCCGCTTTAGGTTTTGAGATGAATATATAAAGCCTCATTGGCTTGATGAGATCTAGTGTGGTATTTTTAAATTTGGGAGATTTTTCTGACTGCTCATTTTATGACTGGTTATTGGGATAGTAACCAAGTAGAGGGACAAAAATGGTCAACAAAATAAAGTATGAGGTAGATTAATTCCGGGTTCTGGGTAATTAAATTAGAATCCGACCGGAATTGGTTCAGCCGAAACCGAAACCGAACTTTCGGCCTTAGCTCTAGTTTCGGCCGAAACCGAAACCTTAACTTACATTACAACCGAGACTTAGGGTGAGGCCAAACGAGGGTATTTTTTTGAACTGCTCATTTGTTAACTCAACAGAAAAAACTGGAAAAGTGCGAGTTAAACTCGCGTTGAAAGGGTTCCGTACGTTGATTATGTATTTATCGTTATTTTTCTATTTTTTTTTTTTTCGTTTTTTTAAGACCATAGATTTATTATTAATTTTCATGGAAGTAAAGAACTATTCTCTGAATTTTTTTCAAAATTTTAGCGTCGTCAGCATAGTGATTAAGTACTCTGTGAGCATCAGTACCACAGAGTACTTAATCACTACGTTATCAGTACTTTCGGACTCGGAGATAAGGGGGAGAATGGTAAAGTTTTGGCTTTATTATTCGTTCTTTCTTGAATAATTTAAAAACCATCCACTGTAGAACTATAACAAACATATATTTGAGATCCTTAAACACGCCCTGTAAGAACAAGCCCTGTCATTTGAAGTATGATACGATACGGTTAGCAAAACAGTTTTTGTTAAATATTGATTTCATTGAATTTTTTTCCAAAATTACTTATTTACTTTATACCTTCGTCTTTGGGTCACAATAAAGTAGGTACATGAGTACCAAATTTCAACTCATTTGGTCCAGTTACTGGACCCTTACAGCCAATTTACTCCGCCTACGGCCTCAGCCAATTTACTCCGAAACTACTGTAGTTTCGGAGTAAATTGGCTGTAAAGGGTGCACAGGCACACGAGTGATCCTATAAGGGTTCCGTTTCTAGTTATTTCGTACGGAACCCTAAAAAGTAGGGTAAAGGAGCCGAATTTTCGAAATTTTACAAAAGTATTTTTTTGGTATTTGGTAATTTAAACAGGGTAGTGTTTAAGTTATCTCCTAACGTTGTTCATGGCAATTTTTATATGTGTCTTATATGCTGGTGTATACCTACACGTTCCTTTCTTTTCATTTCATTAGATTGGCGTATGAAATATTACTCTATGTAAATGAATGAGCAGGAAAATCAGTTTTTCATATATACATATATATTTTTACTTTTTGAGGTCATCCCGAGATGAATCAACGAGGAATTGTTGCCAGTTGTTGCTCCTATGAATTGCTCGTGTAGCAATTGCCTAGTTTATTTAGTTGCTCCACATCGCCCAATTCACACTGGAGCCACAATGGAGCAACATAGCTGTGGCCGTGACGTCAAAATTGCCGGCAATTCAGCAGTTTCAATTGCACGTGTAACTGCACCTTTAATGGACATAAAGCTTCCATCACACTGGAATAGCGTAATCAAGATGTCGAAGGCCACAAGGCTGTTCTTGTCGGGTGTGTGTTTGTAGGGCAATTGATCCAATATCACCATTGATTGTTTGGAGCAGTTACTTAAACATAATTTAATATACCAACTGTGAGAAAAATAGGGAGGGGAAAGCACGAGAAAAGAAAACAGCATAAAATTAAAAACATTTTATTAGTGAGTATAAGCGTGTATGCGGCACAGCTGACTAGCGGTTTCCAAATACATATCACATGATTCCCTTTCATCTTTACAATTTTATTTGACCGATTCGTACAATATAAATAAATTACTCGACCCCATAAACATTTAATACTCGTAATGGTTTAAATAAAGCTATAATAATAACACATATTTTAACCTGCGCTGGCAGACATGATTGAATGTAAAGTGTAAATTTTACTTTTACAAATTTGTCGCGACCGGTGTTCGGTATTCAAAAAGTATTGTGCGAACGTTAGCCACTATACTCTATGCCTATATACTTTTTAAATACCTATCATAATATAATTATTTACATATTTGTATACAAGAATCATTGACTAGAAACCGTGTCTGGAAATGATATAACAATACCAATAGCGAAATTTACATTCAGGAACATGAGCACACACACGAACGGACAATTTATGGAATGGACAGTTTCCATCTTTGGTAACGCATTTGAACATCCTTCTGAATCACCACCACTATATCTATAACGAACTATCTAATATCACTTGCTTCAATACGAACAGAGGGATCGAAGCCAAAATAAAATTTACTAAAAACAACAATGGTAAAATATACTCGTATAAAACCATAAAACAAACGACAACCTACATTGACTAAACAAACGAACCAAAAATTCGGATACAAAACGTTGCTAACTGCGCCCGGCATTCCACATACAAATGCTTCACTAACGGACTTCCATTTTTTAATTTCATTTTTCGGCGTATTATAAACGTTCCATTTATAAAACGCTATAAAATGCAGGTAACACGAGGACACAATTTACTTATCAATCAATAAAATATCGCCCGCGACACGCCTATACGGTACCCGAAGGATAATAAAATAAATATAATATAAAAGCATCTTTGCCGTTGTAAATACTGGGAATTAGTTCAACTGAGATCAACATTGCCGTCCGCTGGCGGCGACAGACTGCCTGGAATTTGTGACGATACCACCTCTACCACCTAGTTAATATAATATATTACACTTTAGAGCTATTTACAGTTCCGTACGTAAAACGTTACATATAAAAATCGATTTGTCATGGCTCTAGACTACCCAATCCGTAGCCAATAAGCGTCGCTTCGGCCAGCCGTCACAACTGACACCTGAACAAGCGATAGCGATATATCGATATATCGATCGATCGATAGATAATTGAATTGACGTCTGTCGTCGGTCAGCAGCCCCCAGCAGTGCACTAACGAAGCGTCGGAAGCGTCGCGCTCGGTACATCGGGAACCAACCATTTCTGTAATATGAACTATTTAAATGACAAGACTGCTTGGACATGAGTTTTTTTTTATATTAAATAACGTATTAAGTAGTATTAAATTAAGTGCTGTCTGTAACTGTGAGTAGGAAAAAATAATCCCGGGAGTTTCTTGCCGCTTCTTCTCCCGGGACCACTCACGGTAGGGATTTGTTGAAGCGATGGCGTTGAGTGACTTTCGAAAAGTGTTTGTAACAAACCCACTTCGAATAATACTAATTTCATTTCATTTCATTTCGAACGCACGGAAATACTGTCGTGGCTAGAATTACAATGTTTGCTTTGCGTTGTTTTGGGGCTCATATCGTATAGAGTTTTATATAAAAGTAACAAAAGGGTTGGCAATAATAAAGGGTAAGATTTTGTATAAGACTTAGTTGCTCGGTTTTTGGTGGTATTAACGAATTATGACGGACATAATAATACCACGTAAGAAACTTTCTCACGGATAATGGACATGTCAGACGGAGAAATTCCTAATCGATTTCTTAGAATAACGCTTCATTGAGGTTTCATTTTAAAAACAACACAGTTTTATCTTACAAAACATATCACAATGTAAGAATACTTTCGGCTTTTCCTGACATCCTAATCCATATACCAAGAGTGGTTATGACCATCAATTAGCCAAGCAGAATCCAGTGTTCATATTACAGAAACCAGTGGTCAAATCGTATAAAAATACAGTATAATTACACCGCTCTCATGTACATCGAATAAAGAAACATTTCTACAGAGCGGCGGCATGTCGCCGTTATATTACAACTACGAATAGGCAAGGTTTATATCTCTGGTGGGTAACCTATACAACTACCGCCGACACCACCGAATATACCTTACAATTACAACTTTAATGTTATCAATATTATCCGATACGATATCATTATTGGACAATGCTGAATGTCGCTCACCGAGTAATATAATGGTATATCTACGTTTTTCATATTTTACAGAAACGATGATCAAAGATATTATATATGTTTGAAATTAATTTATGGTTTTTTTACGTTTTTTACAGATTTTATGGGTTTGGTTAGTAGTTTAGACGTTAATACATATTCAATTACTATGTAGATTATGCACTTTTAAACACGTATGCCATATAAATTCAATTTCCCATTTTTTGCAGATATGCCATTATACTGTTAGCGATGTCTTCTGATTACTCAGTGTAATTTTTATATTCCTCCAAAATTCGCGTATTTTAATTTTACCAATTCTTCGATAGTGTTGAGCAAACAATCTAAACATGCGTTAACTATCATATTTTGGAGCTTTGTTCGAGACATTTTCGTAAAAAGAATATTTTATCTCTAATATTGGATACAATTTTAAAGCAATTGCAAACAATATCGTATCGGATCGGAAAACGTTTTACAGTTAGATATTTAACAAACTCCCCTTGTATTACAATACTGCGATATTTATAGCGTACAAATTCATATAGTTCTCGATTAATATTAATTAAGTTATAGATTAGGTAACAACTTGTCATTAACTTAGCGTATGTACAATGCGTATTTTTACAAAACCTTTGTGTTTATGTCTAAGTAATATTTCCAGGCTATAATTATTATTTATTTCTTTACAAAGCCACCAATGAATTTGTACGCTTTCAAATCAACTTTTTTGCCAGAATATCGTTAAAATAATTTTTATTTCGTACAAATTGTGGACTGTTCTCGAATTAGAATTTAACATGAAGAAAATGTTCATTAATATTTTACTGAAACATTAAATACTTATATTAAGTACTAACTATATTACATATAGAGAATTGTAAAATATTGGACATTTTGGGAAAATACATTAATTGGACATTTATCCTAATTTCAAATATACTTAGTTTTGATTCCTTGATAGTTGTTTCAATGAATGATTTAGCCAAAGTTAGAAATAAAAATGATTTAAAACTTATTCTGTCAATAAGGGATACAAGGGGATTACATACCATTAATTGAACTGGATATCCAAAATATCTAAAATATCTAAAAATACATAGATAATATTGAATTCAATTAACGATATACGTGTAAAACGTGCTTTCTAAATAATAATAGGACTGTCACAATGCCATCTTGCCATCTTGCCATGATTAACTTGCAGAAACTGACAAACATGATCATAAGTTATTGACCTTCTTACATCAACATCATCATCATTCCTTCCAACCTTCATCATTGACCTTAGAACAATTAAATCAATCGGCTTTATGCTGGCAATGTGAATTACACTTCTTATGTCACTGACACATTTGCGGCCTAACGCGTTAACAATGATATAACGCAGACGAGACCAACAGTAGCGTGTTAGAAAGGACGTGGTGTTGTTAATGCGGTCAGGCACTAAACAATACGACACATCGAACGATTTTAAGGTTAAAGTTCACGCTAATTTCTGTTGGCCAAATCTCTAGCCTAACGTGTTAATTAGGGCGCATTCCGGCAACATTAACTTTAACGCAGATGTAACAGGGACATTAGTCAGTGCATAGTATAGTGGTATATGTTGTATCGGTGGTGTGGCGGCAGGGGGGCGAAGCGCCTACCGCGTTGCGGCGGCGAGGCGCGTGTGCGCGGTGGCGGGCCGCGCGCGTCGGGGCTCCAGCGAGGGCTCCTTCTTACTGGGGACTTCGGTCGCCTGGAAACATTCAGGTCAGTCACTTTAAAAAGGTCTTGAGGTGTACTGTCACTTGTATACAGGGTTATTTTTAAAATATCAAAAAAATTGTCCAGTTGTAATCTTGAGGCATTGATGATCTGGACAGCATAATTTGAGACTTTTGAGAGACTATGATACTTTTTAGTTGTGTAGCGGTGACGTTCAATAATTAAACAAATAACGCTTCACACTCATTGCCCCACACTAGGATTCCGTGTCGTGGATGCCATGGACAACACACAAAGACAGGAACGCACACCCAGACCGAGAACAGAAACTCAAACGCATCCCTCAATTTTCTCAAACTTCCACCTCGCTGGGCATCGAACTCAGGACCCCTGGTACGGCGGCGTGGTAATCAACTCACCGGTTGTCTAACGGCGGAGTGTATCTGTGTCTGTGTGTGTGTCTGCGGGGGCGGCGGGGGGGTGTACCGGCGCGCGGTGGGCGGCAGCGGCAGGGGGCGCAGCTCCAGCAGGTTGTCCGCGCGGCGGCGCGGCTCGCGGGACGACAGCGCCAGCGAGCACGTCGGCCTGCGCCCCCCGCACGCTATCGGACGCTCCGTGAGGGGCTCCGCGCCGCTGGAACGTTATATAGGATTTTACATATATTATTTATTTTTTATTTTTTAATAAATAAAACTCTTCGACAAAATAGATAAAAGAAATATACAAGCACGTTAGATAATGCGTTTGAGCATACATGTGTGAGTATGGCTGCGTGCGTACGTACACGCTTGCACGTATGTGCCGTGTGTGTATATAATCTGTATTCCGGTATCTGGCAGCAGTTGGCGTCGTCGTTATACCTTGCGGACGCACGAGCGAGCACGCGCGTTTGCGTGCATACGGTGCATATACATCGTGTACGTATATGCCTGAATATAATTTAATTGCAAATTAATACCATAATTACTATTATTATTTCTCCATGGGGTTCGCCTGGATAGCTACCACCCTTGAGCATGAGTCAGCCGCCAAACGACTCGTCGTGTTCCGGCTGGGGGCTTAAGAGCCAGTTCTTTCTTTTTCTTCTCTTTTTCTTGGCCGACAAGGCATCAGTTGCTGATGTTCATGGGCGACGATAGCCACTACCATCAGGTGGATCGTCAGCTCGTTTGCCGGCTGTTTCCACAAAAAAAACCACCTGTGCTCCAGCATCTGCCAGCAGGAGTACGTGCAAACATGTACGTGTTTGCGTGCATACGTCCGAGCGTACGCGTACGTGTTTGCATGTGCGGGTGAGTACTGGTATATAAGCACCTGTGTTCCGGCATCTGCCAGCAGTCGGCGTCGTCGTTGTACCGCAGCCGCAGCACGACGGGCCGGCCGGCGGCGGGCACGAAGCTGTCGGCCAGCAGCAGCCGCCGCCGCAGCTCCGCGATGAGCGCCGCCTGCAGCGCCTCCTGCTCGCGCCGCTCGGCGTCGTGCGCCTCGCGTTGCTCCACCATCTCCTCGCGGAGACACGCGTACTTTGATAGGCATTTCTTTAGTCTGCAATAAAATTGTTGTTTCTTATGACTGCGTGAGAATAAGGGTCAAATTTAAAAGGTACTCGTAACTACGTCTCATACGCAATTTTTTTGAAGAGTACGATTTTATTCCATGACCGATAGAAACACTTTAGTCTGATCATCATGAAACAATTATGGAAGTTTGCATGGAAATATCAACCGTATTGTACAAGTTGAAGTGATCTATCTAAGCGAGAAAAACAGTTCAAACCTAGCCATCAAACTATTGAATATTGTCTGATTACCATTAGAAATTTTGAATGGAAATACATAACATTACTGTTACAAACAAATAAAACATGAAATAAAGACACGGTTACCTTTGAGTCTTGTGATCCACCTCCTGTTGTAACGTAGCAAATGTACTGGTGACGCTGGCCGTGGTCTCCTCTTCGAGATCGATGCGTTGCTGCATCTCCACTTCTCTCTTCTTCCTCGCGGCGATCTCCTCCTGCCGCTGCTGCAGCACTCTCTGGCTCGCGTTGAGGCTGTTCAGCAGGTCCCGCCCACCGCCGCCCTGCACCAGTCGTGCTTCGAGAGCGGAGATCTGCTGCTCTAGCTCCTCAGTCTTGCAACGCTCTTGCTCGATGGAGGAGGAGGTGTTGATGTGCTCCGTCTCCAAGTCTACTGGCTCCTCCTCTTCTACTGGGACTGGAATTTAGAGATTTGTTTGATAGATTGGTTATGAACAGGGAAGATGTTTTTGGGAATGAATTTGTTTTGTATATCAAATCATAATAGCGAAATTGTTCAGGTTAGGTTTCCTCTCAGACTCAAGAGTTTAGGGTGGCAGTCACCCAGAGTACTTTAATTCTAGTTGAAAGGCACGTATTTGAGAACATTTCGAAATTATAGAGAATCTCTGTCAGGTATGTAGATATCCTTACGATGTTCTCTATTACTTAAGCAAATGATGTTAATACGGTCACAATAACAGATTCAGTCAAGTCAGCAATTAATTATGATTGAGGTCGAATATATCACGGTTGACTTGAAATCATACATTCAGATTTTATTCGAGCCGCAAAAGTTAATGCATCGATAACTGTAGCGAAAGTACAGTACGGCCGACGTATATTGACGTGTCTGAATATAGACTCTGCGAACTTTAGCGCATGTAAGACAGAGATAGCGACACAAACATGCTAACATGTGACTGAGACATAATACGCCCCGTACCGAAATTGTTCAGACGCGCCAAGATACGTCGGCCGTACTGTACCTTCAGTTGTGCTTGAACAATACATGAGTTTTGGTTCATTTAATATTCTATATTGTTTGTCATAACACTGTGAATAGTAATTGTTAGTTTTTAGTAAATTTCCACACAAAAGTTTGTACAATTTTATCACACCAAAGAAAATTACCAATACAAAGTTAACATAGGTAACTTCATATACTAGTCCAAGAAAATTACAATTTTAATAGGTAATCAAAGAGACTAATTGAACACCACTGAATGCTATATTTCTATCATTTTAATTGCACGAGCTTAGAAAAAATCAGAAAATCCACTTCCTTCGATATCTAACTCGCGTATCCTTTAAGGACGAGTATACAATCGTCCTAGTGGAAGCAAACTGCCTAAAGTGGCTAAGCTGAGGCTGCAGTAAGCGTCCATAGACGGTAGACCCATAAATAACGAGCTCTGGCCGCCTGCCATCAACCATAGTAGTGTCGTGAAACATGTACTGCGACTACCCGCCATTTAAAGTAAACTTTGTAACGGATTGTTCTGTAAATATGTACTGAGGCATGTTTATGAAAGTGTGTTTTAAAATTAAACAAAGTGGATTTTAAAATGAAAGGAAACAATAGGAATGACTTTGAGATGAACTTTACTGAGAGAGGGGTGGCTGATTTGTGTTTTTACTCAGAGGGATGTTTTTGCTATTTTGATGTGTTAAGTGAAGACAATGACACTTTTTCAATTTTGAAAAATGTAAAATAAAAGGATTACAATTAGATGCATATTACAAACAATCCGACGACGTTCACACGTGGATGATAACATCCATACATTGCTGACCAAGAACATTAAACGCTAATAAATGCTACACACTCATAGCCCCACACATGCGTGGGTACCATGGACAACACACAAAGACAAGAACACATTTATTCAAATTTCCGCCTCGCTAGGAATCGAACCTAGGACCCTTGGTACCCTAGGCACGGCTCGCCTGGTAACCATTACGTCACGCGGGTCATCAGAAATAAATTACAATACAGCGTCATCTATTATCGTCCCCGCACAACCTACCTTGCAAAACAAATATCAATACAACGCCATCTATTATCCTGTTGGCACATACCTTGCGGCGCGGTCTGCGACTTGGGCCGCGGGCGCACCACGCGCCGCTGTTTCCGCTGCTCGATGAGCGCGCGCAGCCGCTCGATCTCCGCCTGGTACTCGCGGAGCTTCGCGTCTTTCGGATCTTCGTTGCGCACTGGCTTGTTCTTGATTGCTGGTAGGAAATAATATTGATTGGAATAAATTTCAAAACTAATATTCGACTATATAAAAATTGGACACATCTTAATTTGAAAGCCCTTGCAGTTAGTACCCAACATATCATATTTTTTTATCCAGGCTGCAGGTTCTTTTGAGGCCGCCATATTTAATTTAATACAATAGTATAGTATAGTATTAAACACATAGTCTATAACCAGAGAATGACCAACAGTACGTATGTGTTAAGTCCAATGGCCAAAGTCCAATACGTAACGGGTTTTTTCCCGTATGGGACGGGAAAAACATCGTCGCTGACGATGTTCGTACGGGAAGTTCGGACGACGACGATGTTCGTTCGGGATGACGTTGCGTATGCACTATCGTATACATTTTCTATGAAACGATGTTTCCAAAACTTCACGTCCCGTCCCATATGGGAAAAACCCCGTTACGTATGCATTGGGCTTTAATTTATAGGATGAGCGGGAACAGTGAACACACATACATAGATACGATATTTTGTGTCGTATCATAACGGCTTCATAGTCCAAATCATCTCCCTTTTTTCAGGTTACATAACTATATCAGTTCATACAAAACATCTCACCTTTAGCCCTATGCGCGTATCGCAGCGTCGTGATAGTCTCGTCGTAGTTGAAGGAGGCGGGGCCGATGTTGGCGATCATGATGGTCTTGCTGTTGCCGCCGAGGGAATCCTGGAGGATGCGCGTCAGCTTCGAGTCTCTGAGAGAACGTTACATGTTACTTAATACTGATACTAGATGCTTTGTATCTGGTGTTGATTCTGGATTTGTATTGAGTGTAGCCAAGACACGCTATAGGTACTACGGTCTGTTGATCTTTGGTCCTATGGTGTTTTTTATCCAAGCCAAGGTCCCCTGGTCATGATGTATCCTAAACAATGGAAGAGGCTATTGAGCCAAGTCTGATGGAGATCGCTAGTTTAATTCTGTCAGTCCCTGATACTTTGTCTTTCTGGGACTGTGAATGTTTCTTATGCTTATCCAATTTTTTTATGGAAATAGCTGGCAAAGGCATCACAGATGCATTGCCGGCTAAGAAAGAGAACAGAAAAAGAAAGAAAGAAGATATGTCACCTGTAGGGCACATGCGGGCTGTTCTCGGCGAGCGCGGAGATGACGTTCCCCAGCGAGGACAGCGCCTGGTTGATGCGCGCCGCCTCCCGGAGCCGCTCCGCAGACGCGCCAGTCTTGCGCTGGCGCTCGCTGCCTGCTAGATCCACCAGGTTTAGTTTGCCTACCCTGAGGACATAGATTAGGTTAGAAGTCTGGAAGCACTTGGAAACAAGCAAATAGATTAAAAAGGAAATATACGGTTTCATAGTGTAAGTAATCTTACTAAAATAAAATTAAGACTGCGCTGTTAAGGAGTTATCCTATCTATAAGTAAAATTTTAACTCCTTAGGATAACGTGGAGCTTATGAAGCTTGCAATATTTTATCTTCATTATTAACGTCGCAAATTCAAATTTATTAAATAAAAAGTATCACATAATATTATTAAGGTGCAGAGTAGTTTGAACTTTAAGCCAAGTTTAGAATGAAGGTGTACCGCGTGTAGTGGTAGCACTTCTATTTTTATATTCTTAATAGGTATAGTACATATTAAGAGTTATTAGTGTTTAAAATAACCTTGCAATTCAATTACCGAAGTTTTTATTGTTTATCATTGTAATGTTCCGCTCCGAATATTTAACTTCACGCAATAAATTCATGTAGGTACCTACATACGAGTACATCATTTATAAAATACGATTGATTTCATCATTATTTTTTAAAAAAACATCACATTGGTAGGAATGCATACACTTTGTGCACGGTTATAAATAACCTCAAAGACTCTTCAACATAGTTCACTGAAGATTATGAGACTAACATATACCTACTAGCTGACTCGGCAAACGCTGTCCTGCCAAAAATTTTCCGGATAGAGACTACATATTAGACACCCAATCACCTAGCAGTGTGAAATATACTTTACGACCTATTCTCATATCTACCAAATATACCTACACAAAACAAAATAAAATTCGGCTTAGCCGTTTCAGAGGCGTGCGGCCACAAACACCGTGACACGAGATTTTTATACTAAGCAAAGCATAGAAATTGTAAAAAACTGAGTACAACTATTCCTAATCCATAGTTTACCACTTGACAAGAGAACTCTCAGGTCTGCAAGTTTCTTCACCATGTTTTAATGATCCATATTTCTAACACCTACCTACGCGTATAAATTAGAGATGCATGCTGAATTTTGAACCCTAGACCCTCTGCGGAGATCAACGTGTTCGGGCCGGTTTCCACCAAAGCGTAGAAGAACTTCTCAACTCTAGTTGCATAAGCAACCAAACACTTCTCCAGATGGAGTGAAAATGAGAAAATAACGATATTTGATTGCCTGCTTGTTTACAACATATCTTTTCATTTATTTTGTGAAAATCCCTTAGTATGATATAATACGATCTATTTCAGTAATATGTAGTACATTATCAGTACGCAGTAAGTTACGCACCGAAAACAACTATACGCGTTAAACACTCAATTCAATCAAGTCAAATTGCTGCACTATTTCCAACAAGCTCTTTATTAGCATCCGGATCATCCGGACGTTGCAATGAAATGGCGCGTACCACTTATTCATTCCGTTTCACACATACGATATTTATCTCCGCTTGATCAATGAGTGTACGAGAGGATGGGTCAGTCTATCAGATTACCATAATGTCATATTGGTTAAAGGTATTGCTGATTTCATTATTTGTACATGTGACTAACCAGAGGATAATTCAAAGGCAAGCGGTAACATGCACCGTTTTAGGAGTATGTATTCTGGGTGGTCCTTTAACGAGAGACTTGATAATAGCCTCATCAGTCAGCAGCTAGGGTTGTCAGATGGTCGGGATTCGTCTGTATTGTCCCGACATTTCACATGATGTCCAGAGTCTCGACAAAATACAAAATGTCCCGACAATTTACTCGATTCAACAGAACGCGTTTGCCGCCGCGTCGCCCGCGCTCTAGCCGATTTTTTTTCGTCGTCAGCTCGTTTGCTGGCACTTTAAAAAAAATTGTCCCGAGAAATCCAGACTTTTTGAAGATTTGTCCCGCTATTTCATTCTTGCCATCTGGCAACCCTATCAGCAGCACAAGACACAAGCACGGCAGGAATAGAACTGACACCGAGCAACGAATCACCTGACGGTAAATGGTCATTGTCGCCAATGGACATCAATAACACTACGATTATAATAGATCCATCGATTTCCGTTCCAAGACCGGGTGTAAAAATGTAGGCAAAATTGATTAGATATTTTTAGCGCAGCACACCTACCCGTTCATATCGTGAGTACAATCCATGATTAAGGAAATTCAAAATCATGCGCTACGAATCATTTTTTTACGGCAGTTACTATCGATAAACACTTCGGTTTCTGAAACAATACACTTCAGCACTAAAAAACGAGGTGTTACACCGAACGTCTTGCTGCTTCGAAATCTGCCCGCGACTACGGATGCTTTACAAGAAAACTAGTTTGCAGGGCGTTTAGGTGTCAAGAGTCCTCACACACTCAGCCACCAATAGCTCGAAAACGGCGCCAAGTCACGATCCAGCTTCGAATCGTATTGGTGTCAAGTCAGAAGTCATATACTCCCGGTGAATGAATCGCTAAGATTCATGTTGATATAAAATAATATAACGCTACAAACTCATAGACCCATAAAAGGATTCCCTGTGTCGTGGATGCCATGGACAACACACAAAGACACACACACCCAGACCGAGAACAGAAATTCAAACTCAACATTCTTTCCTCTTCGCTGGTAATCGAACCCAGAACCCTTGGATCGGGGCCACGGCGATCCGGCATGGTATGGGTCGTCAAGTGGTATGGATGAGGTATGCTATGAGGTATCTTAGTACCATACCTAAACAACGCAGCTGCTAACTAAAGCCATGCGCATCTTGTCAAGGCAAACGAGGATATTTTTATGTAAATCATTTTATGCAGTCATACATTTTAGAAAAGAGGTCTTCCTTGTTAAGGCTCTTGCGATTTAATGACGCACAGAAATGACCATATAATTATATTCCCGTTTATACAAAGTTACTCTATGGAAATGTTACATAAATATAGTACGTCCTAGCTGGAATTTAACTTCAGAAGTTTTCAGGGTTCCGTAGCCAAATGGCAAAAAACGGAACCCTTATAGATTCGTCATGTCTGTCTGTCTGTCTGTCCGTCCGTATGTCACAGCCACTTTTCTCCGAAACTATAAGAACTATAATGTTGGAACTTGGTAAGTAGATGTATTCTGTGAACCGCATTAAGATTTTCACACAAAAATAGAAAAAAAAAACAATAAATTTTGGGGGTTCCCCATACTTAGAACTGAAACTCAAATTTTTTTTTTCATCAAACCCATACGTGTGGGGTATCTATGAATAGGTCTTCAAAAATGATATTGAGGTTTCTCATATCATTTTTTTCTAAACTGAATAGTTTGCGCGAGAGACACTTCCAAAGTGGTAAAATGTGTGTCCCCCCCCCCCCCGTAACTTCTAAAATAAGAGAATGATAAAACCAAAAAAAATATATGATATACATTACCACGCAAACTTCCAACGAAAATTGGTTTGAACGAGATCTAAATATCGTCGATAAATCGTAAACCGCAATTTACCTCGATCAAAGTTACAACGAACTTCAAGAACTTTTATATTATGTTACTTGCTGCTACGGAACCCTTCATGGGCGAGTCCGACTCGCACTTGGCCGCTTTTTTTGTTTTTAGTGGTCGTAGTGACGAACTATGCTACAGAATCGCAGAATAAATAAGGAGATAATATTAAATCATAATATTATATCGAAAATGTGGCTAAAACCACTATTATTATTTAAATAAATATTTATAACTTTAAACAATTAAGTTACAAATGTGTGATGTGTTGATTCGGTATAAGATTGTGTGTCCATTCCTTACGTGGAAGATCCTAGTTGATGAACCTACTTGGTGTCAACGGACCGGTCAGTTGACTCCAGGATCGCGTGTCATTTTCACTGCGTTTTCACGACATAATCCCAACACATTCTTACTATTTAATAACTATTTAACTTAACATTCGTAGACTTGTAGCTAGTCCAATTAGCGACAAAACACTGGCCAGTGGTACAGTGCGAACACAGTACGCGAAACGAAACACGCGACATTCAGACTTTCAGAGCAGAACGACCGAGTCGCGAATTATATCAATGCGCCTGTTGTACAAAAGTAATTTGCTGAAAGTAAAAAGTATGAATTGTTTACTTTTCTGCTTTCAGTATAACGATAGGCTTGTATATTTTCGACTGAAGTTTACATCCATTCAGAAACAGGCATAGATTGATGGACCTTAGACCCGCCTTAGACAGTGGGACCGAAAAGAGCTGCACTGATCATATTTTGTATTATCATAATAAAAGGCGTAAGTATTTATGAGTTGCAATTGCAATAAAATAAATGTAGTTAAATGTTTTTTAAAGTAAAATTATGCATTATTACAAAAGGTTTTTAATGAAAGTAATATAAAGACATCATATAACTTTCCATGATTTCCATTCGACAGCCGACTGCACTTTGTTTTCAGTCATAATGTTTGTTTCCGGGTGCATCATTTTCTTTCACATTCATAAATCGTTTGATTCAACGCTCATTCATTATCATTATGTTCAGTCCGTTGAATCAGTTCACTTTCCACGGCTCGCGTTGATTCAATGATCCAAAACGAAGCGTGGTTTATTTTTCCGATCCACTTTGTCAGTTTATGAGTTTCATCACAACTCATAGCGATCCCACAGGCTTATTCCATCACGCTGTCTTCAGTGCTCATGAAGGTAAACAACTTTGATAGTTATGAGATGTTTTAGATATGCAAGTTATCAATAATAATAACGCTTACACATGCACTTGCAGTACTAGCACACATGGATTCCCTGTGTTGCATGTGGCATGGGCCATGCAGCCCATGCTACATGGCCAAGACACATTACATAGTGATAATTAATTTCCAACACATTTAGGATTTAAACCCAGTCTCAAATGTAACGCTTAATACTTCAAAGATTTCTCAGTAATTTCTGTTGATTTCGAGGAATTTTATGCATCTATTTTAGTTCGGTGACCATATGTCATATGAAATTTGATCGTGGCATTGTTCCTTGGCCAACTTTGCTTTCGCATGCAACGGTGTCAAGTTTAACCTATATTTAAAAATACACCAGTAGTAAATAAACGTTACTAAATTAAACTACGATACACTACTCTCACAAAGATTTAAAATAATAAGGACTATGTCTACTCCAGAGAGGAATCCAGTCTAGAACCAATAAATCCCTTACTAGAGAGATCATACTATACTATAGTAACTATAGAGGCTGAATTTTTGCCTTTGAATAAACAAATAGGGAAACACATTTCAAACTATGAAATTGATGTTCAGCCGATGGCGGCCGTGGGTCTATCGCTTATCAAAGATAAGAAAAGCAGAGATTAGTTTAAACTAGAACCCGTCATGAATCGATCGAAACTAGTCAGGGTAACCGTGACACACACAGCATTTAAACTCACAGCGAACATCCAGGCTTGGATTAGGTAATATGAGGTCTTTAGGTCATCAAAATCATACTAACCTAGTTTTAAATTTTTACACAAAATACCCCGAACCCGCGCTACAATACCAATAGGATTACAACATTAGTACATTGTATATTATTGTGGGTTGCATGTGTCCGAGCATGTGTGTGTGTGTGTGTACAATACAAAGTAGGTACATACCTGCTAAACACATTGGCAAGTAAACTTTATTGTCAACGGTAGCGGTGTTAACTGATAAGGCACGTCTAGTTAAGGCGATATTATCCCAAGAAATGGTATTTTTGAAGGTGTTTTGTTCATAAATGGTACATAATACAATTCTAAAAAAAATATATGTTATTTTACAGTCTTTGTTCTTTCGTTCCCTCATACTTGATACACGATAGCAATTATTTCATTGGATAGAAATAAATCACAAAGTGGGGTCTAATCTGGCATAAAAATGGCGTTTTATTCGCGTTTTAATCGCTTCCAGATAATAAAAAATATACCACAGTATAGGTCCTATAGATACCAATATTTCTTTCTGATCATAATTTGAAATTTTGAAAAACTTCCCTTTCAATTTCTATTTTTTCCCTTTCCACGAGCAACGAAACGCCCGACGCGTTAATTTACTCAATTTTACTCTCGCGCCAGTCGCCTTCGAGGTAGGACCTGTGCTAATCGGCATCGCAGCCGCACGTTGTCGAATTTCCGACACTAATTTTAATTTCGAATTTGGCGCGCGCGCCTTCTGAACTTATATTACGTATTAGGTACTGTCCAAAGTATCCACACTGCTGTAATTTGAAATAATAAATTTTTTTCGTTTTTATACTTTAGTTACTATTATAGTATTTGGGTATTGGTATAAGTCAAGTGCTAATTACACAATTATTATCTAATACTATCCCAAGCCGGATGGGTGTCGTAAAAGGCGACTAAATCCGGCCCGCTGGTGGTAGGGCCCCTCGAGGGATTATATTGGTAATATTGATTTTAAATTTAATACCATTATTACTATTATTATTTCTCCATGGGGTTCGCATGGATAGCTACCACCCTTGAGCATGTGTCAGTCGCCAAACGACTCGTCGTGACGGCTGGGAGCTTGAGAGACAGTTTTCTTTTTTGAAGTTATACCTTATTTAGGCGCGTTATGAAATAAATGGAAAATTGTTTTGAAAAAATGATTATTGAAGTGAAAACTTCTTGAAGTCAAAAGTCAAAAAAGTCGAAAGTCAAAAATGTCAAAAAAGTCAAAAGTCGAAATTCAAAAAAGTCAAAAAAGTCAAAAAAGTCAAAAGTCAAAAGTCAAAAAAGTCAAAAAAGTCAAAGTCAAAAAAGTCAAAAGTCAAAAAAGTCAAAAAAGTCAAAAAAGTCAAAATTCAAACAAGTCAAAAGTCAAAAGTCAAAAGTCAAAAAAGTCAAAAAAGTCAAGTCAAAAAAGTCAAAGTCAAAAAAGTCAAAAGTCAAAAAAGTCAAAATTCAAAAAAGTCAAAAGTCAAAAGTCAAAAGTCAAAAAAGTCAAAAGTCAAAAGTCTAAAGTCAAAAAAGTCAAAAGTCAAAAAAGTCAAAAAAGTCAAAATTCAAAAAAGTCAAAAGTCAAAAGTCAAAAAAGTCATAAAAGTCAAGTCAAAAAAGTCAAAGTCAAAAAAGTCAAAAAAGTCAAAATTCAAAAAAGTCAAAAGTCAAAAGTCAAAAAAGTCAAAAGTCAAAAAAGTCAAAGTCAAAAAAGTCAAAAGTCAAAAAAGTCAAAAAAGTCAAAATTCAAAAAAGTCAAAAGTCAAAAGTCAAAAGTCAAAAGTCTAAAGTCAAAAAAGTAAAAAAAGTCAAAAAAGTCAAAAAAGTCAAAAGTCAAAAAGGTCAAAATTCAAAAAAGTCAAAAGTCAAAAGTCAAAAAAGTCAAAAAAGTCAAAAGTCAAAAAAGTCAAAAGTCAAAAAAGTCAAAAGTCAAAAAAGTCAAAAAAGCCAAAAAAGTCAAAGTCAAAATTCAAAAAAGTCAAAAAAGTCAAAAGTCAAAAGTCAAAAGTCTAAAGTAAAAAAAGTCAAAAAAGTCAAAAAAGTCAAAAGTCAAAAGTCAAAAAGGTCAAAATTCAAAAAAGTCAAAAGTCAAAAAAGTCAAAAAAGTCAAAAGTCAAAAAAGTCAAAAGTCAAAAAAGTCAAAAAAGCCAAAAAAGTCAAAGTCAAAATTCAAAAAAGTCAAAAAAGTCAAAAGTCAAAAGTCAAAAGTCAAAAGTCAAAAAAGTCAAGTCAAAAAAGTAAAAAAAGTCAAGTCAAAAAAGTCAAAAGTCAAAAAAGTCAAAAAAGTCAATAAAGTGAAAAAAGTAAGAAAAGTCAAAGTCAAAAAAGTCAAAAAAGTCAAAAGTCAACAGTCAAGTCAAAAACGTCAAAAAAAGTCAAAAAAGTCTAAAGTCTAAAGTCAAAAAAGGCAAAAAAGTCAAAAGTCAAAATTTGTGGAGTGGAGTGGAGTGGAGTGGAGTGGAATAGTAAAACCTACAATTATCATCTTCCCGAAATTTTACATTCGTCTCATTATCTTGAAAACAAAATTTTTGAAGGTTTCACTTCTAAGTTCTAAAATGTGTGAATGGCACACATTTTAATTTTTTTGTTTTTATTATTTTTTAAGTATCTTTAGGTATTTTATTTTAAATTATTCTTATACTTTTTATCATTCTCAACATACTTGTAAAATATCTTATCCAAAGGGTTTGAAGATTTTTGTACGGAACCTGGCATACCTACAAGTCCGCCATTTTGAAAAAAAAGCTCGTTTCGATTTTGAAGTTGGTTACTTTTTGTTAGTATTTAGATGATATTAGTCAATTTTGTATGTAAGTACCTACTTATTTGTAGGTGAACCGATTTTGATGATTCTTTTTTTGATAGAAAGCTGGTGCGTATCATGTGGTTCCACATAAATTTGAGGGAGATTTGACAAGTAGTTTTCGAGTTATTTTGAAGTTGGTTATTTTTTGTTAGTATTTAGATGATATTAGTCAATTTTGTATGTAAGTACCTACTTATTTGTTATCCACTCACCTTTAGTCTCCACTGGACAGTTTCGTTTCATAAAATTTCAAGTCAGTCTGCACTCACCTCTAGTCTCCACTGGACAGTTTCGTTTCATAAAATTTCAAGTCAGTCTCCACTCAACTCTAGTCTCCACTGGACAGTTTCGTTTCATAAAATTTCAAGTCAGTCTCCACTCACCTCTAGTCTCCACTGGACAGTTTCGTTTCATAAAATTTCAAGTCAGTCTCCACTCACCTCTAGTCTCCACTGGACAGTTTCGTATCATAAAATTTCAAGTCAGTCTCCACTCACCTCTAGTCTCCACTGGATAAGCTAAAATTATCATTACTCTTATTTTATTACACCTAAAATTCCAATGAATAAATCAAAATAAAGTATACTTACACCCCAACTCAGAGCAGTTACTAATAATAATAATAATAATAATAATAATAACTAAGTCATATTTCAGAACAGCGTCTATCTGATCAAATTAGAGTCATACATAGAAACAATAGAATACCAGCAACTGAGCGAGAATATATAAAACAGGTTATTTCACAAACACTTCCATCCATAAACAACCAAGAAGAAGGAAGCTCAAACACATTAGCACATATCAATCAACAATCAACAACACAAGACACGCCTACTACACAACACATACACACACACAATCAGAGCCAGACATGTGGACATCAAACTAATACATTAACACGAATAAGTCAAACATTAGAATCCAATGAGCACATACAAACACGAGAAAATCAACCAACAGATACATTAGTTAGATCCATTGACAATGAAGAAATCGAAAACGTCTTTACTGAAATGGTAGTAAAATACGCTGGCATGGACCCAACTCTTAGACCCACAATACCTAAACTACAAATAACACGCCAGAATATAAAAACGGTTAACGCTACTAACGAAATAGTTGATAAATACCTTAAAAATAAAGACACTATTACTCTAGAAATTGTACACGATGTTATATACTGTGCCGCAATAACGGTAGCAACTTTTCACACTAAACAACCGAATAAAACTACAACCCACACTTCCTTCACATCCAACAATAAAACAGAGAAACAAAAAGAACCACAGTGGAAGAAGAGAATAGAAAATAAGATCACACTACTGAGAAAGGAAATAGGACAGCTCACACAATACCTTAATGGAAATCTTACACAGAAAAAACAACAAAAACTTAACCTTCACAACGCAAATAGACAAGAAATAGTTGATCAACTAGATACAAAAAAACAGAAACTACAAGCACAAGCTAAAAGGCTAAACCGATATAAGAAAAGTAACCAAAGAAAGTCAGACAATATTTTGTTTAAAAACAATCAAAAGATCTTCTACCAAAAACTTAACTCAGAAAGTATAACAGTTACACAACAACCAGATATCACACACGTTCAAAAATATTGGGAAAATATATGGTCAAAACCAGTACAGCACAACACACACACAACCTGGACTAAAATAGAAGAACAAGAGATGGGTAACATTGAGCCTATGCTAGAAATAACTATCAGTAAAGACGATGTTACACACGCCATAAAAAGAACCTTAAATTGGAAAGCGCCTGGACCGGATAAAATTCAAAACTATTGGATTAAATATTTCACTTCAACACACATACACATAGCAAACGCATTTAATTATCTCATTAAGAATCCAAAAGATATGCCTGCTTTCCTAACCCAAGGTGTAACCTACCTAAAACCGAAAGACAATGACACAACAAACCCAGCTAAATACAGACCCATCACATGCCTCCCCACCATTTACAAATTACTGACATCCATCGTCACACATAAAATCAACTCACATATCTCTATTAACAAAATCATACCAGAGGAACAGAAAGGCTGTAGTAAAGGCTCAATGGGTTGTAAAGAACAACTGATAATCGATGCGGAAATTCATAACCAAGTTAAACACAAAAACAGAAGCTTATACTACTCATACATTGACTATCAAAAAGCTTTCGATAGCGTACCCCATTCTTGGCTGCTACATGTTCTGAAAATATATAAAATAGATAATAATCTGATACAATTCCTACAACACGCGATGACAAAATGGACAACAAAACTCAATTTAAGAACACACACTACAACACTCAGTACTTCACAAATAAAAATTGCACGCGGTATCTTCCAAGGCGACTCTCTCAGCCCCTTATGGTTCTGCCTTGCTTTAAATCCCCTATCCAGAATCCTTAACAACACACCCTATGGATACACTATAGATAAAGAAAACAAAATCAAACTCACACACCTATTATACATGGATGATATAAAACTATATGCAAGTAACAAACAAGAACTAAACCATCTACTAAGCTTGACAGAAAAATTTAGCACAGACATTAAAATGACTTTCGGAACGAGTAAATGTAAAATAAATAGTATTTCTAAAGGCCAACATTGCAAAACAGATTCATTTGAACTAGCGCTACAAGGAGGGACAATAGACAGCATGGAACCTAGGGAATCATATAAATATTTAGGGTATCAACAAAGCACATCTTTAAACCACACAGACATAAAAAACACGTTGAAAACCAAATACAAGCAGAGACTAAACAAAATACTTAATACCCAACTATCCGCTAGAAATATAGTAAAGGCTGTTAATGCATACGCTGTACCCATCTTGACGTATTCCTTCGGAATCATTAAATGGTCTGACACGGAACTTAACGCGCTTAACACTGTAACCAGGACTCTATGCAATAAACATAACATTCATCACATACACTCTGCTGTGCAAAGATTCACACTAAACAGGAAGCTTGGAGGTCGCGGATTTATTGATTTGAAAAATCTGCACTACACCCAAGTACAAAATTTGCGAACATATTTCATTCAAAAAGCTGACGATAGTACACTACACAAAGCAATATTAAACATTTATCACTCTGGAACACCACTACAACTAAACAACCACCAATTTGACCCAAAAACTAAGATCTTAAGAGTAGATCAGAAGATAGAAAACTGGAAGAATAAAGCGTTGCACGGCAAATACCCACACCAACTGGAACAAGATCACGTAGACAAAAATGCATCAACGGCCTGGCTCACAAACGGAAACATATTTTGTGAGACCGAAGGATTCATGATAGCAATACAGGACCAAGTAATTAAAACACGCAATTATTCAAAATTTATCTTAAAAGACCCAATAGAAACAGACAAATGCAGACTGTGCCATAGATACACAGAATCAATAGACCATATAACAGGAGGTTGTGGTGTTCTTGCCAACAAAGACTACACACATCGCCATGATAACGTCGCCAAATACATCCATCAACAACTTGCACTCAAATATAAACTGACAGACACACACACACCATACTACAAGTACAAACCGGTAAACGTATTAGAAAATAGCAATGTGAAACTTTACTGGGACCGTGACATTATTACCGACCGAACTATTCTAAGTAACAGACCTGACATAACACTAATATTAAAATCTACAAAGACCACTTACCTGATAGATATTGCCGTTCCCAACACAAATAACCTAAAACAAAAACACACAGAAAAAATACAAAAATACATACCTTTAGCAGATGAACTTAAACAGATGTGGCACCAGGAATCCATCAAAATTGTCCCTTTAATTATTTCCTCAACAGGTGTAATACCAAAAACACTGCACACTGCCTTAAAAACGCTAGATTTACACCCGAAAACATATATTCCACTACAAAAATCAATTATACTAGATACATGTTCAATAGTTCGCCGCTTCTTAAACCCAACCTCACTCACACTTCAAGATTCACCAGATATTACAAACACACAAACATAACACATCCAAACTGATACACATTTAACACAAAATACATATAATCATCAATTACACACCATAGTATATTACCCCTATGAGACCAGGATACTTGGCATAAGCCCGTACCTGGTCCTAAATATCCGACCTCGAGTCGAGTATAAAGATATATCTTCGATAATAATAATAAAACCCTTCCACACTCATACCCCCGCAGTAGGTTACAAGTATTTACCTGTGTCGCGGGTGGCATGTACTACACATATAACACATCACAATAACAGCCATGACACGAGTACAAATATTTATCTGTCACATAAATATTTGCCCCGGCCGGAAATCGAACCCGAAACCCCTCGCTTCGCAGTTCGCAGGCAGGTCCACTACCAACTAGGCTATGTAGGATCTACAGCTACGCACGGGGTCATTAACCTCACAGCCGCGCGCGGCCGGCTCACGGCGTGGCGGTCGAGTTTACACTCAGGGGAGCGGGGTAAAGGGCAGTGAACAAAATGCCTACAACGGTCGAATACGCTCGCCTTAAGTAACACAGTTTATGGCCAAGACTCATAGGTCCACTTGTGAATGACTGAAAGACGGCAAAAAATCACAGTATATTTTTCTCTATAGTTTCATCCCTTGTTTTTCTTACCCTGTCTTGTAAAACTTTCGCAGGATCAACAGGATAAAGTCATCAAAACTCATAGTTTTTCCCATGACTTCTGGTATCCCGAATCTTCTCGCAATGGATGGGATGCAATGTAAATCAGAATACTGAGAGTGGGTTACTTTTCTCTGCAAGTGAGTGTACTTAACATTTTCAGATGAATTAAGCAATCAAAGGTAAGGAGTTTAGTAAAATACTGTGCACGTAGTACTAGTGTTATTTAGTAGTAGGGAGGCCAGGAGCCAGGCCAAGGAAAAGCCCTCCAAGGCCAAGGAAAAGATCACGAAAATACGTAAAGTAATCCGAACTATTTAATATTCTGGAGGTCAGACTTATCGTCTACATCTGAAAGCCTGAACTAACTCGCCACCTGACCCTGAAAGTTACTACGAGTTCGCTAAAAGGCATAGTTTTAATTAGAAACTCCCAACTTCACTATGGCTAGAGTTCGAAGTTTTCACTCACAATGCTACGGATGTTTTGAACTTCCAATGTCATGGTAGTTTTCAAGTTAAATTATCATAATATCTTTATTTTGACATTAAAAATGTTTTATTCAAAGTTCTACAGTTAATATATTCTTTTTTCCTAGAGGCCGGACGATGTTTTTTACGGCTTATTATCTAACATTTAGTGTTGTCAACATTTTTTTTTATGAAAATAGTTGGCAAACGAGCTGACGATCCACCTGATGGCAAGTGGCTATCGTCGCCCATGAACATCAGCAACACCAAAGGCATCACTGATGCGTTGCCGGCCAAGAAAGAGAGAAGAAAAAGAAAGAAAGAACTGGTTCTCAAGCTCCCCATGGAGAAATAATAATAGTATTAATTAACAATTTTTTAATTACCAATATAATCAATATTCAATATTACCAATATAATCCCTCCGAGGAGCCCTACCACCAGCGGAAAAATATTTTATTTCAGTCGGTTCAAAAATAAAAATAAACATGTTAAAACATTTCTTAACATTTCGAGTGTGGATACTAAAGAACAATTTCCAAAAGCGAAGCGGGAGCAGTTCCTAGTAATAATTTCTTTATTAGTTTATTAAATTATTAGTTTATCAAATCTACACCAGCCATTTCAATGAATTCATATAAGGTAATGATACTAATGATAATAAAATCTACGATTATCTCTCTCGTCATTTATGACTGTCAGTATCATTTATAGATATCAATGAAGTGCAATTAGCAGGAGCCATAGCATTGCAATTGCTCTAATGCTTATGCAAATAATGAAACGATAGCTACTAAAGGACTGACAAGGTCTATAGTCTATACAAAACCTTCGAACGAATACGTAAACAGTTGCAGATAATAATTTGCATATTGCCCTATTTGTTTACTATTTATGAAGTACAATTCATCATTATTCTTCTCAAAATCCGCACTGAAACAGCATAATGCTGTAAACCTCCTCATAATGGTTGGCGTTATTGATTTATGAATCAGGATAATGGTGGTAAGCTACTAAACTAACTAAACTAAACTAACTAACTACTAAAGGTGGCCTCACGTAGTGACCCTTAGTTACTTTTTGTCGGATCACGTCATGCTAGATAACTGAAACTCTTGCTCAGTGACCGTAATCGAAAATATTATGTTGAAGTGTTGGAACTACTTAGTTTTTGTTTCAAACCAATAAATTACCTAGTCGATTAAAAGTTGTGATCGACTATGAAATGATTTTTTTATTCGGACGAGATGTGTGGTTTATAAATTGTAATCGACTATGAAATGTTTTTTTTATTCGGTCGAGATGTGTGGTCCATGGGCAACGATGGCCAGTTTCTATCCATACTACTATAGGTACGATATTAAACTCTTTGGGTGGTTAGTCATAAAACATTTATGGCCTTGTTGTTCGTGTGTCGGGTTTCCCGGTATTTGGTTCGAATTCGAGTAGTAGTTCGAATCATACAGATACCTCAACTCAGATGGAAAAGCTCATGAGATTTTGGTATTAATCATTGTTATCTATTTACTTATTTACAAGTAAACCTTGTTAAATTTTGATTAGTCCTTTATCTTTTTTATATTTTTTATTAATTAATCCTTTATGATATTGATATTATTATAGATATGATTGTACATGTCCTTACGACTTAACGCATCTTAGTGTGTAGCGTACCGTTACGTAATGATTTCAGCATTTAGTATCAAGTAGCCAAGGGTCAAGTATACCCACAAACCATTATATCATGCTCAACACCAAATACAGATCAAACAAAATATTTACCCAAGACGCACAACCAATTACCGCATTCTAGTACACTCGCGTACAACTGTGCTACATACACGCCACACGGTAATTAATAATTATCATTAAATACATATGTCGGCGAGCGACCTCTTTGGTTCTACAACGATCGACCGATGCAGATGCTGTCATACAAGAAAAGTCATGAAGAAAAACTATTTGGAACATACGTAGGACATTCTAACCGCTCATTTATACGCGCGTCTCGCGGATCGTCTCGTAGCGCGTCCGTAAGCCACGCCCCCTACGCGCGCGAGCGCTATCTAGTGTTCACACGCTCGCTGCGTTCAGATGCGTTCGAACGTTCAAGGATGGAGCACGTTGACGTAATACATCGGCATCCAGTCAGTGAAACCTTTCTACCATGATTTATAGGCAAAATACTCAATGTAGATTGTACTATGGGTAGATTTCTGTACAATTAGGCTTTTTAAAATAAAAAAGCTTTTGGTATTCATTACAAACAAAACATCAAAATTTTCTTCTTTATAATAATATTACTTTGAATATACGAGGTTTTGTTACTAGTAGTTTTAGGTTATTATTATTATTATAATTTAGTATTAACGTTCAGTATCATATTTTTATTTTGAAAAATACGAATCCAATAGAACACGTACGTATCGCGCTAGTAGCCGTTGTCGAATGAAGCGCGCGCCGCGCGCGTGTGAACACCGCGCGAGCTCTCGCGCGAGCCCCTTTGGCGCGCGCCCAAAAAACCGCTCCCGACGCGAGCCCTGCGAGCCACGAGACGCGCCGCGGTCTGGGTCGCGAGCTCGCTGTTCACACGCGCGCGTACGAGCGCGTCTCGCAGCGCGTCTCGTGGCTCGCGCGCGCGTCTAAACGGGCCATAAGGGTTTCGAATAGTGATCACGGAGTAGTAGAGATTGTTATTGATGTGAACGTTGGAACTAGAAATATATCATGGAGCAAAGTAAAAATAATATTGTATTATTGAATAACCAGTACCATAGAATACCTTTCTGCTTTACATACATATTTTACTATAATATAATATATCACGTTAAAACTAAACTCTTTATTGTTAGAACACTATTCAGGAGAAGTAAAGTAAACAAAAACAACAATCATAAACCAATGGGTGTGCCAATACGTAGCGTAACGTAGCATTGGTAGCTTCAGTGACATGTTTATAGATACCTCTTCTATAATTATGGTGCAGAAAAAAAAATGATGGAATTTCAAAAAGGCAGTAAATCGTACACAAATCAAAGGAGAAAATACAAAAATGAAATCCAAAGACTTTAGGAATAAAACTTGAATTAGAACTTACATTGCAATATTACATAAAATCTATTGGAACATCTCATAAAACAGCACTATTTGATTGAGCAAAATTACTGTTTGATTTACTTCGCACAATATTTGTTTATCCTTCTTTACATACGGTTTCAACGTAAGATCAATGTTTGATTATCTTCAAACCAATATAGCGTATTCAATACAGCGTGAGGAAAAATATGTTTTGTTAACTTGCGTAACGAAAAGGAACTCTGAAGCTGCCACTATAGCTAAAATATAAGACAATATAAGATTAAGAAGATTACATCGGAATGGCTAAAGAATTAAGAATCAGACAAAAATGTAGGTAATCATGTGAGAATTTAATTTTAAATGACGCTATTTTTCTAGATTAAATACTTCTTAATGTATATGTAATCAAGCATTATCATTACGTATGTAGTTATTTATCTATGTCAAACTTTATAATTGACAAATTATTTTTTCCTCTGCATATGACAACAATGACAAAATACTCGTAATTTTTCCACGACTTTTTGAGTGATTAATAAAAATAAATGCTATTCGATTTTATTGCAAGTAGGTATGTAATACATATAAATTAGAAAACCATTTTCTTCACTTTTAATAAAATTATTATAGTTCTCCTCGCGTCGATATAATAACGAACTACAATCCTATTGCGTTCACAATATTCACATAGCTTGTATGATTGTATTCATAATTATATTACCTATTCTGTTATTTTATTACAGACGAGTACAGCCCTCGCTTTGCTTCGGTTTTCTTATTTTTTACACCTTGGGTTGCATTATTGGAGTTTTATTAAGGATCCCTAATTTTTTTGAAAATATAATATAGCCTATGTCACCCGGAGATAGTGTTGCTTCCCGGCAGTGAAAGATTTTTTTAAAATCGGTTCAGTAGTTTCGGAACCTATTCAATGCAAACAAACAATCAAATATCCTCTTTATAATATTAGTATAGATATATATAGTTAGATAGACGGATCTACTACATACCTACCACTTAAAACTTTATCAAATGTTATACTGAAATTGTCTCCAAAATAAATATTATTACTTTATATTCAACGTATTAAAGTCCACTGTGAAGCATTTAACAGCAAAAACATGAATGACGTAAGTTAAAAAAACAACAGTAAACAATGATCTCATATTGTCGTAAAATCGATAAATGCATGTAAAGTGCAATTCGCTGGTATTCTATACAAGGAGACGCGAACAATACGCAGTTATAACAAAATGATTTTAAAGAGGAAAAAGGAAGCTTGCAAGATTTGCAAGGTAACGTAAATATTTACATGAGGTAATATGAATTAAAGATCTTCGGTTGCACAATTAAGTCTAATTGTCGAAATGTATTTTATTCCTGACTGTACACAAAATACGGTAAGGAAGTGCCGGGTAATAGCACTTTATTATAAGTACTATTATTTCTTCTGTGGTAATACAACAGAAGAAATAAAGTACTTATAAATAAGTAGTAATACCTTAATCTATACTAATACTAGCTGCCCGGACAGACTTCGTTCTGTCAAAAGTTTTTTATTTTGAGATGTAAGCTATCCTATCTTTCAAGTTGGTTCAAACTGCACACGGTGTGCTTTGATTAAGATCGGTTAAGTAGTTTAGGAGTCCATCGCGGACAAACAACGTGACACGTAATTTATATATATTAAGACTAGGTGCCCGGACAGACTTCGTTCTGTCAAAAGTATTTTTTATTTTGAGATGTAAGCTATCCTATCTTTCAAGTTGGATCAAACTGCACACGGTGTGCAAATTTGATTAAAATCGGTTCAGCAGTTTAGGAGTCCATCGCGGACAAACAACGTGACACGTAATTTATATATATTAAGATTATAAAGAGGAAAGATTTGATTTTTTTTGTAATGGATAAACATTATTCTAAGGGATAAACTCAAAAACTACTGAACCGATTTCAAAAATTCTTTCGCTAATAGAAAGCTCTTTTTTGAGCAATAAAGGCTATATTTTATTTTAAAAAATTGCAGATTCTATAAGAAAACCGAAGCAAAGCGAGGGCGGTAACTAGTATCAGGTAAATGAGTATCACAAATTAATCTGTGGGCGGGATCGCGACTCTACCGACCGCCGAATAACAGGCGCCTACTCACCTTTGGGAATGAATTTGCACATTTTTCTTCCTAATGCTAATATTGTATGTACACATACGCTGATGACTTTATATGGACATAGCAACACCATTGGCAATGTAGTATTACTAAATAGTTACTCTGTAAATCGTAGTGGGCCGTTGCTGTGAAGTACTTAGGTAATAGTAGTGGTTTTGGAATTTTTGGAGTTAATAGGTCCCGGTCTTAGGTATTTTCATTCACCTAGAAACCAGATACATTAAAAATTTGAATATGAAGTTAATAATAGATAGTTTTATTGAAAGCTGAAAGCTCAAATTAGGGATTTGATATGAATGCACAATATGCACATGTGCGATTTTCCCGAACGCAACCTTGTCCCTAATCAATATGATGAGCAGCGTATGATCAGCAGGGAAATTGAGTTGAAGTGAATGTCATTTTTATTAAAATATTGCGTTATAAGGAAACGAAGCTATAAAATCAGTCACAGATACATCAGATATGTATTATGTTAGAGTCAGTGGGCGTAAGGCGACGGGCTGGCTGACTGTAGCACAAGTCAGCACAACGCTCGCCAACGCTTTTGTGAATGAATCGATTCGGTGACTAGCTCAAAGGAATTAGCATCGCATTCTTCCAGAAAAGGAAATTATCGTAAGTTATATAACTTAAGCACCTCAAGAGCCTTATAGTGAAAAGGTTATTCTTCCGCATGGGTGACTAGAGTTTAAATCCTCCACGTACCTCGGTTTTCAAATAATATAATGTAATAAATAATGTTTGTGTTAATTTATTATCATTTGCATCGGTGATACTACCACCTCAGGAGTACCTGAGAGTTCCACTATGTTCTTAAAGGTGTGGAAAATCTAGCAATTTTTCACTTAGCCAGCGGAATTGTCACAGTCTTCAAAGCCCAGGGGCGGAACAGTCTTGTTGTAATGAGGAGACGATAAAAGTCTCAATCGAAAGCGATTTTCATTTATTTCAATTACAACTTATAGTGTGATGAAAGTGCTTTCAAGCGAACCGTACTGAATTTCTACCACTCTACTCACTAATTTACGCTATTGAAAATGCTTAAAACTCCAAAAGTGTTATTGGAATTTAGGTCTTTATTCTCTGACTACATAATTTCTTATTGAAGCACCTACATAAAGATCAGGATTGCAGATTGGAATTCGTAAACAAACACGTAATCTATTGTCAGAGATCAGATTCAATCAGGCATGCTGAATCGTTCACATCTGTAAACTAAAGTATCAAGTGTTTGTGTCTGGTAAGTGAAGATGTACCTATAAACCTAAGAAAAAACCTATTACTAGTTCACAAACGTATGCCGCAAGGCGAATACTTTAAGAAACTAACTTGAACAGCACTAGAGAAGGTCAAATATTTCAATTTTCTCTTAAACATTTGGCTTGAGACTGCTCATTTATACAAAATATGGTTTGCTCCATCTTATTCATAAAATGAGAAACTCTTCCGGTCAAGGTTCAAGAGCAGCATGGCGGAATGCCAATGTTTTTCCATCGCACATGCCAAAAATGAAAGGGATCGCTTGGGTTTTGTGTGAACGGGAATAAAATTAAAGCTAAAAACAAAAGAAATATGCAGTTTTTTAGATATTCCGTCTGTTTCATATAAACCATGTAAGAGCTTTGAGTGAAAGAGAAGAGATCCTTTAAGGTACAGGGTCTCATAAAATTTTGCCGTTGGTAACAACTGGCTTAGACTCTTCGCTTAAATAGATGATAGATAAATAGATGACGTAAGATTTTGAAATCATGTATTGAACTTTCATTTAGCAAATACATTAGTGCGAAATGTGAATCGTGTGACAAGTGACTACTAAGTTAACAAGTAATAAGGTTTTATTTATCTTGCAAAGTAGTTGTTGGAAATAAACACAAAAAAATTTCAAGGCTGATTCCAGTAGGGTGGTAGCGAGCCAGACAACTAAAAAAACTCATCACCACATCCACCACAAACACGTACTACAGACTAAAATAAGAATCTTACAGCTGAAAACAAAGTAAAAGCTATTTCTGCAGTTTAACTTCGAGACTGCCTTCCGTTTAAATAACTTTACCAAACGCTAGTTCGTAATTTTATTGTCTGCAGTCAGCAAAGACATTAATGAAACAATCTTACGGCACCAACCCTCTCTCAGTTGCTTTCTGTCAGACGTAGGTATTTTATAAAGTTAGGGTGTCGTTCGTAGGGAAAGTTTCAGACAAACGGGGTAGGTCTAGAAAACCCCCAAGCCAGGGCAATAACTTGAGGGATATGTTTAATGTTTTATATCCCTTTAGATTAAATACCGACTTTTATGTTAAATCTAAAAATAAACATTTGAAACCCAGAATCAAGAAGTCGTCAAACATTGAATTGAAAATGTATGACGATACAACCGATTTTTATTTTGAAAGGTGTAGAAATGTAACACTTATCGTATCCTGTAAGGAAAACAAAACATTTTATATCTGGTTACGTATTTCATGTTCAATACGGAAAGCAAAAGTGCAGCTTATGAACGACCAACCATCCAGGAAATCAAAGCGACTGTTTGTGAAAAAAATTAACATCAACCAAAAACGTGCTGTTCAGCAGCGTTCCAATTGGTTTGTTTGTGTTACAATTCTATAATCAAGATAAAAATATTGATAATTGATATGATGTAACATCATGCAGCAGTAAATGCTAAGTAGTAAGTAAAAATAACTTAAGCACTTAACTAGTAAGATCAAAACTTAAATGAAACGTTTCAGCACGCTAGTCTAATCAATAAGTTCAAAATGGTTGAAAATAGAGATACTGCTCTTAAAAATACGTGCGATAGCTCATTTTGTTCGAAATGATGTCTAGAAAAATGTTTCGGAAACATTTACCAGCACGTAAAAAATTGCAAAAGTTATTGACAAAATAAAGTTGAAAAAAAAAGTATTTTGTTTTTGGTAATAACTCCGAAACTATTAATATTTAAGAAATTTTAAAACATGATTATTAAAGAAGAGGAAATTTCCAAAAAATGACTCGCGACTCTCGGAACTCTATCTCCATTATTTATAACTATAATATACAGCTGAAAATGGGTCTCCACGCGGCATTTTTAGGTTGCGCGTGCGGCGTCAAAACCGAGTTCGTCACACTCAATAATTTTTTAAGGTATTAATTATTAATTTAAAATATAAAAAAAATATGGTGTATTCGAAACACTTCAAAGAATTTGCTCCCGTAGGAAATTTTTCTTAAAGTTAATTTTTCAACAAGTTAGACGATTGTTAATTAACTAAATTTTCTCGAACTTCCATTTTCATTGTACATTTAAAAAAATGTTTAAGTAATTGTCCTGTAAATTTTTCCCTTCGTGGAGCCCTTCTTATATACATGCTTAACGAGATCACGTCATAAAAGTTGAATAAGTTTTAATACTTTGTGTATAATAATTTTATAAGTTGAACAAACAATTTTATAAGTTGAACAAGCAATCTATCGTACACCACAATATTCTAGAACTTTGATACAACAATCAACCTTTGAATAGTTTTTTAGTGAACAGTGAATCACCGTCACTCACTAAACAGTAGGTACATGCTGTATTGCAACAGTACGCAAAAACGAAGGAATTATTAGCTCCATTCTGAAATACTGACTTTCTTCATCTAAGTATAATACTGTGTATAATATGGACGAATTTTCTACAACATTGGTTAACGGCATTTTTATCTCATCTAAATATTAATACGTGAAGGGAAAATCTTTGTACATTGTAATTATGTACGTAGGAATCTGAGGTTTGGTATCTTTTTATAGTAAAGATCCAATATCTCAGTTATAGGACTCCCTAATGATGCACGCTAAACTACGAAACTTACAATTTCGGATTTCCCGCCAGATTGTAACAATAATACCACTAGAGATGATAGCCTCTGTACGCAGGTAGAGACACCTGTCAAATATAATATAATTCACATCTAAATCGAGAGTTAGTCGAGCACGCTTTCGCCGTCGACACCAAGGTTAGCGCAAGAGCTGAAAAAACGTCGCCTTCACGGTACGCGCGCCGCCCGACGCCCTTCCGACGGAAAATGGACTTTCCAACGGTGACACGGCGCGGCGACAAAAACGCCCGCACCGCGTGCGTATGCGTACGACATGACCCCAGCTGACACACTGACATCGATACTACAGATAAACAATTACAAGATACTTGCATCTTGTAATTCTCCAAGGTCTCTTATTTTGTTAAAATTAAACTGTCCATTTGACGAAACTTATACGACGTAAGATTTGCGATGACTAACACCCGCTGTCCGGAGATTCCTACAGCGGTATACCTATATGAATATTGTTTTTTATTGCAACAGAAAATAGAATTAGTAAGTAACTTACGCCCCAACTCAGAGTCACTAACCGTTACATAAATCGCTTCTTAGTACAGAATTTGTATGGTGATGGTGATTCTCTACTAAGGAGCGATTTAACAAGTAACCGTCAGTGACTCTGAGTTGGGGCGTATGTTCTATTTACAAATCGTAGTTAGTGGTAGTAGTATGTACATTGTATACGGCACATTGAAGGCGAGCACGTGTCACAATAGCGCGAATTATAATACAATTTATTCTCACCGACACCCGATAAAAATAAAAAGAAGCTATAAACCAATGATCTTTCCCGAACCCTTCAAGACTTATAGGAAGGAACGGATCTTACCCCACACGTTCCGCATTATTGTCTAGACATCTCCCCTCTCCCTTGTGCAGCTGTAGTTTTACGAATCTGATCATTAGCCTGTTTTTCCGTCTCTCTCTCTCTCTCTCAATCCATGCTTTCTGTCTGTCTGCAATGTTCCTACTCGTACAATGACTATCGATATAAAATAATAACTTATAAGCCACCTGATGATAGGTCTGATCTTTGTCGTCCATGGACATCAATAACATCAAGTCCATGACGCAATCTCCACTAAAAAGAAACCCGGAATCCTGCGATATCAGCTATCCGATAATGAGACTGAAACCAAAAAACTATTTTAAGGACAATATTTAAAGAAGGTTCGTAGGTCGCCAGGCTTTACGAAGTATAAGGTATTGTCAGGATTAAACAGGATTATACACATCCCAACGACCTCAAAGAGGAGATATCTCAGATCTGGCGCCATAGCCTCGTTCGTTTTCCACTTGGGTACACCACGAGACGTTTGACAATTTTTGTCACAGCTAGGTTGTTGGTTGCCCCAAGGATTAATAAGGTTAGTTTCAGGGGTTCAACAATTAGCAGGCCTCGGTACGACGGGACACCACTGAGAAGGCTATCTTAAAGGCTAAGCTTAGAGCTTAAGGCTAGAGCCTACCCGACCACGTATTACTAGGCAGATCGGATTAGTGATTATCCAACTCATGTCGATGTATCTTGAGCCGTTCGATGGCGTTCGATAAGGCTTTCAAAAGCTTTAACGTATAACCCTTCCCTTAGTAATAATTTGGGTTTACATGCATATGTCAACAATTAAATAAATTACGTATTAAAAGAAGTTTATATTTTAACTCTACATAATTATATTGAACCACAAAAGATCGATGCATTTCACACGACACGACGTAGTGAGTGTTCACACTGAATTCGCGGGCGCGGACGCGGGCGCGGTCGCGGGCGCGGTCGCGGGCGCGGTCGCGGGCGCGGTCGCGGGCGCGGTGGCGGATTCGTGTTCACACTGGCCGCCAGGCGTTTGCGCGATTGTGACATGTTGTCAGAGGTTGAAAACATGGACGACGATCTTTTTTTAACCGAAAATTCATACCAAAAGTTCCATTTAGGTACTCACCCTCCATATCAGGAAACAATTCAGCAATTTCCTTCCATAGTTTATTAAGAATGTTTCTGTTCATAAGATGCCTGTGTTTACTCTGCCAAATCTGAGTTCAAATCAAATCAGTTCTAGCCTGAATAGTACTAATAAATTCTTCTGTATTGAAGGACATGATCTTAGATGAAAGAACAACCCTTTAATCTGGGGACATAATGAATTCATGTGCTATCGTTTCTAGCGACAAGTTCAAAATGGTTGAACTTACCTGACATAATCGCGCGTTCCGCCGCTAGTTCAGTGTGAACACACTCATACATTCTCATGCGTTTGATATTGCCGCTAGCGGGCCGCGCGCGGTTGTCGCTAGCGTGCCCGCTACTTACACCGCACGTGCGTTTTGTATGTGAACACTTCCATAGTAGTTCATATGTTTGAAATTTCGCGACCGCGCCCGCGAGTCAGTATGAACAAGCACGTACTCTACAAACACGCACCGTAGGTACACACGAAAGTTAATTCGACATCAGGGTGATTCAAAAATTCACGAAACTATTACCGATTAACTTTTGATTATGATGTGATATTACAATAACCACAAGTACCTACATAAACCTAATAGAATATATTTGTACGTATTTGAGAGGTGAGATGCAATCAATAACAATAACAACAACAGCACTTATACCAAAACGAATCAAATAATAATAAACAGTTCCTCTGATGCATTTTATAGGAAATATTATGACTCATCAACTTTATTAATTCATTAGGTACCTTTAAGGCATTGATCAAATAAAGTTGACGCTGTATATTTTTTATTTTTATGGAAAACACAAGCCAATACACTCCAAAAAGACTGAACCATAACACTTATGACTCATACACCGATTTAAGTAATCTCTAAAAACACACTTAAAACTACTAATACCTTAAAGCCTCTCCGTTACAACTGTACCAGGAATCCATAACAACATAGGAATTGTAAATAATAGAAACACTAAAACAGTGGACTCGCAAACATTGTATCAGTAGAAAGGTCGCGGGCACACTGCGCGTGTCCCGCGGGATACGCCAGGGCGGCGAGTCACGCCTACCTAGACTGCTATACTTTAGCAAGACAAGTGCCCTAATTTGCAGACCTTCAACTTTAGCATCAGATGACTTCATTGTTCTCCGCATGACGTGTACAGATGTTAATCCTGAAATTGCACAGCTTCTAATATAGAACAAGGTTTGACAAACAGGTATTAATACATTCATGGAGAAAATTCAAACTTTTGTGGAGATTTCGGGCAAAACAATTAAAATCGAATTTTGGGCCATAAATGTAATAGGTCTTGAAAATGTGTAATTAGGAACATATTTTGGAAGACGCTGAAACTTTTGTAATAGAAACCAAACAGTTTATTAGTGAAAAAGTAATAATAATGCAATTTCACCAGATTATAGTACCCGATTACATAGACTTAACATACCTGTCTCTCGATCATTAAACGTCCTCTGTTGCTATATGTGCTCTTTTAGCCGCTCAAATACTTTTAAGAGAGATTAAATAAATAGACATTCCACATTTAAGACTTTCTTCTTTCCCAATTGATTAGCAGTGTTAGGAACAAGGTAATTCTTTTCTTCTCTTGCTGTCAAAAAATACTCCTTTGAAACATGGAAGCCTGGTGTAGACAAAACAACATGGTCTGCATCCCCAACGATAATCTGATAAGATAATATATGACATCAATGTAAGGCTATGTGACATTGCGGCGAACGTACCATTTGATTCAATTTGCCGCGAGAGGAACGCCCTTGGAAGCAACCGCTGAAGACGTAATCAAACCGCAGACTGGCTTTTGAAACGCATTATAGTTATGAGTACATAATTATGTTTCGACAATGTATTGCGTCTGTGGAAATCGATGCGATTTAACTGAGTTTCAGGCTAATGCAATGATTCAGAATACTTTTGTAATTTTTGTCTTAATTTTTTCTTCAGATTTTTCTAACGACTGTTATTGTATAAATATTTGTGCTATGGTATCTTTTAACAGTAGATGAAAATACTGGGCAATTTGTTTGATATTATTATCAAACATTTTAGTTTTAACTATACGAACTATTTGATCGTGGTCACGGCTGAATAGATCCACGAAACTGGGTCTAAATATTGAAGTACAAAATATATCGACACCGGAAATTTCAATTGTCGTAAAGGACATTTTGCCGAAAATGAGTTATATATATATTCGTAATCAGCGTCGCGAGCTCTATCGATTGGTATATTTGAAATTGTCCTATCTTTAAAAAAAAACCCTTTACGACCGGGGTTTTCAATAGGTCTAGCTCGATTTTTTTGACTATTTTGGATGTATCGTAAAAATAATTTACAATAGGGAGCGTAAAGTTGATGTTTTAATTATTTATGAGGTCGTAATCTCATTTTTGCATTGAACTTCTTATACGACATTAAAAAAATATTTTTTTTATTTATTTTAAAAAATCCGAAGGTTGTAAACATGTTATTTTGATAATCGAGACCCTTACGATCTAATCTATGCTTTATTTATCTTACGTATTTAGGGCGTAAAGGTCATTTTAAAATAAATAAAATAAAATAAATAAATAAAAAAGCCTTTATTCCACCAAATTCATCATAATACATTTTTTACTTAGTTATTAAATAGTTGTATAATACAAATAATTATAAAATTTCATTAATTATTAAATTTCATTTCAATAATTATCATAATTATATTAAGTCATAATTCTCAATTATTATTTGAATTCATTATGTCACTCCACATTTAATAATACAATTTATTTATTGTTATATATGTATATTATTTATTATTTTTATTATTATTTGGCAGTCGCCTCTTCGGCGTAGGCCTTCCCCAATTTCCTCCATTCTTTCCTGTCTCTGGCTAGTCTTATCCAACACCGTCTGCATCTTTGCTTGAATATTTCGTCCCAACGCATCCTTGGCCTTCCTTTCTTCCTTTGCCCATCTCGGTGTATCCACTCCATTACTTTTTTTATCCATCTGTTATTATCCATTCTGCAAACGAGTCCTGCCCAGTTCCACTTTAAATTTCTGACCCTTTTTATGGCATCAGTCACACTTTTTTTCCTCAAGATGCAGTTTTTGATTTTGTCCGATATTTTAACGCCTAACATGCTCCTCTCCATTTTTCTTTGTTGTACTCTGAGAGTATTTTCATCCTTCTTTCTGAGGCTCCATGTTTGGCAACCATAGGTAAGACAAGGAAGTAGGGCTACTTCATAGAGCTTCGCTTTTATTTTTATGTTTTTGTCTTTGTATAAAAGCTGAAAATACAGAATTATTATCATAAAAAGAAATTAAGGACATGGCTGTTCATCTCGAGGAAAAAAAGGCTAGCTACCAAAGATTTAAAATCCATCAGAAATTAACATCCAATGATACGCTCATAGTTAGCTTCGATCTTCAAAAAGTGCTTAATACTCCTCACGGAGAGAGTAGGTATGTTGTTATAGTACTCCAGGAAATACGCCGTTTATAATGCATAAGGCACAACAGCGATGCCCATACCACGATCATGCATATTAAGTTATTATTGCCATTTCTCCTGTCACGCCAACCAATATGCGGGAGAGCGACAGTGATAGAATAAATCTATCACTGGCTAACTCTGTAGCTATGTAGGTATGGGCCTGTGCCCATAGCGATAACTTCCCTGCTTGCGAAGGTAATGGAGCGCGTGATTAACACGCAGCTCCTAAGGTATCTGGAAGATCATCAGTTGATCAGTGATCGACAATACGGTTTTCGCCATGGTCTAGTTCTAGTTTATCTTACGCACCGGTGGGCTCAGGCTCTTGACCGTAACGGGGAAGCTCTGGCAGTCAGCCTTGATATCTATAAATACTGGCGTTCCCCAAGGGTCTGTTTTATCCTCTAACCTATTCATTCTGCATATCAATGACATGCTGCAGCATACGAGTGGCATCCATTGCTATGCAGATGATAGTAGGTACAGGGGATGCCTATTACACAGCCCCGGCCAATGCCTTTCAGTTGCAAGTGGCGGATAGCAGAATCAAACTTGTGTCTGAAGTCGAGAACTCTCTGGAGCAAGTCTCGGATTGGGTCGGCTTAATTTGGTCGAGTTAAGCCCCACGAAGACACAAGTTTGCGCGTTTACCGCTAAGAAAACCCCATTTGTCATAGCGCCTCAATTCCAGGGTACCGCGCTCACCGTGAGTGAAAGTGTTGGGATTCTGGGAGTTGACATCTCGAGTAATGTGCAGTATCGACTATCGGCGTCATTTAGAAGCCAAGGCTAAGCTGGCCTCCAAGAAGCTTGGTGTCCTGAACCGGGCTAAGCAGTATTTCACTACGAGGCACTTACTTATGCTACATAAAGTTCAAGTCAGGCCTCACATGGAGTACTGCTCCCACCTCTGGGCAGGGGCGCCGCAATACCAGCTTAACCCATTTGACGCCATACAGAAACGCGCGGTCTGAGTTGTCGAGACCCACGAGTCACTCACAGGTTAGAACACCTGAGCTTCAGAAGAGATATCGGTTCTCTTTGTGTGTTCTACCAACTTTACAACGGTGAGTGCTCCGAGGAATTGTTTGGCTTGATGCCTACTGCACCTTTCTCACGATCTTTTTTGCCACATACTTACAAGCTGTGGAATGAGCTTCCTTCTGAGGTATTCCCGGAGCGCTATGACATGGGGTTCTTCAAAAAAGGTGTAAAAAGTGTTTTCTTTCAGGGCCGGCGATGCATTGGCGATTTCTCTGGTATTGCTCATGTCCATAGGCGACGGTGACCACTTACCATCAGGTGGCCCGTCTGCTATTTCGTCAGCCTTTCAGGCTATAAAAAATTTTTTGTAGTTTAGTTTGTTAGCTGATTATTCTAAAAATTGAGTTGTTTTTCCAGCATCGCAACAAATACTTGCGATTTAAAAAATAATAATAATAAAAAACCTTTTATTTCACACAGTTTTATTACCTATTTTACGTGCTACTTAACTAAACCGTTACTTTTTTTGTTACTTTTACCCCCCTAGTATCTGATTTAATTGACTTGTACTACCCAATTGATGATCAAGATTAGTCCTTTGCTACACATCCGACTTTGTCATAACCAATTTTTTGTGGGTGTAAAGTACTTCAGTTTTATTTTTGTGGGCTGTAAAGGACTCGTACTTTCGTCATTAATTAAGTTTGGTTTATTTTGATAATTTATATGGATGGAATACGAAAAATTAGTAGGGGTTTCTTTTGACATCATTAATTAAATACTTTGTTTGAAAAAGTTATATAACAAAAACCATTTTTTTTTTGTTTTTTGGCTCTCCTGAAAAGTCGTGTTTTGTCCTTTACGACAATTGAAATTTCCGGTATCGATATGTTGTGTCGTGAGTATCCGTATAATATTATAATAAAATGTGCAAAATAAAAAACTTCATTATTTCTAAAATAATATTTTTTTAAATTGACACAATACGAGCTAGTGTTTTAAGCGCAGCTTAACGAATTTTGAAACTTAATCTAAAATCGCAAATCATAACATAATATTATGCATGCATAATTAAGTGCCGTTTTATTGTAATCCATGTTAGCGTTGGTGGAAACAATGAGTTGAACGTATGATGACAAAGGCGCAAGGGGCAACGATCCAATGGACGGTGAATAACGCAATTCGGCTTGCCTGGCTGGAGCTTAGTGCAGGGGTAATTGGATATTAAATGTGGACAACCACAGTGAATGATGCGTGGTATAAAGTATATTATAAGAATATGAGACGAGCAGTAGAATCTCAGAAACAAAAGAGTTCTGATTCTCAACAATGCAATGCTTCGATCGAAAAATAAAAGCAATTTAGTAAGGACAAAATATTTGATAAAAATTCAGTAGACGATGAATAATGAATTATAGTGGCTTCGGGGAAGCAATTAGCACCACTAGAAAGGACGCTAGTAGTAGGTACAGAATGAACAGTAACTGTACAGTTTAATGATTGAATCCTGCAAACTTGACAAAGAAATGTAATTGAGTTTACAATGGACGCAAAGGGGCAACGATCCAGCGGTGGTGAGTAATTCAATTCGGGTAGTTCTGACACCATCCGACATGTTAATTAGTGGCCTGGTAATTGGGAATTAAGTACAAGTCGGATACACATTACAGATAACATAGTATATGGTTATAATTCTTCCGTTGTAGATTTTTTAAATTAAAACAAATTGAAAAATAGGAAAGTTGGAGAACAATCTCATGTTCCAGGTATATTTGTGTCACACAACTTTCACACAGATTCGTTCTTCACGAAAACGTGCACTCAGAGTGATCTACTGAATATGCGAACATTGCGAACCCTTCTAGCAGCTTTCATCTTCAACCCGTGAAATACAAAAATAATTGTAGGGGAAAGAAAGGAAGAAGGAAATGTTGCATGCTATTTAGCCTTGAGGGGTTTGTCAACATTTTTCCATTCAACCCACCATATTTAGGGCGCGAATTAAACATGTTCGCAGGGGAAAATACAAAAGCTTTTGAGCTCACAAATGAAACACGAACAACACTTGTAATTAAATCACGATGCTGTGACAGAATACAGGCAATTAACGAAGAATAGAAAAACTATAGAACATTTTAAAAGAAATGTGAGATGAAAGGTAGGTATTGTAAACAAAATTTTGACAAACCGTGGAAGCATGACTTTCTTACATATTCTGATGAATGAATGAATGATGATTGATGATGATGAATTACAAGATTGAGGGTCAAATTCATAGCTAACAATTATGATTATTTTCATGAACATACAAATTAAGGCTAAATAATTTATATTTTGCTCATACACATTAAAATTCAAAATTATACATTATTTAATATTATGTTCAAAAGTCTGAGCAAAATCAACATGTTATTAACATTAATAAGACTATAATAACAACACATTAATGACAGTATAAAAGTGTCTATAAAGACCAAAATATGTTACAAAACGCGGGGCTGTCCTAATTATTATGTCGCCCGTCCACGGACGCAGGTATTCGTTTCAAAGGTCAAAAACGCGTGCCATTTTAGCAGTCAAGCATTGTTAACCACAATTTAGTGGTTTATTCGCGGGTTGCGGAGGATCAGGTGCTCGCTTCGGTTCGAATTTCGCTAGCCTATAAAATAGTGACCTTAGGTGTCGCGTGTTTACGTAGAAGCTCACGAAAATTCTACGTATTGCATTACTCGTGGTTTTCTACTAATTGCATTGACGCCGAAGTCAGACCTAATAATAGACGAAACGTGGACTTACATAAGTTTTTGATATAATCACTTAAGTTCTAATGCTGCATACATCGGAGAGGAACAAATAATTTTAAGGAGCAAACAAAGGAGCCCGGATCGAGCTTATACTCGTATAGATACGAATAATTCATTCAGCCTAATTTTAGTCACAGCCACGTTGAACTTTCAGCAAATTTTCAGAAGAACCCAGTTCAGAAGTTTGTACTTTTGTATTCGGGATTTTAATCACAATAGGATGTTTCGCTAAGTTTTTGAAATTAGTACCTATTATATAATGTGAAATTCACTAATTTTCTATTAATATGCTAAAAGACACGGTAGGGAAAATATTAAGCGGCTTTCCGATTAAGCAGCACTATGACAACGGTGGATCATGATTTTCTGCTTATTGAAAAAGGTGTTATGTCCACTTTTGCAAAAACTCTTAATGGTGAATTAAACGCAGTTCACTCTCGACAACTATTACGGTACAAATGGCGAGCTTAATGCATTCTCTACCAGCTAACCATTGGGCAGAATGTTCATGTTACTCTTCTTTCTGAAAGTCAGTTGCTAACTGATGTCCGAGACTGTTATTTATGTTAAAGGTATCTGATACCAGATGAGTATTCGTAATCTTTATCCACTATTATACACTTTTATCCACAATTAGATAGACCACGCTTTGTCGCTTTTGCTTTGCACGTCCTTTGAAATGAGTCCTACAATGTGAATTGTCACTTTTTCAGACTCACCTAATCCTGTGGTTTGTTTAGTTTACGTTACTCTTCATCCTGAAAGTCAGTTGTCACACTTGTCACATTGTCAACACTCACCTGATCCTATTGGTGTCCCTGTGCGCGGTCTCGATCGTGACGAGGAAGACCGCGTGGCTGCGGGACGAGTGCTCGTTCATGTCGGTCCGGCCCGCCGCCCGGTTCCGGTTTCCGGCCCGCATCGCCCGAACCATCTCCGCCGCCGATTTGCACACCACCGACGTCATCTCCGGAATGTAGAAGCCGTTTAGTTCCTGGGTGCGGAAATGTTAGAGGTTGGTTTAAAGGTATCTGATACCAGATTAGGATTGGTGTATCTCTTGACATCGATAAATAAAACTATAGAGATTTACCGAATGGTTGATCGTAGCGGTTACAATTACGAAAGCATTTTTCCAAAAACAATAATTCAAATTAATTTTTTTATGTTCAGAACTGAGCTAGATGAAATGTCTCATGACCAATATATCATAGGAGCTTCCATTCAAAATATTCTGGCAGAAATATAAAGTACTTTCAATGCTGAAATAGATATCAAAGGTGCAGTTCCCTGTTATAACTGTAGGCTTTGCTATCACAATTTAGCAGCTGATGGGTTTAATAACGCGAGTCGGCACGCAACGGTACGCGTTTCAGTTCATCAAGGTAAACTTTAACAGTGGCAACCGACTCCTCTACGATCGACCTAAAATATAGATGAACTTGTAATTGATATTGGCTCTATTAACATTAATTAATTATACAGTGATGATCATAGTAAGAAAAAATCCAAACGCTGTGATATCTTAAGACAATATTATGAGTTCATAGTTTCTGTTCAAAGATTTGAAGAGCTTTTTAACAGTATTCGAAACAAAGCCAGGTGAAGCTAAATAAAAGGGTTTAAAAATATTAATTCTTTCCTCTGTTTATTTAAAACAATATGCATGATTAATATACACAAAATCTGAGGAGTTACTATTATTGTGTCTTTTTCCGTGATGACACGACATCATTCCGAAAGTATTTCGTTCACGCGAATAAAGTATATTTACATTTCACAATAAAACTGCTACCTTTTTAACACGCTTCTACTCGTAATCCATTCAAACGAACCGAATAATACGAAAAAATGTCAGTAATGAGTATTAAGTTAACGTTTAAGCCGCAAATTGTTTCTGTTGTAATCTCCTAACCCAAATCACTCGAGTGCACGCATTCGGACAAATCAGAGGCCGTGATCGTAACAACTCGTTAGCCATCTGCAAACCTCAAATTGCATTCAAAAACAAAATGTTGTGCAACGACCTACATAACTTTTACTCGTTAAACTGCAAAATATTTTTTCGCAGCAAATCGTAATTAGCATCCGAGCGTAATTATTGTACAATCAATTTAAAAGGAATCCGAATGTTTTAAATATTTCCTTGCGTAACTAACAAGGTTCAAGTTAACTTAATAAACGAGTACTATAGTTTATCACAACCCGTAAGTATCCTGCTATTACGCTTGATATAATACAAAGATCGAAGACCATATTTAATCACGTTGACTGAGTTCGGATTGATAGACTTCACATTCTTCACATGATTTTCAAACTTTTAATATTACATTATTTACAAAATGATGGCGAATTCAGGTTCGCTGGTTTGTGTATATTTTCCTTTCCCGATGCAAGTAAAAATATTTTTTTCAATTTCCATACGCCTAACTTTGAAAATGTTTAAAAGTTTGATGCAGAATTTAAATTCAGGTCTCCACATTTTTTCTATTAGAGCAATCTTTTAAAGTTACTCTTCCTAAATGGGGAGAAAGGGAGAATCCATACTGGATATGAGTTTGAATTCTAAATACTAGGTCACTTCACTTGCCAAATTGTAAGTGAAATGTCGTGAGGATACTGTATTTCAGGTAATAGTATACACTTCGGTGGTGTTCTCTACGTGTGAGATGTCTGACAATTTGCAATTGGCATGCGCGGTAGCTATATCCCTTCCTCCTCACATTATAAGAGAAGACCTGTGACGGAGGAAGTTGTGTGATGAGAACAAACAATAAGGACGTATAAAATTGCTAGTGAATAGAAGTGAATCACTATCACTGCTGTAACCCTGTGCTAATTATTGCCGATGTTGATATAACATGTTTTCTTCTAATATGAACACTGCATCTAGGGCATTGTAGGGTAAGAAAAGGTTAGGAATGAAGCCTTACTGAAGCTGAAGTAAGGCTAGCCAGCGAACGGCTTCGTGTGATAAGTGGATGCAGGATAATAAGAACATGACGTGTAATATGACAACTGGATACAAAGCCCTGAGGCACGCCGTCATGGTCGACAAATCTCCTCTAATCCAGTAATTTCACATCAATTTGTCGACCTTGCTCTTGGATACCAAAATGACGCATCGACATTAAACCATTTATACTGGCTGAGGCCTCGTTACCGAAACAAACAATTATGCCAGATTGCGCAATCATTGCCCGGCGAGCGTAAAATTGTTGGACTACTGGAAGTGCGATTCCAAATTACTGATGGTTAAATCTCTACCATTAAATAGTTTTCAGACATGTTGTTTTTGTTGCACATTACGTGAAACCAATACATTAATAAACACCTGTCCCATGCTCGAATAAATGTATAGACGGGATCCTATAAACTGACATATGTAGGTAATTTTCACCGTTAGTCATTATGACCCTCCAAAAACCACTATGGTTTTTTTGTATGTTATATTCCAGTAGCTGTGCCAGAGATTGTTTACTAGAAACTGCCAGCTAGTACGTTTGCGTGGATTAGGAAAAATGTAAATGCTGTTTATTTCCTATCCCAGGTGAATTTCGAAGATTCCGGCTTTAGCTTAGTTTGGACTTATGGAACCTTATTTCACTTTTTAACTGCAAGGGTTGGCTGGACTTTGATGAATCATTCACTCTCTTTATACATAAATACAGATTACAGTACAAAACTGTATCCATTTTATTTAGAAACAGTTTTTTAGACAATATTGTATGTTGTAGGCAATGTCGCCCTGAACTTGACCTTCAAACTTAAATACAAAGGATGTAAAGCTCTTGACTGAATCCAAATTAATCCTGACAGGTTCATTAACACGTTGTGTTGAGTGACGGCAATTGGCACGTTATGCATTCAGCACCCACTGCACCCAAGTGCAACCGGACTAATTAATTTTAGCCAAACGACGCTTTCCCCACACGCGTCGTTTGCGACGAGATAATTGCAAGGTGATGCGAGATGTGAAGGGTTTGATTGCTGACGGCTGTTCTTTTTAAATGGCATACGGAATTTCTCTTTGTCACAAAAGAGTTTGTGCCCATCGGAAATGAGATATCGTGTTCATACATATCGTTGTGTTTTGAGGTAATAAGTTAAAACGTTAAAAAATATTATTTCCGAAATTTACAAAACAACAACAATTCTCCTTATGCCAGATCATATAAAAATTATATGTCTACGTCAAATCAAAAAAACCGGGCAAGTGTCAGGCCACGCGCAATGTAGGGGTCCAAAGTAATAAGTTTATCGACTTGCATAGCCCTGATAGATTTCCTTGTAAATTCATCATGTAACCTATTTTTGAGAACTTTTTTCATTTGTGCAACTCCAACCGTTTAGCCAGCAGGAGAGGGGACACTTCTCTAACCAAAATTAGCACTTTATTAAAGTCAAATATTTTGCAAACGGACCCCAATTCCAAAAACAGTCTTAGAAGACCCGTAATATTTTTGGAAGACCTTTTCAACGATACCCCACACTACAGAGTACGCAACGAATGAAAAATTCATTCTCACAGAGGGGAGGTACCCTGAAAAAAAAATGTTTTTCAATATCTTATTCTACGATTCTGGAGTTTTAATAAATATCCATGCCAAATCACAACTTTCTAGCACTAAGGGACAGACGAACAGATGGACGGACGGACGGACATGACGAAAAGGCATAATATTAATGTAAATATAATGCAGCATTAGAAAAATTACCATAAAATTCGCCATTAGAGGTAACAATGCTAAATTAAGATTACGCTACAACATTTTAACAATGAGACTATGTTTAAATACTTTGATAAAAATCTCGACCATCGTAAGCAGGATAAGTTGACTTTATGAATGGGCAAGGTACTTACATTGTTTGTAAATGGACCGCGAGTCGCGATGTCCAAGATTGTTATGCCATAAGTAATAACTTTGGAACTGAGCCAAAGAAGGAGCATAATCGCTTTAACTACGAAAAAATGTAGCATTGTTGGATGGAGGAACTATTTACGACCTGAATCCTAATTTTGTTCCCTAATTTTCTTTCTATATAGATGTTAATGGACAACGGTGAATATTTATCATCAGGTGACTCGCCTGCTGGTTGGTGAGCTATTTACACAAAAAATAGGGCAACAGTGTCTATCAAACAGGGCATTATAATTTTCTGAAGTCACAGTTTCCCTAAATGGACCATGGTTCAAGTTTTCTATGCTATAAGATACGCGATACTTCTGGAAGTGAGCCAACTAAAGAGCATAATCGCTACAACTGGGAAATTAAAACAATTCGGTTATAAAAATAGTGGCATTGTTAGATAGTAAAATGTTAACGACCTAATCTTAAATTGATCCATAAAAATTAATGTCCGAATGTGAAGTAAGTTGCGTCACCACCGCGACCGGCGCGGCGGCGTCTGCCCTACGATCGATTAATGGGCGTTATGTCAATGTATGTTTTAACATGGTTTTAACTTATTTTTTAACCGACTTCAAAAAAGGAGGAGGTATTCAATTCGACTGTTTTTTTAATGTTTGTTAGCTCAAAACTTTCGACTGGGTGAACCGATTACCTATGGTGATTCTTTTTTAAATCGAAAACTGGTGCTTATCATGTGGTCTCACTTAAATTTGAGCGAGATATGACTAGTAGTTTTTGAGTTATCCCTAATTTATAAGTCGGTAATTTTTTCTCAAAAATTATTATCTATATAAAATATATTTTGGATATTTTCCATGCGTTTCATCATCCTTTAACTCATGCCTACATGGTGTTTCAGTCGAATAGACATTTATCTAAAAAATGAAGATGAAACAACAACTGATAAATAAAATTAATTACATTACAAACGTAAAATACAAATTTGATGTTTGTAACGCAAACTTTGATTCCAGATGCCTCAAATTGGAAAGAGATCTTAATTTATACTAATAAGGAGGCAGAATAACACCAGTCCGGTCCAGCTTAAAATATATGGCAGAAAATTGGTGCCAATGTTAAGAAAACCATTAGAAATGAAATGCAAATGCGAATTCAGCTAGATGCGAATTTATATTTTAACTGAACTATAGGTAAAGTTTCTTCTTTAGCATTGGATTACGATCTGTACCTATCACCCAGCTTACTCCTTTACAGTAATTGCAATGTGTATGGTAGAGTTCTGTCCTTTACTTGCTCAGCTACCGCCCTCGTAGAAATGTTGTGTTTCGGTTTGTGATCGGGAGCCAATAATTATAAAGCATGGTGTCCACGTGACGGTCACCGCTTACCATCTAATAGTCAATTTATCGACTAAAAAGAGATGAAAATAGCATATTATTAATAAGTGAATGAAACTACCCGTTTCGTATCGGTCGTGTTCTTTAAATCGACAACACATTTTACAGCGATATCATGCCGTCTATCTATACACACATTAAGTGCGCGATTAGACAAACCTAGATGTAGGTATAATTGAAACGATTATATCAATATCTTTAAACCTAAATGTAATTCGGCTATTACAACATCAGCACTATGGTAGATTATGAAATGATGCGAAAATAATTATGGATGTTAAAATATTTGCATTAACATTGGTTGGCAATGACCTTGCTGACATTGCTTGCTGCGAGGGGTTTAGGGCTTATCTGGACCTTGTCCATTGATTACCAAAAAGCATCATGAGTTGCCGGATAGCGTTCTGGATTATTCGATCGGGAAACAAAAAGGATGAATTATGCTAAACCGTGCCGGGCATGAATCGCGCCCATTGCATGTCTTATGTAGCAAAAACATGGATCGATAGAACGTTGCTGAACGTTGTTGATATTCAGTAAATTCTAGAAAACCTTACAGCTTCTGACGCTACACGAAGTAGACACTGTAGTGGATGCTAATATGTCTATTTTCCGTAAAATCCTTTTTCAAACTTCAAATCTAAAAAGTAGGTAGGTACGTCCTCCAAATTTTGATAAAAATTGATGGATAGATAGATACATCTTTCTGAGTCTCTAGGTTGATTCAGATTTAAACTTATTTACCTCCGGGAAGTTGGCACCGCACTTTTGAGTTACAAAAATTTTGAAGGTTGTTCTAGGTTGTTCTAGGTTTGTTCTACATTGTTCCAAAACGGCATATGGCTGAGAATGAAACTTTCAGAGAAAATCCAAAAAATGCGATTTTTGAGCTAGCACCGCACTTGAGAGGTATCGCGATTCTGGCGGTTGTTCTGGGTTGTTCTAGGTTTGTTCTATATTGTTCCAAAATATCGCGTTCGAAAAACTATTATTTTCCACAAAATTCGTGAAAAGAAGTTTTTGAGCTAGCACCGCACTTTTAAGTTATCGCAATTCTGGCGGTTGTTCTGGGTTGTTCTAGGTTTGTTCTATATTCCCCCCCGGGGGTTGCCCGCCTTGTCGTGGCGGGGGGGCTTAGTAACCGTGGACTGGTCACCCACGGTGAAGCTAAGAGGCAACCAGGGCCGGCCTGTTTGGGCTGCCGGCTGGCCCGAGGAGGGCGCGCTCCCAGTGGGCTGAACAAGTCCACTGCGGACGCGCGTTGAGGTGGGACCGCAGAAGAAGAGGAGTGCCGGTATTACGGTGCGCCGTTCTCCCTATCTTCTGCGGCCGTGGAGGGATCGCAGGGGGAGAGGCGTGTTGGTATTACGGTGCGCCACTCTCCCTACCCCCTGCGAGCTGGCGGGGCCGTTCCGTTGAAACGGCACTGGTGGGGCCGCAGAGGGAGAGGCATGTCGGTATTGCGGTGCGCCGCTTGCCCTATCCTCTGCGGCCGAGGTGTGGTCGGTGGAAGAACCACAGACCTGATCTTCCACCGGGTACCAGTTATCTGGTACCCATGGCCTCCTAGTAGCAGACTCGGGGGGAGTCTGCTACAGTACTGGTGGAGGCCGAGGAGGGAGGCGCACCTTACCATCTGGTGCGCCCATCGTGGAGGGCCTTCGGGCTTTCGCGATGGAGCCGCTTGTGGGCGGCTGCCGCCGGCGGGGTCGCGGATGTGTGCGAAAGCGTTCCCGTAACCCCGTCACAAGGCGGCGAGGTGGAAGATGGGGGGGTTTTTAGTGGGTATACCGTGGGTCTCATTAGCCTATACGGGAGTCCCACATAACCACTCGGGTACCCCCTGCGCCCGGGTGGTATGCGTAATGCATTTTCCCCCCGAAACAAAAAAAAAAAAAAAAAAAAAAAAGGTTTGTTCTATATTGTTCCAAAACGACAAAATGCTGAGATTAATACTTTCGGAGTAAATCCAAAAAACCATGAACGGGAAGATGGCTTCTCACTTTTAAGTTATCACCACACATTTAAGTTATCGCCATTCTGGCAGTTGTTCTGGGTTGTTCTAGGTTTGTTCTATATTGTTCCAAAACGGCAAAAGGCTGAGATTGAAACTTTCGGAGTAAATCCAAAAAACATGAACGTGAAGTTGGCACCGCACTTTTAAGATATTGCGATTCTGGCGGTTGTTCTGGGTTGTTCTAGGTTTGTTCTATATTGTTCCAAAACGGCAAAAGGCTGAGATTGAAACTTTCGGAGTAAATCCAAAAAACATGAACGTGAAGTTGGCACCGCACTTTTAAGATATTGCGATTCTGGCGGTTGTTCTGGGTTGTTCTAGGTTTGTTCTATATTGTTCCAAAACGGCAAAAGGCTGAGATTGAAACTTTCGGAGTAAATCCAAAAAACATGAACGTGAAGTTGGCACCGCACTTTTAAGATATTGCGATTCTGGCGATTGTTCTGGGTTGTTCTAGGTTTGTTCTATATTGTTCCAAAACGACAAAAGGCTGAGATTAATACTTTCGGAGTAAATCCAAAAAACCATGAACGGGAAGATGGCTTCTCACTTTTAAGTTATCACCACACATTTAAGTTATCGCCATTCTGGCGGTTGTTCTGGGTTGTTCTAGGTTTGTTCTATATTGTTCCAAAACGGCAAAAGGCTGAGATTGAAACTTTCGGAGTAAATCCAAAAAACATGAACGTGAAGTTGGCACCGCACTTTTAAGATATTGCGATTCTGGCGATTGTTCTGGGTTGTTCTAGGTTTGTTCTATATTGTTCCAAAACGACAAAAGGCTGAGATTAATACTTTCGGAGTAAATCCAAAAAACCATGAACGGGAAGATGGCTTCTCACTTTTAAGTTATCACCACACATTTAAGTTATCGCCATTCTGGCGGTTGTTCTGGGTTGTTCTAGGTTTGTTCTATATTGTTCCAAAACGGCAAAAGGCTGAGATTGAAACTTTCGGAGTAAATCCAAAAAACATGAACGTGAAGTTGGCACCGCACTTTTCAGATATTGTGATTCTGGCGGTTGTTCTGGGTTGTTCTAGGTTTGTTCTATATTGCTCCAAAACGGCAAAAGGCTGTGATTAACACTTTCGGAGTAAATCCAAAAAACCATGAACGGGAAGATGGCTTCTCACTTTTAAGTTATCACCACACATTTAAGTTATCGCCATTCTGGCAGTTGTTCTGGGTTGTTCTAGGTTTGTTCTATATTGTTCCAAAACGACAAAAGGCTGAGATTAATACTTTCGGAGTAAATAAAAAAAAACCATGAACGGGAAGATGGCTTCTCACTTTTAAGTTATCACCACACATTTAAGTTATCGCCATTCTGGCGGTTGTTCTGGGTTGTTCTAGGTTTGTTCTATATTGTTCCAAAACGGCAAAAGGCTGAGATTGAAACTTTCGGAGTAAATCCAAAAAACATGAACGTGAAGTTGGCACCGCACTTTTCAGATATTGTGATTCTGGCGGTTGTTCTGGGTTGTTCTAGGTTTGTTCTATATTGTTCCAAAACGGCCAAAGGCTGAGATTAATACTTTCGGAGTAAATCCAAAAAACCATGAACAGGAAGATGGCTTCTCACTTTTAAGTGATCACCACACATTTAAGTTATCGTCATTCTGGCAGTTGTTCTGGGTTGTTCTAGGTTTGTTCTATATTGCTCCAAAACGGCAAAAGGCTGAGATTGAAACTTTCGGAGTAAATCCAAAAAAAGCGGCCAAGTGCGAGTCGGACTCGCCCATGAAGGGTTCCGTAGCAGCAAGTAACATAATATAAAAGTTCTTGTAGTTCGTTGTAACTTTGATCAATGTTTTTTGCAGTTTACGATTTATGACGTATTAAAAAAAAACTACTTACTAGATCTCATTCAAACCAATTTTCGTTGGAAGTTTGCTTAGTAATGTACATCATATATTTTTTTCAGTTTTATCATTCCCTTATTTTAGAAGTTACGGGGGGGGGGGGGGGGACACACATTTTAGCACTTTGGAAGTGTCTCTCTATTATGTCGGAGCGAGAGTCCCGATTTATATGTATATGTCGCAGCGTACCTTACCGGCATCTGATTCAAGATGGCGTTAATGAGGCCACAGACCCTACGTTCCACTAGACGATCACAACGACCACGCTCACGACCGCGATTTTTCCGTTCCACTAGCTTGTGTTTTTAATGTATATAATGTATTATCATTTTTTAATGTATTAATTGTATTATCATTATATATCATAATTAATTGTATTATCATATTAACATATTAATTGTATTATCATTATATATCATTATTATTATCATTTTTTAATGTATTAATTGTGACTGTGTATTAACATTAATTTATTAATATGGAATTGTGTTCTGACTGAGCTAAATAAATAAATAAATAAAATAAATTATTAGTTTAATTATGGTGATATTATTGAAAAAAATAATCCGTATTTTGGACATATAAATTTGGACTTGATTTTGATTCACTTCAAACGGTCAGATTTCTTTCAAACTTCGTAAACTTATCGAGGACCGATGACAATTCAATATTTAAAGGAATAAAGGAAAAAAAAACGGAAAAAAGAAAAACCTAAATTTCATTTCAAAAAATCAAACTAAAAATTAGAAAATAGATAATAGTTAAAAAAAAAACTAAAAAACACGCTTTTAGACAAAATCCAACTAAAAAAAAATTATAGTTTAAAGAAAACTAAAAAAAACATGCTTTTATAGAAAATCCAACAAAAAAAAAATAGAAAATAAATTTGAATTACGAATTGTTTCATTGTAAAAAAAGCGTGGGGTGCTTTTAAAGATATTATCCCTTCAACTCATTGACACCATGCACCCCACGCTTCTTTTTTAATTTTTGTTGGATTTTCTATAAAAGCGTGTTTTTTAGTTTTTTTTCTAAACTATTATTTATTTTTTCATTTTTAGTTTGATTTTTTGAAATTAAATTTAGTTTATTTTTTTCTTTTTTCTAATATTATTGAATTGTCATAGGTCCTCAATAAGTCCACGAAGTTTGAAAGAAATCTGACGGTTTGAAGTGGGTCAAAATCAAGTCCAAAGAGAAGTTACAAACAAACAAACATACAGGTGAAGCTAATATAAAGCGTGTATTAGAAAAGAAATATGAATTCAGAATCGTGAATTAAAAGCGTGGGGTGCATGGTGTCAATAAGTAGAAGAGATAATATCTTAAAAAGCACCCCACGCTTTTAATTCACGATTTTTAATCCAAAATTTTCTATTTTTTAGTTGGATTTTGTAAAGCGTGTGTTTTAGTTTTTTTTTAACTATTATTAATTATTACTTAGCAAAGCTAGCACAATTCAGCACAATACACACTCTTGTATTTTTAGCTTTCAAAAATGGTCGGACCAACTTGTGCAAAAAAATTCTTTTTTTTCAGTGCCTTTATAAAAATTTCTCTAGCAACACAATTAATTTATTGTTTCCCAAATTTAATTATTGCGACAGAATACATAATAGTAATTTTATGTACCTAATGGTACAATATAAGAGTCACTCTGCAAAATCATTTATATGACGGGGAGCCATGCCGGTTGTTATTGTCGGCCACACCTTCTTCCTCATACATTTCAGAAAATGCACAAATAACACTTCCCACAGATAGATCGAATCCTCTTTAATGATTTTACAATGAATTTAAATCACAATATTGATTAATGAGATGGATGTAAATCGATAACTTAATCACTCTCGTTTTTTCGCGTACGCTTCATATCCAACATCACTGTCAGTAGTTGACTGATGACACTCTGTCAGTCCCTGTCCGTCAGCTGTCAGTTAACTGATAAACTCTGGCTGCGTTCCAGTAGATGCTCACATCGCTCACAACGATCAAAACGCGTTCCACATGGCGACCACGGTCGTCATGGTCGCGGTGAAAACGTCATTGATGACGTCATTAATTTCGCTCACGGCACGCTCAAAACAACCCACCTCACGGGGTGGGTCGAAGTGGTCGAATTGCAGTGTTGCCAGATACGACGAAGTTACTCTCGCCAGTTTTTAGACCTGGCAACACTGGGTAGAAATGGATGGTGATACAAATTTGGTGCAATTTTATAAAAGATAAGGTGATGGAAAAAAATTACTGTATACGATTCGACAAGAGATACTTTAGTGGATTATAGTAGTTTCTCAATCAGATGCTCGACGTGGGGTCACAAGTTGATATAAATATGTTACGGTTTAAGAAGAACTTTATTTCTCATAAAGAATTAACATAATTCACTTACTGAGAAATCATAACATAAAAATATTATTAAGTGGGGCCTAAGTACAAAAACTTAAGTTACAAAATTACAAGCTAGATACTTATTGTTAGATAACTCACAAAATAAATGATACAATTATGAATATGAAAGTGGGTTAACGTTAAACAAATAATAATGTTGTACCCTCCATAGTCGTGGTTCCAAGTTATGTTACATGGAGCTATAAAACGAAACATCTTTGGATGTGGCATTGATGGTGGTTAGTAGTAAACTAATTAATTATTGCACTTACATAATTTAATGCTCAAAAAACCTAAAGGAAAGTTTATCGTACGTAAGTATACACTAAATAATATATCAAGTTAATATGTATATGACAAAATATATTATATCATGTTAAGATGTAAACAATATTAAGATATTTATTTTATTTTATTTTATGTGGTTTTGTTGTACGTAAATTAAATTTTATCTTTCTAATATAATATGTGACTTTAGCAACTTTTTAAAACTATACATGGTTTTAGCATTTTTTATGTTAGTCGGTAATTTATTGTATAAATTGACACCCTCAAATTCAATATTCTTTTTACCATAATTTGTTCTCGGATGACGTGTTACTAAGTAGTTAGCATTCCGTAGTTTAATTCTTTGTATTTGTTGCTTTTTCGTAAAAGATAGACTTGTGTGTATGTCTTTATTTAAAATTTTGCGTACTAATATACAAGTATAATATATATATGTTTGTCTAATGTTCATAATTTTTGTGTCGTTATATATTTTATCAGTTGGTGTTAAAAATTTATAATTAAATAATGCCTTTATTACTCTATTCTGTGCTCTTTGTAATGGATCTAGGTTGGATTTGGCTGCAGTACCCCACACTTCAATCAAATAATCGATGTGTGGTTTGACTAAAGAGTTGTAAATTATGTATCGCACTTTTTGAGGTAAACACTTTGAAATATTATGTAGGGGACCTGACAGTGATATTAATTTAGACCTTATTTTCTCAATATGTGGCAAATATGTTAAATTATGTAAATAATTTTAATGTTTAATTCACTATACATATAGCCATGTATACATTTTTCCTCATAGGTCAATGTAAACTTAATTAAAATATGCAATTTTTTATTATATTTGTCTTTTCAATGTTTTATTTGTAGACATACTTTTTTGCTAGTATAAATAAAATTGATAATTAATTATGTAACGTTTAAATATAGCTTAAAAATTATAACATAACCTCTAATCTAAGTTTCAGACTTGTTTTCAAATTCACAGAGTACATTTTGTATCAACGGCTAAAACGTGTAAGTACTCTTTGGCTTGAACGCTCACGTCGCTCACTATACCCGTTCCACTTGGGTGTATGATTGTAACGCTCACAAGCTAGTGGAACGGAAAAATCGCGGTCGTGAGCGTGGTCGTTGTGATCGTCTAGTGGAACGTAGGGTCTGTGGCCTCACTAACGCCATCTTGAATCAGATGCCGGTAAGGTACGCTGCGACATATACATATAAATGGGGACTCTCGCTCCGACATAATAAAGTGTAATTCAGGTCTCACAGCGCTAATCTCCAACAGTAATTATTTGCCTCTCTTTCTAACGCTACCTCTTGACATATCTTGCAATGTTAGGGTTGTCTTTTTTGTAAGAATATAATTAATCAGAACATTTAATTACCAGTCATGTGCCCATCCTACTTTTATGAACAGATGACGTTTCAAATAAATCTAGGCTAGGTGAGTAGATACCTACTTGGCTACCAAGTAGGTATGTAGATCAAAAAACTATTTTATTTGACAATGTCCACATAGATACTTCAACCTAAGAAGATGGCCGTACGACATTATGTTAGTGTGTACTTACCTTGTCTTTAAAACATAATTATTATCTCTTATAGGTGTTATGGTTGTATCGAAATAACGTGTGACATCTGTGATGACGTCATGTGTGATAGACAACGAACGTTTTGGAACAATTATAGAACAAACCTAGAACAACCCAGAACAACCGCCAGAATCGCAATATCTTAAAAGTGCGGTGCCAACTTCACGTTCATGTTTTTAGGGTTCCGTAGCCAAATGGCAAAAAACGGAACCCTTATGGATTCGTCATGTCCGTCTATCTGTCTGTCTGTCTGTCTGTCCGTCCGTATGTCACAGCCACTTTTTTCCGAAACTATAAGAGCTATACCATTGAAACTTGGTAAGTAAATGTATTCTGTGAACCGCATTAAGATTTTTACACAAAAATATAAAAAAAAAACAAAAAAATTTGGGGGTTCCCCATACATAGAACTGAAACTCAAAAATGTTTTTTTCATCAAACCCATACGTGTGGGGTATCTATGAATATGTCTTCAAAAATGATATTGAGGTTTCGAATATAATTTTTTTCTAAACTGAATAGTTTGCGCGAGAGACACTTCCAAAGTGGTAAAATGTGTGTCCCCCCCCCCCCCCCCGTAACTTCTAAAATAAGGGAATGATAAAACTGAGAAAAATATATGATGTACATTACTAAGCAAACTTCCAACGAAAATTGGTTTGAATGAGATCTAGTATTAAGTAGTTTTTTTTAATACGTCATAAATCGTAAACTGCAAAAGACATTGATCAAAGTTACAACGAACTACAAGAACTTTTATATGGGTGAATATCAAATCGGCAAATTTTACGTGTCCACGTTGAGAATCGAGGTGTAAAATGATATAGAATGTTTCTAATTTTTTTATATAGTAATCTACGTAACTTCTTTTAATTGGGGCCACATTGTTTTTTTAAATATATGTGTATATAAAAAATCAGGGTAAAAAAAATGCCTTAAAATTCAAGTTTGGTGGTATGTCCCAGCTCCATTTTTTGATATAATTTCATTCACCACAGTGACAATTGAAGTTAAAATAAAAAATATATAATTTCGTTAGTATACACATAAGACACATTATCTAAAAATAACTAAACCATATTATAAAATGTTATTTAACTTCACAGGATACTCGATCAAAGTTTGTCCAAGAAAAAACCAAAATCTTGGGTGCACTTTTTCAACTTACTAAAACATGAACTTTCTTGCGTATGCGATCATTTAAGTTTTATTATTTCGCATGGCACAGTTGTGTGGTAACGTTTGAGTGTAACGGGTATGTGATTAGAGCTATGACTTCCCGCCAAAACAAAAGTACCCGCTTGGGTGGCACAGGGGGAAAAGAATTGTTCAATTTTTGGTGGATCGATTTGCTGTTTATTTTAAAGTGCTTTTATAGTAAGCTACACAATATAGGTAGTGATTTGGATTACGCATAAAATAGTTATATAAATTAAATTGTAACTTAAGATCCCTATTTTTAAAGATTTTTTTTATGCATGGTCCAAGTTTGGTGGCTCAATTTTGGTGGATTTGGTGGCGTTTATGCGTGACCAAAATTTAAAACGAGCCACTTAAGTGAAACTAGGGCTTCAAAGTGTTTGCCAGGGATCTGTCTATTGGGCAAAGTCAGCTTACGAGGTTGAAGACCGAGTCCAGCACCATGTTTTTGTCGAAATCTGAAGTTCTGAGAGATGGTCGCATGCCTCCTCTCAAGCTCCAGCTGCCTGCGAGGACAATAACAATCAAGCTAAACTGACCCGACACTACATACAGGATATCCCGGACTCCGCCTGTATAAGATAAGAGAGGCTCTCAAACAGCTTAAAAAGAACAAGGCTCCGGGAAATGACGGATTCACAATAGCTACTAAGAGCTGATGGGAAACCTCTACTAATGACGCTCCAATAGCTGTTCGTTTCCGTCATCAATACTGGAACTACCCCGGAAGCGTGAAACCCGGAACTGTGGTGACTCTGTTCTTCAAGAAGGGCGAAAAAGCCCTTTTGAAGAACTATAAAGGCCCATTGCATTTCTGAACCACGTTTGTAAGCCGTTTGCGAGGGTGTTCACAAATCGCATGACAGGTTTGACGACTTCCAGTCTCCCGAACAAGCAGGATTCTGAAAGGTTACAGAACCATAGACCATAATATACACATACTGAGGCAGATTATACAAAAGACCAAGGAGTATAATCTGCTGTTATGTGTTGCTTATGTAGACTATGAGAAACCCTTTATTCTATCGGTATCAGTATCGGTACTTAATTCTCATATCGAGGTATTGAAGTGTTTGTAATCATCAGGTACCATTTCCGTCAGATATACGACACAGCTACGAACCCTATTCAACTGCAGAGAGGTGTCAGGCAAGGGGACGTCATATCTCCTAAACTGTTCACTGCTGCGTTGGAAGACGTATTCAAGCTGATGGAATAGAAACAAGTAAACAACGTGGTATCATCGTGGTCAATAGTGACATCACACCTGGCGATATGGCGATGATATAGTCTATCTGGCAAGATCCCTGGAGGAACTTGGTAAAATCATAGGGGACTTGAACAACGCCACAATGATGTCTTAAGATGAACATGGACAAGACGAAAATCATGTCCAATGTCCATATCATGTACCTACGTCCAACTTCGAGAAATAAGTCACTCTTAGAATTCAACTCGAATGGGCTGCGTTCGAAAACTGCGTCATATCTTGTCGTCCAAAACACTATCTCAGTGCCTGAAGTCGAAGGTGTTCAAGCAGTGTGTGTTGCCAGTGATGACATACGGCTCCGAGACGTGGTGCTTTATTACTATTGGCGTTATTCATAAACTCAAAGCGGACGGAGAGAGAAAAAGCGGATGGAGAGTGCTATGCTTGGTATTTCTGTACGTGATCGAATCAGAAATGACGTAGATGAACAAGAATAATTGACATAGCTCATCGAGTACGCCGGCTGATGTGGCAATGGGCTGGCCACATAATTCGAAAGACCGATGACCACTGGGAAGAGGTACTCTAATGGCGCCCACGTCTTGGAAAAAGGAGCATTGGAAGCTCCCCAACCAGGTGGACTGATGACCTAAAGAAGACAGCAGACACTAGAGAGTGAATCCAGAGGGATTCAGAAGGCACAGGACTGGTCAGAGTGGCGCAAGTTAGGGGAGGTCTGTGTCCACCAAGGACTGATGGATTGATAGATGTTAAATAATAATATCTATTTAATTTTAACAATAGAGTTTTATAAAACGATGAAAGTTATTGATAATTCCCAAGAATTCGTGATATTAGCCATTTTGAGCTTTATTTTATTGATTTTAGAGCTTTTGTGACAGAAAAATCCAATTTTGGTGTCACTGATTTTCAATTTTGGTGGGTACTTTCGATTTTGGTGGGCGATTTTCAATTCTGGTGGCCACACTAGACTTTGAACTTAAATATCTCAAAAAGTTATCGAGATATTCTCAGACCTCTTGAAGGTTCTTCTAGCTTAGACTTTCTATTCTTATACCAGGTCCTCATTTTTCACGAAAACTGAAGAGAAAATTTCGCCACCAAAGTTGAAAAAAAATACACGTTCCTGATATTCACCCATATTATGTTACTTGCTGCTACGGAACCCTTCATGGGCGAGTCCGACTCGCACTTGGCCGCTTTTTTTGGATTTACTCCGAAAGTTTCAATCTCAGCCTTTTGCCGTTTTGGAGCAATATAGAACAAACCTAGAACAACCCAGAACAACCGCCAGAATGGCGATAACTTAAATGTGTGGTGATCACTTAAAAGTGAGAAGCCATCTTCCTGTTCATGGTTTTTTGGATTTACTCCGAAAGTATTAATCTCAGCCTTCGGCCGTTTTGGAACAATATAGAACAAACCTAGAACAACCCAGAACAACCGCCAGAATCACAATATCTGAAAAGTGCGGTGCCAACTTCACGTTCATGTTTTTTGGATTTACTCCGAAAGTTTCAATCTCAGCCTTTTGCCGTTTTGGAACAATATAGAACAAACCTAGAACAACCCAGAACAACCGCCAGAATGGCGATAACTTAAATGTGTGGTGATAACTTAAAAGTGAGAAGCCATCTTCCCGTTCATGGTTTTTTGGATTTACTCCGAAAGTATTAATCTCAGCCTCTTCTCGTTTTGGAACAATATAGAACAAACCTAGAACAACCCAGAACAATCGCCAGAATCGCAATATCTTAAAAGTGCGGTGCCAACTTCACGTTCATGTTTTTTGGATTTACTCCGAAAGTTTCAATCTCAGCCTTTTGCCGTTTTGGAACAATATAGAACAAACCTAGAACAACCCAGAACAACCGCCAGAATGGCGATAACTTAAATGTGTGGTGATAACTTAAAAGTGAGAAGCCATCTTCCTGTTCATGGTTTTTTGGATTTACTCCGAAAGTATTAATCTCAGCCTTTTGTCGTTTTGGAACAATATAGAACAAACCTAGAACAACCCAGAACAACTGCCAGAATCGCAATATCTTAAAAGTGCGGTGCCAACTTCACGTTCATGTTTTTTTGGATTTACTCCGAAAGTTTCAATCTCAGCCTTTTGCCGTTTTGGAACAATATAGAACAAACCTAGAACAACCCAGAACAACCGCCAGAATGGCGATAACTTAAATGTGTGGTGATAACTTAAAAGTGAGAAGCCATCTTCCCGTTCATGGTTTTTTGGATTTACTCCGAAAGTATTAATCACAGCCTTTTGCCGTTTTGGAACAATATAGAACAAACCTAGAACAACCCAGAACAACCGCCAGAATCGCAATATCTTAAAAGTGCGGTGCCAACTTCACGTTCATGTTTTTTGGATTTACTCCGAAAGGTTCAATCTCAGCCTTTTGCCGTTTTGGAACAATATAGAACAAACCTAGAACAACCCAGAACAACCGCCAGAATGGCGATAACTTAAATGTGTGGTGATAACTTAAAAGTGAGAAGCCATCTTCCCGTTCATGGTTTTTTGGATTTACTCCGAAAGTATTAATCACAGCCTTTTGCCGTTTTGGAACAATATAGAACAAACCTAGAACAACCCAGAACAACCGCCAGAATCGCAATATCTTAAAAGTGCGGTGCCAACTTCACGTTCATGTTTTTTGGATTTACTCCGAAAGGTTCAATCTCAGCCTTTTGCCGTTTTGGAACAATATAGAACAAACCTAGAACAACCCAGAACAACCGCCAGAATGGCGATAACTTAAATGTGTGGTGATAACTTAAAAGTGAGAAGCCATCTTCCTGTTCATGGTTTTTTGGATTTACTCCGAAAGTATTAATCTCAGCCTTTTGTCGTTTTGGAACAATATAGAACAAACCTAGAACAACCCAGAACAACTGCCAGAATCGCAATATCTTAAAAGTGCGGTGCCAACTTCACGTTCATGTTTTTTGGATTTACTCCGAAAGTTTCAATCTCAGCCTTTTGCCGTTTTGGAACAATATAGAACAAACCTAGAACAACCCAGAACAACTGCCAGAATGGCGATAACTTAAATGTGTGGTGATAACTTAAAAGTGAGAAGCCATCTTCCCGTTCATGGTTTTTTGGATTTACTCCGAAAGTATTAATCTCAGCCTTTTGTCGTTTTGGAACAATATAGAACAAACCTAGAACAACCCAGAACAACCGCCAGAATCGCGATAACTTAAAAGTGCGGTGCTAGCTCAAAAACTTCTTTTCACGAATTTTGTGGAAAATAATAGTTTTTCGAACGCGATATTTTGGAACAATATAGAACAAACCTAGAACAACCCAGAACAACCGCCAGAATCGCGATACCTCTCAAGTGCGGTGCTAGCTCAAAAATCGCATTTTTTGGATTTTCTCTGAAAGTTTCATTCTCAGCCATATGCCGTTTTGGAACAATGTAGAACAAACCTAGAACAACCTAGAACAACCTTCAAAATTTTTGTAACTCAAAAGTGCGGTGCCAACTTCCCGGAGGTAACTTATTTTTTAGAAACAAACGTTAATTACCGTTTAGCGATGACAGCGGGTCATAGAAGGTCAATAAACATCCATTAGCTGATTGGCAACGACGCTCACTTGTTTTACTTTCTTTCGAAGACAAAACCACTTTCCAAGGTTTTGTTTGTTTAAATTTTAGTTACTTTCCATTACTGAGCTGTCTCTGAACGAGCGAGAGATGCATTTTATAGTTCTGCAGTAAATAGCAGAAATGGAAGGCCCTTGTTACGTCAAGGTCTGGTGATAAGTTGCCACCGCTGTAAAAATTTATAAGTCATCTTGGAATAATTTGAATGCATATTCCTATTTAGCAGGCAACGCCTAGGTTATTTGGCCTTGGTTTTGGTAAAGCCTTTAATGCTGATGTCCATGGGCTATTTACGCCATCAACACCAACTACGCCATCAACGACACAGGCCTAACAAGATATACTAAAATATTATGAGCGTTCTAATTTGTTATTTAGTGCTCGCGAACAGTCAGCAGCGGTCACTGATAGCTAACAAGTCTTTTAACACGCTTTGTTGACCAAAGCCTTTGTCGCGTCCTCTAAGTGTGTTATGCGTTATGCGTTATGTCACAGTGCGCAACGCAATTTGCACAGCTTTTGAGCAAACACAAAAGCCGAGGGCGCTTACGTCAGTGTTGACAGACGACGCGGAAACAGGCGGTTATCTCGCACGTTATTCGTACTCGCCTTTTACTAATAACGTCTTATAATGTTTGGCTTGTCGTGTTCACGCGAAGGTGAGATCTATTGGGCAGTGGATACTATTCTTATTTGGAATGCTTTGATGTGAATTCCAATGCTACTGGTTGTACTAGAATATCTGATGCCAAAAATACGCGTGAATAACAGAAAATCAAAACGGAAATTATTATATTATTTCAATTTAGTCGCAGGGTTCATATTGAGGGGAAGTTTAAAAAAAAACAGAATTATGTATAATTTCCATTTACAAAGTATCTTAACTTGGAACTTCGGCAATAAATCTTCAATTATTATATCGATCTTATTTACTCAATTTCACTTACTGTCCTTCTGGCTTGTTGTAAGAAGTAGGTCTGTAATCTGTATCTATTTAAACTACTACTATTACTACTTAGTTCTATAACTCACCTGCCCTCTAATAGTAAGTTTCTTGCAGTCTTTTGACAGTAGATCCCGGACATCCTCCAGGTACAGCTCTACGTAGGAACAGGAGACGAGGTGGGTGACATCTGGCGACGCGTTATTCTCGATGTGTGCCCAGATGTGGCGGAAGGCGCGAGGAATAATCCCCTCGTGGTCAGGGGTCCCCTCCATGGTGTGTGTCTTGCCGGTACCGGTCTGGCCGTACGCGAATACACAGCCGTTGAACCCATCGAGAACTGATGCCACCAACGGTCGGACCTGAACGGAAAAGGTTGGATTAGAGTTGGAAATTCGGTAATTTTTATCCTCGTAAATCTTAAGGTGACAAATAAGAACATCTATTGCTAATTGGTGCTTGTATTACCAATTGCAGAGAGGAATTTTCACACATACTCTCGTTTTTCACCCACATTCATCTCCATGAACACACAAAAAGACATTACAAAGAATCAAAATTTGAGAATTATGATTCTCATACATACTAGACATACCATAGTGTAGAATGGAGCTTGGGAAGAGTCCCAATATGAGTCCCAAGAGTCCCAGTTGACTATATGCTTCTGAAGTAGATTGTGTTTAGGACACTTTTAACAAGAGAAAGGCGAAACACAAAAAAAAAATCCCAAATAAAATGACTTCTCCTTATTTAGCCAATGAATAGTACCCGACGGCAAAACTCATTTATGGAACACTTAAACCTTGCTAACTTGAACAAACGCGCAATGATGCAGTAGACATATTAACGATCTTAATAAAAATTCTCAATACGGCACACTTCAATTCAACACCGAGCAAGCACAAGCTTCGATCTAGAATGTGGAACACGCCAAAGTTCTGAAGGAATATTATGTATTACTCAACACACTTGCGCAAAACCTTACAACCGCTTCCAAACATAGTTATACGGTTTATATGTAGAACATCCTGGGAGCACGGTGCGCCTCGGAATATGTGAAAGACTTTTCTCCTTGGAAATGAACTGGAATGACCTATAACCGACTTTGCAAGAGAATGAAAACTCGGGAACAGTGTCCTCAATCCTCGTGATACAATATTTATGAGATCAAAGCGAAAAGCTGCAAACCACTCCAGTAAAACGTCGTAGATGAAAGAAAACTTCTGACGATGTTATTACATCCATAATAAAAAACAGTAATTAATAAGACATCTCTTTTAGTACTTTATTAGCATTTAAAATAAATGCATATTAATTTTGATGAAATTGTCATCTCACCTCTCCTCATTGGTACTAATACTTTGGGAACAACTAAAGTACAAATATAGCATAAATACGCAGTTCCGCATTAGTTTTGTCAAATATCTACTTCGATAAAGTTTTGAGAAAAAGAGTAAGAATGTTGTCAAAAAACTAACAAGCACAAATGGCCAGTGACAATAGAAAAAAGAAATGGGTAACCAAAACTTTTTCTGCGAATATTTTGAATAGCTTACGAGTTTTATGTTCATCGATTGCCCAAAACCGTTAAATATCGAGTTCATGTTTTTGTTGGATTTAATGTAAAATACAGATTGTTTGATTTCCCTTTAGGTTACAATCAAGTGAAAGGCGAAATTTAAACGATGATGACACGGTAAAATTGTCGACTCTGTACATTGTATTTTTAATTTACTTGTTACCTATTGTCTTAAATTTATGTGCAATAAAATGATTTTGTATTGTATTATAAAATAAATGCATAATTAAGGGTAAGTCTGTTTTATTGTATTTCAATTAAGCAAATCAATCCTAAATGAAGCCAATAATTTGGTACGTTTCACCTTGTTGCATCTACATACTCGTATGATAAATAATTCAACGTAACTACACTTGTTAGTATGCCATAATCATTTATTTATTTAGCAGTCGAATTCCGCGGTGGCATTATATTTCAAAACAGTAATTTATTACGGTTGTAAATCACGATCCAGTGCGAATCCACAACACAATAAATAGCAATAGATCGTACATAATTCACGAGTGAAAATTGATGATAGTGTAAAATTACGTCACTGAGCTTTGTTGCGCGCGCGCAGCCTTGACTCACTGGAAGTCAAACAAACTGGCTGCACGCGACCAAGTGCTATGAATAATATATATACAGTTGTACAATTCAGTTGAAATGTTGACTAGTTGCGGAACACGTAAATAAATAAATGCTCACATACTCATATCCTCGCACGCGGAATACTCGGATTCATGTGTTGTGGGGATTATGAATAAGATTATATACCTACCACTGGACACAAATTATATACCAGTCGTATAATAAACATTTATCTATAACATAATGTCTGCCTCGGTTGGACATGGAACCAGGGACATCTCACACAGCAGGATGGGCGACTATCAGCTGTGCTACAAATTGCTACAATGATATTAAGGGTCATTGGGTAAGACAAATGCTGGACGATAATAAGGAGATATTGATTAATGTAAGGAACATCTATATTATTTGAGTTTCATATTATCACATGATAATACTTTCTTCGATAGAACAAGTAATGATTAAAATGCAAATAGACAAAGCTCACAATGATATAGAAATCATTAATGAAGAAACAAACATAGCAGAACTAATATCCATTACGTGATGAGTTTCTTTGTTTATTTTATAAAAATGGAATGAGTCTGTAAAAGTTCATATAAATACCATCAGGAAGGTACTTAAAGCTAAAAGCAAACTAAAATACGTGCATAGCGAATGTGAAAAGGAAAAAACAGCTATACATACAAAATACATAGTAACAAACGTGCTTATCGCACTTTACAACCATGAAGTTTGTTCTGCGAACAAAAGGCAATACGAACACAGTGTAATTTTTCCTCAAGTCTACCCCAAGTATATACAGCTGCTGAATTACGCGAATGATTCATTGACAATTACAAAGTTACTATAATTATATTATTATGATATTTTCAAATATTGTTTATTTATGTAACCTCATGGTGATAATGAATCTAACGAAAGTAATTTGCATAAGATGGCAAACCGCAAAAGAGAGAATGGACCAAATACCGATAACCACATTTTAACTACTGCAGATGATTTTGTTAAATAATCCTGCCAATCTGTTTTTTGTGCGTAACCATTTGTGTAAATTGTCCAAGGGGAAAAATAATGTGTTCAGTATAATGCGCAAAATATAATTTGACTTTGAAAAGTTAATTGTCACTGCCTTACTTACTCACAAAATGAAAAGAGAATATATACCCAACAATAATGTCTGGAACTCTGGAGATACAGCACTGTAATGATAATGGAGTGTTTTTATTTTTACTTTGAAAAAATAATATTGCTTTGGGCACATTAGCAAATGTACCATTATTGAACGACTGACTGCGCTTGAAAGAGGTCATTAAAGTCAGCACAACGTCACAAAGGCACTATTGATTGATGAAAGTATGCTAAATCTAGCAAAAAGATGATGAACGATGATGTTTCGGTACAAATATGGCTGTAAGATCCTAGAGCAAAACGTACTCTATCGCTGACGATACTCCCTGCGGAAGGCCAGTCTACACGTCCATAATAGGTTTTTATGTCATTGCCGCTAATTATTTATTTTTTATCTCATTGATTATATTTTATCTAACAGGCGATATTTCGAGGTTCGATTGTTATTGAATGGTGTATTTAATGAAATAAATAAATTTTGAACTGATCATCTTCAGAAAATCATCATGATGAATACATATTCTGTGCCCAGACGAACCACATTTATTGAATATACCTCATTCGTTTATATTTGTTCTTGTAAGAATAACTTCAAAAGAATGTATAAAATACTTCCACTTTCTAAAATCATCGAAAAACTTCAATGCATTTAGGTATGACATAAGCAAAACAAAAATAGCATCTTTAAAACTGAGCACTTTGTACATCACCAAAAGTTTATTGTATAAATTTGAGTCACGTTCAAATTGTCTCGATATATCAGATATCATATTATTATGATATGAGTCCTCCACATTAAAAAGGTAATACTGATGGGTGACCCCAGTGAAAACGTAGTTGATATTTTTGAAACGAATAAATATTTTACAAAAGAGAAATCTAAGTAACATGAGTTTTTGTGGAGCATTATGATTTATAATAATGAGCATTATGAGCACTATGATTAAATTTATAATAACGCTTCATAACATATGTTTAAAACGATTTGTTTAATGATATGTATCTTGAATATCTATTTAGTAATCATAATAAATAACCGACTAATAGAGTAGACTATATTCGTCTTCTTTAACATCAATCAATCAAATGAGACCATTTCATCAGCACGAAGCATTCACAAATCATTTTAGGAGAGTAATAAAACAACTTAGCTGAAGGACCAAATAAGTCAACTAAAATGATGTAACGGCAGCTGTGTCACGTACTGATCCAAATAAAATTGAACACGCCATTAATCAGGAAGGTATCGCCTTGGAGGTGGTCGAGGTCACGTACCCGCCCACAGACGTTGACTCAGGTGAGTCAGGTGAGGAGAACCTTCGAATGCGCCAAGGCCTGACATTGAAAGAGTTTTTAACAACACTGCAGACGTGGGCAGCAGTTTTGTCAATAACAATAAAATCATTATCGAATTTTAATAAATAATGTGAAGGTCCTTCCTTACACAAATCCATAAAAGTGCACTTGGAAAATTGTGTAGGAGTGATGACGGATTTGCCATTCCTCATGCTTAGAGATGAGCCAGCGAACAAACAAACTGTCCACTTGACATTTTTATTCTCATCCCAGTTAATGTTATTTACACAAACTTTTATTTTACTTGCTACGGTTGTAAAAAAAATATTTTCTACATAAACAAGTAATAGTTTAAAAAACTAAATACACGGTTTTATATTGTCAATGTAGATACTGAAGAAAAATATTGGGACTGTACTGTTAACCATTAAGGAGTTCCCTCGGCTGGAGCCAAACCTGGGTGTAGTATCACGTCATGCTTATCACAAAAATGCATTGTCATCAGAACTAAAGCAATGTGTAAAATTTTAACTCCTAAGGAAAAGTGGAAGTAAGTCTAATCAGGCTTGCAAGATTTGACCCAAACAGGGCAAGCTCAATAAAACCGTTTGAAAATAAAACTTAGAGTAATCATTTATGTTGCTGATTTAAAAAGAGCATACAGTGTAATTATGACGAAGACGATAAGGGAGTCTTGTACGAAGGCGAGGAGAATTAACAAGTCAAGTTGGTTAGCATGAACCCAGTTTTTGGGGATGTAAGTGTATCCTGCAGTGGTACTCCAAAGAGTGGTAGACAAATGAAAGGATTATAATACGAAAAAATAATTTGTAAGAACTGGTTACGTTATATACTTTACGACATTTACGATGTCTAACGATACACATTATTAATTCATATCATTTGCATGACGTCAAGTTAATTGCCCATATGAGTTTCGTTATTAGTCTTAGATCTTAATGTGTTTATAAGTGTCTGTAGATTACGAGCAAATAATTGTAACGTGTGCTTTTTTCGAGTATCACTGATTGACTAAAAGAAAAATTAAGTCTCATCAAACAACCAGACAGTGAAATGTGAGCCTGCTATAAACACAATCTGATCATAGCCCCTCATATTGAACTAACAGCTTAATGGCATGTGGTTTCCATAGCACGTCATTGGAAGTAAGCTTGTCTAGGAATGGTCAACAATAACACTGAGAAAAATAATATTGTTGCAATAAAAATCCTTAGGAATCCTTTACTAAGCATGAAACCAAAACGCTACGTAAGACACGATGGTGTTAGAAACCAAATATATCTTTACACCAAAAATAATCTTATCTTATTAACTTTGGGTACCCCCAAATTAACCCCTAGTATCACAATAAATTTACTCAGGGTTTATGTGTCATTAAATAATAAAAATAACGCTTCACACTCATAGCCCCACACTAGGATTCCCTGTGTCGTGGGTGCCATGGACAACACACAACAATAGACAAGGACATTCACACCCAGACCGAGAACAGAAATTCAAACTCATCATTCAAATTTCCGCCTCGCTGGGAATCGAACCCAGGACCCTTGGTGCGGCGATCCGGCATGGTAACCATTGCACCACACGGGTCGTCCAACGTTGTATCACAAAAACCTGTTGTAATGTTTGTCATTGTAGAAAAGCTTAAATTTCAGCTACCCTAATTCCATAACATTATATGGCACAAGTTAAAATTTGTTCCAAATTGAAAATATTCGGAGTTTCAAGGTGACCTGTTAAATGAACTCATTTGGCTTCGCTTTCACTGTTTCCGTAGCTACATTTTACTCGAAGTGTCTTCCCAAGTAGCACGCGGGGCTGTATAAGGGCTGTCTAAGGGTTCACATGTGAACTATAAGCGGTAAGTCAGCTGTATATGAGCTGTAGAGCACGCTTTACAGCCCTTATACGACTGATTTGGGCACAAGTTATACAGCCTTAAGTTCACATAGCTGCATAGTAGCAGTATAACAGCATTTAAATAGTAGTAGGTTAACATTACACTCTTATACAGACCTTAAACAGCTTTAAGCGTATTTTTCGCCTTTATACAGCTAATACATCACAGGTGAACTCATATAAGAGTGAATTAATGCTTTAAGTTCACTTGTACGCTAAATGTGAACTCTTATTCAGCCCCGCGTGCTACTTGGGTTTGGACGATATTTGAATAGATACAATTATTTATTGAAATCTTTCTTTGTAAAGTAATCCATAGATGTGTCGTGAATCGTGATTATGATCCGTAAATGCTGAAAATAACTGTGATTCGTAGCATTCGTAGCATAACAGACTTGGCTACTCGTATGACGTACGAGTATATGAGAGCGCGCTGTGACTCTACGGAATATTTTTGGCAGGGTGATGACGGGAATGGCAAAAGTATGTGTCATATTATTTCTGGTGCAAAACTTAAATTAAATTACATTGCAGATACTAATTGCTAATACTTTGCGATGTTTAAAACCTGGAATATAGCTTATATAATTTCTATGAAACTTATTTAGTAATTTCTCAAACATCTTAAAATGAAGTGACGGTTGGCTCTGCTGTTAAATGGAGTTTATTTTGGTAATTTTTAACATTCCACTGTTGCTATACCGTTAGAATTCAGGTTACATCTTTCAGAAGAGTGCTTGCAAAAAATCTATCTATTCACTTCGATACATGCGGATCGAATTGAACTGCCTTTACGTGGAAATTTCGCTAAGAATCCGCACGGTTGGGTCATCTTTCTAACACAAATTAATAGTTGATTTAAATAGCATATTGTTTTGAAGAATAGTTAGAATTTTGCGTATTAAAAACGTAAGTAAAATTTACTGAGGCGAAGAAAACTTCACCGGGAAACTTATTCGTAGTGGGTAGTGTCTCAAGTTTTGTGAAGTGTGCCAAAATGTGAACTAGGTCAACGAGGTGGACCGTTTCCTTTTCCATTTACTTTCAGACTGAAAGGAGTCTCTATTAGGTACAGGATAATCTATGAAATCTGAACTAGATTCCCATATCTACTGCAGAATATAATCAAAATTATAAATTTTTACGCAGCTACTTACTACTACATCTAAGTTCGATGTTCGGTCGCCTGTTTAAAAATGATGCATTTTTGAACTTGAAATCTTATGATAATAAATAACTACAGCTAAGAAAACTAAATGTGACCTGAAGGTCAATTCAAATAAATAATGTTGAATTTTGTAATAAAACTAATGTGCTCTTAGTCACAGCCTCATTCATAGCAGACACTCGACGCGCGGCGCCGCCGCCGGCGGCCGGCGGCGGACATGCGATGACTATGTACATGAATAAACAGATTATACTTTGAATTACAAATACAGACGACTATCTGATAAAGAATAACTAACCAGCTTCCTTCGATGTTCATATTGAAATAGCAGCTGAACTAAAACACAGTACCTAACACACACAACTACATTCATTCAAACATCAAAATGTTGTCTCACAAGTGATAAAAATACTGACAATAATGAAATAGGGAGGATAGGAGAGGTCAAAGAAAGTCAAGAAGAAAGAAGAGAATATTAACGCGACAGGAATAACCAATGAAGGATACATGGAATGTTACTGTTCCTGGATTTTTTCTCAAATCGCTTGGGATAAAATATTGTTTAACTATTCTGGTAGCTTACATGGACTTAAACACAAAATCACAAATGAAACACTGTCAATCGATACTCACCATCTCATCATACATGGTCTGGGTGTCCGCGGTGCAGTCGTAGGCGGCATCGTAGGTGAAAAGCTTGTCCTGGCCCTTGGGGTTGTAGACCTGCACGGCACCGCGCTCCGGCCATACCTTCACCACCTGGATATTGCATGCCATGTGTTATTGAACTGTACCAACCATCAATACTCGTAGCATTGTATTGAAACGTAATTACGGTTAGACATAGCTCTAAGCTATTTAAGTTTTTGACCACAAAAAATCAAGAATCTCCAAAAAATTTCACAAAACTGTTATTTTAGAAGGTACTTGATTATGGTAATGACAACGTCTATAATTCGATTTTTGTTTATTTTCTAAATAAACACTAGTTGACATTATTATACCAATTACAAGCCTGCACGAGTATGATAATAATACAAACAGAAATGTTCCGACAAACATTTGTCTTTATTTGGAGGCCTTCTCTGAAAATATTATATGGTAATAGAATATGTATGTATTTGGTTATTTCTAAGCTTATAACAAAAAAATTAAAATGTGTACAATTCACATGTGTTAGAAGTGAAACCTTCAAAAATTTTGTTTTCAAGATAATGAGACCAATGTAAAATTTCGGGAAGATGATCCACTCCAGTCCACTCCACTCAACTCAACTCAAGTCAGTCTCCACTCACATCTAGTCTCCACTGGACAGTTTCGTTTCATAAAATTTCAAGTCACCCCCGTACTAAAGAAGTTTTCACTTCAAAAATACCTACTATACAATGTTAACGGTTAAACAATAAGAGCTACAGTAACACTTAAACTTATTAGTAACAAATATGATCTTGTAAGGTCAATTAAAATACTATTAACTATAATTACCTAAACCTGTGTTAGTAAATTATTAGAATACCAATACCATTTCAATTCACCAATAGTCATGATTAATATCTTAGATAAGCACGATATACTTTTTAAGTAATTCCATTAAAATTCCAATGTTGTTGTTAAGGCTGAATAAGAACTGGCAGCTATCCATGTTGGTCCACAACCGAATTGTACAAAAACCATGATCGTGACTTGGCGGAATCCGAATCAGTAGCCCGTTGCGACCCTCTGTTGTGCCTTCCAGTGAGAAAAAAAAAATTAAGCCTGAGGAGAAATATATGCGCCACTTTGGCTCCCAGAAAACTTTTAACTAACGGAACACGTTAGTTGGATTAAAAAAAATATTTAATTTCAGAGCAAAATCGCGTTGCAGCATTTTGGTGCAAGCATTTCATTCTAATATCAGAATTCGTAAATTTCGTCATACAACGAAACTTCCGAACAAAATTCAAACTTTCCACATTTCCGCAATTTGTTGTGTAACAAAACTGAGTCCAAAATATTTGTCCTTGATCATCCGTCGACGCATTTCTGATGCTGTGTTAAAGTCTATTATTTCCCAGCTCATCACTCGACGCTTGAAGTATTGGCAACCTTCCCGCTGTTGCGATTATTTATTCAGATGATTTCGAATTAAAGCAAATACTCAGCAGTGCAATGATGTGGACTAGTGCGAAATGAAACCACCAGCTTCCTGTGGTGCTAGTACGGGAAAACAATAGATGATTTGACGTGACTCTGTACTTTAAAACACCAGAATCACCAAATGACGCATAAACATAATTCTGAAAATACATGTGAAACATGTTACCAAACCAATTTACTCAGCAAAGAACTCGAAAACTTATTGTATATTAAATGATTCATGTCTGCATTTAATTTGGTTGTCTGATCCTAAATGTCGAGCAAAAGAAACTCATGTATTTTCAGTAAAATTTAACTTTAGCCTTCAACTTTTTTTCTTTTTTGGAGACCTGTCGCCAAGTCAACGTTAAACGACATTTAATATTACGTTCACTGTATTGTAAGAAGCTAACTGGCTCGTTCTTATAGTTGTGGGAGCTAACACCAGTGGCAGGGGCCTCGTCACGATCGATACTCTGTGAGCCGTGAACAAGCGTGTACTCAAGCTACATGCTCACCGTCTCAGTTATCGCCTAGGACTTTTTACGCGTAATTTGCAACACATTTAAGGGATCATAATTTAACTGCAATTAGCTTACCAAGATCCAGCGTCAAATAAAAGCAAAATACCTTATATCCCGTGAAGTACTTGCTATCGCCGTTTTAGTCTTAAAAACAAGACGACCTCTGAATTTATAAGCTCGTCTAAATACTGATATAGGTAAATGTCTTTAGCAGACTACGATATAAAATTACAGGACAAGTTAATCAAATTAATTGGATGATCTTAAAGGACACAGCAGTAATTTACAAGCTATCACCACCACCAGATTGTTATGCCTGCTACGTGTCCTAGATAACATTAAACAAATTAAGGCCGTTGCACCCCTCGTCCGGTTAGTGGCACCTCGTGAGTGTTCACACCTGGAGAGGGACGTCAAACTTATTGCTGTCCTGCTTCTTGCTCGACAGCCGCTCGTACCACGTCTGTTCCGTTCGTTTCTTCTTCACCTGGACACGCAGGGTGTGAGAATTGGTATACTGGGGACTTTAGAACCACTACACATCTTCTCGACAGTGTATCATATCTAACTTAAATCTAACATAATATAAAAAATGACCGTGACACTTGAGTAAGTAAACCTTTAAGTTCCTTGGCCAATAGAATGATACAAAGAGTAAGTTTTGTAAATTCTTCAACAATCAACTTCTAATGTGTAAAACTACAGAAGAAATAATAGTACTTATATGGTAAAACGTTACTTGAACAATACCCCTGTACATTGAAATATTAAAGATAATAAAGACTAAAACACTATCGCTTAACGTTTCAATCATTTCAGTTTAACAGCATATTACTACTTATTATTATAAGTACTATTATTTCTTCTATGATATTACACACAAATAAGTTATACGTATAATTGAAGTACAACTTAAACATGATTGTTTTATTTGCTTTAACTAATTAGGTAATTGCATAGCAAGGAACAATGAGCTTATTAAGAAAACCGCAGAGTCCGAGTAGCGGCGTCAAAAAAATTTCCTTTGTGTACGGTGTGCTAATAGATTAAAGAATTTTAAAAAGCACCCAAAATGTCTCTAGACTTGAACCGCTATTTTTGAAGTAGCCACAAATTATATAATGCATTTTCGACAAGGTCCTTTATTTCATATTCTGTATCGTACATTTAGTAATTCACACACATATAAATAAGGAATGTTTCTTTCCTATTCCTTATTATTTCCGTGTGCATAAATAACTCAAAATTTTGCCACAAAATTTGCCGCGAATTTTTAGGTTAAAAGCGCATACGTTACTGGGTACTGAACTGACACGACTTTGTATGTGTATGACTGCATAAAGGCTTCAGCGCTTTTGAGTTTCCTCCCTTGATGTGGAAACTCCTGCCAGTCCACAAAACATGCCTTTTAGTTGATAGAGACAACACGAAAAAAGCAAAAAAGCTTCGTTGATATTTTCTTTGCAACCATTCGTTTTTTCATTATGTTCTTTATACATCTGCTAACTTAAAAAGTTATGATATTTTTATTGATATTTAAAAATATATTCGTTTTGCGATTGGCAAAACTTATTTGGGCACCAATATTAAGAAAGTTTTGCTCTTAAGCAACATCCTACTATAAAAACTGTTTTTAAAGGTTATCCAATAATTTTAAGCAAGTATTTTTAATACACTACCTACACAATGGAGTAAAATTTTACTACATTTGTCTTGTCTTGCTATTAAATAATATCATAAATTATAATAATATCTTTCGCAATAACTACATAAATAGCATTTTTAAACTAGATCACAGATAACTTCTATTTATTCCAAAGCGGGCGTTGTAACGAAACAATAAAACATCAAAGAACACAAAGTTGTTTCAAGTAATTGTAGCAGGTGGCGCCACCGCTGAACTATCTGCAGCTTCCACCGACTTTTCACCGCGAGAACAAAAGATTCTAGTGGTTGAGCGCTTTGCTCTAGAGAATTCACTTTTGTGACTTCTTTACCAGTTGCCCTTTGAAATTCCAATTCCATCTTTTACGAGTAGATATCAGATATCGTAGTTTTTATGAGGTTCTCCTGATCTTTTCTTGATTGTAATGATAACCCAGTTTACCTGCCAGAAGTCACAAGTCAAAATCATTTTAATCATTTAGGTATCACTGATGGACGTCATTTTTTATTTACTGGCATTTCGGAAATGTGCTTTGGAAATGCATCTTTTTTTCAAAAGATGGAATGCGAAACTTTTGATGATATAATACTAGAAAACTAGGATATTAAAAGTAAGACGTTGTTTGGACAAAGAAATTAGGTACTGAATGACACAAGTCATATCAAAAACAAAAACAAAAATTCAAATATCGAAGACTTAACTTAAGAGTTTCACAGAAACATCAATAAATTCCTAGACAATTTCTTTCTAATTGGAACAAAGTTGGATGAAACTTCAATTAGCACGTGCTAAAAATCCTTCGCTAGTGACTCCTTGCAACCATCAACATACGAGAATGAACGTTACGTTTAAATTGGACTTCACTCCTATTTACGATTTCTCCGAAGCAACTAAGAGTACTTAGACAGCAGCTATTTCCAAATCTTGCTAAATATACCGATTCCACTAAAAATAGGTCAGTAGTGAATCGATCGAAGCATACGACGTGCGTAATAAAATATATGTTTCGCCTTGAAACGCAATCTCAAGACACTCGGTACTCAAAAGGGCGCTACATTGTTTCAACTTTCCTTAAATAGTTAATTGTTCTAAATAAAAACAAGAACCCTTATAAGTCGGCGTGATTGGTCATCGTCATCTTAGAAATGCTTGAAAAGGACTTTTATTATAAGATTGATTATAACCCATTACACACTTAATTACATTCAAACATGACTGTCGATTTGAAATTGGTTAGAAATCAAAAAGAGTGATAACAGCTTAACATCAACTGGTCGCACGTTTGTACCTTATAATACTCGTAAAATTGTTATCAACCTGTAACGTACACTTCAGAGCACATCATTTCTTACTATTACTACTAGCCCCAGTTTGTTACTGACGAGCCCCAGATCACCTCGTCTCGATGTTATACAAAAAACAAATAAATAAATATATGTGATAAATATAACATCTTCAGTATCAATTAATTACGGTAGATAATATCCGAGACTACAAGAGCTTTATTTCAATGCTAATTCCTCGTGGCGCCATTTTCTCGACACATTATTTACATGCTAAGTATGTAAGACAATTGATTAGCATATTAATTTGGTCATAACACATACGATGTGCATACCATGTCCGGAGCCATTGATCATCATTAATGGTTTTAAAATCCGATTGCAGTTGATAATAAAGCCGTTCGTGTTTATGAAGACTCACACGCAATTCATTTATTATGTCTGAAATTCATGGTATCTTGATCACAGGTCACAACCCGTTTTGTGCGAGGGTGCGGTTGTTATAATGGGCGTTTGGAGCGCACTTAACCAAAAATTACAAAATGCTCTTTAATGTAGAACGTCATAAAGAAGTCTGCAAATGTTAGACTTGAAGTTTCTGATTCGCCTTGGTCAGTTGAGTTGGTCCTAAAAGAGTAAGATCATAATTCCATTTCATTTTAGGACTTCAAGACCAAATTGAAAGAAAAAAAACTTGAGAGGTGTCAAGGGACACCCGGATGAAACGAAGTTCCTTGCAGTCAGTACTAGGATAGCAAAACATGCAGCAAGTGTGCCAAAACAAATCTAAGGTATTAAATTTCAAACGAAATTTATTACCTTAGATTTGAAAACAAATCCTTACCTTAGAAAACAAATCTAATTGTAAGGTATATTTGTTTTGGCACACTCGCTTGCATGTTTTTGGTATCCTAGTACTCTGGCTTGCTTTCTATGTAAAAAAAACTACGACGGCAAAAAGTGTCGCTACAACTTTTCGTTACCGGCAAAAAGTGTCGTTACCAAATTTTCCGCCTAGCCCCCTTTCGCAAAGCGCGATAAGGAACTTCGTTCCAAATGTAAGATTCGATTGGTTTTATCGACGTCCATTTCGCCCGTGTTTGTATAATCGCTGAACGAGAATCAAAACAAACTCTAAACGTAGGAAAGTACGCGTCTGTTTGTTTTGATAACATCGTTTTAATTGCAGCCTCTGCCCGACGCGTGGCCGTGTGTTTGCCGTCGACACGCACGACGGTTTTTACGTATTCTTACGTGAAAGTAAACGATACATGTAGGTATGTCTTGTTCCTTGTTAGTATCTTATTTATGAATTTAACGACAAAAATCTATTTTATGACAATAGATGGCAAGTGAGCTGACGATCCACCTGATGGTCAGTGGATATCGTCGCCCTTTGACATCAGCCACACCTGGAGTGCACTGGCCCCGGTCCAGGGTTGGCACGAATAAATCATTTTGATGATGATTTTTTCAATAAAAATCAATGATTTAATCAAAAATGTGTAATTTCAATTTCCTTTACAGAAATCCACATAAAAACCGGAGAAGTGTCAGGCCACGCGCAATGTAGGGTTCCGAAGTAGTACGTTTATCGATGAATACTTATTAACTAAATACTTATGTTGACATAGCCGTGATAGTTTTCCTTATAAATTCATCATATATATTAAATCTATTTTGGAGAATTTTTCACTTGTCCAACTCCAACTGTTTAGCCGACAGGGGGGGGGGGTCCCTCCCTGGTCCCCTTGACTCTAACCAAAATTAGCACTTTAAAGGCAAATATTTCACAAACAGACCCCTAATTCCAATTGAATTTTTTGAATGACCTTTTCAACGATACCCCACACTATACGAATAAAAAATCATCCTCCCGTTACCTGTAGGAGAGGTACCCTGAAAAATAATGTTTTTCAATATATTTTATGGAGTGTTAATAATTTATATGTATATCCGTGCCAAATTACAGCTTTCTAGCATTAAGGGTTTCGGCGCTTTGCTTCGGACAGACGGACGGACATGACGAAACTATAAGGGTTCTGATTTTACTTCGGAACCCTAAAAACAAATTTAGAATTTGCACTCACTTGCTTTTGCACGTTTGCTTGGCATTCACATGTCAGACAAAAGAGAAATCCCCGCGCTATGTCCGCGCAATCCCTTGAGCGCGCGTTCTTTTTTGCACAAAAATATTTTAAAATAAAATTAAAAAATCAAAAAAATCGTGATTAATTAGGATTTTTTTCTAAAAATCGTGATTTTTTCGATTTTTTAAAAAAATCATGATTTTTTCCAACCCTGCCCCGGTCCATAGATTAATTATCACGACGCTACTTCCAATGCAGTTGTTGGAAAGAGGCATGGACTGAATTCCTATTTCCATCAAAATGTCTTTATTGTCTTTGTCAAAATGGCATAACGACTGCTATCTAAAATGAAGGGCGTTTACGTGAACTGGGGTTCGCCTGTATACCCTAGCCCTACTTTTTTATTCTATGCCGAGGGGACTGATTATTTATCAATCGGTGCAATACACTAAACTATACTCTCAAGGATTGTGTTACCGCGATGGTGACTGCCGAGCGAAGGGTCCCAGATTCCATTCCTGGCGTAGACATCTTTATGTCGCTTAAGTGTTTGCTCTCGGATCTCAGTCCTTTGTGGTGTCTCAATTCTATTTGTTTACTACCTGAGACAGAGGGCATCGTGATACTATGAGCTCTATATTCTATACCCAAATGGCTTTAACCTGATTGCTTTTTTATCGAAGCAGGCGAACATTATGTTTAATTAAACAAATCATTACGCACGTTGCCTAAAATTAGCCCTTTATACCGACTTAACATAAGTACTACACATTGCAAATTTTACTGTGAAAAGTTATGAAACTCAGCTCTTCAACCTGAAATGCATGGTCTACATTTCTTTTCACGGTGAAAGCTCGCACTAAAAATGGAAAATTAAAATTCAAACTTCAATACGCTGAAACCGAGCTTTCGTTTAAATGGTTTTAGACGTAGTATACGTGCCCCCTGCACGGGTACATTGTGTATATAACATTACAACAATTCTGATTCCGTTGAAAGACTGCTGTAGTGTAGTTGTTTTATTGATATACTAGTTAAGCCTGGTCCCGCTTCCCTGAGGCTTAAAACTACCCTAGCAACTGTTACCATAGCAACGAAGTAGAACCTGTGCCAAATTATAAGACAATCTAAAACATTTCTTTCCCTTTCTTCTTCGGCTTCGGAATAAAAAGTATCTGCCTATATAAAAATATTCCTAAACTAAAATCTTTACTTTAGTCATTGTAAGGTGTAAGGTAAGGTAAGGTCTACCATTAGCAACCACTACCAGTATTAAACTACGACAATCATGACAAAGCAGTAGGAAAAATAAGCGCCAAAACAATTTCTTCTTTAATCTGGGGCCAAAACGGATTAACAATCATTTTTAAACTGTTGTTGTGACTATAACAATTATAGGCACACAGATTGTGGATCTCTGCGAGTCCATCAGTTACACAACACGACCGCTTTTCCAATTGTAGTCTTGTCAACGAACCGGGGACATCATACTGTAAACTGTTGGGGTCGAATTGAACCCAATGGAGTTCGTCGCCCTAATATTTATTTAGCTTGACGTTCATCTCGTCTGCGGCCGAGGACCCTTCGTCTCGCCAAAACTAATACATTTATCTTAATACGGAAATCTATTGATTTTTTATGGTTGGAGGTTGTAAGTTTATTGTAAGAGCACTTAATTTGCAGGGCAGTCTTCTCGCCATTGCAGTTTAGTCTGCACTTAGTCAACTCTGCATTTGACACCACGATCCCAAGGAACAAAAGTCTAAAAATTATATTTAAGTAGTTATACTAGTATAAATAAATCGGTAACGATCGCTATGTTCATAAATGAAATACAGACGACCTTTTATGACTTGATACCATTATCAGACCTAATCTCCTATCGCGTAAGTGTTGATGAAAATATCTTTGCTTACGCGGCTAAAACTAAACAGGCAGAAACATAGAATCCGAATAATAAGAATGAATATTCTAGAAGTTTGTCGAAAAGTATTCTCATATCATCTAAGCAGCATTGAACAAAACGAACACAGACAAAGTTTCACCGGCAAAAAGTAAGATCCCTGCAAGGTTGCAGCTCCATTTAGCCATTCGTGAAAAAACTTATTTAAAAACGTGGTGCTTAGGTGCACCTTACCACGTAACTGAATTACCTTGATTGATAGACCAATCTAGTTTATGTCAACCCGATTAATTGCTATCCAATAAATAGCCCCAAAAGGGCAAACCACAGGCGGCTAATTAATACGAGCATATACTTAGGTGATACTTAGGTGGTTTTACTAAGAATGCGATCCTTCGCTGTGTATTAAATCTGCAGTAAATGTCGAAAAGAATTAAAGGAATCATGAATTCTCTGATACATCATCATCATTCATAGTTTAGGTCAGGAATAGGTGCAGCATTCTGGAATGCGGAATCAATTTCATTACAATGGAACAAAATTGATTAGTTTCGTGTACGTACACCACCGTTCAAAGGGATAACTTGTAGAAATGGTATATTTACTAATAACTTTTCCTCTCAGATGAATTATTCTTTCATCTGAGCTATTCCTCGCGTTTTCTGAGGTACTGAACCTTTCTCATTCACACACCTCTTATATTTTTCCAAAGATCTAATCATCTTTAAAAATATCTTACCAGTTTTATAGACAAATCAATTTACACGCAGAAGTTTTTACGATTGTTCGACATTATCTTTCTGTGATTTGGGGGACCCAAACGGATGTTCTCCATTTGTACATAGATCGTTAAATAGTAAAGAGAGGCATTGCACAAATGAGTCCCATTCAAACTCATGATCGAATCAACAGATGGTGCAACCATTGATTTATTGTCATATTTATCATAAAGAAGACAAGGCGGGCGTGTTAAACTTTCCGGACTAACGCATACTTTTTAATTTATCAAAGCATCACTTAAATTCTACCTACAAAATTTTATAATACGAGTACTTACGTTGTAAACATGTGAGGATATTAATACGATGTAAAAAAAATTGTAGGTATTAGTTATCTTATGTATCTACAGCTTAAGGATTTCTCAATATCCGGGACAAACCTTTTTGTGGTTTTTACGGATATTATCTAACAATGTTCTGTTATTTTACTTTTGTTTGATAATAAATAAATAAAAAAAAAAAAATGTCATAGATACTTTTACAAAATAAGAAATTACGAAAGATTTTAACCTTGCCTATTTCCTAACACTTCCACGAGCCTAATAGTCATGGTAAACAAACACTTGCGCACGCGCATGCAATGGCCCGAGGCGACCGGCGCGCGCCGCCAGATGATCTCTGCTAAATATGGGATTCGTATGTGCATTACCATTACCGCCACTCTACCACCAACCACTTCACCCACTTACGATGGGTCAAGATTACTCAACCCGCAAGAGCACAGCCGTCGCGGAGTTTTCTTGGGTTAGGGTCTTAGGGTTTCATACTCGAAGATATTTCAATTCGAAAAAAGTTGGGGAACAGTTATGTACTAAAATAAATTAGGTTTTAGATGATGTACGTAATGACGTTTTATTCTGACTGGTATTGAAATACATAATAGATAACTATTATTTAAATGCTTTTAGGTGCCTTCTTAAACACTTTAATCTTTTAGTAATCATGACCAATCACAACCAGGAAAGGAACTGCAAAAACACTTCGCAAATCAATTATTCCTTTGAAGAAACAATTGCAAATTAGCTTTCAATACAAGTTACCTGCTACTATGTAATTACTGTGCCTATAATCATTAATAACAAGCAAAATTCATAGATAATAACAAAAAATTGCGCACGACGCAGATGCGGAAGTGATAAATGATAACGAAAATATTATGGTCCTAATCTATTCTTCACAGTAAGATATAGCAGCTGTTAAAATGAATAATAATAAGGCACATTTTGATCAATAGAATATGGATAGAAATGATAGAATATATTATAGAATATATAGAATATATTCGCATAATTCGCATTAAAAGAAAGAAAATTGGTTTCAACGTATATAATTTCTTGTTCGCGTAGACATATCGTATTTGACAATTGATTATTTAAAAAAACAGAGTTCTTAAACAATTTATGACGGATATAAAATATAGGCCAGTATGTGGCGTTGACATGCCCCCGGCCTTGGAAGCTGTAGCTTTCAATGGTCAAGTGGACGACGTTTGAACAGGGAGTGGGCATATCCTTGAAAAAGCCCTCCTCACAACGCCTGACGCAGTGTGAATATCAGCGACTCTTGTGATGCCATCACGTCCAGGAAAAACGGCTATAATTCTTCCAAGATGCCATTTTAATGGTGGCGAGTTCGTGTCCTTAATGACGACTAGAGTGCCAATTTGCAGGTTGGAGTTGTTGGATTTCCACTTCGATCTGGTCTGCAGCTCTGATACGTATTCGGTTGACCAGCGCCTCCAAAATTGTTGACGTATTTGCTCGATTCGCTGGTAACGCGTTATACTGTGCATGGGTTTTTTCGCAACGTCTTCGCAAACCGGTGCAGTCAATGGTCGACCAACCAGGAAATGACCAGGGGTAAGAGGTGATAGGTCGTTAGGATCGGAAGAAATAGACGTCAAAGGTCGAGAGTTTAGGACGGCCTCAACCTGTGCTAGTACCGTGCTAAATTCTTCGAAAGTTAAATGCGCATTACCTACCACTCGCCGGAGGTGGTACTTACAACTCTTCACTCCAGCTTCCCACAATCCGCCAAAATGAGCCGCGTATGGCGGTATGAACTTGAATTGAATGCCTTGACTAGTCGCGTAATTTACTATATCTTGTGAACAATTAGATAGAAATTTTGAAAATTCGTTCATGAGTCCAACAAAACATTTACCATTGTCTGAGAATATTTCAGAAGGCTTTGAACGACGAGAAATGAATCGCTTTAATGCTAATAGATAAGCATCAGTAGTGAGATCGCTGACCAGCTCTAAATGTATAGCGCGAGTAGCGAAGCAGACAAATAAACAGATATAAGCCTTAACGGTTCTAGCTCCCCTACCTTTTCTGTTTAATATGAGCACTGGTCCGGCGTAGTCCACACCACAATGCATAAAAGGGTACCCTGGGCTCAGTCGCTCTTTAGGCAAGTTACCCATGATAGGCACTGGCGTCTTGCCTCGTAGGCGTGTGCATAACACGCAGTCGTGTACAATTTTCCTAGCTAGATTGCGTCCCCCTATTGGCCACCACGTCTCTCGCAACGAAAATAAAAGTAGTTGTGGGGCCGCATGTAATAACCTTTGATGTTCATAACGAAATAATAAAATTGTAAAATAATGTTTATTTGAAATTAAAATTGGATGTTTCTTATTATAATTAAAATCTAACGAATTACTAAGACGACCTCCTACACGAATAATATTATTACTATCAATAAACAAATTTAACTTAGACAAATTATGTTTATTTGGTAACTGTCGATTCTTAATTAATAATTGATAAACATCTGGAAATGATTCCATTTGTGCGAAATTAATTAAAGTATTGAGTGATTCTTTTAATTCATCTACGCTTAACGGTCCCGTGCATAAGTCATCCTTATGGAGTCTATTGTGGATGACACGCTTTAGACGTGCGACACCGCGATTCAATAGATTAAATCTAGAAAACTTCTCGAAAGGAAATTCAAATTGTTCTTTGTTGATATTGGCTGTATGTGCGTGTGTCAGTTCAGTAGTTTGTGTATTTTTGAGTTCTGGTAAATCTACCACGGATAAATCTATATGTGATTGATATTGCGAAATAGAGAAATCTGACTTTTGAAGGAATTCCGGACCTTCCCACCACTTATTACATGTAGACAGTGAGTCCAGTGGCAGGCCTCGAGAAACTAAGTCAGCTGGGTTATCCTTGCCACTGACGTGAAGCCACGGATGTTCATTTGTCATTTCACGGATTTCAAAAGTTCTGTTCTGGACAAACGGTTTTAATAAGCTCGGTGACATACGTAACCACCCTAACACAATAGTTGAATCGGTCCAGAACATAACGTTATGAAAATTACAACGTAACGATTCTATTATTTTAGTGTATAATTTAGCACCCAGCAATGCACCGCATAATTCTAATCTGGGAATGCTAGTTGGTTTGATAGGCGCCACCTTGCCCTTTGAACATAATAATTTTACTGAAACTGTATTATTTTTATTACAAGTTCGAATGTATGCACACGCGCCATAGCCTAGCTGCGATGCGTCGGTGAATATATGCAGTTCAATAAAATCAGGACAGGTGCCTATCGCATGTCGCGGTATACGTAGCTTATTAAGGGATTGCAATGATGTTACGAATTGGTTCCAAACGCTAGCTACGTCGCTTGGAACGGGTTGATCCCACTCAAGCTTCAAGATCCATAATTTTTGAAGAAGGATTTTACCTAACATTATAGTCGGACTGAGTAAGCCAAGTGGATCGAATATTTGAGACACACTGGATAAAATGAAACGCTTCGTTATTTGTACTTCATTATTCGTATTATTAAAAGTAGTATGATACAATAATTCATCACTAGTGTTGTTCCACCCTAAGCCTAGTGTACGACAGTTAGTGTGCTCACCTAATGACAGATCTTTTTGTATAATTAACGAGTTCGCATTACTACATTGAACGGCATTCGCGTCAAAGTTATAAACCCATTTACGTAACGGTAAGCAACCAGAAGCTAACACCTTTTGGGTTTTATCGCATAATTCCAAAATATGTTGCATGGAGTCAGATCCTGTTATCATGTCATCTACGTAAAAATCATCGTTTATAATTCGCTTGACGTCTGGGTCATGGCACTCGGCACCCAGTTGCTTTAGACATCGCACCATAAGGAACGGGGCCGAGGCAGTCCCATACGTAACCGTATTCAATCTATAAACGTGTAGCTTATCATTAGGGTTGTCGCGCCATAAAATTAATTGTAAGTCGCGTTGCTTATTGTCGATTAAGCATTGCCTGTACGCCTTTTCGATATCGGCGCAAGCTACGAATCTATGCTGCCGGAATCTAAGAAGAATAGACATCAAATCACCTTGAATAGGCGGACCGACTAATTGCAGATCGTTTAATGAAATGTTTGTACTAGACTTTTGACTAGCATTAAAAACTACGCGTAACTTAGTAGTGCTACTATGCTCGCGGAAGACGCCGTGATGCGGCAAGAAATAATACGGCTTTCCATACGACTCGACCTTAGTCATATGTCCTAATGAAACGTATTCGTGAATGAAATCTGTATACATCTTTTTATAAATGGGTGATTGTTGTAAACGCTTTTCTAAGGCAAGAAACCGACGCTCTGCGATGGAATATGTATCGCCCAAGAGATCTGGAGATTGTTTGAAAGGAATTTGAACAATAAATCTACCATCATTTGTACGGTTAAAATTATTAATAAAATGATTTTCGCATGCAATCTCTTCATCGCTCATGGGATTGCTCTTTGGCAATTCCTCGAGTTCCCAAAACATTTTCAACTGTGTGTCAATGGATTGAGTAAAATTACAGTTAATAGAATTGTAATTTCTTGCATTGTTCGTATAAATAGGCCCGGATATAATCCAACCTAAATTAGTATTTTGTAAGAAGGGACCATTTCTTAATCGCATTTTCCCTTCAGCTAATAAGTCCCAAAACTTATCTGCGCCTATCAATAAGTCGATTTGTTTACGTTCATAAAAAGTAGGATCGGCTAGTTGTATGTTGTTAGGTATTTGTAATTGTTTTGTCTGTATTGCAGTGGGTGGCAAGGATGACGTTATCTCATGCAGCACCACGCATTGGAAACGCATAGAGAAAGGGCTGGATCGCGCTTTGATATTAACTTCACATGTATGTGACGAGTTTGTAATCGAATTTCCAACACCTTTTATTTATAAGAGGACTGTGTCACTGGTAAATCGAGTAGATCGCATAAACGTTTTGTAATGAAACTTCGTTCGCTGCCACAATCGAGTAATGCGCGCACGACGTGAAATTTGTTATCCCGACCGGCTATTTCTACAAGTGCAGTCGACAACAACACACACGGTACACTAGACGATGCGATTTGATTATCATTGCCTAAGTGTGAAGTATGCGTGTAAGTACTATGAGCGATGCACCCGTCATTTGAGGAGTTGCGAACATTAGAAATCGGTTCGTTATCTGGGATCGAGACAAACGCGCCCGTAGTAGTGGTCAGCTGATCGTCGTGTATTAAAGTATTATGTCTTTGATTGCATTTACGACAGGAACTGAATTTGCAATTTTCTAACGTATGCCCTGTACGTAAACAATTGTGACATAGATTTTTGTCTTGAATGAGTTTTAATTTATCGTGTAAAGTTGAGTTTAGAAATGTTTGGCAAGTGTATATAGGATGCATACAATTGCACACCAAACATGCGCGTTGATATCTACGTTGTGATTGTGAATAATTATGAATGTTTGTAGCTGGTGACACATGACAGTGAACGTTTGAATTGGGTGCTTGTTTGAATGTCTTGTGAATGTTGCCGTGTGTAACCATTAACGTTTCTAACATGTCAGCCCTATCTTTGAGAAACTTAACAAGATGATCTACCTTTACTACCGGTGTCGCATCCTGGGAATCGCCACTGCCCGTAGCTATCGGTATGGAGCCCCTAAACTGTTCCCACTCGCGTTCCGTGGTGCTGTCCAGTTTAGAAACGACCATATAAATAATGAGTGTGTCCCATGAATCGACCGGTTCGTTAAGTAGCTTTAATGCACGCATATTTTTTAAAAGAGTATCGATAAGTTTCCGAATATGTGACGGCGACTCCTTCACAAGATTTTGAATAGAAAAGAGGGCCTTGACATGGTTATGAACCAACAACCTAGTATTGTTATACCTATTACATATTAATTCCCAAGCAACCGTGTAATTATTTGATGAAAATTCTAATGAGTCGATAACTAGTGCTGCTACACTTTTCAACGAAGATTTCAAATAGTGAAATTTCTGAATTGGTGAAATATCTTTATTATTGTGAACTAGAGATATAAATGTATCCCTATACTCCAGCCAGTGCTCATATGACCCATCAAATGTAGGCATAGCTATGGTTGGTAATTTCACAGCGTGTAAATTGGTATTCGTGCTTGAAGCTATCTCACCAGACGAAAGCATACTCTTAGCTTGAGCAATGATAGAATAATATGAACTTTCAAAGCCTTCTCGTAATTCCAGCTGATGGAAAAGGTCATTGTTGTCCACCGATAATTCTATTTCACTTTGAATCGCATTAAATTCGTTAAAAAATATAGAAGCTCCTTCAATACGCAAATTTAATTCAGCTTGTTTATTTAGATTTGATGCTAGAAGTTGCGCATCTAAATTATTCACGTATTTGGTAAAATACGATAATCTACCTCTGATTACACCCCGTTTTTTATTCAAATCGGTTAAAAACTCGTCGTTTTTATTTGAACTATGAGGAGATTTTTCTGGAATTATTGATTTGCTCGTGCTCATTTTGATGGATAACGGAAAGACACGGAGTAAATGAAATTGTACTTACGATTGCACGTATCCAAACCTCGACTAGTAGAAGGTAATGCACGGAATCCACAAAATGGTGGCAATCAAAATCGTAAATTGTACTGAAAATATGAAAAACATGGTATTAACACAGGAAGTAGCTGGGAATGGGAAGGAAACTGGTTGATGTCTCACCGATTTGCACTGTTTGAATCGATGATATGCATGTAATTCGTCTTCGGTATAACGTAGCGGCGATTGTGATTTTCTCGTAGAACGTAGAGGAATATTCGTATTGTTCTCATCGAATATGTATTTATTGTTCGCTTCAAATTGTTTAATTTTCGTAAATATTCGGCTTCTGAAGGACCAGCTTATGTTTCGTATTGTATTTTCGCATAATTCGCATTAAAAGAAAGAAAATTGGTTTCAACGTATATAATTTCTTGTTCGCGTAGACATATCGTATTTGACAATTGATTATTTAAAAAAAACAGAGTTCTTAAACAATTTATGACGGATATAAAATATAGGCCAGTATGTGGCGTTGACATCAAGAATTAATGACTTCTTTGTAGAGTACTCGTATATATACTGCAATACTATACAGGATTTTTTTATCTAGTGTAGACTTATTATATATTGTTATATCTGTTACACAATTTAATTTGTATCCCTAAAATGTTACATAATTGTTTGTTTTTGTCTTACATTTGTTTTTATGTATCTAGTTATGAAACTAATGGATGCAATCTTCAAAGTTTCAAGTAGGTACTCAAATAACATTGCATGTGCATAAAATACACTGGTTAGACAATTTAAATATTTTAGCTCTCTGGCAAATTCCAAAGATTAGGATATTAGTTTACATAATATAATTCGGTTTTCATAAGTTTGCACTTAGAAGTGCATTTGTTATCATATCTAGGCAGATTGTATTGTAAACACTATCTCACCTGCCTCTGACTCATGGTAACAAGATCCAAGTACAATGTACTCTTACTACTGTGTAATGGACTAGTTACATAAAATACTGAAACTTAATAAGGGACACATCTTTATAATGCTTATAGCTTATTATAGTGGTTAATATGTTAACCACAGAATCTCCTATACATTTTCTGAGTACATGTTTTATCTATCAATAATTATATATTTTATGCTCTGTGAAACATTCTAGTTTTTTTAGTTTCTTATTTTTGCAAAAGCTCAAAACTGTAGGCCAAGGATAAAAAAGTGTGTCACGGTCCAAACAGCAGGAGCACTCGTACGCAGGTAGTCCCGGCTGATTACCTTAATCAGTCCATTGTGTATTGATAATTTATGATGCGGGCCATTGTGCATCGCGAGTGCCAATTGTTTGGCAGGTTGCTAGGCGTACGCAGGAACGCGCAGCGACCTACGCGGATGAATCACATCAGCGTATCCCTGCCCAATCCATTACAGGTGATTACTAAGTACAAACAAAATTATTCAACTCCTCATAATCACCGTTTAAAATAATTTAACAGGCCGAGGCGCGAAATTAAATACGTACAACCTTGCGAACTCGTAACGACGGCAACGCACTCGGCAACACTAACCTCATGTTATAGACTAAAATTAGATAAAATTAAGTTCTAAACCTGGTCTGAGGGACATCCAGGCGCCCGATAAGACCGACGCACCAGGTCTGCGCAGCCTGATATCAACAAAACGACCACGTCTCACCTCTTCGTAGCCCTCGTTTTTCTCCCTGTCCGAGAGCGGCCGACATCGCACCACCACTTTGACACACTCATTAAGAGCCGTCCGTGGTCGTGCTGACTTCTCCATGTTCTACCACCCCGTCGGTGACGTAAATAAAAACCAAACTCAAAGTCACCGATATCGATCCATTCGGGGTGAGCCTATTGTCGGCATCACCTGTTCGAATCGAACGCTGCCACCGTAAAACACTGTACACGTGTAATAAATAAATATATCAACACGATTGTAAACGATATCACTCGATTAAATATTTATGATCGTAACAAAATAAATAAAAATCGTAAAATTCAAACAGCGATTCACATCCGACCGCCACAAGCGGACATTTCTTTGCAACTGACATTTTAAATTTACCCTACCAATTTGACAATTTGCATATTCGGATACACGTATCGTATTGGACATAATTAAGTGTTTTATATTTTTTATAAATTTGTTTTTTTCCGAGTGTTTATGAAAGCAAATAATGATCATGAATTTATAAACTTAAATGAAAATAATAATAGAGCAGTAAAACCGTTTTTCTATCACTATTAGGGAATGGAAAAGTGAGTTTGACGTTAAATACTTTTATTTTATCTATGCTTTGACGGACCAAAATGTCAATTTGACATCAATCAAACAACAACAACATCAGCTGTTTGCAAGGTTAAAAAAATATCCTTTGCTGTTTGTTTGATTCGACTTGCGAGATTAACATTATTTTATTCGATTTGAAAAGAAAGCGGTGCGATGTTTTCTTCAGAATTAATTTCGCTTTCGGTCAACGTAAAACGTAGTGATTAAGTACTCTGTGATTTCGGTTATGAAAAATGCACCTGTTTGTTTATTAGAAAGAAATACTCACTTGACTTCAACCTACATAGGTACAATGTGAGGGCACAACATGTTCCTATGCTCTTTTAAATAAAGGTTTTTAATGTATATCTAGTATACTTAGAGTTACTTGCGATCACAGAACACTATACCACAATATAATAATCTAAGATCTTAGATTCCTATATTGTGACTATACTCCCACCGAAGGCTTGCGATAGTTGAAGATTGGTGACAGTGAAGGAAACCAAAGCAAGGTATTCTCATGGAATATTCGCTGTTTTAGGCAGACAAATGTTGAGCTACCAGGGGCGTAGCTACCGCCGTATCAATTATACGGGGCCCCCAGCGTATTGGGGCCCCCACTAACACTCCCAAAAAAAAGCTCGCCAGCGGCCTACGACCGGTACAGTTGGCACTCCTTTTACATATATTTGACAGCTAACGTCGAGGGGGCCCCACACAAATATTGATATGGGGCCCCCTTAGGGCTAGCTACGCCACTGTGAGCTACTCAAAAAATTAAGAGTTCAATAACCCCTTATTCTAAGTAGAGTTAAAGTGGTTTTATATCCAAAACATTGAGGTTGATTGAGGTTATTTTAGCAACACCATGAGTAACAAGTAATTTAATAATAATATCCATTTGATTTGATCAATCATCAATCAAATTTTAAATCATTATTGTATTATGCTGATGCTATCAATATTGTGATATTGATAAATACTACTGGGTGATAGAAACCAAGTATTATTTACAAGAAAAGATGGAAAATTATAAAATAAAACAGCAAATCATTCATTATCATTGATTTAATCATCTATTTACTTTGTACATTTCTGTTTGTTCTTCAACAAAGCCAATATATCAGCAAGGGCGAGACCTTGTCCGGGCGGGATGCCATAACCCAGCTCCAAGCCTTGTGGGTTTGACGGTGTTGTGCAGGGGAGAGTGGCTTCCTTACGCAGCACATAGTCCACTTCCACCGAGGTGAAAAATGCTACTGACATGGGAAGATCATTGATACCTACCCTGGAAGTTAAAATCAGTTAATTTTATAATTTTGCCATAGTTGTTGACATTTATTATAAATGTGAAATATATACATAAATTCAAATCTTTCTTGATTTCAGGTGGCAAATGTTAAATTATCAATTTAATTGGCAATCTTTACACTACATTTAATAGGAAAGAATATTTTTTGGAAAATTAATTAAATAACAATAAAACCAAGAACTTTGTTCACCTCTGAGAACAGAACGCTCTGGTAAACAAATTTGTAATCTGTAACGCTAGAGCGGCCTCATACTGGTCTTCTTCAGGCACCAGGTATCTTACTTCATCATGAAAGCTTAGGCAAAACCTGAAAATAATGGAGTCCTAATTAATCCAAATATATAATGTTATGTTAAGGTTTTTTATAAACCTAATCGGAATCAAGTTGGCTAAACCATTTCTGAGATCGGCGGGAACAAACATACATCTAAAAATCATTATTATGGAACAAAATAAAATTGTAATTGAAATCTGGGGTTTAACCCTTTTTAGGATTCCGAAGTAAAATCGGAACCCTTATAGTTTCGTAATATCCGTCCGTCTGTCTGTCTGTCCATCCGTAGACTCATATTTATGTGACAGATAAATATTTGTTCTCGGGTCATGGGTGTTTGTAATGTGTTGTGTTGTCCATGCCACCCGCGACAGGGAATCCCAGTGCGGGGTATGAGTGTGTAGTGTTTATCCACAGTACCTAGCCGTCGGGGCAAGCTGGGCCATGCTGACAAGCATGAGGTGCAGGAAGTCAGCGGCCGCGCTCTGTACCGCCCAGTTGAGTCGCGTGCCCGCCCAGCGCCCGCGCGCCTGCTCGAGCGCGCGGGACAGCCGCCCCGAGAGGAAGGCTGTTGAGGGCGCTTCTGAGTCTGCGGGAAGTAATACGAGGTCAATGATGTGGAACCCCCGACTACAAGGGCCCCGTAAGCTAACATTCGTAAAAACATTTCTTTCGCCGTTTCTTCTCCGTGACAAATGTCGGTAGTTTAAAAAATATTTATGTGCATTAATATCTTTATGAATTAATTATTTTGATTTGAACCCCCTCGGAGCGGGGGCCCCCTCAGCTTTTGATACAGGACTTTCCAGGGCAAGACACGCTACTAAGCAATCAAGTAAAACTAAATGGAATATTAGCCGGCTTATTTTTTTTTTGTAGTATGTAATTACTCAATGTGTTTAACAACATTACTTGGACCACCCACCCGCAATCTCCTCCAACTTATTGAACATAAGCGACTCGGTGCCGCCGACCCACTGCGGCCGCTCGAACATCTCCTCCAGCTGCTTGCCGCTCATCTTGGCCAGCCGGGCCGCCTGGTATGACGTCATCTCCACCAACTACATCAAGCAGGTGATTTCTTTCAGAGGTAATATTAGTAGAGGGAATATTAGAGGTATACTTGAAAAAACATAAACGTGTAGGTACACTACTTATGTACGCGCGTGAGAAGTTATACTTGTTTCGCATAAAAAAAAATTTTTTTCAAAAAAATTATTGAAAACAATTAAAAATAAATAAATAAAAAACAATATTAAAAACAAGATTCTAACAATATTCAAAAAAACAATATAATAATCATTTTTTCAAAACGAGTGTTTTTAAAAACGCGCGTGACGTTTATCGTGACCGTCTTTTTTGTGTCACCGTCCGTGTTACAAATCTTAAAATTTCACTCTCATCATTTTTTCTATTTATTTCATAACGCGCCTAAAGAAGTATAACTTCAAAAATAATAAAAAGTTTTAACGTATGAAACTATGAATCATGTTCAATGAGTAATATATAGTAAAAAATTCCGGTATGAAAATATTTTTTTTTTTAAAGTTTAAATTCTAACCTTATCATCCAAGTCTTCGTCCATGAAACCCTCCATATATTTCTTTTTAAGCCTGTACACCCGTCTTCCTTTGGTGGTAGCAAACATTTTGGCCGCTTTGCTCTTCGCCTCCGAGATCGTCATCGTTGGATTGAACTGTTTTAATAATCGCTCTGCGAAGTTCTGACCAGCACCTGCAATCATAAAATTATTTGATTTTTCGTTTACCTCAATTTGTAACCCAGAATAGAGCAAGGGCCTTCGAGGAGGCCTAGAATTTTCTCCATGGAATTTGAGGTAAATATCCAACTCACTCTCTGCTCATAGCCCGGCGGCTTGCGTCGATCCTATGTGATCGACAAAGTTAAGCAACAGCGGGCGCGGTCGGTAGTTGGATGGGTGACCGCTAGTGGCAAAAATTTCTTGAGCGTTTCCATGCTTCGGAGGGCACGTAAAGCCGTCGGTCCCGGTTGTTATCATAAGATAACAGTCGTTAAGCCATGTCGGAGGCCCTCGGGCGGTTTGAAAACTTCCGACACTCGGGTTGGCCACTAACCCCTTCACCAATCCGCACTGGAGCAGCGTGGTGGAGTATGCTCTAGGCCTCCTCAAGAGGAGAGACCCGTGCCCAGTAGTGGGCCATTAATGGGTTGAAGCCAGCCATCCAACTCACATCAAATTCATGATAATTTTCATAGAGACGAGTCTATTTGGAGATTATTTTGGTGTAAACTTGTCCTACATAAGAATTTTCAGTGACATGATCACCACCAACAATATTTCCCTCTACATACCCAAAACTGTTTCCTGTTGATAAAATCAGCCTGCGCTATCATAGATGAACAAATTATTTCAAGACCAGAGAAAATTTTTCTAACACTATCATATGAAATTATTATTTATGTAAATAATCGATAACCGACCAGACGAGCCATCTAATTGTAAGTGATTACCGTCGTCCATGGACATCAGTGAATGCAAACCAGCACCGCCCATTCGAACGGGGTCCCGACCACATACACACAGGCAAGTCCTCACCATATATCCTCGCGTAGTTGATGACCTTAGCATGATCCCGGTTGACGTTAGCGGCGCGCGCCGTCAGCGAGTGCAAGTCGGTGTGGCGCGCCTTGTCGCCGGCCAGCACCGCCCAGCCGAACGGGGTCCCGCCGCACACGCCTAGCGAGCTGTCGCCTAGCAACGCCGCTATCCATAGTTCCTGGTGTGGACTGGGTTATTGTCAACACTCACAGATTAAATTTATTGTTGATTATTTTATTAAACCCGCAAAAACAGGGGTGTTACAAGTTGGAAGTGTCTATGTCTGTCTGTGGCGTCGTAGCTTCTATACGAATGGACTGATTATGATGCGGTTTTTTTGTTATAAAGCTGACGTGATTGAGATGGTTCTTAGCAACAATCGATGAAGATTTGTTTAGGTGTTTAAGATAATAACTAAGTCAAGATCATCTCTAACGTTTGGGGTTTTTTTATAATTTTTTACATTTATCCTTATTCTCATTTGCCGTGGGCTGCATGTATGCATGCTGACAAAGAGTTTATGCACGTAGAAAGATTCCAGTACTACTAGTATGACAGTGAAGGAAACTGTGTTACTCGTACTATAAATACGTGTAAAACAGAGGCCACAGAGTACTAACCTGCGAGTCGACGTCGGCCCCTACAAACTTGTGTCCCGGCGGCGCCTGCACCATGGCGCGCAGCTCCGAGCCGATGCGCTCCGCTTGCGCGTTGCTCGCCGTCATCCAAGTCGGCTCGCTCGCACTACACACACGATACGACGTTACAACATTTTACGTTACACTAGCTGACCGGGCAAACGTTGTTCTGCCAAAAAAATTTTAGGGGTAGGGGATGAAAAATAGATTTCCGATTCTCCACCCTAGCCGATATGCACGCAAAGATTCACGAAAATCGGTCGAGCCGTTTCGGAGGAGTTCAACTTCTAACACCGTGACACGAGAATTTTATATATTAGACTAGCTGTTGCCCGCAGCTTCGCACGCGGAAATTATGCTTATCATAATTATTATTTATTATCCCTTACAAAAGAAAATTTAAAAACAGTTTCATTTATATTGAAGTACTTATATTTAAGAATTTACATACTGAAACTTACGATACAATCAAAGATTATTCCTCCGGGAGCGGGTTTGGAATAGTAAACAACATTAACTTTTTTTCTTTTCCCTCTCCCTCTCCCTCTCCATCTCCCTCTCTCCCCTTGCCCTCTTCCTCTCCCGCTCCCTGTCCCTTTTCCTCTCCCGCTCCCTGTCTCACTCCCCTCGCTCTCCCTCTTCCTGTCCCACTCCCTGTCCCTTTCCCGCTCGAGGTCTTTCTCCCACTTCATATCCCTCTCCCTCTTCCTCTATCGCTCCCAGTCCCTCTCCTGCCCACACCCGCGCCCTCTCCCGATTTCTGTCCCGCTCCCACTCCCTCTCCCGCTCCCTGTCCCTCTCTATCTCCCTCTTCCGCTCCTTCTCTCCTGCTCTCCTGCTCCCTGTCTATTCTTAACTTAAAAAATGACGAAGTTGCTTACTAAGTTCATTCCCCTAAATTAACTCTTTAAGGGATGATTTTCCGAAAAAAATAAAATCTAAGTTAACTTTTGTTTATTACTATAAACTTACATAAAAAATTTCGTATTTATAACTCTAAAACTGGCGAAGTTGATTTGTATGTAGTTGACTACCAACACCTATTTTTAGGGAATGAATTTCGAGAAATCAGTGATACAGTTATTTTTTGTGTCTAACTATAAGCTTATATACAAATTTTCGCCCTTCGTACTTCAAAACTGACTTTTGTTTATTACTTTAGACTTCCATAAAAAAAATCATATTTATAACTCTAAAACTGACGAAGTTGGTTTGTATGAAAATGATCTCCAACCAGTATTTTTACCCCTTAGGGGATGAATTTCCAAAAATCCGTTCTTAGCTGACGTCTCCTTAACATAAATTATCTCTCTGCCAAATTTCATCATAATCGGTTCGGTAGTTTCTGAGATTTTTTGTTTAATCAGTGTATCTCTTTTCAATTTTATATATATAGATTAGGCTGTAGAATGATGAGTTTGAAATTCAGTTTTCGGTCTGGGTGTCGCCAACCCTCCTTGGAAATGCTGTTGTTGGTTGGTTCGTATGCTGGTCCTCCCCCAGTCAGGTGGAAGAACTTGCGCGGGAGGATAAGCAGCTGTCATGTATATGTTCTTTTTTGTCTCCCAGAGCAGCATGGGAGATAAATGATGACGTCACCGACACGTACCGTCTAGTGAGCGTGCCGCACACGACGACCTGCGGCAAGATGGCGCCGCACCGCCCCCCTCCCGCGCCCCTCCCACCCCTCCCGCCGGGCAGCCACACCACCTGCTGCCCCATGACGCGCTCGCGGTTGTTGCGCCAGTACGACATCATGCGCCCGAACGATAGCACCTGGAGACACCGTAGATTTATAAACCAGTACATCAGTAACACCAAAGGCATATGCAAAAGGAGAGAGAGAGAAAGAAAGAAAGAAAGAACTGGCTCCCAAGCCTACTACAGCCAGAATATGACGTGGGCGGTTGAGTAAATTGTTTAGTTTAATTTAATTTTTTTTTTCTCAAATAAGAATGCTTGACTGCAATCCCATCTGATGGTAAGTTGCGATGTGGTCTAAGATGGCGAGCTCACTAAGTTATCAAAAGCCTATTCACTCTTTTTTTGAAGACAGTCGCTAATCACGTCATACACGGGCGGGAAGCGAACGTAGGCAAGCTTTCCCAATCCTTCGCGGTGCGCATAACGAATGACGCGGCAAACCGCGTCGTCTGTACCGGCGAGATATTCACGATGTAACCCGCCGTGCGTCATGTCGTTTAATGGAGGAACGGAGAGATTGTCTACCGAGCCTTACCTTCTCAGCGTCGTTCCCCTGCGCCGAGAGCACGTTCTGACTGAACATGTTGAGGAAGTCCTTGGCGAGTGGGTTGCCCACCTTGTACTTGGGCCCGTCCTTGTGCGGCAGGCGGAGGAAGTGGCAGCAACCTGGTAATGGTCGAATAACACGAAATTATTTTCTTTTTTTATCGATATTATTACCGTTAACTTTAAGTGTGTACTTGTCTATTTTTTATATAGTTAACGTGCAAGCAATATCTAAAGGTCGATGCATACGTAACGTGGATGGGACGGAGACGGGACGTGACTTGAAATTTTGGAAACATCATTTCATAGAAAATGTAAAGGATAGCGCATACTACCCGAAGGCACGCACGGGACGGGAACGTGGCATGCACGTATATTTGTGCCCTGTCCACGTCCACGTCCCGTCCGGATCACATGACAAGCATCAACTTTCGATTAAAAAAAGAATCATTAAAATCGGTTCACCCAGTCAAAAGTTCTGAGCTAACAAACATACAGTTGAATTGAATACCTCCTCCTTTGTTGAAGTCGGTAATCGGTTAAAAATACTTATGATGAGTCAATACCTTGCACCTGTATCCCACACCACACCCCCAGCCCATGGTACTGGTTGGCGGCTGCTTTCTCCTCTCGGCTCTTACGCGCGTAATATGCTTTGCGACCCAGGTCTTCCTGTAACCAGGATGCAGAAGAATGGATTGTGTGAAACAAGTTAAGTCTTGAGGGCTTTATATATTACAAGTTTTGATCCCCTATTTTACTCCTTTAAATCTTTCCAAATGGGGGGCCCTTGACCCATATCAACACTTCCCAACAGTTGGGGTTGTAATCAAGCATTAACTTTTTTTTAAAGTAAATAATTCTTGACAAAAAATAACCGACTTCTAAATAACTCAAAAACTACTGGTCAGATCTAGCTCAAATTTAAGTGTGACCACATGACAAGCACCAGCTTTCGATTAAAAAAAGAATCATCAAAATCGGTTCACCCAGTCGAAAGTTCTGAGGTAACAAACGTAAAAAAAATACAGTCGAATTGAATACCTCCTCCTTTTTTGATGCCGGTTAAAAATAAATGACATTAAAATACTACGGAAATATAAGTCTACTGAGTATATTATACCTCAACAGTCTTCGGTAGCACATATAACTCCGTATCAACCTCTTTGCTGCTCATGAACATGGGGCAGGCCTCTAACAAGCCCTCCAAGGGCACAGGAGGTTCATCTGAGGCCTCCCTAGTCCTGCTGAACGGCACAAGAAACCCCCAGCCCTCCGACTGAATGTAGTGGAGGGGATAACCTTCCCAGGATAAGCGGAGGAGTTTTGGTGTAATCTAAAAATCAATAGAAAATGTGCATAAACTTGTTTTTTTTAATTACATGTGCCTTACAGTTTTTAGATGTGCAAGAAACATTTTATCAATACAATAATTCCTGAAAATTGTTATTTTCATTTTCCAAACATATTTTTACAACGAGGCCTTGCAGCATAAAGGCAGAGTACAGACGTTAATCATGCTATTGAAGTTTTAAAACAAGAATGATCTGAGTACGACTGCTCTCCAGTTTTGATCACCTAGCCTGGGGGAAATCTCTTTTTAGTTCTTGCTTAACGAGTATTACAAACCTGCATACTAGTAGTAATATTATTGGCACCGGGCGTCCAATCCGGATCTTTACCCGGCTTGGTACACAATTTTCTGTACCAAGCCGGATATCCGGCTAAATACGGTCTCTTGACTGGCAACAATGCACCCAAATCGTATAGTTTCTTGAACTTGGCGTCCAGTTCTTTGATATGTTTGCTTTGTAAATTGAAATTTATTTCCTCAAAAGACTCTATGTATTCTTCGCTAAGACATTCGTGAACTTTATCTTCTTTTTTTATTGAGACTTCTATACATTCATTTTGATCATTTTCAATTTCCGTTGTTTCTTCAACATTCTTTTTCTTTTTTCTTTCAACGATTTTCTTTAACTTCAAGGTTTGTGCCGACCAGTCTTGATCCCACATCCAAAGATCTTGTTTGTAAGCTTCGTTCTCCATCAACCGACAAGCCTCGTCGGCTTTTTGCGACAATATTTGTCGTGATTCGAGCTTGCAGTCCTCGAATACGGTTTCCGCTGAGTCTATGTATTGAAGCCAGTTTGAGTTTACTGGCAAGTAAGCAGTGCCTGAAATAAATATGGTAGAAGTGTTAATAGCCGAATAGCTTTTGCCAATACTCTAATATACATACGTACAATAAATTTTGGTCCTTCGAGCCGGACTTACCTAACTCCAACATCCCAGCTAGCGTGACGGGGTGGGGAAATCGTTCCAGAAACATCGGCAATAGCTCTCGGAGAACATTGTGAGTAGCTATGACGTCACCCGCGCAGTAGTTCATTAGTTTCTGAAAATTCTCGTGTACATCTTCCATTGTACCTTCGACGAATATATCACGAGTTTCTTTGTCTATTTGACGGCCGCAGTATAGATTGTGGACCTGCGAATATTTCCTGTTTAAAATACAATTTTCATAAGCGCTGTAGCATCCAGTTTCTATGAAACTGCCAGGATTGACAAAAGTAGTTTATGTATAGAGCAGGCTGATAGGTCAAATGATGATCAGTGATCTTCTATGCACCATTTAAGTATAATACCATATGCGCTGCGAAGCGATGGATCCGCATACTAAACACCCTATTTTCTATTTCCATAAAAAAGTCAGTAATTTTTTTAGCAAAAGTTTTGATTATGATAAATGTCCGTGCCTCACTCAAACTATTAAGTGAGCTGATCTCAATCCAGTCGTCATCGGAGGGGTCTGGCTCCTTGTTCTTGGCCTTGAGCACCGTCCGCTGGTAGCTGGTGATGCCGCTCACACACGTGTGCATCGACATTGTGTCCATGAACCGAACTCCTGCAATGACAATGTTATTGAGGGTACTATGCCGAACGTTCAAAGGCTCCTGGGTTAAATTCCCAGTGAGGCAGTCATGTATGTAGTCAATTTTTTTAGAGGAGTCTTTGTTGGTAAACAATATCACAGTGTCTTTTTATTGTAAGTGGTAATTGAAAAATAAGGCTGCCACAAAATTAAAACAATTTAAAAACAAATTATTATTTAAAGCCAATACTAGTTTCTGCTTACAATTAATTAACTAATTTAATTTAATATTCCTCTAAAAAGTAGGGCTAAGATTTTTTACCAAATAAGACATCTAATAAATGGACTGTACATGTTAATGTTATACATACCTGTTTTCTTCAACCAGTATTGCTCTTTAATCTTAGCTCTGTCATACGATACATTGTGGCCAACAACTATTCTGGGCCGGTCAATGTCTCCACAAGGTTTTGTTCCATCGGTCTCTAAAGGTATTAGGTCTTCGTATCTCACATCGTCAAATGTTTCGTGGGGGTCGTAGTTCGCGAGTGGTGAGCTTATCCAACCATACCTAAATGTATTTTAAACAATTGGTTATTATTAAAAATACCTTTTTATCACAACAATATTCTTAGAATCCGAATATATTGCAATTATTTTTATTGACTTATTTTAATTCAACACCTGGGACTCAGAGGTACAACACCTTCGAGTTTAGTAATATAATATTAGATTAACTAAGGCCAAAAAAATATGGAACAGATATTGACTTGTGTTAACAAAAAATAGAGACAATTTATAAAGGTAACAAAATCTTCAAAAAAGGAAATAATTTCCTTCAATGTAATAGTTGCCAAAATTAAAGGTATTACTTTATTTAAATTGATGTAAATAAATATTTCCAAACTTTCGTTACTAAGACTTATGTAAATGGTACATATGTAACCAGTATAAACTGACCAAGCATTGGGTGACATGGCACAGGCCAGTGTGGGTCTTTTCCCTGCTGACATCAGGACCTCCACATCAAAGATCAGGGCATCGTCTGGTGGACATGCTACTCCCTGAGGCGGACCATCTCCATATTTACTCCAACCAGGTTCCTTGGACCATTTCTAAACAACGAATAAGGTTTTTAAAGATTTCAGAAAAACATGTAGGCATTTGGCTGATGGTAAGCATTTGGGTATATACTTTTCTACATCTCACAAACTCCATGATAGTTTACTAAAAAGTACACAAGAATATATACTTGGGGTAATGGAGGCAGTTTACTTGTAGATAATAATTGCAGTAACTGCCTGTACGGAGCACATTGCTGCTCTCCGATGTTATAGAAATGCTCCACGATGTCTTCTCCCTTCAGTTCAGGTAACTTTAACTCCATATCAGGTAAGTAACTGAAGTTCTTGTAGTCTATGCCATGTTTTAACAAGTTTTCTTGACAACTGGAAATTTTTCAAGCATCAAATAAATTTAATAATAAAACTTTTTGTATCCTCATTATACTTTGTATAAGAAGGTAAAAAAATAGTGGCGGAAAACCAAAAGATTAATTTTTTTATGACCATTTAATAATTGTGAAGTAAAATTAATAAAATAAACTTACCTCTCTACAACCTTTGGGTCAACAGAAATAGTAGGTTTCTTAAATAACTGATCATAAATATTTTTAGAAATCATCTGTATATTGACCTCATTCACTCTAAATTCTTTGGAATATTGTACTTTTTTAGTTTCGTCCTTTTTATCATTTTTAGGGTTATCTTGTTCGTTACTTTTATTAAATCTTATTATCTTAGTTTCACTACTGGGTAAAATATCACAGTAACTACGGCAAATATTATAATATCGATTAACGTTTGCAATTAAACACTTTTCTTTCATATTTAACATTTTTGTTAAAATTACTGCCTTGCCTATTTTGTTTATTTACATTTTTGTTTTTTTTTTCTTCATTTCAATATTACTGTCATCATCATTGACATTTGACATTGACAGTGACGTTGTTGTTACGTTTCACGCGTTGAAGAATAAATTAGATTTAAGATGTATAAATTATTGTCTATGGACTGGTTCTTACAAAAAACCAGCCAAGGGTGAGCGAGATGCGCATTGTATCGAGGGTTCCGTATAAGGTTTTTTTTTATGTATGAAGCTTGATTTTTTTCACTCCATTTGATACCTCCACGCATTCCTGGGAAAAAGGGTGTTGATATTGACAGAAGATATACCTTAAAAATTACAGTAGATGTATGAGTTCTAGCTTTGAGCGACGTGAAAACTTCCGATTCCAACATTTGGCCACTAACCCCTTCACCAATGCGTACTGGAGTGGAGTGTCTTCACTCCCTTTTTTGGATTTATAGAAGCTTGGGCTACTTGTCCCTCCTACAGTTCTATTCAAGCTTTATCACATATATCTTTGGGCTTCAGGGGATGGTGACACTGCAAGCTCTCCTTGTCTTTGTTAAATGACAGGTGCAGTAATATAAATATCGAAACTAAAATAAATTCAGGGAAAAGGAAACAACAGAAATTTTATTTACTGAATATTTATTAGTCATGTAATATTATATGCTTACAGGATAATATCTAATGGAAAACTCAAGTTATAATTGTGAAAACAATGAATGTATATTATAGATACTAAGTGCCACTTATAAATAGAGGAATGTAACAAAACAAGGCATTGATTACTCAATTGGTTCTTAGTTGATAGTCTCCATTCTGTGTGATGTACCTCACCCAAGGTAGTGCTTGATAGCCACTCTTCTCAATAATTTTCAGGTACCTCACTTGGATTCCTGATGTAGTGAAATAAGGGATTTCAAATTTCACTTGGATAGGAGGTTTTCCATCAACATCTTCACATTCAACTGATGGCAGCCCAAAATGTGCCCTCATTAAATACTCCTTGCCACCAGGGAAAGATTTAATAGACCAAGTTATAGCATTTTGCTCTGGGGTGTACTTGACACTGCCAATAGTAGTTTTAAACTTTGGAGAATCAGCATCGGCAGGCACAGGAATTATTATTTCAACATTGTTTGCGGTTGAACGTCTCTTGAACTGAGACTTAGCTTTGATCATGTATTCCACCCTGGAATGAGCATGGCGCTCAATAACAGACTCAATCCAAATCAGAGGCTTCACATGTGTGTTGAGTCTGTAGGACATCAGCTCAAACTCACCATCCGGAGGTATGAATGAAATAGTTCTATCATTCTCAAACCTGGATAATCTGACGCACTGATGAAATTTCACATCCTCCAGTTCCACAGACTTCGATTTCCCTCTACCAGTGCTCTCAAACAACACCTTGTCATTCAGACCGAGCCTCAGTTCGGGCATACCAGATAAATACACCCTCATTTTAATAGCTCCAACTATCTCACTCCTAAGTACATTGCCATTTGAGTTAGCAAGTAAGTTGACAGACTCAATAACATCTAGAAATACTTCATTTTTCCTATACTTAATCCCTTCAGATCTCCAAGATACTGCATTGGTGACTGCCATTGGGATTCGAGGCTGCATTTCAAGTTTATGGCCTTCCTGTGTGATGTACTCCTGCAGGATCTTACTGTCAGTGGTCTGAGGGTAGCCAAAGTCTAGCAGCTCATCCATCAGCTCATAAATCACGACGAAGTTGTCACGTATACTTTCTTCTTCAAGTTCCTTGAAATATTCTGTCATAACTTCAACAATTTTGTATAGAAACACAAAAACAAGAGCAATGTTGGCATTTTTCTTTGTTGTGGATACTATATAAAGGTTATTAGTCTTTATGTACGCGAATGTACACTCGCTGGTCTGCAGCAGCGGCGTCAACATGCCTTCCTCCTCTTTCTCCATGAGAAGAGGCATGAACTTGTCTATCACCCCCATGTCGACATCGCCGCGGTAGTTTCGCGATATCAAAACTTTACCCTTCACGTCCAAGATGTATATAGCTGACGACGACATCTTGCTGAAAACAAAGTTATCACTGCATGATTAAGATCGCTCTATCGCCTTTATCTATAGCCATGAAAGCCTGTTTGTATCACATATCCAAGTATCGACATCGTACGAAAACTAACGTGACTTAACTTATTTATGATACACTACATGATAAAACTAAGCATTGGTGTACTTACGTGGTAAAGTAAACGTTTATTTAATTAAAAATCATAGCTATTTTCTGCCAATAAATCTATAAATTACAGACGTGGTGATGCAATTTTATCAAATGTCGCAATGACATGACAATTGATTGACAGTAATTAATGACATGACTTATGACAGTGACGTGAAAGGCGTGAAAGTATCAAAGTTTAAAGTGATCATAGTCATAGAGTGTGATTATAATTAAATAAATATATTCAATATCCTCATAATAAATCGCCCTCAATTTAAAGCTATTTTTGTCTTGCATGTTACAGATTTACAGCTTGCTTGAGTTTGAATAATCTTTTTTTGGCTTAGTGCTCACTGCCTTCTTCGTATTGCAACCACACTTTGAATTTTGAAGAAATTTACTTGTCGATTGTCAATTTAAAAAAAAAATTACTTTGACATAACTTTGACAATGACAATTTCACAAGTCCAGTGTTGCCAAGTTACGGCAATTACCGTGTTCTACGGCTTTCGGGCCAAAAAATCACAAAATCTACGGTCTACGGCTGGTACCTTATTACCTTAGCAAATTCTACGGCTTTTCGCAAATTCTCCGGTCTTTTTTTATTTACTTGTTTTGAAACATTTTACGAATGTTAAAACCCATAAAACAGCGCCACTAGGCAAATGTTGATGTTAATTTAGGCTAATGAAAAGTGATTCCTTGTTTTGTGGACATCATATTCACGGCCGATGACCTTTTTTTTTTAGTTTGAGCTCTGAACCGATGGTATATAATGGCGTAATTGCATTGCTACGGAGTACGGCCCACACTTGATCTTTTCCCATATAAACACGGCTTTTTTATCTAATGTACACGGCCTTCCACAAATTTTCATTGGCAACACTGAATATGTCCATTGCTTTGCTCATCCACTGGCTAAGCAAAGAGTAGGCCTTGGGGTAGGTCAAAATAAATTGTTTCCTTGTTTATTTTATTTGTATTTGAAAAATAATGTGCTGAATACAATTCTTGCCGAAGAGACAAATGATGTGAGACTTGTGAGAGCCAATTGAATCAGAATCTATGTGTTTTGCGTGATATTCAGAACAGGAATTATATATTTAACATGACAGCGAAAACAAAAACCAATACCAAGAAACAAAATCCCTTGGTTTTCTTGGATATCTCAATAGATGGAGAAAAAGGTTAGTACCATGAAGTTTACATGTAGATACATAAACAAGGTATGGATATTAGATGTAGTTATTGATATTAAAATAATGTGCATTGTTGATGCATTTGGAAAGACTATTTGTTATTCAGTTTATCGCGCCGAGGTTGAGGTACATAGACTTCAGCCATCCGCTGTAAGCAGCTCGGGTTATTTGATAAATGTAATATTTTTACATTATGTTCAATGACACACACGCATGGCCCGTGTGGCGCAATTGTTGCCATGCCGGATCGCCGCTCCGAGGGTCTTGGGTTCGATTCCCAGCGAGGCAGAAATTTGAATGATGAGTTTGAATTTCTGTTCTCGGTCTTTAATCCTTGATGGATTAAAAATTTTCAAGATGTATTTGCCTCTTATATTGAGGAAGCTTTAATTGTGGCTGGTGATGCATTAAGCGAGGGGTTGTACCTAATTCCTGTAGTTATTTATAAGATACTGATTCTAAGTTCTAACTCGTGTAAATCTCTTATTAATTTTTTAATGATTTTCCAGCTGGCCGTATGGTGATAGAGCTGAGAGCAGATGTAGTACCCCGAACAGCTGAAAACTTTCGAGCTTTATGCACGGGAGAGAAGGGAATTGGTGTCAATGGAAAGCCATTACATTATAAAGGATCAAGGTTCCATAAAGGTTTGAAGAACACTAAACTTTTACCGTCTTCTAAACTTACTGTAGTATAGTCTTTTCAATATCACTAGGGGACAAAAGAGAAATGACCACTTTAGTATATTAACTTATCTGCCACAACAACCAAGCCTTACACAAAGCTCAGAAACATTTTACATTTGGGCAATCTATCTAGATCAATCTCATTATCTAAGGAGATCAAAGAATACCTAGCCTAATCTATGTATATTTACCAATACCACTTATGTGCTGGCCAAAATCTCATGCCGGCAGACCAAGGTGTTGTGCAACTGAAGCTGTCTACCTGGTTTGTTAAAGCCAAACATTTCCAAGCTTTGGCCTAATTGATGTGGCCCAGAATACTGACCAATCCTTTGCCTGCAAACCAGGGTGTTAAAAGGCGATAGAAGCAAGCCCCTCATCTTGGTGATGCCAAATAAATATTTTCAAGCTTTGGTTAGGCATTGTGTAAATGTTTATTCATCAATATTATATTATTACTAGCTTACTCGGCATACATTGTTCTGCCAAAAATTTTTGGGATAGGGACACCCTAGGACACTTAGTGGTATGAAATGTACTTGATGACCTATTGTCATTTCTACCAAATTTACAATAAAATATTATAGTATTGTCAGGATGAGAGAAGGGGGAATCTTGTGACCTCCCGCATCATAAAATAATTTAAATAGTATAGTCTTTCTAGACTACCTTGCTTCTGCAAGGTTTGTTCTTATCTAGGCGTGAACCTGTTTATTATAGTTGGCCTTTAGAAACTACTACATAGTTATAGTCTGCACATATTGTTCTTCAATTGAATTAAGTTAAGTGGTTTTATCAAGTTGCATCATCATCAATGTATTACATTGTAGTTGAGACATAAAATACATTGTAGTTAAAAGTACAAGGTGCTTGTTAGTCAGATTCCATTGTTAAATATTAAATTTGTTCTAATCGATCTACATTCTTCAAGAATAATTTGTAAAAGTAAATGTATATTTTTAAAATATAAAACATTCTTTCCTTATGATAAAAACCATGCACTGCACTGAAAAGTATGGTACTGACACGGGCATAATAGCAAAAATGAATAATGATCTGTCGAATATAATTATATTTTATTGTTTCAGCAATACCTCAGTTCATGGTACAAGGAGGGGACATTATACACAATGACGGCTCCGGCGGGGAGAGTATCTATGGACCAACATTTGAAGATGAAAATTTTCTACTATCGGTAATATAATACTTAACTATTAACGCTACACATTAATAGCCTCATAGTAGCATTACCTGTGTCGTGGGTGCTATGGACAACACTCTAAGACTTAAGTTTCCATTTCTCTGGGAATCTAACTCAGGACACTTGGTACGGCGCTCCAGCATGTTATCCATTTATTAGAGATTGATCTACTTTTAAAATAAACGCGACCCACTAAGCATTACTGTTTCAACCTGTATGTGAAATGTTTATTTAATTTTTTTTATGGAAATAGCCGGCAAACGAGCTAACAATCCACCTGTAGCTCGAGCACGAATATTTGCGAGAAAGTATTCGTATGGTTAACGTAAGCAATTTGTATGGCATTTTTTCAAAAGCGCCCCTATCGTGCGTAAATGGTACTAAATCGGCAGCACGAATATTTGCGTCAAACTTGCGTATCGCAAGCGTATCGCCGCGTAACGCTACGTAAGCATTTTGTATGGAAATCGGTAGCACGAGTTTTTTTTTGACATACGGACGCTAGCTGGCTAGCGTCATCTTACGAATGTTTTTTCACGGAGAAATGTTGCGTGAGAAAACTTTCGTATCACTTTTTAGTAGTGAATTTCAGTGTTTTAATTGATTTTAAAACTAAATTGAAGTAAAATTGCAAGAAAAACCTATAATGAGGGTTTTCTGAAACGGTCTCCGAGAGATGGCAGCACTTTGGCGTCAGGTCTAATGAACTGTCAAAATACATACGCGAATTTCAATTTTCTATGTATTTTTTTGGTTTATTTATTCTTAAAATCATTACTTTAAGAATATTGTTTTCTAAAATGCCACAGTGATGTGCAGTGCCTATGTGTGCAAATAAAACAGGAGGGCATACGTTTCCTACTGGAGATAAAACCCGATTGAAACAGTGGCTTGTAGCCATTCAAAGATAAATTCCAACGAAAAATAGCCTGTGTCCCAGTGGTCGGATCGGGGCGCGAGAGGTACCAAAAGATCGGGCTCAGTGAGCACTACACAGAACTGAAATAAAATTTAATGTAGAAAGTGTTATGAGAAAGTAATTTTGACAATAGTGGTTTTTACAGTTTTTGGCAAAATTTTTGAAATTTACGAAATATTTTTTACGGAACTAATAGAAATTGGTGCGCCAGGGAATTTCTAATCTTCCGATACCATGCATTGGTCGGTCGACGTGAAATTTGCAAAGAAACTATTGCAAAAACGTATGTTAATATGAGGAGGAAAAAGTAGTTTAAGGAAAATTTTGGAAAATTTTAAAGGAGATCAAAAACTAATTGAACAGTTGAAGAGAGCACTTCAAGCCGAATCTATTGATATATAACACTACTATGTATGGTTAACTATTGGGAAGTATGAAATGTAAATCTATTAATTTAAAATTGTGTGCCGTCAGACCTAAGGTGGTTTTCGGTATTAAGTAGACAATGTATGGGGAAGGAAGAAAGCGACTTTTTCTGTTCCAGTGGTCGGATAAATAAATAACTGCAATTTAGTAGTTAAATAACGAAATCAAATTGTGTAAACAAAATCTAGTACCTACCTTTCAATGAGCTTTTCCTTAGTACCAGTGATTTTTGCGCCCCTTTTTTTGAGCTCAATCTTCAGTTCAGCGACCTTTTTCTGGCCGTAATCCATAATAAAATCAATAACACTTCCAAACACAACAGAATTTCATTAATTTTATTTATGTTTAGTACCTACGACTCTGTGCTATCTGACAGCTGTTTAGACCTGCCGTCAACGTAGCGCCACCTGGTGGCAGAAAAAGTATCGAAAACCCTCATTGAACGTATCTCAATTTATTATTACCTTGCTGCACAATTGATTGGAAGCAGCGGAGTAATTGAATATAGAGTAGTTTCTAAGGAAAAAATAATTTGTTTCAATTAAAATAAGTTTAACATTGTGTGACTAATACAATAACTAAAATAAAAATAATATTATGATGGTCATAATATGATGATTGTCTTATTTAATTTGTTTCCAGTGAAATAAATCGCAGAGTAGAATCACTAAATTGCTAGGTGCAATGAAATAGTATTTGAAATTGATATATTCTTAACAATGCTTCGTTTTAAAATCTAGTGCAATTAACTTCGTCGTCTTTAAAATCAAACTAAAGAATTATCCTAAAAATCAAGGTAACAAAAACCTGCTACGTGAAGTGATAAATAGGTTTATGTAAAATACAAATGCATTTCCTAATTAATTCATTCCTTCATTAGTATAACAAGATTAGTTTTCTGCTATTAGTAAAATACCTAGAAGCGATTAGAATATACACCAACATCTATGTTAAATAATAAGTCACACTTGAGGCACCAAATAAAAGAAGATAATGAACAATAATATCTTTATTTATTATATTTATTTACCGTATAAAGTAACATACAATATTTATATTGCACATCATTTTTAACTAAATCACTAATTTTATCGACGTAAAAAGACGCGCATTCGGTGGCTGATGGTCGTCAGTCGTTCGGTCACAACTTCAGCAATGTAGACAAGAGCTCTATTGTAAAGCGCACACTAAATGAGTTGAAGTTCACTGCAGTGCGCGAATCCAAGTTATGATCAAGAATCAACCACTACTTCGTCTTCTTCACCAACTACTCCACGACATCGGAGACCTTCGCGATGTAATGGAGATGAAGTCGAGAAACTTTGTTTATCATATAGGACACTGGGACGTTGTATCCTATATACAAATAAGTCCTTAATTGATGGGTACTTTTTCATAAACGGCGCAATCACTATTATTAAGTATCACATAGGTATTTGTATATGTATTTTGAATTACTTTAACTTATAAAATTATAAAATTCACAAAATATTTTGACAACAATAAAACAAATGTAGTACCGCAGATCGCTAAAGGCGCCAAACCACAGGTTAGGTAGGGACACAGAGTACTTAAACGGTAGAGATTCAGCTTGACAATGTACGCGTTCGAATACCAAAATTCAAAGAGACACGGAAATATTTTTATTTTTGTAAAATATATCATTAAGTTAATGTAACTTAATGTTAAGTTTATTTTTATTCAAAAGTTAATACAGCTTGATGTAAAAAGTGTGATTTCATAAAGTTTTAATGAAATTTATTTACATAATTATTGTTTTTCAATTTACATGCAACTTTTGAACGCACCATTCATTCGTTCATTCATTCACTTGGTCCCCTTCTTATTTACGATAGGATGACGTCACTTGCGAATTGACGATACTACGACGAAAGTAAGTAAAATAACTTGTGCTGCCAACTAACGTCTAAGTATCGTGAATTCGATACGGAGACGCTACGAATGTTTTAAAAACTCGTGCTCGCTGTACTGATCTTGGCCCATGGACATCAGTAACACCAAAGGCATCACCGATGCGTTGTCAGCCAAGTAAGAAGGAAGAAAAGATTGAAAGATTATGTGATAAGCTTTTGTGAAAGAAACACATTGAAAGATTATGTGATAAGCTCAACAAATTTAGGTTTGCCTAAGCCAGACTAGCACACACTTCAACGGTTGAAACTGCTTTAACTGCATATCACGGCTACGTGGCATCTAACCTTAGATAAAAAAAAAGAAAGAAAGAAGTCAATATTGACGTGAAATTTTTTATAAAATTATTTAATATGAATTGTTTTCTAAATATTGCTTATTTCTTATAACAATAACATAACGTGCCTCAGATAAATTTTTGAAGTCATAATTGTTATGGGGAAAAAAATATGAGAGTAAAATTTTTACGATGCGACAGCCAAAAAGTGACATTGATGAAGGTGTATGATACTCGAGGGTACTAGGCGCACAGTACTTGCTAGGAGTTGTCTTTGATTGCAAGCGCGCGCCGGGTCGTGGGTGCGAGTGAGAGGTACTTATAAGTAAGAGGAAAGTAGACGTACCTCTACCCATATTGTCAATTCCAGCACGAGGAGTTGGTGTTATCAATGGCGAACAAAGGGCAAGCGCACACGAACGGCTCCCAGTTCTGCATCACGAGCGTGCCGTGCCCGCACCTCGACGGGACCAATGTGGTGTTCGGGCGGGTGCTGGCCGGCGCCGGCCTTATCGATGACGTGCAGAGGACTAACAAGAACGGGAGGCCTAGTACGGTATGTTAAAAAAACGCTTGCACACAATATTATGCGCGTATTATGGAGGCCATACACCATCAAGTATACTTGTCAAGTCTGAAAGAAAGAAAGAAAGAAAGAAAGAACATTTATTCCATCATAAGGATAGCAACAAAGTTGAATAATACAAATTGTAATTAAGTTTATTTGTTTGAGTTCGGAGTTTGACTTGTCAAATTTGCAGTTTGACTTGACGCGCCATCCAGTGTGCATCATACAAATATAATGGCAGATAGCTTGACAGTGGCCATACACGATCAAGTATACTGGATGCCCCGTCAAGTCCGCTTGACGCTTCATCAAGTACACTTGATTGTGTATGGCCTCCCTTAGAAGTTAATTATCACTTGCTTCGGTGAAGGAATACATCGTGGGGAAACCATAAAGTTCTCAAAGGTATGTGAAGTCTACCAATTCGCACTTGGCCAGCGTGGTAGACTATTGCCTGTACACCTCACATCGTGAGAGGAGACCCCGAGCCTAGCAGTGGTACAATTATGGGTTGTTGCTTTCCTTTTTTTTGTAGTTAAATTAGATTACTTGATTTTCTTTATTTAAAATATAGTCTCCCCAAAAAGGATTTTTTTATTTAAGAGTTAGAAATTAGTGTTGGTGGCTGACGATATCTCATCGATATTGCTTCGGTCGGCGTTAATCATTCGACATAAAGTTGTACTAATCCCTACATCCAGGAATGCGTGATAGAGGAGTGTGGGGAGCTGGAGGACGTGGACAACTGGGACGTGCGGTGCCGCGACGGCACGGCCGACCGCCTGCCCGAGTTCCCCGAGGACATGCGAGACTCTCCCAACGTGAGTACCCCTTGACTGTCTCAACAGAACAGGTTCTTGACGACTTTACATCGTTTGTTGCGAATCTTTTTAACTGACTTCAAAAAAAGGAGGTTCTCAATTCAACTATATTTTTTTTTCTTTTTTTTATGTTATCCTATGTAACACATGTTATAGCAAATAAATAAATAAATTTGTATTAAGTATGTGCGCGACAAATGGACGAATAACTCAATATCACGCCAACCGATTTCTATGAAAATCCGATTCCCCAGTTTTTCGATTGTAACTGTATTAGTTTAGTGTTGAGAAATTTGAATTAGGGAAAAAATAAATATCGCCCTTTTTAACCCCCGACGTCCACCATTCATTACTTGATAAATATTCCTTATAAATTATAAATTATATTTTTTTTACATCATTGTCTCAAAACTTTTAAAAAGTGAGATGGCCACCTTTGATTCTATACAAGTCAAATGTAACCGTTAGGTGGAGGAGTTAATGCCGTGCCTGCGCGACGTGAAGCTGGCGGGCAACGAGCTGTTCGCGGCGCGGCGGTACGTGGCGGCCGCGCGCAAGTACGTCAAGTGCGCGCGCTACGTCGACTACATGCGCGCGCGGATGGGGGAGGTGGGGGACGGTGACGTCAGAGATGACTGTGAGTTATGGTTTTTATTTTTTACTCACGACGGATTACGGAATGGAGGCGGTATATGCGTTTGGGGTTAGAGGTTTGTTTGTATGTCTGTTACCGTTTTTTATGAAAATTATTGGGCCTATTTCATTCCGGTTTCATTATAGAGCAGGTTCATAGATATGTTACCGTTACCAATGGACATAAGTAACATGAAATTTAACTGTCCTGCTTCTGGACTTGGGTCTCCTCTCTCAATGTCTCCTCTCACACTTACCATCAAGTAAATCGTCAACTCATTTTGTTAGCCATTTCCATAAAAAAGGTTTAATGAATAAACTGGCACGCACCTCTAATTTTCAAATATTATGTGCGTATTAGAAGTTAATTTTATTATCATTTGCTTCGGTGAAGGAAAAACTTCGTGAGGAAAGGTTAAACCTGCATACCGGAGAGATCTCCGTAAAGTTCGCTAAGGTGTGTGAAGTCTACCAATCCGCACTTGGCCAGCGTGGTAGACTATGGCCTGTGCCCCTCACATTGTTAGACGAGACCCCGAGCCCAGCACTGAGACAATTATGGGTTGTTACTGTTAACTTTTAAATAAACAAAAACCCCCAGACATCAACACGATGGTGCAGTACATGCGGCAGAGCTGCCTCAACCTGGCCGCGTGCCACATGAAGCTGCAGCGGTGGACGCTCTGCATCGACTCCTGTAACGAGGTGCGGTCTCACTCTTATACCATTATCCATTGGTTCTTATAAATAAACTAGCTGGCCGAACAGACTTCGTTCTGTCAAGTTTTTTATTTTTATTTTGAGATGTAAGCTATCCTATCTTTCAAATTGGATCAAACTGCACACGGTGTGCAAATTTGATTAAAATCGGTTAAGTTGTTTAGGAGTCCATCGCGGACAAACAACGTGACACGTAATTTATATATATTAAGATAAACGCTTACACACTCATACCCCCCGCAGTAAGTTTATACCTGTGTCGCGGGTGGCATGGACGACACATATAACACATCACAATAACACCCATGACCCGAGTACAAATATTTATCTGTCACATAGATATATGCCCCAGCCGGGAATCGAACCCGGGATCTCTCGCTTCGCAGGCAGGGTCGCTACCAACTAGGCTACAGGGTCGTCAATTATAGCTCGATAGTAACTAAAACACAAAGTTGATAACCGATTCGACACAAGACAACAGACAGGGGCGGAGTCCAATGTCATGAAAAAATACACGCAACTTAAATCGAAGTCGGTTCGGTTATGATCGTTAGATGGCTGTGTTTATTCAACACGAATTTTGCGTTGTGGACGTTTTTCAATCAATCAATCAATACTTTATTTGCAGGATAAGAGTACATGCATTAATAGATCTCCTATCCTAAAAAACAGTGTTTTACAGATGTCACAACGCGTTGTGAGCCGTTTTTGGGCTTAATTAGCGTTTTCGGTCTTTGAGCGTAACATACTTAACTCTCTTTGGTTTGGGTTTTAACTGTTACCTATCACCATGATATTGACTGTAACAATTTATCCAGGTACTAGAAGTGGACAAACAGAACGAGAAAGCACTATACAGGCGCGCTCAGGCGCACTTCGGGCTGAAAGACTACGACGCGGCGCTCGCGGATCTAGAACAAGCACATCGCGTGTCGCCGCGGAACCGCGCCGTGCTCAAACTGATGGACGAAGTGCGGCTCACGTACAAAACGTACAACGATGTGCAAAGACAACGATTGTCGAAGTTTTTTCGCGACCAAAGAGAAGGTGATTCAGCGCAGAACGATAACGAAGACGAAAACGAACATGTTATTGAAGGTAGTCATTTTTAAACTGTGATCCTGTGGTATTTGTATGTTGGGTTTGTTTGTGGCTGTGAGGTGTTCGCGAGTGGGAGAAATTAAGTTACGATAATGGAGGATAGAGTAGAAGGAAGGCCATTTATGTGTATGAAAAGTGTCCGTAAAAACGCGTCCAATTACGGGTGGCGCTGCGATGCGGTCCACAAGAACTATGTTCGAATATCTATTTATCAGACACTAGCGCCATTCATTACGGGTGGCATAACTCAGTGAACTATACTCCGTCTACAACAGCCACGTTCAGTAAACAACAGGACACTTTTCAACTTTCCCCACATATGAGATAGCCCTTCTTCTACCTTTATGCTCCATGGTTACGAACAAAAGTTTCGAGACGTGTTTTTCAAATGAGGGTATAGTCGTAATTTGTACGGTAGTGTTAAATTTTTTAAATGATAGTAGAGGTGAGTTTGGTGAGAATTTCGGTACGGGCGGTATTATTTTCAATATCGTCGCCAATGAATACTACGAGCTATTGAATGTGGCCATTACTATGATAATATGTTGATAGTGGAACATAGATCAGGGTTGTGTTGTGACACAGAAAGCGCTCATGACTGCATTTAAACATTAGTTATTCAAATTGTGTTTTTAATTTTTTACCTACTTTATTCAGCATATTTTTATCGTAGCAAAATAGCCCTTAATGTCATAATAGAAATATAGCTTAGTGCTATCTGTGAACAACGTGTGATTGCAAATTCGGTTCATCATATGCTATTATGAATATGTAAGTTATAAATAACTGTAAAATCAAAATACACCAAAAATGTTGCGTTATTCTAGTTTCAATTTTGCAAATGTAATGCGACGTACGACGGTGTACGTACATACTGTATCTTAGCATAAAACTATTATATGTTATTTACAAAGATTTTTACTTATCCAGTGAATGAATTTAATTGCTTACTAAAAAAAACTGAATTTATGACACGGTTTCTACGATGAGTATTGACTACATGAAGGGTAAACCTTTGTACCACATTTTTAAAATAATGTAGGCACTTACAAATGTGAGATTAGGTATAGTCGAAGTTTACATGGACAAGGTCGTACAGAACGCTAAATAATACAGATAAACAGAATAAGCTTTAGGATGGATTCCTTGCACTTTCTTTTCCTTCCCACCAAACAAAACGTTTAAATATACCCGCCCCTGTCACCGAGCAATGACAGCGAGTAACGTCAAACGCCGCCCGCGCCGCCTAGCGGGTGTAAACAATACAACTGGTTTGTACGCAACCGCGGACCACTAATCGCCTTCACGCGGGGAAAGCCGCTAAAATACAGTGAATTAGTGACTGGTGAAGTGAGCAGTGTAATGATATGAGCAGTGAGCACCCATCATCCAGTAAGTACCTCAAATCATTAATATCTTTCAAACTAGAACACATGTCTACGTAGTATCTTATCAGTTAAAAATACATTTATTTACATTAAATACTGTTGCATTAAATCATGAATGCTATCAAAGGTTTCCTTATCTGTTTTACTGTATTGCAAACCTTTGATAGCATGAGATACGGTCGAATTTCGAACACAAAGTGAAAAAATATAGTTTTAAGACGGCACGGTGATGCAAGAAGGCAAGAACCTCGCAGACTCCTGATTAATTTATTTTACCCCCGACGCGCGCATACGCGTTTTATATCATGATCCGAAGGGCATTACGATTGTATACGGGTACTCACGATATACATTTTTTATGCCTATAATTTCGACACAGACCCATGGATATTTTTACAAGATAGTATACCATGGATATTTTAACATGTAAGTAGAAATATCGGCGTAAAAATATATGTAGTGAATATTTATATAGTAAAATGCACAATCCAAGATAATTAATGATATTATACGTACGTTGTATAATACTTTTATTAGTGATATTATGGAGGACGGAATCATTAAATAATACAAAGATAAGATAAGATACTTCAGAATGATTTGGGTGTAGAATACTAAGCAGATAGTAATTGAAAACGTATAACAGATATGCTGCTCCTTTATTAGGTATATGTTTCTTCCTTCCATTTCCTCTAAGGTGATGATAAAGTTTAGTGTGCTCTTGAAAATGTTATGAATCTATGGTTTGATAATTTTATTATGAGAGCTGGATATTGAGAATGGTCGTGAGATGTATGTTAATAAGTAGCATCAATAATCAGGGTGCAATCGAATCAGGGATCGAGTCGAGGTGTGTTCAGTTACACAAGCTGCATTGTCAGTTCATTGTTCAGCAGCGTAGAGGTGCAAACGCTTATCCTTACTGCCCGTCATCAAACCTGACCTTGACTACTGATTACCCTTTACGCTGGAGCACACTCTTGAGCTAAGGTATTAAAAATCCGCAGAAAGAAGAAATTAACCTTCGCAATGGTGAGATCCTGAAAACCGTGTAGTCCGTGAGCCAGATAGTATTTTTTGTCAGTCATTTCCTCTCAAGCGATAACTCGTGAAATACTTCAGAGAGTTGCATTATATAGCATGGTGAACGTCAGCTGCCGCTCCAAGGGTGGGTAGGGGGGCGGCAGCCTTTCAATCATGTAAAAAAAAAAATTGTTTTCAGTCATTTCCTCCCGTCTGAAAATTTGTTAGATGATAGATAACGTAATTATTTAAAGGTAAAAAAAAGTCAGCTGGCCATACCGTGGTGGATTATACGTCAGCTGGGCACGCGAACATGCAAAAAAAATTTTTTTGTTCAGTGATATCCTCTCACTTGAAAATGCGTCAGATGATACTTTACATGTTATTTTGAGTAAATGAAAACGTCAGCTGGCTGTATGTTGGTGGAAAGGTCGTCAGCTGATGCAGTGAAAGGTGGAGATCGCTTATTTATATTCGTCAGCTGACGGGTTTTCCACCAACTTAGAGCCAGCTGATGTTTTTGTTTATTCAAAATAGCACGTAAACTATCACCTGACACAATTTCAAGTGAGAGGAAATTACGTAACTACAATTATTTTACTTTAAGCTCTGTGCACGCGCTCTTATATGTACTAATCGAATCAATACTCTCATATCTATTTTGGATAGGAATCAATTACGTAAAAATTGATAAATATATGTATAAATAAAAAAATGAAATTTAAATTTATTTATTTATTTATTTAAATTTCGTTTCAAAAATAATCATTCATCTGCTTCGCTTTCACTTTGACTCGTGCCACTCTCATCTTTTTCTGATTCACTATCACTGTCATCAGAGCTGTCCATTGTGGCTATTTCTTCATTGTCATCTATATAAAGATAAAAAATGAAGTATTTATATCATTTGTATTTTAATAAATATAAATAGAATAAATAAAATGTTACCTTTTTCTGGTTGGATAGTTATTTCAGTAATCGATGATGGTAATTGGTTTCCAGAAAACCACCTGAAGTCATATCTATTGTCGACTTCTTCCCATCCATAGTCTGAAGGTGTATGATTGGTTGGAACCTTCAGATGTGCGTGCGACCAAATTTGCGCTATGAAACATGCTCTCAAAAAGTGTTGGTATAATTCTGATTTGCATGGTGGTAGAGACGAGCCATCAATGGTTTTTTGGGCAACACAAAAGCATCATTTTTTTCAAGCAGTTTATATGTTTTTTGAAACATTGCTGTTCTTGCTTCATTGACGTATTTCAATCGTTTGAAGCCATACATATGACAAACGAACTCCTCTGCTTTGCCAAAAAGTTCTTCTAGATTCTCTGATGGCTTTGACATCCGTATAAAGCACGTGGTGAAGAACTTTTTGGCAAAGCAGAGGAGTTCGTTTGTATATGACAATTATTTGGCTTGTAAAAATTGTATGGCTTCAAACGATTGAAATACGTCAATGAAGCAAAAACAGCAATGTTTCAAAAAACATATAAACTGCTTGAAAACAATGATGTTTTTGTGTTGCCCAAAAAAAAAGAAAAAGATGAGAGTGGCACGAGTCAAAGTGAAAGCGAAGCAGATGAATGATTATTTTTGAAACGAAATTTAAAGATGTATAATAAATAAATATCATTCTATACACTACAGTTTCATTGAAAATAAATAACTGCATTTATATATTATTAAATTTCATTTTTTTATTTATATATTTATCAATTTTTACGTAATTGATTCCTATCCAAAATAGATATGAGAGTATTGATTCGATTAGTACATATAAGAGCGTGTGCACAGAGCTTAAAGTAAAATAATTGTAGTTACGTAATTTCCTCTCACTTGAAATTGTGTCAGGTGATAGTTTACGTGCTATTTTGAATAAACAAAAACATCAGCTGGCTCTAAGTTGGTGGAAAACCCGTCAGCTGACGAATGTAAATAAGCGATCTCCACCTTTCACTGCATCAGCTGACGACCTTTCCACCAACATACAGCCAGCTGACGTTTTTATTTACTCAAAATAACATGTAAAGTATCATCTGACGCATTTTCAAGTGAGAGGATATCACTGAACAAAAAAATTTTTTTTGCATGTTCGCGTGCCCAGCTGACGTATAATCCACCACGGTATGGCCAGCTGACTTTTTTTTACCTTTAAATAATTACGTTATCTATCATCTAACAAATTTTCAGACGGGAGGAAATGACTGAAAACAATTTTTTTTTTTACATGATTGAAAGGCTGCCGCCCCCCTACCCACCCTTGGAGCGGCAGCTGACGTTCACCATGCTATATAATGCAACTCTCTGAAGTATTTCACGAGTTATCGCTTGAGAGGAAATTGGTCATGAAAATCTGTCGCTAGCTCACGGACCAGTGGTGCCTTATCAGTTACATTTAAGGCTGCACAATCGTGACAGGTTGCCTATCACGTGCCTTTATATTTAAGCTCGCAGCCTGTTTGCCTGGTGAATTAATACTGCTAAAGATACCTTTCCACAGACAATGAAGTACGACCTCATCATCGTCGGGAGTGGGTCAGTGGGTGCAGCTGCTGGGTGCTACGCCTCGCAGGCGGGGCTTAAGGTGCTCATGATCGACAGCGGTCACCCACCCCACGACCAGGGCAGCCATCATGGTGACACCCGCCTCATGCGGCACGCGTACGGTGAGGGCGAGAGTTATGTTCCCCTGGTACTACGCGCTCAGAAGCTTTGGGATCACTTGACTGAAACCACTGGTGCTAAGCTGTTCCACCGCACCGGGGTCATCAACCTTGGGCCGAAGAATTCTCCTTTCATCCGCAATGTCATCTCTAGTGCTGAGAAGTTTTCGCTCCCAGTCGAAGAGTTGGAAGCTTCAGCAGTTAGTGCTCGCTGGCCGGAGATCGCGGTGCCGGAAAATTACGTCGGTCTGTTCGAGCCCGACTCGGGCGTCCTGAAGAGCGAAATCGCTGTAGAGACTTACATCAGCCTCGCAAAACAGGCTGGTTGTACGCAGCTGTTCAATTGCAAGGCGACCGACATCCGACATGACGATGGCGTCACCGTTGTGACGGAACACGGCGAGTATAAGGGAAGAAAACTTCTGGTCAGCGCCGGGACTTGGGTGACCAAGCTGCTTCCAGAGCTGCCGGTATCCCCGGTTCGGAAGACCTTCTCCTGGCATCAGGCCGACGACCGTTACCGTGAAGAGAAGTTCCCGGCCTTCGCCGCTGAAACCCCCAACGGCGACTTTTACTACGGCTTCCCGGCGGAGGGCAATGAGCTGAAGGTCGGCAAACACAACGGGGGGCAGGGTATAGCTTCCCCGGAGCAGCGCGAGCCGTTTGGAGCTTTCACCAGCGATGACACTGAAGTGATCCCTTTCCTTCGCGAGTTCCTGCCCGGTATCGGCCGATGTCTTCACGGAGCGGCTTGTACCTACGACATGTCGCCAGACGAGGACTTCATCATTGACACTCTCCCAGGCCACGCCGACACTCTAGTGATCTCCGGTCTGAGCGGACACGGCTTCAAGTTCGCCTCGGTGCTCGGCGAAATCGCCTGCCAGTTTGCTCAGGGTCAAAAACCTGCCTTTGATTTGTCACCGTTTGCGCTTTCTCGCTTCAAGAAGGCTTCAAAATATTAACTATAGGACGATATACTATTTGACGACCCTGAACTCCGCGGAAAAGTAAGGTCTACACTGAAAATCATGTCATGGTTCCTTATCGCTCCGTATCACGAGCAGAGTCCTTGTCATAATAATTATATTAAACACGTGTTCATTTATTTGTTAACTAGTATAAAATAACGAAGTGTAATAAAAATGTTTTCTTTCTTTCATTCTTTTTATCTGAAATCTTCCCATGTAGCGGAAACCCGGTCGCGCTACATTAGCGCCACACCCACAACGTATAAACGTTCAGCATACGGGAAGACTACCCACTTTCCACATTTTTACACTTGCTGGGTATCCAGTTGGGTAGAGAATCGCGTACTATTGAACTCTTTTTGGGAATTATAATATTCAAGCTAATTGTACATAAGCGAAAAACCTTAAAAGTAAGATCAAAGAACCAATCTGACCAAGTGCATTGTTGAACAACTGCGTGGTGCTTACATTAGATGAACTAGTGTAGTGAAGATATTTTCACCTGTTATGCATTAAGTAGGTCGTATTTAACATGAAATGCGGAATGTACTCGTAAACTCGATTTTAATCCTTAAGGTGTAAATGAAGCGCGTAGTCATCGCAGACGACTGTAAATTATATAAAGTTTTACAATGATTGAATGAAAAACGTGAGATCGTTGATGTGTTGGCAACATTCTTAGGAATAATCTAAATTTTACTAAAAAATAACCGACTTCAATATTACTCAAAAAGTACTTATCAGATCTCGTTCAAATTTACCACCACATGACAAGCAGCTGCTTTCGATTAAAAAAAGAATCATCAAAATCGGTTCACCCAGTCCAAAGTTCTGAGGTAACAAACATAAAAAAATAAAAATACAGGCGAATTGAGAACCTCCTCCTTTTTTGAAGTCGGTTAAAAACACTGGTCCCATCAGACAGACAATGACTTAGGGGTAAGCAGGTAAACGTGAAAGCTGAAGCCGCTAAAGGCGTATACGACAACGTAGGAACTGTTCAGACTAGCTGGGCAAACCATTTAAAACAGCTGATAGTTATAAGTTAACCTACCTCGATTAATTGAATCCTCCTATAGCGTTCAAATGAACATGAGCAAAATATATTGAGTTAAAGAAGAATAGAAGCGAAACGGATTTGCGGACAAAACTGTATTGGTCTTGAGCTATGAATTTATATTCAGTCCAGCATTAGAAATACCTATAAGTCATAATTAGTGCATTCTAATCACATTTTTTTAAATCTTTGTAGTAACTGTTAACTGTCAAGATAATGGTCAAAAATACTTTTTATACTTTTTTGATCGACAAATCGTTAATTTTGGTTTGGATGTAAGAGAAACTTGGTTGAACTATATGGTACATATTTATAACTTTACTATAAAAAAATTAAGAATAGGTACTTTATGCTGTACGTGATATTAGGTCAGTTTTTTTATCATCGAGATATAACTTGCGTGACAAGTATACTAAATATTTTGTTTATGAATTATATTGATTTTATCTCTCACTTTCCCTACATTCTAGGCAAGCTAGCTATTAGCCATGAAACAGGAACATTTTTATGATGTTATTAAAATTGTCTTTGTTTATAAACAGAGTATTTTAAATGATAGTGCGTGGGGATAGTATGAAAAAAATGTAACTGGTAACCTACTAACACATTGTAAGACTTTTAGTTGGAAGTTGGAACTTTATAAAATGTAAGGCTGTGGTGTTAGTTGGTATAGGTAGGTGTATGATAGAAGTTATGGAGGACGAAAAAACTAATTATTATAAGTGTTCATTAATTATATTGGCTATTTATTATACATTATTTTTCCATGAATAGTGTACAGATAATAATGTAGATCTGTAAACCCTTTTATAAGTACAATTGATTATAACTGGCCATAATAATTGTGTAATAACAAAAATGATCAAAATAAGGTACTTATATTTTAATTCACTATTTGTCATTCTAAATTAAAAACAACTCGTGTTTTCAATATAATGTAAATAAATATCAAATAATTTCAAATATAAGGGGTTTGTCTAATAATATAGCAGACATTATAAACCGAATTATTTTATTAATTTACTTTAAATATAAGCTGTTGTAATGTATTTTATAAGACATGATCTTGACATCCATTTATGAATATTTTACTGCGTTTGACGTGATATTATTAAAAGTTAAAATGATATTAGCGGATAAAAATAGTAACGGCGTTATGGTCAACTAAATACTATTGCTGGCTCACTGTAAGGTTTCGTGCCATCGACAATGTATTGTTGTTTCCCAAATATTTACATTGATTGAAGAAAATAAATTTAAGTTAAAATTTATTATAATAAAATCCTTATGATGAACAATATGAGCTTTCTTAATACGTATAAAATCACATAGAATCTGGTAATAGTGAGCAAGCAATATGGATTTTGTATAGTCTAATGCTAGGCATATAAATTACAATTTAGTATTTATATTATATCTTAGGATAATGCGGCTATTAATTCTAGTGGCATAGCTTTAATTGTGTAATTATATTTAAAATGGGGTCGACGCAATCAACTTGTTTCGATATACTTACTTTATTATTTTGTAATAATTTTAATTAACAAACATAAAATATTTTTTCTGCTATTTTTGTCTATCATTTGCTCTTCCTTTAGATTTTAAGGACAAAAAATATGCAGAAAAATGTAACCAAGCAATCCTGGTACAGTGGGATTATTACCTAAGTAAGAAAACAGAGAGCAGGAAAAGTGACTTTACGAGGGGAGAGTTGAGATAAAGAGAAAGATAAAAGAGATAAACAATCGAATGGGTATTATATATTCTGCTTTAATATTTTGATTTAAAGATTTTGCATTCGACAAACGTGATGACGGCCTACAATGAATCAGATGACCTGCTAAGTGCTGGCTCTCCAACACCGCAACCGATGCTTGGAAAAACATTTCACAATAAATTTTACACGGGAGGGAAGATATTGGGGGAGGGGGCTTGAGTTGAGCCCTATAACCCCCTACCCTGGATCCGCTAGTCATAGAGCAAGTAGGAAAAGAATTGAAACACAAGGATCTTTTCAAGTTCGTTTTATAAAACATAATAAATACAGGCTTCAACGCAATGGACAACAAATAAGGTGGGTACGCTACAAGAAGTGTTCAGGACGGCAAGAGTCTTTGGAACCACGTGGCGACTGTACAATGATCGACTGACTGACTAATTACAACACAAATACTCAACAATATAACGCAATTTAACACAACTCAATGCAATATTGACCACAATGTTACCCTGTACTTTTTTGGACGCGTTGTTAGTAATTCGAAATGTTTTTGAACTTTACATTTGCAAGGCAACTTTCATATATTTTTTAATTCGATTTTTAGTACTTATCAAGTTTTAAACAAACTACATTACCATTACTTTTCAATATTATAATCGAGACTTGTAAAACATTTTTCATTCGTTGCAGGTAACATCATTTAACTAATCATTGCACAGCGTCCACAAATTTTACATCGAATGATTTTAAATATTCAATTATACTAAAAACGTCACGTAACTTTAATTTTTGTAGTAAATATGAAAATAAAAATATTAGGTTAATAAAACTTATTACTTTGTTTTATGAGTGGCAGATGTTGTATTTTAGTAAAATTCCATGTTTATTTCGGAACGACAAAAATTAAGTAACGCGACGTTTTACAAAATTAAATAAACTACAACAAGTTAATAATTTTCGCAGTTCCAATAATTATAATAGGTAATAGTGTTACAATACAAAGGCAGATGCGGTCTTATTCCGGTATTAAATTACTTTTTAGTATTTTCGAGCGTTAATCGTCTTGAATTAAAAAAAAATCGCCAACTCAGTAATTCGTAGATCGCATCCGTTTTTTACATATTTGATGATGATGACGACGATGAGATAAAATAAAATTGGTGATACTACATAGCCTGTATTCTAGCGGGGAGTCACTAACTATGAACATTGTAATTGGTAATTAATGAGTTATTATACAAACTTTATAAACGTGTGTACAAAACTAAAACCCGACAATAGCCGACAGAGCAATATGGATCTGTAGTCAGTCTTGATGAGAAACTAATATATTCTGTTGGTATAAAGCTCGATAAGTGTGATAAGGGAATGCAATGCCGATGTGCACCAAGGAACCCGCTTCAATAACTTAATTTGCTACTAGAACATAAATTGAGCAACTTTATACGGTTACAATAGATTTGTCAAAATTTTTGTTTGTGATCATGCAGTATTATTTCATGCCAAGTCATATAGTCATAGCAATTAGCAATCAAATCTCCTCGGTGTACACCAATGTCTGATTGTACAATCGATGTTAATATATAAATTGTATAAACTTTATATAACTAAACTACATGAACCTTTATTATTGAATAGTAGTAAAGTAATTATACGTCTACTTCACAGACCAACTATTACAGAGGAATGCCAACACACCCTAAGCTAATTCGTTTGAAATTACACGCATTAAACCTTTATACTACAAATACGCTACATAATAAAGCGATTGTAAAATCAGACAGCATCACGTAGTAAATATATTGTTCTTGTATTAAATAATATAATAGCGTCCTTCGGTATAATCGGGTGAATCTAAGAAGCTATGCACAGACTGTGCTTAAATAACACACTCGTGTCTTTCCACCGTACGCACGCGTCTTGAACACTGTGAAGGTATTTAAATACGGTAATAAAAGCAATTCTAACTAATAGGTACTTTACTAATAAAGAGTGACCAACAGAACATATTTTGTAGCATCGAGTGAACTCTCAAACACAGTTGGCTGTCAAAACAATTCGAAAACCAAAAAATTAAGCCGTAAGTATGTTAATAAATCTTCTGTTTTAATGTTCTTATACGTGCGTACGCCGAACGACCCGCGCGCCCGTCGCTTAACATACAAGATTAAAATTAAACGAATGACATTAAAAATGACTAGCAGACAATTAGTACCATTATGAAACACTATGGTTCACTGATTTGCAATGACTGAAAACATAAAATTAACAATAATATAAATGTTAATTATGTAATAGCTTACTAATTTAAGTTACAATGTTTAAAACAAAGAATCATTGAAAGTATACATCTTTTTTTTTTGAACGGAAACCCAAATATTTCTTGTGGACATGATTTCAATAAAACGCCAGGAACAAACATTAAATTCTATTATAAGACGTTTGGTCAGCCGATGTAACAACGATTTTGGTTTAATTTTTGGAGCATATAAATTAAATAACAAGAATTCTTCCAAACGTTTTCAGTCATCAATCATAATATTGCTTATCAAACACAAGAGACCAATTAATTACAAATTCTCAATAGCAGTGTGTACTTTTTAAAATGATAAGTTAATGTTGGACTGCAATCCCACCTAATGGTAAAGGGCAATGAAGTCTTACTAATAAAAACATGAGAACGAAAGAAAATTAAATAAAAATATAAGCGTAGTAAGAGATTCGTTTAAAAATGACATTTCTTAGTTACCAATTTAATCATTCGCACAGTTCGTAATAAAGGAAGTTTTGTCAAAGATAACACTGCATATTTTCGTATAAAAAGGTAAATAATAGATTTTATTCCAAATATCGACTAGTGATGATCGCATCATAAGATAAAACTTAAAAAATAAAAACTTGATAATGAAACGATGCGACAATAATTAAAAATGGCGGGGACTGTGTATAGTTTTAATGTTGAATCTAGAAGTTAATAATATTGTTGAAGTTAAATAAAAGTGATAAATATGACGTCGATGAATACTCAGGTGCTGTTAGCAAAATAATACATAGACGATGATCACCATAAAAAAGTAGAATTGCGTTGTAAAGATTAAGGGACTGGAAAAATAATTTTTAAAATGTAGCAATATAAGGCCTAATAAAAATAAATTAAATCGCAACATTACCACACTGTGTCCAAATATACATCAAAACTAATAAAAAAATAAATACGTTCATACACACATTTTCCCGATGCTTATCTAAAAATTAATAAATATAACTTTAAAATTGTCTTACAACCACTGGTGTTTCGTTTGACTTCCATAACACGTCAGACATAAAACTGACGGCATATTTTATGAAAGTAAAAAAGCAGTAACAAAAAACACTTTTAAGTAGAATAATATTAATCAAGCCCTTGTTTTAATTTACTTTACACTAGCAAAAATGTTTCTAGCTGCTTAAAGGCGCCAAAGTTCTAAAATATATACTTAATTCAATTGCAAGAGGTAAAATGAGTATATCAAATAAAAAGATACATAATAATATTAAAACTGTGATGTTAAAGCTTACTGATTGCATTCAATGGATGATGGTCCTTCGAGTCGAGTGGAGTTCTAGCCAGCTATTCGGGCGTCCTAAATTCATAAGTGTTACTCACACTTATTCATTTAACTCTCGATTAACCTATAAATGCTTAATTTAAATAATATTACAGAATGATTACTGTATTATTTCGTTCCCACTTTATACAAATAACACTGCTAATAGCTACACATTACTTAAGTTATTACTCACGATAACAAAACATGATTTAGTTTAATGCATATTATTATGTATGTAACATGACATTCTTAAACTATTACATAAGGGTCATTTTTGAGTTAAAAAAATATAGTTTATCCAAAACCAATTTTGGTATTTGGTACTTTTTGTGACGGGTATGTTTAATTATAAACTGGATTTGTATATCAAAATGGCAGTGAGGGTATGACGTTCATGTATACATTAATTAATGAAGAATAAGCATAACTACTTCGTCTATTATAAATTCGTAAGATTATTTTCTGGTACAGTAAAATTATGCAGCACAATAACTTACTCAATAACATTATATTAATAAATACCTATACTTAACGAAACATAACGTGCAAATACCTACCTAAAAAAATGTGTCTTATTAGGTTAAAAAAATCAACACCAGTGATGTGTACACTAAAACTTAAACTAACTTAAGCAGGCATTTATTACAAAACAACTTTGAATACAACAGTCGCCTTAAAATTAAATATTTTTTGGATTGGTCTAATAAGTCGCGTTTCAAGTTTATTACTTACTTATCGTAACACCAGATAGATAACATTTCTTTACTTCGGAACACTGAATTATACATGATTTATTTTCATTATAACTTTTGTAAGTTGCTACTTCAATACGCTAAAGAAAAAGTAGATAGTCGTAATTCATGCAATCCGATTTTTAGGCAAGTAATTAAGGTATATTCTATGAGATGTTACAAAAATAAGTGAGTAACGACACCTGAAACACATCGTCTTTTACGCGTCAGAAATATCACAAGGGTCCGATAACGTTTCAAAAGCCTGAACACTTAATTCTTCTCAAGACCTCCGTGAAAGAGTCGGCGTATATTCACGGAATGATGGTAAATTATTTAGTTACAATTCAAATTGAACTTTATTTCATATCGCATACGACTGACATCAGAATAAAGAAATGCACTCACAAAAAATGCACTTAGCGCCATTTATACTGTAACTAATTTGTTAAGTATAGTTCGTTCAAGTACGCCGACCCTAATGAACATCACATTAAATTTCTTAATATAAAATATGAATTTTTGTTCATTTATAATTATTACTTCCGATAAATAAATTAATTGCACGATCTCACCTAGCTCAGTATCTTTGTTTTCATAAATGTTTAACAATAAAACGTGACAACAAGCCAATCATTCATTTATAAGTCTTAAATACAATCAAAAATTTCATACAAAGCTCACAAACCAAGTACACCAAGCGATCTTCTCATGAAGGAAGCTGCTTCATACAAGCTGTCTGTCACCGGGAAGTAATACTTAGCTCAGTTCCTAGCAAATTGAGTGATATTCTGACTCTCTGCTATGCTTTAGTGGTATTTACAAAGGTTGAGCCGATTTGTATTTTTAATTTTGATTGTATATATATATATATATATTTTTATTATTAAAATTTGGCATTCTCAAAAATTTATAACTTGACGTGCCAGCAAAGCTTTGCAAGAAATCGTTTAAAAATAGAAGCAAATAATATCAAATGTTGTATTGCTTACCTATTGTAACACTCTCACTCAAATTAATCTTTTTTCGATCAAGCTACTCGTTTCCAATAAGGCTACTCATTGGATCTGCATGAATGAAGACCTTAACCCATGAATCGTACCTCACTTACTTTATTTTAATAAAATTACGAATCAGTTTGCTTATCCTTACTTGCTTGCCAACAGACCTTGGTTCTCCTTTTATTATATGGCGTAACCATTCTAGCATTTTACTATTATATGTACTACGACTTTCAAACCAAAAAGTACTATAGTTTGGAACTACTAAGTATTACTGCCCCGTGCCAAGCGACTTTGACCCTTATGGCTAAGACAATAGAAGTCCGTATCAGTCGAGGATTGCCTCCCGTGCGGGTGCGACGTTCCTAACGTCCGCGTCTGCGTCCGCGTCCGCTATGATGCATTCCGTTCGTTCGATGTCTATAGCGTCCACTTCATTCGGTTTGTCGCTGTTGGATGTTACAGAACGAATGAATTGAATGTATGCGACTTATGAAAGACGCATCATGTACACAGTATATAATAAACGAGTAACCGCCCTCGCTTTGCTTCGGTTTTCATATTTTTTTACACCTTGGGTTACATTATTGGAGTTTTAGTAAGGATCCCTAATTTTTTTTAAATATAGCCTATGTTCATCGGGGATAGTGTAGCTTTCTAACAGTGAAAGAATTTTTCAAATCGGTTCAGTAGTTTCGGAGCCTATTCAATGCAAACAAAAAATCAAATCTTTCCTCTTTATATATTGGTATAGATAACTCCATTGGTACTCGACTGCTGATACATGGATTCTAGGTTTAATTCCCTGGCAAAGACAATGTTAGATCTTTGGTCATGCGAGTTGTTTTGCATTGCGTACGTACATTTCACCCGCGATCACAAAATAGGATATCCTAATACAGAGTAGTTTCAACCTATTAATGGCCTATTGAACACGGGTCTCTATCCTTGAGAAGGCCTAGGCCTAGACCACGCTGCTCTAGTGCACATTGGTGCAGGGGTTAAACACTGAGTGCGCGCACAAGCGTTTAGTGTAATATTTACGGCTGTTGATTAACCTTTATTTTTACATTTATTTTATTAGTAAAATATGTATTGTAAAATGTATTTGTATTGTATCGTATGTTAATATGTTAAGACTCACACAAGTTGGTCGCAGGGCATGGGCGAGGTGGCGGCCGGGACAGAGGCCGGGGCCAGCGCCAGCGACTGCGGCCGCTTGAGCCAGCCACATCGCTCCTCCTACGGGTCAATCGTGCCAATGTTAATACTAGGAGACCGGATTTTGTACAACTGCTTTTGTTTCCACCAAACATAGCTTCGAACTAACTCGACAGAAAAGGTTTTCTATAAAAAAACTACATCAAATCGGTCCATTTGTTTAAGAGCAACGAAACCACACCCAGACACCGATAGACACGTCAATCTATAATTTAACACCCACTTTCCGAAATAGTTTTTTCTTTTTATATCTCATAAGTTAATGCTTGACTACAATCTCATCTGATGGTAAGTGGTGATGTAGTCATGGGTGCTAAATTTTTGTGACGTTACATTTCAAAATCGAATAATTGGTATGTAAATGGTAAAGGTACATATTTAAAAACAAAAAACAATTAATGAAAATAAAACTTACTTCGGAAGTGCTGTTTTAATTTAATAATTTTTAGGTGCGTCACACTAGGGGAGAGGTCTCACAAATGTGACTAGCTGTGACAAGAACGGGGGAGGGGAAGTTATGAAATTAGTGTGACGTAATTTATGGATGGCCCTAAGTGTATTGAAAAAATACCCACGTGATTTAATGAGTCTGAATTTGTTTTATCGCCGGGGGTTAATACAACAAACACCTGTGAGTGGCGTGTACCTGCGGCGTCATGACGGCCGTGATGTCGGTCTGCGTGGCGCGCGGCTCCGCCCGGCTCTTACTGCTCACCGCGCGCAACACCTCCTGCATGCAGCCTTGCAACTCCACCACCTGTAGGTGATTGTATATTTGAATAGTTATTGTAAAGAAGTATAAGATAATCAGTTGTAAAAATAAACGAGCAGTTGGTTAATTTTTCGGCGGTTCATAAATCAGTGTCAGTAAAATACGAACAATTATGGAATTGGTAGTTCGATAATAATCAGTTCGGCAGTTCACAGTGCGCGGTAACGTTAACGTTAGTGAGAGAAAAGAATTGCTGCAAAACCGACTCCACATAGACTTCTCTGCTCTACCCATAGAGTGCAATGTAAGCCCGTGTAGGCGCGGAGTTGCGAGGCGGCCCGCGAGTAGAGGAGCAGGTGGTTTTAACGCTCGCGGTGGTGAGCATTTACGACGATAAGCTCGCGTGGACCGCAGGAACCCCACAGCGCCGGAACCGTGACAGAAATCATGCTTGCTGCATGTTGCATGCTTGTTTGCAAGCTGCAGAGCACCAGATCCCCTCTTCTGTTGGTGAATCATCATTTTCATTTATTTTACTACCCAATAATTGTATTTACTTACTCGTTTAAATATTTTACTGCCCAATTTTTACCGTCGAACTTATTAAAAAACATGCATTTTTGAATTTTTAAACTGCTAAAATACAATATGGAACTGCCACTTTAAATGAGTGGCATAGTATATCTTGACTAGTGATCGGCCAGCGGCTATGTCCGCGTTTTCTAAGATAAAGAGAAGCTGGGTTGAAGTGATACCTGCGCCTGCAGGTTGTAGCAGGTCTCGGTGAGCTGGCGCAGCACCTCCGCGTTGTCCTCCGGCTCCAGCACCTTGTGCTTCTGGGACTCTGGAATAGTATGGTTTGTGATAAAACATAACAATGAGGTCCCACTACAGCTGTTTCAGGTAGCTAGTCATGGTGTGAGGTAAAATGAGGGTAGGTAAATGAAGCAAATTCCTATTGGTGAATTTCTTCTGACCGACTGACAGACGTCAAGAATGCCCGAATGACAGATGTTAAGAATGCATTCTTCCAGTGGCCAAATCAGGGATGGACGATGTTGTTCCTACACGGGTCAATATTTACAAAATAATCAGCGGGGGTCAGATTTTAACACTTTTTTACTTTGGTTTCAAGGGTTAAAGTTATGTTGGGCGCCACGTATCTGAAAATTGTGGCGCCAATTCAGTTAATTTCAAACGCGATACCCCTATAAAAAAACACTGTATGGCCGGGGGCCAGATTGCAACTGTACGCGGGCCATAGTTTGCCCATCCCTGGGTCAATCGATCCCGGTAACACTTGATAACGTTAACAATGTTAATGCCGGTAACAATGTAAGTACTGGTAACTCTGTTAATACCGGTAACACTGGCAATACCGGTACCACCTACCTGCAGTCTGCAAGGTGGAGACCTTCTTCCAAAGCGCGTTGATGGCCTGCATCTGCAGCTGCTGGATCTTGCGCTCGCTCTCCAGCGCCGCCTTGGTTGCCTCCATGTCACACGTTAGCCGTCTAGTGGGGAATATAGTTCATGATCAATATGATCAATAGATATGATAGATAGATCGATGTTATAGATACTGTGTTGGCGAATTGATATTGAATTAGTATGACACGGAATATTTTAATGCAACGGGTACTCACAATTCTTATTTTATAATAGTAGTATGACACGGGTTAAACGTAGGGGTACTGTACGGTTCTAATGTCAAATAACTCAGTTTATGCAACATTCGATTGAGCTAACTAACATGACACGTAATCTGTATTATATTTTTAGAAGTAAAATCATATATCGTGATAATATAAAATCAAATATCGTGCGCATCATTCGCGTGTTCCCTTCATACTCACAAAAACTGAACACCGTACTGCCGTCCTCAAGCTAAAAGGCGGCTAAATGTCATCTGGTCAATTTTTACTTTATTTGCATTTTTTGATATTTTTTGAACTTTACTAATATTAAAGTTCAAAAAATTGTTATATCTTTTGAGTTTGACATAATATGACAACATTAACAAATTGTTTATAGAGAATCACTAGCACGATTTCAAAATAATCCTGCGTTTTTTAGCCCTACCTCAAAAACTGTTTTTGTCACTTAACCGCCTTTTAGTTTGAGGACGGCAACGTAAGCATACCAGTTACCAGGTCACACTTGAACACACACACTCATGTTGATGACCTTCGTAGGTAGAAGCCATTAGTGATAAAGAGTCACTCACTGTATATGCTGCCGCGCCCGAGCCGCCTGTATAGCGTGCAGTATCCGCAACGTGTCCTTGTTGAGGTTCCGAGAGCGGTACCCGCGCCACACCTTCTGGATGGTCACCGCCGCCAGGCACTCCGCGCTCGTCTGCCGCCGGGACGCCAGCTTCAGGGCCGACTGCCTCTCGGGGTCGATCTGCTCTCGCTCCTGGGAGACGTTATTGGTGAGGTTATTACTTGGGACAGCCAAGCCACTGCGACCAGATATGGATCTATTGTAGCCGTTTCGAAGGTCGCTAAGTCCTAGCGTTCGGGGTTGAGGTGGAAGTCACAGGAAACTAAATAATAATAACGCTTCACACTCATAGCCCCAAACTAGGATTCCTTTAGTAGTGGGTGCCAAGGACAACACACAGAGACAAGAATACTCATACCCAGACCGGGAACAGACAGACATTCAAACTCATCATTCAAAATGTCCATCTCGCTGGGAATCGATCCCAGGACCCTTGGCATGGCGGTCCAGCATCGTAAACATTATGCCATATGGGTCGTCATGATTAGAGGTGATAGTTTATTTGAAATTGATTATGTTAATGGTTTTTAAAAATTAATGACAAGCTTTTAAAGTACTTGAGCCTCTAGACAAAACTCTTCTGTAAGCGTTCACATTCGTCACCTGCAAAATGGATGGAAACATTAATGTCCTTTAGAATGCAGCTTTATGCTTGAACAATTAAAGAAAATAAATAAATAATAAATAACGCTTCACACTCATAGCCCCACACTAGAATTCCCTGTATCGTGGGTGCCATGGACAACACACAACATGGACAAGAACATTCACACCCAGACCGAGAACAGAAATTCAAACTCATCATTCAAATTTCCGCCTCGCTGGGAATCGAACCCAGGACCCTTGGTGCGGCGATCCGGCATGGTAACCATTGCACCACACGAGTCAAAAGAGTTTTGACTAGAGCCTCGTCATATTTTAGATATGAGAAATATAGTGCTTTCATCAAATACCTTGTTATTCGTCATGCCATTCAACTTTTTCTCATCATTCTTAACATCAATTCTACTAAGGCTGCCTTTCCGCTGTTCCATTTTGGACTTTAACTTTGGTGACGACGTCGCACTTTTGGTTTGCAACTTTGGTGAACTTTTGTGATTTTTATTGACCGTCGAAGGCTGTGTTATCTGTCTCGGTCGTTCCTCCTGGACACTGCTGTTGCTAGACTGAGACGAAGTGTTTGAGACACTGTTGGTGGGCTTTGGTATCGATCTTTGTATATCGTATATGGGGTCTTGGTAGTCCGGACTCATCAGGGACTCTGGTACCGGGACCATTTTTGACGCGGCCTCTAGAGAGTGGTTTATTGGTTTCTGTTGCAGCTGCGGTATTGATTGATGTTGTTGTGGTGGTTCCACTGTAGTGAATGAAAGGATGGATAAAAAATTATTGAAGTGTTCAGTCAATCACTAGACCTTCAAGCAGTAGTTAAACTTTAAGCAAATTATGAAGAAGGCTCAACTAAAACGACATGTATAATTAACCCTCATGAAATAAATAACTTGTGTTATATATTTTTTTTATTGAAATAGCTGGCAAAAGAGCTGACGATCAACCTGACGGTAAGTTGGCTATCGTCGCTCATAGACATCAGTACACCAAAGGTAAATAGAAGAAAATGAAAGAAAGAACTGGCTCTCAAGCCCCCAGCCGGAACACGACGAGTCGTTTGGCGGCTAACTCATGCTCAAGGGTGGTAGCTATCCAGGGGGACCCCACGGAAAAGTAATTAGAACATGTTATAAATAGCAATAAAAGCAACAACCCATAATTGTCCCACTGCTGGGCTCGGGGTCTCCTGTCACAACGCGAAGGGTATTAGGCCATAGTCTACCACGCTGGTCAAGTGCGGATTGGTGACAATTAACAATACTTACCCACTTTCTCCCTGACCTCCCCACACAGTATCCCGGGCGAGTCGAAGCTCTGGCTCATGACCGCGGGGACGCCAGGGAGCTCGCCCGAGCAGGAGCCGGTCAGCAGGTGCGGGGAGCCGCGGGTGAGCGCGGCGTGGTAGCTCGACGACAGCCGGTCGGGCGAGCGGCCCATGTGCCGGCCTGCTATACGCGCTGACCGACCGAATGTGGTTCATTAAAGGGTTGATGACACTTTTTATTAACCATCTAAGTAATACCATCAACCATATAACCATTTTGGTTCGAAAGATTCTGTGTATCTGTTTTTTTGTGGCATTTTAGTTTATAAATGGATTAATCTTTTTTATTCAGTTTTTTTTTTTGTTAACTTGATCTAAAATATTTTCAATAATTTGCCTATCCATAATTATCAGGTCAGTTGGTTTGCAACTGTTAAAAAGGCACAATATTGTAGTGTTAATTGACTTAAGTTCGATGCATACGTAACGTGGACGGGACGGGGACGGGACGTGGACGGGGCATAATTATACGTACATGCCTCCGTGGCGTATGCGCTATCGTTTATATTTTCTATGAATATGTTTCCAAAACTTCAAGTCCCGTCCCGTCCACGTTACGTATGCATCGACCTTTTACTGTCAGTATTTACTAACCTTTCCAGAGGACAGAAAGAATATTGCAAAATATCTGTTAGTTACGACTAATAGGGACTCACACTGCATCCTCGGCGACTGCAGCTTCGACTTTAGCGGGCTGTGGTTCTGATCTTTCAACTGCTGTTGGTGATGTTGCGCCTGAAACGACTAGTTTTATTGAATTATATTTACCACAAATCTAACATTAGACGGTATTTTTAACCGACTTCAAAAAAGGATTCAATTCGTCTGTATTTTTTTTATTTTGTTACCTCAGAACTTTCGATTGGGTGAACCGATTTTGATGAATCTTTTTTTAATCGAAAGCTGGTGCTCGTCATGTGGTCCCACTTAAAGAGCGAGATCTGACGAGTAGTTTTTGAGTTATCCCTAATTTTGAAGTCTGTTATTTTTTGTCAAGAATTATTTCCATTTAAATAATATTGTTTCATATCTGTAGGAATTTAAAGCCCGGAAAACGCGAAATATTTCGGCAGTCATCTAACAAAATAAATTGATAATGATGGCCATTCCAACACGAAGGCTCCTGTAGGATATGTGAGTATTTTAGCGAATAACATAAATTACAATAGTCATATGTATACTTCATTACTGGAAACCTTGTATAACATACAGTACTTTACGTTACAAAACATATATCAATAGACCTCAATGAACTGCAACCAAACAAACATAACATATTTATTCTATATACTTCCCACACCACAACTCTTCCTACAATTTTCGACCCTACCTTGCTAACAATAAGAATAAGCTTGAGTTTCCGCTGGTCCTCTGGGTATTTATTCTATACACTTTGTCACACCACAATTCCTACAATTTTCGACCCTACCTTACTGAGAATAAGGCTGAGTTTCCTCTGGTCCTATACACCTTATTCTATACATCTTCCCACATCACAACTCCTACATACACTTTTCCACCCTACCTCACTGAGAAAAAGCCTGAGTTTCCGCTGGTCCTCTATGTATTTATTCTAAAATCCTTCCCACCCCATAACTTCTATTCTCGACCCTACCTTGCTGAGAATAAGCCTCAGTTTCCGCTGGTCCTCCGTCTCGAGCGCGTCGGCGGTGAGCGGGCAGGTGGCGGCCAGGTACTCGCAGAGTTCGGCGTGCTGCCCCGCGTGGTAGTGCCGCCCCTTGCCCTGGCTGTATAGCCACTCCGCTTTCAGGCTGACGACATACATACAACCATGTGTTTGATTCAAATAATCATTATCGAAGCTTGAAAGGCAAAAATTACCAAGCGACATGTTGGACTTTACACTAGAGCATTTTAGTTATTAATTTTAGAAAAAAAAATCGTAAAAAATCGCTGAAATTGTTTTTAAGTTACCAAGCGACAACAAAACTCTTCCTAGCATCAATCAATCATAATGATCTATCAACGCAGAATTTTTTGTTGATTTAGTGATTGATGATCGCTCAACATATCGCTTGGTAATTTTTGCCTTTCAAGCGTCGATATACATACGTACATTGGTATTAGAACATCACTGCACATAGGGAACTCAGGGAATCCTAGTACGGGAGTTTGAATGTACAAGCTTTTGTTTATATCTTAATATAAATAAATTACGTGTCACGTTGTTTGTCCGCGATGGACTCCTAAACTACTTAACTTTAAAGACAGGATAGCTTACATCTCAAAATAAAAATAAAAACTTTTGACAGAACGAAGTCTGTCCTGGCAGCTAGTATATTATATTTATCTATTGCAACCACCATCACTTTGCTTCGGTTTTTAATAGATCCCTTAGTTTATTTTAATAAAATATAGTCCATGTTACTCACAAACAACAGGACATTCTATTGGTGAAAGAATTTTTGGTTCAGTAGTTTTTGAATTTATCAAACAAACAAAAAATCAAAACTCTCCATCCATAAATACCATACCAAATGATGTTAGGGGCCGTTCAAGTATTACGAAAGCACTATTGTCTTTGTTTTGCTTATTTTGGATGACATGGGGTAGGGGAGTAAAGATGATGGTTACGTCATCGGTAGTTATTATAACATTATAATTATAATATAAAAATACATTTATAATTTGAAAAATGTTTACGTTACCATGGGGGGAGGGCATAAGAGCTTTGCTTACTTTTGCTGACATGGGGGATGGGGGGTAAATAATTGTAATAAATCTGCTTACGTAATATTTGAACGGCCCTTATCATATAGACATAATATTAAATAATAGGTACAAACCTTTCGATCGCGCTGACTATGAATCCGTCGATCGATTTGACGCTCATCATCCAATTGAGAACAAACGGTCTGTAGTCAAACCCCCTGATGCAACTGCATTAAGGAAATTAACTGATTGCTTTTAAATTAATATGTATTACATTCTTTCATAGGTATGTATTACATCCTTCTGCTAAGTTGCCTGGAAGAAATCTCTATGTGTCAAGCATTTCCTTGTTTTATAATTCATTTAGCAATAACGTAATCTATCCTACATAAGTACTGTGAAAAAAAGAAACAAACCACAAAAAAAAAACTAAACCAAAAGAAAATTTATCTACCAGTCCTTACTAATAGTTCACTATGGTCTGTGAAATACTCTTAAAAGGATACAGTTTATCCTTGCCGGCCATAGCAACGCAAGGGTTGCCCTGTATGGTGAAGCTGTCCAGTTCACTGAGATGCACCAGGTGGGAGATCTCGTTGAGGTCTGCAATGCTGTTGTGGCCGAGCCCCAAGTGGGTGAGGTTGGAAGGCAGGTACCGGTCGCACTGACGGAGGTCCGCTATCCGATTACGCTCTAGGTTCAAATGCTGAAAGAACATTGAGTGTTGTTAAAATCATTTACTCTTTTATTCAGCTGAGTTTTGCTGAATTATATAAAGAAATAACTTGACATTGACTTACCTTTAAGTTCTTCAAGTAAGAGATATCGGCTATGAAAGAGATCTGGTTGTTGGACAGGTCTAAATGTTCCAGGTGAATGTTCTGGTTTAGGTGTTCTATAGACTTGATGTTGTTACCTAAAAATATTACTCTCCTTGAGGATACAATGTTTATTACAGAAAAATGTGATGACACATTTGGAGTAACTTATAGCTAGTTCTATCCTGTCTGCTTAAGGTTTTCTCTGCTATCAGCCAACACAGACTCGTGAAATGATGAGCAGTGTTTTTACAATCATATGTGGCACAGATGTTTTCACTATTTTTATGTTTATACTAGCTGTTGCCCGCGGCTTCGCACGCGGAAATTATGCTTATTTATCATATTTGTACGCCTTACAGAAGAAAAATTTAAAAACAGGTTCATTTATATTGAAGTACTTACCTATATTTAGGAATTTACATACTGCAACCTACGTGTATACTACGAATAAGTTCAAGGGTTTTCATGTGATGCCCGGACAGACAAACAGATAGACAGGCCGACAATAATTTTAAACAGTAAAAAATATCTTCAAAACGGTTCTGTTGTTTCCATCCGTTCAAGAGTTACATATACTCTCTCTCCCTCCCCTCTACCTCTCCCTCTTCCTGTCCCACTCTCTCTCCTTCTCCCGCTCCCTGTCCCTCTCCCTTTCCCACTCGAGGTCCTTATCCCGCTTCATGTCCCTCTCTCTCCCACTCTCAGTCCCTCTCCCGCCCGCACCCGGTCCCTCTCATGCTTTCTGTCCCGCTCTCACTCCCTCTCCCGCTCCCTGCCCCTCTCCCTCTTCCGCACCCTCTCCTGCTTCCTCTCCCGAGCCCAGTCCCTCTCTCGCTTCCTGTCACTCTCCCATCCCCCTCCCATCCGTAAAGTTCTCTACATTAAATTTTTTTCTCACTATAAGCTTAATTAATATTTTCACATTACTGAGTTCAAAATTGACGTAGTTTCTTAAATATTTACAACCCCTTTGTTTAACTCTTTATGGGGATGAATTTCGAGAAAATCGTGATACAGTTAGGTAATTTTTGTGTCTAACTATAAGCTTAATATACAAATTTTCACCCTTCTTAGTTCAAAACTGACGAAGTTGCAATACTAACATACACACACTTATTTAACCGTTTAGGGGCTGATTTTCCAAAAAAACCACATAACTTTTGAATTTTACTTCTAATCTGGAGCTAATAATTTAATATAATTTTCATGTTTTTAACTTCAAAAATGACGAAGTTGCGTACTAAGTTCCATTCTCTAAATTAACCCTTTAAGGGATGATTTTCCAAAAAAACTTGTTAAAATTAACTTTTTTTCACAACTATAAACTTACATAAAAAAAACATATTTATAAATCTAAAACTGACTAAGCTGATTTGCACGTAAATGACTTCCAACCCCTATTTTTAGGGGATGAATTTCGAGAAAACAGCGATACAGTTATTTTTTGTGTCTAACTATAATCTTATATACAAATTTTCACCCTTCTTACTTTAAAACTGACGAAGTTGCCATACTAACTTCCACACGCTTATTTAACCCTTTAGGGGTTGATTTTCCAAAAAAACCACATAACTTTTGAATTTTGCTTCTAATCTGGAGCTAATAATTTAATATAATTTTCATGTTTTTAACTTCAAAAATGACGAAGTTGCCTACTAAGTACCATCCATTAAATTAACCCTTTAAGGGATGATTTTCCAAAAAAATGTGTTGAAGTTAACTTTTGTTTATTACTATAAACTTACATAAAAAAATTCATATTTATAACTCTAAAACTGGCGAAGTTGATTTGTATGTAAATGATCTCCAACCCCTATTTGTAGGGGATGAATTTCAAGAAAACAGTGATGCAGTAATTTTTTGTGTCTAACTATAAGCTTATATACAAATTTTCACCCTTCTTACTTCAAAACTGACGAAGTTGCCATACTAAATTGCGCCCTATTAATTAACCCTTTAGGGGATGATTTTCCAAAAAACCATAATACTTACAAATTTTCTTTCTAGTCTGGAGCTAATATGTAAATTTTCATGTTTTTAACTTCAAAAATGACGAAGTTGCCTACTACGTACCATCCATTAAATTAACCCTTTAAGGGATGATTTTCCAAAAAAATTTGTTAAATTTAACTTTTGTATATTACTATTAACTTAGATAAAAAAAATCATATTTATAACTGTAAAACTGACGAAGTTGGTTTGTATGAAAATGACCTCTATCCCGTATTTTTACCCCTTAGGGGATGAATTTCCAAAAATCCGTTCTTAGCTGACGTCTCCTTGGCATAAGCTATCTCCCTGCCAAATATCATCATAATCGGTTCGGTAGTTTCTGAGATTTTTTGTTTAATCAGTGTATCTCTTTTCAATTTTATATATATAGATTGATATTTTGATGTAGTTTCATGAGGTATCAATATAGCCATGGGGGGGGGGGTTTCGGGGGTTCAAACCCCCCCCGAAAAGTTAAGGACTGACATTTTTATGTGCTAATAAACCCTTAAAAAACATTTTTCTAGACGTCATTCCGAATCGAATGAGCTATCGCACATATTTTTAGGAGCTTTATTTCTATTAAACACGTTTTTGAACTATTAAACACGTTTTTGAACTATTAAACACGTTTTTGAACTTTTTGACACTACATACGTCATGAGAAAAAAGAAAGTCTCAATTTTCTTTAGGATTATTTTATGTACTTTTAAAGCCCAATGCATACGTAACGGGTTTTTTCCCCGTACGGAACGGGGACGGGACGGGGCAAACATCGTTTCATAGAAAATGTATGCGGTAGTGCATACGCAGCGGAAGCGAAACCCCGTCCCGTACGGAACGGGACGGAGTTTTCAAAACATCGTCGCCGACGATGTTTTCAAAACCCCGTTCCGTACGTGCCACGTTCCGTGCGGGACGGGGTTTTGCTTCCGTTGCGTATGCACAGTCACCCCGTCCACGACGCGACGGGGAGAAAGTAGTGATGCACGTGTATTATTATTATACCTATATTATTACCTACTGTTTAAGCTAATCACCTTGTACAAAAAATTATCATTATAAATACATCAGTTTTCATTACATAAAAATAATTTTTCAGAAATTATAATTAAACATGTTATTTCAATGTTGTAATATTTTACCAGCAGAAAAATTATAAAACATTTTGAAGAACTATAATTATATTTTTGAAGTACTTAGTATTTAGTCTTTAGGTGCGTTATTTTTTTAATATTGTTTTTTTAATGTTGTTTTTTTTATTTTTTTTTAATATTTTTTTTATTGTTTTCTTATGGTTCTTTTTTATTGTTTTTTTTTTAATTTGTTTTTTTGATACCAAAGAAGTATAACTTCTCACGCGCGTACGTACTTATACGTTTATGTTTCTTATGCTTTGAGCACGCAAACGAGCAGACGGGTCACCTGATGGTAAGTGATCACTGCCGCCCATTAGCACATTAGCAACACCAGGGGCGTCACCAACGCGTTGTCGGCAAGGAGACGATAGACCCGCTTCTTAAAGAAAAACATTATTTTGTCATACGGAATTATTTATAAAATTGAGTCTCGTCGTCCAAAAGTTCTTTGTAGAGAGTGTGGTATTCTCCTTCTTGTTCTCGTTTATGCCATGTAGGATGTATAGAAAATCTCCTTTTTCTCTTGACGGCCTTAGCTTCTTCGTCGTCTAATGAAATAGCAATTAAAGCCAAATCTTCAAATGAAAAATTCATCTTTCTTTAATCACAACACTAGCACGTTAGGTCTGAGTTAAAAATCCCGTCGACGACGGGGAATGTCCCGTCCCGTCCCCGTTCCGTACGGGAAAAACACGTTACGTATGCATCGACCTCTGAAAATCCCGTAGGCGACGGGGAATGCCCCGTCCCGTCCCCGTTCCGTCCGGGAAAAAAACCCGTTACATATGCATTGGGCTTTAGTCGTTGTATTTTCTTGAACCCTCTAAATTAATTTACTATTTAACAGGTTTTTAGGGGTTTGTTGTATTAACCCTCATAACTATGAGTAAAATAAATAATACTTTAATTTTATTAACAATTTAAAAAAACATTAACTTACCAGCTAATTTAAGAACTTTAAGATATATCATATCTTTTAACCCCTCAATTTGAAGTATTCCATTATTATTCAGAGCCAGTACCCTTATATTGGTCAGTCGGGAGACTCCATGCATTCTCAATAAGAAATTGTTGCATATTGATAACTGAAAAAATGTACAAGCACACAATTATTAATCATAATAGTAAATACATATACATAATACAAGACTATTTTGATCAATAATAACTTCAATTAACATAAACCCATTTCACTATAAATATTATAAGCTATTAATTAGCATCTACTGAAAGATGTATTAACATAAAAATGTTATTATAATGTTTTATTAATGAACTATGTTGGCATAACTGTTTATGGCAATTAACATAACAGTGATAGTTATTTGCTATGATACTTTCACAGAGCTTGAAAGATAAATAAATAATGTAGCTGTGTAACCAACCCAATAAAAATGTCATTACTTTAGTTTTTTTCTATATAAATACAGTCAAATCATCTTTGTTATCCTAGTTGTTTACAAAAGATAAGAAAGATTCTAATAAATGTTTACGTTTTCGACGCGACTGTAAGTGTCGAGGTTGTCCAGGCGCTGCAGCTCATTTTGATCCAGAATCAAGTTTATTATAGTCTTGGATTCCTCTGGAGGCACTTTCTCTACTCTCTTCAGCCCACGCCTCGAGAGATCCAGAGTTTCATTCTTCGGGTCATCTGCCATACAATAAAAAATAATAAAAATTTACCGGTCGTAGGAAGTATCCTCATAAATTCTTCTACTTACCCATTCTCGAATCTCGATAATATTACAGCATCTTATTATTTTTTAAAGTGCTAATGATACAGTTTTCGATCAAAATCAACAATCGCGAATTTGCGTTCTGAATACTTTATCTTCTTGTCATTCACATTCACAATAATTTTCAACCTCCGGACATGATTATTGATAATTAAGCTGAGGCACTAATAAAAGCGTATTTGTATTTTTACGAATAAATTGAGACCATAGCAGTAATCTATAGAACATAAATGTATTGAAACTGATATACAAAAACATAAATGCCACGCCTTTTTATAAAGTTAGAAAATATAATTAGTAGTTTTGGAACCGATTCCAAATGACATAAGTGACAATAGCACAACAATAGTGACATATGTTTAGAGTGTGTTCACAATTATGAAAAACGCTTGCTTATCTGTCGGACTACGACGTCACCCTGTCTTAATTTCGAACGTAGTTTTAATTTGATAATGCTGTCCAAATCCAAACAAATCACAAACAAATTAACGTGTATCGCAAGCTATAGCACGGTATCGACTAATAACGCCTAACTTTGTAATCAATAATAAATTTATAACGTGGTAACTAATAATTTTCTGTTCGTTTATTAAATTTAAAATGTCGTTACTGTATTTTCAAGTTTGTGGAGTATTTCAATATTTTGAGTGACTCTTGTCGGACTCGAGTCGATTAACTGAATCGACATCTTAACTCAAGTCAATTCTTTCTTCGTCGTCCCATCACTAATTCTCGGCGGCGGCGGCGTTCACTGGTGAGGTTAGTGAGGAAAATAATAGCAAAATTGTTGTTTTCCTGTAAGAATATCAACAGAAATATTGGAAAATTGTAAGTGGTTCTATCCATTAAAAAATTATAAATTGTTATTACTTCTAAAAAGTGCATCATTCATTCAGATTCGGCTTTAATTAGAGGGACGCGGCAGTTGACACTCTTTTCGATAAACTTACTTTTGCTTGATAAAGTTTGGTATTTTCCTAAAAACAAATTGTTTTGATTCTAAATAGATTTTAAATAGTAATTGCAGTGCATAATACTAATTATTTTAATGTTTAGTGAGTTATGTGAGCGAAAAGTGGAGTCTATTTATAGCTAATATGGTAACCTCTCATTTAGGCGGGAGGATGGCTTTGGCAAAGGCCCTGAGGCCCTCCCAGGTGGTTCTGGTGATATTAGCAGTGCGATTGCTTTCTGTATTCGTGGTGCAAACATCGTTCGTACCTGATGAATACTGGCAGTCTTTGGAGGTGGCTCATAAGTACGTGTTTGGGTACGGAGCACTGACCTGGGAGTGGCAGAGGGGTCTCCGAAGCTACCTGTACCCCAGCGTGATCGCTGTGCTGTACGCCATTCTAAAGTTCACCGGCCTAGATTACCCGGAAGCAGTCGTGAGTTCAAAAATAATATTTTAAATTATTAAAGTATATGGGACATTAAAACATTATGTATTAAGTAATTTTATTTATATGATAGCAGCTTTTTGATGTCACTTGAATCTTTATATTAAAGTTATGTTTATACTGTCACTCAATGGGCTGTAGAGCCTCTAGATTTAAACCATGTCAAACATATGTATTTTATCAATAGTATGTTTATGCCACTAACCAAGGTTGATAAGATGAATCTAGTGCTGAGAAAACAATAAATAATATCTACAATTTGAATGTTTTTGTTTTAGAAATGAAATATTTCATATAAAAGACCTGTAATGAATTACTCTAAAACTAAGGATTAAATATGTAATTTTATTTCCAGGTTTATGTTCCAAGAGTTTTTCAAGCACTCTTAAGCACCTACGCTGACTATCGCTTCTACAAATGGACAGGTTCACGTAAATGGGCACTGTTTTTAATATTGACGTCTTGGTTCTGGTTCTATACAGCCAGCAGGACTCTCCTGCAAACTGTGGAGACAAGTTTGCTTGTCATTGGATTGTCTTTTTACCCATTCAAATCTGGAAAACGTGGTTACTACGAAAAAGGTATGTTAAAAATAAAAAATAACACAATAAACAAGGTATCAGCTACCTTTCAAGTTTTAAGGGGCAGTAATCACTGAGGTAGCTTGCTTGCTGGCAATTGAATTAAAAATAAATGAAACAAGTGTTTCAGCATCAGTCAGCCGCCAAATGACTTGTCATGTTCCGGCTGGGTGCTTGAGAGCCAGTTCTTTCTTTTTCTTCTCTCTTTTTTGGCCGGCAACACATTGGTGAAAGAGCTGAGGATCCACCTTATGGTAAGTGGCTATCGTCGCCCATGGACATCAGCAACACCAAAGGCATCACTGATGCGTTGCCGGCTAAGAAAGAGAAGAAAAAGAAAGGAAGAACTAGTTCTCAAGCCCCCAGCCGGAACACGACGATTCATTTGGCGGCTGACTCAAGCTCAAGGGTGTTAACTATCCAGGCGAACCCTATGGAGAAATAATAACAATTAAAATCCATATCCATAATCCACCAGCGGGCCGGATTTAGTCGCCTCTTACGACACCCATCTGTCGTGGGATTGGGGTTAGTATTCTAAACCGCCCCAATACGGCTGAAACAGGTGTCAGTAATTCGTCATAGGAAAACAGCAAGTTGTGGTTTTAACTGAAAACCACAGTCGCCTTGTCCTGTTGGTCAATGCCAGCAAAGTGACCATCGTCCTGTGGTCTGTTGGTATTATCATTTTACATAATAAATTGCATTGGTTTTATTACGTCATTCATTCTTGATGACCAATGTTAATAATTGTGTTTACATAATAACTGTAAGCTAGTGTTATAAGTCATTAAATATTATTTGAAAGCTTTCACTTTAAAGGCAATTTGAAGCATTTTGGAATGAGTTATTATAAAGCTGCAAGCAGTGATAGCCTAGCGGTAGAACGTGGATCTCCCGAACGAAGGGGCCCGAGTTCAAATCCTGGCAACGCACCTCTAATTTTCAGATATTATGTGCGTAATTAAAAGTTAATTATCACTTGCTTCGGTGAAGGAAAACATCGTGAGGAAACCTGCACACCGGAAAGTTCTCCATAAAAAAGTTCTCGAAGGTGTGTGAAGTCTACTAATCCGCACTTGGCCAGCGTGATAGACTATGGCCTAACCCTCACATTCTGAGAGGAGACCCCGAGCCCAGCAGTGGGACAATTATGGGTTGTTGCTTGCTTGCTTGCTATTATAAAGCTGTATTAATTGTTGCAGAGAACAATAATTGGTACTGGTTGTGCGCTGTGGCCACGTTCATCCGGCCCACTTCACTTCCGGTTTGGCTGGTGTTCAGCATCTATACCCTGTTCACCACCAACCAGGGAGCTCTCAAGCTGCTGTTCACAGTTTATTTGCCTATTAGGTAACATATTTTTACATGATTTTAAACTTAACTCATGGACTGAACAGATTTTTAATATGATATGGGTACTCAGTGATATTTAGACCTAATACGAGATAGTTGCATTGATCATGGTCATGGCTGAACTTGAAATAAATATTTGTATTACACTATAAATACTTGTATTACAGTAAAAAATAGTTATTTTTAAATAAAATTCTTTGGAAATACATTCTGAACACTGTTCTTAAGCACATTGTGTTTTCTCTTTTTTTTTTCTAAAATGGATGTTTTAAATTTTTCTTCAGTTATTTATCCGTAAAATTATTTTTTACAAAGGAAACTATTATAAGCCATATTAAGCAAACTATGGAATACAAATGTTTGTCTCTTTAATTCAAATTTAAATACAAATTAAAATATTTAAACTTGATTTTATATTTGAAACAATTACAGAGGAGTTAAAAGCGATTACAAGAGTGTTTTTGTAAAGCCCATAAAGTTAAATATTACAACAGATTAATATTTACAGGTTATTCTGCACGGCGGTTTTAATAGCGTTGGACTCATACTTCCACGGAAGTTTGATTATCACTCCGTGGGAGTTCTTCAAGTTCAATGTCTTGCACAACATCTCTGCTTTCTATGGAACACATCCCTGGTATGTTTTGCATTATCAAATGTTACATTATTTTTTATTAACATGTTTGTAAGATGGACGCGAGTTCGATTCGAACAAACAGGCAGGCAACAACTTGTAAAAATTTAATATTTATTAACGACAAAAATAAAATAATTTGTGAATACCATTAAATAATTTGTAACTATTCATACTTGTCTAGCATCTATTTATCTCATTATTTTTTAACATATTTTTACAGAGCAATTATCCTCATATGTGTTCCCTTTTAGTTCCCGTTTAGGTTTGAATACAATCATAATCTATAACTAACTAGTAATATCTGATTTAATGTAAAGGTACTGGTACCTGACAAGCGGAGTGCCAGCAGTACTGCTGATGAACGTGATTCCGCTGCTGCTCGTCATCTACCGAGTGGCCACACGGCCTAAGGAGAACAGGACCAACCTGCTACTGCTGGTAGCGGCCGCTGTACATATTGCTGTACACAGGTAATCCTACTAGTATTATAAATGTATAAAATATGTATGACAGTGTGTGTTACTCTTTGGGGCCATCCATAATAAATCGTTCTTGTCACACTTGGTCTCATTTGTGAGACCTCCCCCCTTAGTGTGACGTAAAATATATGAAATTTTACACCTAGAAATTATTAAATTAAAATAGTCGATTCCACATGACAAGCACCAGCTTTCGATTTTTTTAATCGAAATATCATAATCATCAAACCATCAAAATAATCTGGATGAACCAGATTGATGATTATCAAAATCTGTTCATCCAGTCGAAAGTTCTGAGGTAACAAACATAAAAAAAGTTTTTTGAAGCTGGTAAAAAAAAAGAAAGAGAGCCATTCCACAGTAGCCTTGAGAGACTTGAAACGTAATTTGTTATTAATGATTGTAATATTTGTTGACAGTGCTATTGAACACAAGGAACTGAGATTCATGCAGCCGATCTTACCAATATTTCTGTACCTCGTTCAAGATCTGATCGTGCCCTGGAGCAGGAAAGCTGTTAAGTAAGTTCATTAAAAACCTTTTCTCTTTTATTTTTTTTGTAAAGATAATAAAATTCATGTCATAAATCAGTGTCTAAATCAGAAATGAAAAATCTAGGAAAACTAAACATTAGCAATGCATTAAGTTGCATTTTGAGTTACCGCAATCCTAAAATAGTTGGATATGCAAAACTTGAGTACGATGCTAAATTTATCGTTTCTTATTTGTATGCTATCAGTCTCCCCAATATGTAACATTCAATTAATCGTATGATTTAGTGACGTTTTTGGCTTATAACTAAGATATAGTTATAAGATTAGGTATAATATGTGCGTATTAAAATTGACAACATCACACCATCCATAGACAACATAACATCCAGGTTAAAGTTAATAGTATCAGGCGTTAATAGTATCAGGCGTTACTTTGCGGAAATCCACTAACTTAATCCATGTTAAATCCGTGATTTGCGGAAAAATCATCGAAAACATTTCATCGAATTACATTTCATCGAACACATTTCATCGAATTACAATAAATCGAATCGACATTTCATCGAAATCACAATTAATCGAATGATCATTTAATCGAAAACACAATTAATCGAATGAACATTTAATCGAAAACAATTAATCGAATGTCATTTCAGCGAAAGACAGTTAATCGAATGACAATATATCGAATTACAATATATCGAATGACAATATATCGAATGAGAATATATCGAATGACAATATATCGAATCACAATTGGCCGAATCGAATGATATAATTTTCATATGATCATTAATAAATATTTTTTTATTATTTCAAACGTCACACATCCTTGAAAGGCAGCACTAAGACGTAAGCAGCATGCAACATGTAGCAAGCACAGTTTCTGTCACGGCTCCGGCGCTGCGGGGCTCCGGCGGTCCCACGCGAGCTTATCGTCGCAGATGCTTTTAATGCTCACCACCGCAGCTTCGGTTTGCTGGCCGGCTGCGCCGGCCAGCCCCAGCTGCTGCGGCGAGCATTAAAATCACCTGCTCCTTAGCTCGCGGGCCGCCACGCCCCTATGCGCCTACGCGGGTTTACATTACACTCTAGGGGTAGGGCAAACAAGACTACGTGGAGTCGGTTTTGCAGCGATTCGTTTCTGTCACTAACGTAAACGTTTTGAACAAAAATGATTCAAGGAAGAAAGTAAACCTAAAATTTTTATGTACAGAAAAATGTTGTTATTGATCAAAAAATAAGAAATTATAAGTTATAAAAAGCATAAAATTGTTTCTGTTTATAATAAAATCTTTAAATCTTTTAAACAAGAAAAATTGCAATTCGAGGAATTGTCATTCGATGAATTGCCATTCGATGAAAGTTCATCTAATGGCAGTCCATTTGATGAATCGCCATTCGATGATTTGCCATTCGATGAAATGACATTCGATGAAATGACATTCGATGAAATGACATTCGATGAAATGACATTCGATGAAATGACATTCGATGAAATGACATTCGATGAAATGACATTCGATGAAATGACTTTCGACGAAATGTAATTCGATTAATTGTCATGCGATTAAATGGTTGTTCTACGTAATGCTATTCGAACAAATGTCAATCGATGACTTGGTTGTTCTACGTTTTGTTATTCGACGAAATGTTTTTTCGATGTATTGTGTTCGGCGAATTGTAATTCGATGAAATGTTTTCGATTATTTTTCCGCAGACGTAAATCCGTATGTTCAATTCCAGATGGCAACTTTACTCTGTGGCGGGTCTCCTGGTGATCGGCAACGCGTTGCCGGCGGCGTACTTTGGTGCCATACACCAGGGCGGCACGCTTCAAGTCATGCCACTGCTTAGAGAATCGATCACTGGCAATAAATCCTCCATACTGTTTATGATGCCTTGCCACTCTACGCCATTGTACAGGTATGGGGGAATCCAATACATCTTTTTCATAAATTACCATAACTGAAGACCTAGCACAATAGCTGTTACAGCTTTTAAATTGCGTATCCACTTGATTTTCATTTGTACGTCTCGTTTGGTACCCTATACTACTTGATACACACATAAAACTCATCCACTCAACTTGTTACTTAGCTTGTTGGCTATATTAATAACTGTTACTAGCCATAGTGTAAAATGTAATATACAAAAAGTCAAATAATGTGGACGTCTGGCATCCTGAAAAACGCTTAGCCAGTAGTTTCCTAAAATATACAGAAGTCAATTAATTTAATTAGATAAGGCATACATTTTATTCTAATTCATTTATCCTTCCATCTCTTATTCCTCCCAGCCACCTCCACGTGAACGTAACAACGCGGTACCTGAACTGCGACCCGCCAATCGACAAGCCAGGCGTGGCCTCAGAGCAGGAGGCCTTCTACAACAACCCGGAGGCCTGGTGGCGGCGCGAGCACGGGACCAGACAGACCCCCAGTCTAGTTGTGTTGTTCGATGTACTGTACGGACGGGTCGAGCATCTGTTGAAGGATTATAAGCTGTTGCATGAGTTGTATCACACAAGGGTATGTATTGATATAAGTTTGAAGTGTCTTTGTGTGTGTCTGTGGCATCGTTGCTAATTGCTATGAATGGACCGTATATGATGCGGTTTTTTTTTGTTTGAAATCTGACGTGGTCGAGACGGTTGTTAGTTGTTAGGTACAATGTATCTGTTCAGGCTAGATCCGCTCGTGGCTTGTCCCTCATTTCAAGATAATGGTCTAGCTGTGTGATAAATTTTATCAAAATCCGTTCAGTAGTTTTTGTGTCAAAGAGTAACAAACATCCAAGTTACAAACACAATTGTTATATTATTCTCTCAAACACATTTCATATTTTTCATATTACTAGGATAGGATATACGTCAGAGATTCAAATGGATTTAAAAAAAATCCTGTTGCTGTCTTACACTTCGCTCTCTTTTCGAATTGACTGCAGACAATCAGTCAATAGTTTTTAGTAAGAAGACGTAAAAGATTGTTTTGTAATACATGTATTTGTATATTCCAGTTTCCGGAAGGCGAAGTGGGTGAGAAAGTGCTAGTGTATAAAAAGCAGCCGAGAATACAACCTGATCCGGCCATTTGAGATCTCGATACCGAAGTGAATGTAAGCTAAATGTGCAATGACTGCCCGGCAAACATTAGTGTCAGTGCGGTGAGTAAACATGACAGATCAATTTAATTATTACATTTGTATACAACAATATCTCACGAAGTGTCAGTAGCAACAAATTATTATTATTCACAAAGCACTAAAAATAGGACTTATTATAAAAAAACTTCTTAATCCAACATGTTAAAATTCGTTATTTAAAAAATGTAAACAATCAAAAATCAACATTAATATGAGATCAAAAAAATAAGTCACACATCTTTAAAAGGTGTTATAAAGGATTACTTAAGCCACGAGAAAGCAAGTCTTTAGGTCACTGTGCTATAAATAATATACAATACTTGTATATTATAAGTGGTCTCAAATTTTACGGTATTAACTTTAAAAATAAACCACTGTATCGCAATGTGAACAACTGTGTACAACATGAACAAATTAAAATTCGAATCAATGTAATAATTTTAAGGTATTGGCACTTCACCATTGATATGATTAAATATTAATACGAAAATGGCAAAAATATTTGTACCTCTAATCTCTAATAATGTGGACCGCCTTTATACACATAGGAATATGGACATAAGTCATTTATACGTTGATTTAGTTTAAATAGACACATGTTGCTCATTCGCAAGACTTGTGTCATTTGGGTTAGTGCATTTCATATCATATAAGACAATGTTTCTTATAGTGCATACGCTTAAAATTCAGGTGTCTCGCTTTTCATTTACTTTGTATCTCATTATGACACTGGTATTTATGTCCTAACAAAAAATATTGAAAATAAAATTATACCCCAGTCAATAGTCACCCTGCCCACCAAACAAGCTGTCTATATTCCGATCTAAGACAGACATGATACATTACATATATAATATATACGATACAATAACAGGTCCCTATATTTAGGAGCTTCTTAGAGTACCATGTATATGACGCATGATGTATGACTTAATACGAGTGGAGTCCTATATAGTCCCATAATATGCAAGTGGCTAAGAGGTTACATTGGGTACTGTGTTTGTGAACTAATTTATTAAATAAACAAAAATAATCAGAACTAGATATATTGTCCATTTACAAAAGTGTATGCACCATTTGAAAAATTTTTCGTACTGCAATTAATTAATGTAATGTATTTACAGTTGTATTGTTTTCAAATTAATTTGTTTAATTGTTTTCAATTTTATTATAGAATTAAAATTGAAAGACCAATTCATTATGAATTACATCTGATGATGTAAGATTATATTTTATGTAAATAATATAGAATTGCTATAGGTATTTTTTTTACTGATATTTCGATCTATTTACACTTATATCTATTGTGATTACATGTTATTTACCTAAAATATTTACATTGTAATAATGGGTTTAAAATTATTTGAATTTATGTAGAATTTATGTGACATTTCATAATTACAATATATTCTGAATCTGTATAAATGTTTTTTCCTAGATTGCATTTCACATAGTGTCTGTATGAGTTTGACTTGCGGAAACTTTATCCGTGCAAATGTGTTCTAACAAAGAATTATGTTATAGATGATTATATTTTATAATTTAGTTGATTGTAATTTTATGATAATTATCCAGTGTTTTGAAGCTTACTTGGATAAAGTTTGGTATTTTTAAAATTAATTGTATGAATATAATTTTGATTAGTTTTATTTAAGTATTTGTTTTCGTTTGATTAGTGGACGGGTATAGATGCTATAATTTTTTAATATTAATATCGGCTGCAACAGATGATATACATACAATGTAAATATTTTCTGATGAACCCGTCTTAATAGTATTTAGTTATGAAAAGTATAAAAAGCGGCCAAGTGCGAGTCGGACTCGCCCATGAAGGGTTCCGTAGCAGCAAGTAACATAATATAAAAGTTCTTGAACTTTTATCGAGGTAAATTGTGGTTTACGATTTATGACGTATTAAAAAAAAACTACTTACTAGATCTCGTCCAAACCAATTTTCGTTGGAAGTTTACATGGTAATGTACATCATATATTTTTTTTAGTTTTATCATTCTCTTATTTTAGAAGTTACAGGGGGGACGACACACATTTTACCACTTTGGAAGTGTCTCTCGCGCAAACTATTCAGTTTAGAAAAAAATGATATGAGAAACCTCAATATCATTTTTGAAGACCTATTCATAGATACCCCACACGTATGGGTTTGATGAAAAAAAATTTTTGAGTTTTAGTTCTAAGTATGGGGAACCCCCAAAATTTTTTTTTTTTTTTCTATTTTTGTGTGAAAATCTTAATGCGGTTCACAGAATACATCTACTTACCAAGTTTCAACAGTATAGTTCCCATAGTTTCGGAAAAAAGTGGCTGTGACATACGGACGGACAGACAGACAGACATGACGAATCTATAAGGGTTCCGTTTTTTGCCATTTGGCTACGGAACCCTAAAAAGTTATTACTAGACAACAATCTCACCTGACTGATTGTCAAACAAACTTTAATCCCTTGTTTGAGATCCCTTGCTCTAAGAGCAAAGACCTCCATAAGAGGTTGGTTTTCTGAAAACGTTGAAACAGATGAAAGACAAATAAAGCTTGTTTCAAAATGTGCAGATTTTCAAACAGCCTTTCAACATCTATTTAAACAGTTAAGGGTGGAATACCCAAAAAATATTCTTAACTAACGTCTTCCACTAACATACTACCCTGCTGAACATCCTCATTTAGATATTTCGCGATAAGTCAGTGAGTATCCTTTCGCTTTTAGTATAAAGATAGATATTGTAACTTGTTATTTGTTGCAGCCGCCAATTAATTATAGATTGCTTAATGCTTAGAAATAAATTTGGTTAGTGCAATTTGTGGTTTTATATTACATATTCACTTCGAGAGGTATCATGTAACATGTTATTATGATTTGGTGATACATGAACCAAATTACACAATTTGAAGTGTAATTAAGCTTGCAAGATTTGGCTCACACCAACAGAGTAAAATAAATGAAAGAGTTTAAAAATGTGTGACTCTCTTACTTATGTACAGTACGGCTGACGTATCTTGACGCGTCTGAACATAGGCTCTGCGAACTTTAGCGCATGTAAGACAGAGATAGCGACACGAACATGCTAACGTGTGACTGAGACATAATACGCCGCATACCGAGCATTGCCGAATTGTGTTACTGCGCAGCCTTCTGCGCGAAGTTCAGACGCGCCAAGATACGTCAGCCGTACTGTACATAAGTAAGAGAGTCACACAATGTTGGTAATTAATCCTTAAAACTTATTCTTCAGCATTGTAATGGTTTAGGGTCTTTATATACAAACTTCATGAAAGATTGCAATCTGATTATTATTGCCTCTCGATGCTATGTATTTTCCGACATAAATCTTTAGCTTTGACCCTAATTAAAATAACACAGTATGGTGTCTCTGCTCAATGAATGGTAAATAACAGACAATATCCAGTACAATATACCGTACCATATACCAGTACAATATAGATTTGTTTTATCCATCCCAATCTACTTAATTTTTTTGCTTTTTCAGTGCTTTTCAGACATTTTGAGTTATGCAATAGATTTCAATGCAGATGCAATGCAGTACCTAATATAGCGGAATGTTAACGTTTTGAATATTCATCAAAGCTTAAGTTTATGTCGGTCATGCAGGTTAAAGATAATTATTATATATTAGCATACTTCTATATTCATTATACTAATTTTACATCAGGTCTTAACCCTATAAAGTTGCTAATTTTATGCCGCTCCAAACGAAATAAAATGATTTTTTTTCTCCACTGCAACTCATGACTATACGGGGACCAAAGATACTATCACGATTCGTTAGTAACCGTGATAGAATCTCTGTTCACGTAAAGCTTTAAAGACCGCTAGAAAAAAAGATATCGAATAAACTCAAGATAAAATGCGTTCAGTTTAATGAATCAAAATTTTATTTTCAATTTTTTTTGATACGGCAACCGAATAGATAAAGACCTTCCACATCCATGACTTTTACAGGTACAAAATTACACACTTATTTCAAACTAAGTATACATTGTGCTTGCCAAAGGTAATATTACATTTTAATAACATTATGCGCCCATATTCAGTGTCATTCAATAGGAATATATTTTGCAGTTCCTAAATTACTAAAAAGTTGTTTCATTTGTTATAATTTGAATTTTATCTTAATATTCGTTCTTGGGTTTGGAATATACTTTCGAGTGAATGCTCTTTGATATATTCTTAGAATTAAATAGTTTTAAGACTAACTTTACCTTGCTCAAAGTATGAAGACAATCGAGTATTTTACCGTGTAATAATTATTAAGTTGAACGTAAACCATTTAAAAAAATATTGATCCCCATAATTTTGTACGTCCTTTAAATTATGTCCAGTACTATGTATAATAAGTGCTCAATTGCGATCTTTGTATCCCAAAGTGTGGCCAATATAATTATCCAAAGAGCACTGCATTTTATATAGAATACGTAAATATATGCTCTGTATGATCATCAAGTAATGTGTTCTTATTAATATTGTAGTATTTTATAATACCTATATTATGATACTTAGCTATTAAACGGTTGTATATATAGAATTCAGCATTTTGTTATCAATACAAGATCCAATTAGAAGAATCTTCATCTTTATTTGTGTAAGCTTTAAATGTAATAGATATATAATCTGCAAGTACTGTAATAATATCAGCAGCATTATTAATAATATCTGTGTGCGTATGACTATTTATGTCAAGTAAAAACAGATTAGGGCCCCAAGTTAAGCCTTGTGAGACACCCATTTCGTTCTGTTGACGTCTTTTTTATAAAATGAATTGATAACATGATAAAATGCAAATAGTGACCAATGATCAAAAGTCGCGTAGAAGGCATAATTACCTTATTAAATAAAAACAGATGTGACCGACAATAAAGTGATTAATGATAGAAAAAGAGTTGCATCTCTTATAGTTCCGTGCTCATCAGTCGTTCAGTATCGATATGTTCTTACAAATACTTATCTACGTAAGTTAATATGTTACGGCGGTAACATAGAATCTAATACCGTACTCGAAACATGACGAGCTTATAATTTTATTATTTAAGCGTATTTTGTCGTAAGCCATTTTACAAGCAATTAATACTGTTTAAGGACAATTTTGAGCAACCTTTGGTAAATAGTGTTGTTGTTTTTCGTGTAAGTAATAATAATAAATGACATCTATCGATGTGTGGTGTGTGAATTTTAATTAATAAATATTTTATTTTTAAATATTTGTTTTTTTATTATACAATATTAACTGTGTCGAATCTATAAGTAATAAATATAATAGAGAAGCTATTTATAGTGTGCCTAAATAAATATTATAGAAATATAATTTGGATTTAGATGAAAAAGTTATTGTGATAATGATGGAGAAGGATGAGAGATAAGGATTTATTCCTTAATAAACTTACTACGAACCTTCGAACTTTCCAAAGTTTTTCTGCTAAGGGGCCATCCATAAATTACGTCACACGTAAGGGCGGGGGGGGGGGGGGGTCGATGTAGTGTGACAAGGGGTGGGAGGGGGTTTTTCGGAACTGCTGTTTTAATGAAATGATTTCTAGGTGTAAAATTTCATAATATGTGACGTCACACTAGGGGAGGAGGTCTCACAAATGTGACCAGTTGTGACAAGGACGGGGGGAGGGGTCCAAAAGTCGTGAAATTAGTGTGACGTAATTTATGGATGGCCCCTAATAGTAATACTCACTCATATAACTTCCAAAGGCGCCCATGTACTAACTCGGCCAAGAACACAATATTATTATTAACACTAGGTTTTCAGCTCGTTATGAATCATAAAATAATGATAATAAAATGATTGATAAGAGGGTCAAGTTCTCCATTTGAAGGTTTCGCATAATTATTTGATATAAGATCCTTTTACTTGATGATTACCCCTTTAAACAGTGTAAGGTTGAAATTATTAGGTTAAGCATAGACCACACTATCAGCCCTTCTATATATCGACCATTAAGAAAAAAATCATATACAATTTAGACATATTCTATAGATTTATAATAATTACACCAAGAGGAGCGATTTTTTAAATTAATTTTCAAATTAATAGCAGAAGAGCCTTCCAATCATAAGTGGTAACCGTCGCCCATGGACACCCATAAAACCATAGGCATCACGGACGCGTTGCGGCCAAGAAAGGAACGAGAAAACAGAAAGAAATTACTTTATTTTTTTATCAAAAATGAAAAAGATACATTTTGTTATCTGTCCGTAGTGGCTCCTTATTTCAACTGTAATAATTATATTGATACTATAAACGATAGGTTCACATTTCTAACCCACATTGATTATGAGGTCAATAGGTTCGCCGTACCAGAGAACTGCTATCGGAACAGTGCGTAACGGACAGCCTATTTAAATAATACCGATCACATTAAATTGTAAAAATGATAAAATAATATTTATAATGGCGACGGTTATTATTCCGTTATTTTTATTTATTCTCGTGCGTTTTACGACCGGTTTTCAAGTGATACAGGGAGGTAACTCGACCAAAGTGGTGGATAAAGACGATGGCAAAAGCAGTTTGGTGTTCGTTTTCGACACGACCTGGTCCATGTCCAATGATCTAAGACAGTTGCGGCAAGGTGCGGAAATGATACTCAAAACTGCGTTGGAAGACAGCAGCATAATATCCAACTTTGTGTTCGTTCCGTTTAATGATCCGTGTAAGTGAATTGTATTTATTTAGACACAATTTTTACCATAAAATCACGATACAATTGGTTAGTTTAACGCTTAATTAATTAACTAAAAATTAATTAAAAAACCAGCTAACCATTAGCCTTAGGCCAAACATATATTTTAGATTTCTTTAAAAAATTGTGGTGAAGTAGTGGATTTGTAGCCTTAACGTCTTCATATTTCTTTTACAGTGCCAGGCTAATTGCCTTGCAAGTTTCTCCAGTATATATAACTTGAGTCACAAAGCTTCGCAATGTGTAAAAAGAGACTAAGGTTACGAAAAAATATGACCTTCAAGTGTGGGTTTAGATCACACAGTGCTAAAATAGTACATGATAGTGACATAAGAGGTTGGTGGTTAAGGATTATTATAATAATAGCAATTTTTATTTTATATTACCAGTGGTGGGCCCAGCAACAGTAACCAAGGACAAAAGAGTGTTCAAAACTGCGTTGAACGCGGTGAAGATATACGGCGGCGGAGATTGTCCGGAGAAGTCCTTGAGTGGCATTGAGCTGGCCCTAAACCTCAGCCTGCCAAGGTCCTTCTTATATGTGTTCACGGATGCCACGGCGTCCGATCATAAGTTAGTCACGAGAGTTCTGGACTTGGTGCAGAGGAAACAAAGTCAGGTTCGTATGTTGTCGTAATTCGAACCGTCGTGTCTTTATTACTAAAGGTCATGCCTGCTCAGATAGTCCCTTATAACTTATATAAGTAGTAATAGATTTATAAGTACTATTATTTCTTTTGTGGTAGTAATCATACCTACGTCATGACCTATATAACAACAATATGTTCTTTATATTATAAAAATTAATTTTATAATTCAATTACATAATTAACTACATACAGAGTTTAATAAATTTAACTTGTTATAACAAAACAACATACAAACAAAAACAGATCTTTGAATATTGGTCCGGCTCGAAGGACCAAAAAACAAATTACTCTTTTCACTAATAAATAAGTTATTAATACATACATACATAAGTTATACATAGTTTCAAACAGGTGGTGTTTGTGTTGACGGGACACTGCAACGATATGCACCGGCCCTCGTACCAGGTGTATCAGCAGATCGCCGCCGCTAGCTCCGGACAGGTGTTCAACTTGAACAAAACTAATGTGCACATGGTGAGATTATACCTTATTTTATCTATTCGGTATATGAATAAAATTAGATTAGAGTCTTACGCCCCAACTCAGAGTCATTAACGGTTACTTATGTAAATCGCTCGTTAGTACAGAATTTGTATGGAGATTCTTTACTAAGGAGCGATTTAAGTACCGTTAGTGACTCTGAGTTGGGGCGTTACTTCCGTCCATAATAGAATAGTCTTTAATGGAAAATATATGGACTTAACAATAGATAAATAACACACAAGGTGACCTTTTTTGTGTGCTCAAAGTTAATTTGCCTAAACTAAGTACAAAAATAATTACCATGTCTTTCGACGTAAAAATGTTCAACCTTAATCAAACAAATCTTAACTTGAACGAGTTATTCTTATGATAACTCTGAGATATAGAACAATCAACTTTTTCTTAACTACGAGTACTAACGTTTACGTTCATATTTACCTAAAATACAATTATTTGGCAGGTTCTGGATTTTGTAAGAAGTTCAATAAAAGGTCGAACAGTGAATTTAGCTTCGGCAGTCAGGCCGGCTGGATATAATTACACACAAGGGGTAAGATATAATTGTAATATTTATTATTAACTAATTGTAATATAACTAGTAAATATTACTAATTAACTTGTAGGAGATTGCTGAACTATGTACCATTAAAGGTCGATGCATACATAACGTGTTTTTACCCCGTACGGGACGGGGATGGGTCATAAATATACGTGCGTGCTCCGTTCCTGTCCCGTATTCGGCTGCGTATGCACTATCGTATACATTTTCTATGAAACGATGTTTCCAAAACTTTACGTCCCGTCCCGCACGAGAAAAAACCCGTTACGTATGCACTGACCTTAAGTGTAATCTCGACGGTATTTTATACAGGTCACTTTAAAATCGACCGTGAAATGTTTTTTATGTTTCGCTTTCGGTCACAGTGTACCAGTCTGCAATTACATGACATGAATGTAATGCCAAGCATATTTTCAAAAGTCTTTGAAAGCAGTTTTGTTTTTTTTTTCAAAAATAAATTAATCCTTTCAGTGAAATTCGCTATCTCCAGTATTTAGAGTACTTTTCCTCCAGGTGGTGTTACAAAATTCCACCCTGTGTTTATCAATTTCACCAACATATACAGCCAATACTTGTGCGGTGGTATCTGAAAGTAATGTCTTAAGGTCGATGCATACGTAACGTGGACGAGACGGAACGTGAAGTTTTGGAAACATAGTTTCATAGAAAATGTAAACGATAGCGCATACACGACGGAGGCACGGACGAGACGGGAACGGGGCACACAAGTATATTTCACGTTACGTATACAGCGACCTTTATTTATATCCACCTCACCAACATATCTGAAAGTGACATTATAATTTTATTTAAAGTGATATCAATGATCAATACAGATTGTACGGGCTAACACCGTACATTGCTAAATGTTTTTGTATTGTCAGCATTTTGAGTACCGGGCGAGGGAAATTGTAGCAATTACCTTAGTACATAACCAATCGTCGCCCGTGTCGCGTGTTCTCAAGCTACCAAATTTTATATAGGAATTAATTACAGCAGTAAAGTGGATTTATTTAAATATCAGCCTTTAATTAGCATCTCCTACACAGATCCAAGTGGACAAGCTGATCGGCGAGGTGACGGTGTCGGTGTCGGGCGGGCGGCCGCAGCTCGAGGTCGTCGACCCCAGCGGGCAGCGGCTGACGGGCCCCCCGCAGCTCGTCACCACGCTCGACTTGTCCGAGATCATGGTTGGTTCCCTACATCTATAGTTCTATACTAATATCATAATGCTGAAGAGTTTTTTGTTTAAACATGCTAATCTTTGGAACTGACAGTCGAATTAAATAGCCACATCCATGAGTAAGGCAATACAACATATAATTTCATTGAATCGTCTAATGATGAAGCGGCCAGCCGGTGCCCTGAGGCCATAGATTACCTCCAATAGATACCGCATACAAGGCAACTGACGCGCGCCAACAAGTACGTGCATTTGCAAGTCGACGACAATAGTGTCGACCAATACTGACGCGTCAAGTCCAAGTATGAATTAGAAATAGCCAATCACAGCGCATTGTTTTGTCCTCCGCAAGCCGCGCCTTCCGCCAAATTTTGTGAGTTCAAACTCTAAGAAAATTTCCCTTATGCGGTATCTATTGGGGGTAATCTATGCCTGAGGCTGAGCTGAGTTGATTAGATCCTTTTTACCAATTGTATGCGACCTTTATACGTAAGCTATGATTAAACATTGATAACAAGACAAACATTCTCTTACATTAAACATTACCGAACATTTTTGTATCATGCTCTGCATGCCTTTCTCTTTTGCTGACTGTACATAAAACTTCTACAGAAATGTAACACTGTTCCTTGTAACATTGTACCCAAATAGCCTGGTAATTATTGTATCATTTGTTTGTCAGATAGTGAAAGTGCTAGACCCCGAGCCAGGCAACTGGAGCATCACGGTGGGGAGCGAGAAGGACTACTCGGTGAAAGTAGTGGGGCTGTCCGACCTCTCCTTCCACCATGGCTTCTCCGTGGTGACACCTGCCTCCATGGCTGAGACGAGCTACAGGCCCTTGCAAGGTAAAGAAATAACTAGAATTCCCTGTGTTGTGATCACAGCCAGAGCTGTTTAAACACATCATTAAAATTTGTGCCTCGCTGGGAATCGTAATCAAGATTCGAAAAGTGGTTCAGTGTAGTAACCATTGAGCTAAATGGGTCATACAAGAACTAAAGTGACTAAAAAAAATAGTCTGTTACTGGGTATTGATTCTTATATATCAATGTCGTTACTTCCTAGGGTGTTTTTTTTCAAAATTAAAGGGTTCGATTCCTGGCTAGGAATGTTGATTCTTCAAAAACCTAATGATGCAGTTTTAGTTGTAATCAAAATCGGGCCCGAGTCTCCTTTGAGCACATTTCGCTATTCCTCATAGTTTTTTTAACCATCCGCTTGAAGAATTCACTCTACAATTTATTTATTTAATATCTAACATGAACACCTTCCAGGCACATACAACAACCTGATGATATCACCGTCGAACCCTGACGTCCCGGTTCACATGGACTTCGCGGAAATACTCGACTTGTCGGGGAAAACGATCTTCGAAGTGCCGCTCAAACCGCTCTCCGACACGCTGTACCTAGCGGACGCGTTTGTGCCGCCGAATGACTTCTTTAATATTGCTGTGAGTAGATATAGAGCTCTGACGAGTGTTGTTTTGATAGTCATGTCATTCAGAAATATTATAGCTTTTTACTGGCGAAAGGGTTTTTTAAAACGGTCCAGTAGATTGTATTTATCCATTACAAACAAACAAACAATCAAAACTTTCCTCTTTTTAACCCACTTCAAAAAAAGGAGGAGGTTCTCAATTCGACTGTATTTATTTATGTTTGTTACCTAAGAACTTTCGACTGGGTGAACCGATTTGATGATTCTTTTTTTAATCGAAAGCAGTTGCTTGTCATGAGGTCCCACATTTTGAACGAGATCTGACAAGTAGTTTTTGAGTAATTTTGAAATCCGTTATTTTTTTGTTAGTAAAATTTAGATTATTACTATTAAATAAGACATATTGGAAACATTAGCTAGCTATAATAACTGCAGATATTCGCGGCTTTCGCAGATAAATGGTCATGACGAAAATGGGCAGCCGTTCCGACGAATCGCGCCCACTGCGGTGCAGCCTAAATCCCCAGGTTAGTTCAGAGGTTCAGAGATCCAGACGTGCAGTGAAATATGCTCTGGGTCTCCTCAGGAGTAGAGACCCGTGGTCAGTAGTGGGACGTTAATGGGTTGAAGCTAATTTTCCAACAATGACCTGTATCCCTGAGGGAGAGGTGAACCTGTCCAGCTACGGGAGAGGTTGTGATAAAGAGCAATTTTAGGAGACTTTATATGCACACCAAATGTTGTCCTTTAATGAACAGGAACTTTTTTATATAAAGTTTACTGTTGAGTCCAAAATATTGAGATAAACTGCTTCATTCGGTATATCACATATTTTTTCTTCCTAATTAAATGTCACTGTTTTTCAGATGCGCCGTACTTAACAGTTCCTCAAAAGGTAATTGTAGAAATAATTTAATATACGATATTCAAGTAGCATGCAACAGCTGAGAAATGAGCAATAGGCTTCCGGTACACTACTCGTAGTTATAGTATAGTTACGTAAACCTTTGATTCTCAAGGTTTATGGAGTTGCAGTACCGAAGAAACAGTGTGAAGTTAGAGCTCAGTTCCCCGTGATAGCCCAGACCTTATATTAGAAAAAGAACCTTAATTACTGACGTTAAAGTTGAATTTCCCGTGAGAACCCAGTTATCAACATTAGAAAAATAAACCTTAAAATATTCACTTTAAAATTCAACTTCAATTTAACCCAGTCCTTGACATTTGAAAAAAAACCTAACACGTTGACATTAGAGTTCAATTTCCCGTGATAACCGATTCTCTAACATTACAAAAAGAAACCTTATGTCATCAGAGTTCCAACTCCCCTATGATAACCCACTCTTTATCATTAAAAAAGGGGCCTTAAGTTATGGGCATTACAGTGTACTTTCCAACAGATGGAAGGCCGGTACCACGAGCGCGTGGTGCTGCGGTGCCGCGTGGACAGCCTGGTGCCGGTCGCCGCCAGCTGGACCAAGAACGCTAAACGGATCATGGAGGATATCCATGCTTTGTAAGTTATAATAATAATAAAATTAAAATGTGTGCAATTCACGTGTTAGAAGTGAAACCTTCAAAAATTTTGTTTTCAAGATAATGAGACGAATGTAAAATTTCGGGAAGATGATAATTGTAGGTTTTACTACTCCACTCCACTCCACTCCACTCCAGCTCGAACTCCAACTCCAACTCGACTCAAGTCAGTCTCCACTCATTTCTAGTCTCCACTGGACAGTTTCGTTTCATAAAATTTCAAGTCACCCCCGTACTAAAGAAGTTTTCACTTCAATGACGCTAGAAACTCATAGCTCCACAGTGTCAGCTCCATAGTGTGGTGGGTGCCGTGGACAACACACAAAGACAAGGACACACACAAAAAAAGAACAGATATTCAAATTCATCATTCCAATTTCCGCCTCGCTGGGAATCGAACCTAGGACTCTTGGCACTGCGATCCAGCATGTTAACCACTGCGCCACACGGGTTGTCTATGGTCGTTCGTCGGCGAAGGAACTCCTTACAGCACAGTCATTATTTTTGTTTCAGTACATTGACACAATAAAAATAGAAAGAAAGAAACATTTATTCCGTCATGAAATAAACATGGTACAAAGTTGCAACAACAAAAAAACGTACAATATGTAACCATAATAAAATTATTGCGTGAACGAAACAGAAAAAAAACATTGAGTTTTAAATCTATTAGGTAACTTGGTTTCTTTATTTGAGCACGAGTAACCGCCCTCGCTTTGCTTCGGTTTTATTTTTTTTACACCTTGGGTTACATTATCGGAGTTTCATTAAGGATCCCTAATTTATAAAAATATAATAATAGCCTATGTCACGCGGGGATAGTGTAGCTTCCCAACAGTGAAAATTTTTTTTAAATCGGTTCAGTAGTTTCGGAGCTTATTCAATGCAAACAAACACTCAAATCATTCCTCTTTATAATATTAGTATAGATATACGAACATTTCAGACAGAGCACAGTAATAGAGTACGTGATACCGGACATGGGCGAGTCGGACGTCGCCGTGTATCGCTGCGTCGCGACCAACGTCGCCGGTGAGAGCAAAGAAGCTACTATGCTGCAGTTGACTGGTAACATGAACTATTTAACACTGTAAATTACTTGTGTTCGGTTTACACGTATTGAGTAATTAACTAAAAAGTAAATTAATACGTGTAAACGGACAATTTAGTTGTTAAAATTTAGTATGCAAGGAAACAAGTAATTTAGAAAATTTTCTATTTTTAACCGACTTCAAAAAAAGGAGGAGGTTCTCAATTCGACTGTATTTTTTTTTTATGTTTGTTACCTCAGAACTTTGGACTGGGCGAACCGATTTTGATGATTCTTTTTTTAATCGAAAGCTGGTGGCTGTCATGTGGTCCCACATAAATTTTATTGAGACCTGACAATGGCATCCATTAGAAAACCACATAAGTCGTAAATTTGTGTTAAGATGTGCGCGACAAATTGACGAATAACTCAATATCACGCCAACCGATTTCGATGATTCTTTTTTTAATCGAAAGCAGGTGCTTGTCATGTGGTCCCACATAAATTTGAACGAGATCTCACAAGTAGTTTTTGAGAATTTGAAGTCGGTTATTTTTTGTTAGTAAAATTTAGATTTTCTGTTAAGTGGGTGGGCGGAGCTTATCACTTAACAAGTTTGGACAGGCACTTTTTAGTAAAAATTTAGTAAAATGCTTAAGTAATTAAGTAGGTTGTGCTAAAGAGCTTCGTCAACGCGTCATAATTTAATGCTTTATATATTGTATTTTTTTTCTCTTTCTGTAACGTACGAGTAAATCTGACGAAATAAATGTACTTACTATCTTTTATTCTTCTATTCCCAGTGGACCCGCCGCAGGTGACAATATCTCCCGCGAACACGACGGTGACGGCCGGTAGTGACCTGACCGTGGCCTGTCAGGTGGTGAGCGAGGCTCCGCTCACCAAGGCGCAGATCATCTTCAGCAGTATCGAGCGGCAGAACTGTAAGTTACAATTATTATTATATGTATGTAGAATAACATTGTATTTTATGCAAATATTTTTTTACCCAAGTCATTTATCTGGTGCAGCGCTTTATATCAAACGACACGTCTGCTCATGCTTACTAGCGTCGCGTGATTTATGCTCTAGTTGGCCTACAGATGTGTAAAAAATTAATAATATTAAATTCCTATTGTCCAAATGTTGATGGCGATGTTATTTTAAATTATTTTTTGCCGACAAATTGACAAATATTTTATGTGGTAAATAAAAAGTTTACCATTATTTAAAAAGTCAACAAGCTGCTTAATCTCTACAGCATAAACATTTAGATGGGTGTGGCGAATTGATTTATTTTCATATCTCTAGTTTAAATATTGTACGTACGTGCCACTTCTTCTCCGGAGCAATACATAAATAAATAAATAACGCTTCACACTCATAGCCCCACACTAGGATTCCCTGTGCCATGGATAACACACAACATAGACAAGGACATTCACACCCAGACCGAGAACAGAAATTCAAACTCATCATTCAAATTTCCGCCTCGCTGGGAATAGAACCCAGGACCTTTGGTGCGGCGATCCGGCATGGTAACCATTGCGCCACGCGGGTCGTCATGACAATTTAGTTTATAATGTTATGTTGTCAATGACATTTTAGTTTATTTTTAAAAGCGTGTGCTAAAATAAATGTGTGTAACAGTGACGGAGTATACGTTGGAGCGCGCGGCGGACGGACTGTACAGCTTCAATACGAGCGTGGCGGTGGACGAGGGGGGCGGGGGGAAGTACACCTGTGTCGCCGCTAACAGGGGTATGGATGTACTAGTATTGATATAGAAAGAAAGAAAGAAATGAAATGAAAATACTTAATGCGAACACAGCATTTTCTTCCAGCCAACCAGCGGCAATGAGGAGACATTTGGGGTAGTGCTATGTTTATAATATGTGTTATTGATTTTTATTTATTTAGTTGCTATAAGGAAGAATCATCAAGAAACAATATTTCAATAAGATATTATATATATGTATACATATAATACATACAAGAAAGAAATATTTATTCCATTAAAAGGATAGCAACAACGTTAAATAGTACGATAGTAATAAAGTTTCAACGACGAAAAAGGGTCGCACTCAGAAAATGGCGAAGTAGAGTTTCATCGGCAAACCTTTGAAACCATACCTGTCACACTGTTAGGGTCTCCTGTCTCACTGCGAGAGGTACAGGCCATAGTCTACCACGCTGGTCTGGCCAAGTGTGGATTGGCATACTTCACATTTGAGAACATTGTGGATTGGTGTGCAGGTTTCTTCAATGTTTTCCTCCGCCGAAGCAAGTGGTTGTTTACCTGCTTGATAAGCTACCACTTTCACTCAACTAGTTTTATAGGTTTTTCGTATTTCCATCGCATTTCCAAGATTCATCCAGTTTTAGGCGGGACTTTTTTCTTTCTTCTTGTTGTCTGTGCGGTGGTTTTCATGGTTTTGCATTTGGTATAACGAAGGTCTATGATCAAAGTGAGCTTGGCTATTGTCTTGATATTGTCAAAAATACAATTCTTATAAATATTACAGGTTCGATCATTCGATCAGGATCGATTCATTCAGTTTAATCGATGTTTTAAGCAGGTCATTGTACTATCAAGCAAATGACAGCTGTCAAATGGGGTCTATTAATTTGGCTACTATAACATCCAATAATATTTCTGTCAGGGGGCCAATCAAAACAATCAACATACATAACAGTCGCTCTCAAGCCAGTGGTTCAAATCCTGGGCCCGCACGCGCTCGTCAAACGCGTCCACTCGGACGTACAGTTCGTGTGCCACGTGGACAATAGCGAGCGCGTGCAGTGGGTGGGGCCTGGTGACGTCATACTGCACGATACTGACGTCAATGGCACTTATAACGCTGTGTTGGACGTCAGGAATGTCACTGCGGATGGAGTTTGGAAGTGCGTTGCTATGAGAGGCTCTCACCAAGGTATTGTTGATATTATTTTTAACAACTCATGGCAAAAATGGTAAAATTAAAAAGCGGTACAAAACGCGTCTGCCACGTGGGCAGATTAAGAATTTACGAATTCTCCATTTGAACATATTTCAGAACATATCGTTATTGCAAGACGCTGATATTTAGATCGTCCCGTTTATTACCTCAGTTAAGATTACATTCAAAATTTCAAATAATCGAACGAAATTCATTTGCGTACAAACTATTACCCCTTACCTAATAGCGAATGAAATTACAACTGAACTAAAATGAAGTTCTAAGCATAATATCTGATGTTTTTGTGAAAGAATACGCAGTTTCTCGTTAAGTAAGTTTTATTTTAACCGAAGCCGTAATGTACAACTACAGATCAGTGACCACAGACTATAACGTACATACCAGTCACGTGACAAGCAAGCAATACAGATTACAAATTAGGGTGGTCATCTCTAACAATGTTGCCAACCTTTGACAAATGTATGAACATTGAACATTGCACAATATTCAACAATATCTTTCAGCAACGGACTCCATAGAGCTATCAGTGGTGTGGAAGCCTCGAGTCAGGATCGAGGGCGCCAGGAACGTAACGGTGTTGGACGGCACCGCGTGCACCGCGAGCTGCGTGGTGTCGGCCCGGCCCGCGCCGCGCGTGCTGTGGCATCGGGAGACTGAAGCCTTTCTCAACCACACGGTGAGTGGAGTGTTATTTAAAATCATATAATATTATGTAATTATTATTTAAGTACTTTATCTTATTTATTATATTGTCTGTGCACCCTACCCTTTTCACACTGATTTCTATGTTCTGACGGGCCTATCCTTCCTTTTGAAATAATTGGTGTTAAAACGTAGTGATTAAGTACTCTGTGATTGGTGTCACTTATATGACTATAGCAGACTTACGAATTGACGAGCGAGATGGTAAGTAATCATCGTCGCTCATTGAAATTTGATACACCTTAGTTACCTTAGTAACCGATATGTTGCCATGAAAGAAGTGAATAGAAAAAAAAGATAAAATTGGCTAACAAGAAGAGAGAAAAACGAAAGAATAAACTTTAAAAAGACGTAAATAAAGCCCAATGCATACTTAACGGGGTTTTTCTCGTACGGGACGGGGCGTGTTTTGGAAACATCGTTTCATAGAAAATGTATACGATAGTGCATACGCAGGGGACGTCGCTCGTACGGGACGGAAAAAGCCCGTTACGTATGCATTGGGTTTAACGCGCTTCCTCTCTTAACAAATTCATCGCTAAAGTTTAATTTGTCGTCAGCTGACAGCACTAGGGAACGACACGTACAGAAGCGTGCTAAACCTCGACAGCGGTAAGGAAGCGATCAACGCCACGTACTTCTGTTTCGGCGAGAACTCGGAGGGCATCGACCAGGACAGCCTCACCGTCAGCGTGAGACGGAAGATGGCGCTGCTTCAAGGATTCACTGGTGATTATTGTAATTGTATGGCGTATTGGTGTTAAATGTATGGTATACCCAGCATGTGATAATGTATGTGGAGATAAATAAACAAAATGATTTGAAAAAAAAAAAATATCTTGATAGCGGTCGGTTTCTGTGACCTGTCTATATAATTTTAATGTCTGTAAAGATTGTGTAATAGTACGTATTATAAGTACTATTATTTCTTCTGTGGTAATAGTAACTGTTGTTGCGATTTATTAAACATTAATAAATACCTACATGTTCCTACGCGTAATTAAACACGGGTCAAAAATTTCTCTTTCATTTTAATTGTAACGTGCGTGACGTACATAAATAAAAGCAGTCAAAATGTAACTCTTCAAAAACCTGTTCCAGATCAGTCCGTAGAGCTATATTCGCGAGTGTCCCTGTACTGTCGCGTGGCCTGCCACCCCCCGGCCGAGGTCAGTTGGTTCCACAACGGGACAGCGGTACCTCCAGACCTCTTGGAAGAAGATCCCTCAGTCATACGCATAGAGAGAGTGGAGTTCCATCACTTGGGGTCGTATGTGTGCGTAGCGGACAACGAGTTTGAGAAGATGCAGGTTAATGGCAGTTTGAGCGTGGAGGGGTTGGGTGAGTGTTATTGGAAATAGTGTAAAACATATCTTGTAACTTTAAATATGTGCTCATATAATTCACATGTTTTTGCAGAAAGTCCAGCGCTGTTTAAGGAGCCGTCAAAACAAATTGTCAAGAAAGGGGAAGCCGCTGTGTTGACATGTAGGTGAGATTTTGTATCAGATGGACATTTATTGTGTTATGATTGATGTCCTTTCGAGCCTCTTGTTCATTTTTGGCTAAAAATTGACTATAAAAATCTGTTATCTTCTAACGATTAAAATTATCTTCACAGAGTCCTAAAAGGCAACCCCAAGCCAGAAATCAGCTGGTCTTTCAAAAGCGAGTCATCAGTGAACTTCACCGTCCTGCTCGCACACGTGATCGTGCGCGATGGTGGGAGTGAGATAGAGATCCCTCGCGCGGACCTTGCCGATGGCGGGAGCTACCGCTGTGTGGCTCATAACGTTATAGGACAGGATGTTTATGACGTCACGTTAGCTGTTCATTGTGAGTACGAATTTCTTATAGCAATTGTAAACTACATTCATGCAATAATTTTCAAAAAATTACTTATTACAACTATAAGATGTATCCTACAAAATTAAATTACTTTCTGTTTTTGCATATTTTAGTGTCGTTTAACGTTGTATATTTTTTGAGACGCTATTAGCGATTTGAAGTCATTTATATAGTTGTTGATTTATGTACATACAATAAAAAAAAAAATATAGAAAAATCCAACAGCATTTTTCAAAACTACTGAATGGATTAATTTGATCTGGATACATAGCGCACTTATTATCAAAGAAAATACAGGCAAAGTCGCGGGCTGCCCACTAGTAATATATTATTCAACAACTGCTTTCAATTTTGAATAAATAATTTCCAGTCCCACCGCGCCTGTCGCCCGCGAATGAGTCCCATATCGAAGCGCCTGTAGAAGTTAAACTCGGCGACAAAAAAACACTGAGCTGCCAAGCGGAAGGCTTACCTCCTCCGATCGTCACTTGGACCAAGTTCGGACAAGCCGTTAGCTTCTCCAATAATGTGTAAGAACCATAATAATAAACGCTTACACACTCATACCCCCTTAGCAGTAGTACTCAGTAGGATTCCCTGTTGCGGGTGGCATGGACTACACAAGTAACATGTTACAAACACCCGTAGAACACAAAGACAAACCACCTAAGACCTGAGAACAATCTGTCACATTATACCCCACTGTACCCTAATACAGATAAGTGTTGCCCTATATGATTTTTAAAAGTTTATTAAAGTGTGTCATGTCTTCACATTTATCCAACGCACTGTACATGTATGAAATTTGGACAATTGTAAGAATAATTTTAAACCGACTTCAAAAAAGGAGGAGGTATTATTCAACTGTATTTTTTTATGTTTGTTACCTCAGAACTTTCGACTGGGTGAACCGATTTTAATTATTCTTTTTTGATAAGTAGTATTCTGACAAGTAGTTTTTGAGTTATCCTTAATTTTGAAGTCAGTTACTTTTTTCTAATGTCAAAATATTCTTGTACTGATTCAAGTTACTTGTTTCGATGGAACCTGGGGCCCTATTATTATTTATTTATTTATTTCAGGCATTTAACAGACTACAATGAATTGGTCATTGAAACGGCGACAGAGTATGATGCGGGCGTGTACGCGTGCAAGGTCTCCAACGCATTGGGGACGGTGCAACGGAACTTCACGTTGCAAGTATATTGTAAGGCTATATTTGTTGTATTTATTTATTTATTTAAACTTTATTATACCTAAAATGGATGGTATAAAAGGCGAGCTTAATGCTAAGAGCATTCTCTACCAGCCAACCTTTGGGCAAAGCAGAAAACAGCGATGGCGGTATTAAATACGAAGTACTCTACGAGTTATGTATAAATAGGTATATATAATAATTATGAGTTATATAATTAAATATATATGTGTGAAAATTTGATGAATAATATTTGTAATTTCACTATAAATGGGATTTATAACTAATTACTCTAAAATCAATCATAAATTATTTTGCAATGACTCGAATACAACGTGTGTTTCGTGGCTACCATAAGTGCAAAACAGTAAGGTCTCATTGGCATGAGTGTTACAGCGGCTCCAGAGATAGCCCCCCCGGGAATCGAACCCGAGGTGAATGTGGTAGAGGGCGAGCTAGTAGCGCTGCCGTGCACAGCGCGGGGCGCCCCGCCGCCCGCCGCGCGCTGGCTGCACAACGGCGCCCCCCTCGGACACAGGAGGCGATATGTTGATGAGTATGGCTTGAGGTTAGTGAGGGATTTCACTATTTTTGAAGTTATACTTCATATGGGGCGTTTGGAAAAAAATATGACAGTAAAATTTTTACGATGCGACAGCCAAAAAGCGACATGAAGGTGCTGCTATGCGGATATGTACTAGGCGCATAGCATTCGCTGAAGTTGTTTGGGATTGCTAGCGCGGGTTGTGAGTGCGAGTGAGAATTTCGGAATACATAAGTATATAGCAAAAAATGTTCTTCATAGAAGCAATAAGTTGCGTTATTAAAGAGAAAATTTATTTGTGTTGGTTTTCTTACCATGTTTTCCTTCACGTTACGGTACAAGTTAGTGATCATAAATGTATAGCACAAGAAGCTAAAAGTAACACACATTTACAGATTCGTAGCGAACCTGACCGACTTCGGCGAGTACACCTGTGTGGCGACCAACCACTACGGAAACAGCTCTATATCTTACAACGTCTTTGTTTGGGGTAAAATATATTATGTCCTAAAGGTGTTGCTGATGTCCATGAGCGACAGTGGTTCGTTTGTCGGCTTGACTCGCCCTAGCTTCAACCCATTAATGGCCTACTACTGAGTACGAATCTCTCTTGAGGAGACCTAGAGTACCACCACACTTCAGTGCGGACTGGTGGAGGGGTTCGTTCCCAACCCAAGTCTTGAAAGTTTTTATGCCAATATCATGGAAGTTAAAAAAGTAGTAATAGCCTAGCGGTTAGAACGTTGATCTCCCGAACGCACGGGCCCGAGTTCAAATCCTGGCCCACACCTCTAATTTTCCAATATTATGTACGTATTACAAGTTAATTATCACTTGGTTCGGTGAAGGAAAACATCGTGAGGAAATTTGCACACCAGAGAGTTCTTCATAAAGTTCTCAAATCCGTGTGAAGTCCGCGCTTGGCCAGCGTCGTAGACTATGGCCTAACACCCCTCACATTGTGAGAGGAGACCCCAAGCCCAGCAGTGGGACAATTATCGGTTGTTGCTTTATGGAAGATTTCATGCTAACGAGTTCCTATAGAAGTTTAACTTGTAATCGCAATAATCAGTGCCCCCCCACATCATCGGTCCGCTGGAGGACAAGAGATCCGCGCTGGCCGGCGCGGAGCTGCGGCTCGCGTGTGATGCTGTGGGCTTCCCCGTGCCCGCCGTCATGTGGGAGTTCCGCGGCGAGCTGCTCGCACACAACACGACGCATCTACAGTACGTGCCCAAGCCATTTTATACCGTACCACAATTATTGAAAATAAACTTTCATTCATTCATTCGTTCATTCATTGTAATAGCATGATGCCGTATTAATTTTTTTATTGAACTTGCATTATTTGTTAGCATGTAACAAGTATGACTGTGTTATAGTCAAACCCGAAACCTCATGATTGACTAACGCCTTTAGCCATATTTCAAATGCTTAACTAAAAAATTTTTGGCCAAACCTAGAGGAAACTAATTCGGACAGAAGAATCATCAAAATCTGTTCACCCAGTCAAAAGTTCTGAGGTAACAAACATAAAAAAATACAGTCGAATTGAATACCTCCTTTTTTGAAGTCGGTTAAAAATTTACATAAAATCTTATACACCTATTTAATTTCAGATTCGACGACATCGGCAACCTGTTGATAAAGAACGCCAGCGCGGCGCATGACGGCGTATACGCGTGCGTCGCGAACAATATGGTCGGCGAGCAGAGGAAATACATCTTGCTTACTGTTGATGGTACGTGGTCCATTCGGGGCTCGTAGTGTCCAGTAATATCTCATAGTGTCCCGTAGGGGCCCGTTGCAGTTATCAGTTCCATTAGGATAGGCCCCACAGCCACTACTGACCACTACGGGCCTCTCGTAGTTGAGCAACCTTCGGACGTACGCACGAACGCATCGTATAGTCCATTTTTTAGCGAGACCTATTTAGTACTATAAAATTATTGTATTGATGAATGCTAATCGATCTCATTTTTATATATAATACTAGCTGCCCGGACAGACTTCGTTCTGTCAAAAGTTTTTATTTTATTTTGAGTTGTATCTTTCAAGTTGGATCAAACTGCACACGGTATCCTAATTTGATTAAAATCGGTTAAGTACTTTAGGAATCCATCGCGGACAAACAACGTGACATGTAATTTATATATATTAAGATATTTCACTTTAACAATAAACCCGTGTTTTTACTGTATACATTACAATCAACTTGTTAATTAAATTCAGTTATTTATAAGTAACCGGTAGACCTTTGAGTACAATAGAACTCAACACGATGTTTCGTTCCAGAACCGCCGAGCATCCTCCAAGACTACAGCGGGCCGTACATAGCCACAGACATGGACTCGGCGTTGGTGGTGCCGTGCCGCGCGCGCGGCTCGCCCCGCCCACTCGTACTCTGGTCGCACGATGGACACTATCTTGATACGGGTTTGTAATGACCAGTGGCGTAGCTAGCCCTAAGGGGGCCCCATATCAATATTTGTTGTGGGGCCCCCTCAACGTCCGCTGTCAAAAGGAGTGCGAACTGTAGCGGTCGTAGGCAGCTGACGAGCTTTTTTTTGGGAGTGTTAGTGGGGGTCCCTATACGCTGGGGGCCCCGTATAATTGATACGGCTGATACGGCGGTAGCTACGCCCCTGGTAATGACATCATATCACCCACTATATACATATTTTGCATTTATAGTATTCCTTTTATTTTATTGAGTGCGTAAATATTATCTTGTGCTACACTGTTTTGCCGATTTGCGGAAAAATCATCGAAAACATTTCATCGAACACATTTCATCGAATTACAATAAATCGAATCGACATTTCATCGAAATCACAATTAATCGAATGTCATTTCATCGAATGACAGTTAATCGAATGACAATATATCGAATCACAATTGGCCGAATCGAATGATATAATTTTCATATGATCATTAATAAATATTTTTTAATTATTTCAAACGTCACACATCCTTGAAAGGCAGCACTAAGACGTAAGCTGCATGCAACATGCAGCAAGCACAGTTTCTGTCACGGCTCCGGCGCTGCGGGGCTCCGGCGGTCCCACGCGAGCTTAATGTCGCAGATGCTTTTAATGCTCACCACCGCAGCTTCGGCTTGCTGCGGCGAGCATTAAAATCACCTGCTCCTTAGCTCGCGGGCCGCCTCACCCCTCCGCGCCTACGCGGGTTTACATTACACTCTAGGGGTAGGGCAAACAAGACTACGTGGAGTCGGTTTTGCAGCAATTCGTTTCTGTCACTAACGTAAACGTTTTGAAAAAAAGTGATTCAAGGAAGAAAGTAGGTAAACCTAAAATTTTTATGTACAGAAAAATGTTAAATTGTTATTGATCAAAAAATAATAAATACAAAAAAGTTATAAAAAGCATAAAATTGTTTCCGTTTATAATAAAATCTTTAAATCTTTTAAACAAGAATAATTGCAATTCGAGGAATTGTCATTCGATGAATGTTCATCGAATGGCAGTCCATTTGATGAATCGCCATTCGATGATTTGCCATTCGATGAAATGACATTCGATGAAATGACATTCAATGAAATGATATTCGATGAAATGACATTCGATTAAATGACATTCGACGAAATGTAATTCGATTAATTATTGTCATGCGATTAAATGGTTGTTCTACGTAATGCTATTCGAACAAATGTCAATCGATGACTTGGTTGTTCTACGTTTTATTATTCGATTCGTTGTTGTTGTGGGGCTCAGCTGCAGATATTGAGTCAATCTTTGTATTACAGAAAAGAGCAGTTCGCGCTATTTACAACCTCAGGCCTAGGGACTCTCTTAGAGAACTCTTTAAAGAAATCAATATACTAACTGTTAGTTCACAATACATTTTGGAAAATATTATGTATGTTAAAAAATACTCCGATACTTTTCTTAAAAAGAGTGATGTTCACAATATTAACACAAGAAATAAGGCTAGACTGATTGTGCCTCGTTTTAGACTCAACAAAACTGGTGGCTCGTTCATGGGTAGATGTGTAAAAATCTACAATAAAATCCCGTTAGAATTAACAGAAATGCCATACTGTAAATTAAAAACTCATGTAAAAGGTATTCTCATGAAGAAAGCATATTACAAAGTTGATGAGTATTTAAATGACAAGACTGCTTGGACATGAGTTTTTTTTTCTTTTTTTTTTAATTAAATAATGTAATAAGTAGTAGTAAGTACTGTCTGTAACTGTGAGTAGGAAAAAAAATTATCCCGGGAGTTTCTTGCCGCTTCTTCTACCGGGACCACTCACGGTAGGGATTTGTTGAAGCGATGGCGTTGAGTGACTTTCGAAAAGTGTTTGTAACAAACCTACTTCGAATAAACTAATTTCATTTCATTTCATTTCGATGAAATGTTTTTTCGATGTATTGTGTTCGGCGAATTGTAATTCGATGAAATGTTTTCGATGATTTTTCCGCAGACGGTTTTGCCACCTCAATGTGTTGAAATTTCACTTCGCTTTTTGCGTATTAAAATTTTACGTAGCTTTACGTTATCAGTAAAATATGGATAATAATTTTATTGTAATTAGCATATACGTTATGTAAGTGTGTAATTTGTTTAGTAATTACGCTGTTATTATCCTGATTAAAATAAAATAAATAGAAACTATTGCAGCCTTAAGGTCAGTGCATACGTTATGTGCTTTTACCCCGTACGGGACGGGGACGGGGCATAAATATCACGGGCAACACGGGATTCTGCTGCGTATGCACTATCGCATACATTTTCTATGAAATGATGTTTCCAAAACTTCACGTCCCGTCCCGTACGGGAAAAAACGCATTATGTATGCATCGACCTTTAGTATCTCGCTGTACTCGTTAACATATTGCGCGCTCACTTGAACTTAGGTATTAGTTCTAAGTGCGAGTGAGTGTTCAATATGTCAACGAATGCAGCGGAATACTGTGACAACGTTAACCCTTCCATGAATCTGTACTAAAACAGCGTGGTGAAGTGTGCGATTTTAAATTATTATTTACAAAAAATCGTACTGTTTTATTAACACCAAACACAGCTCAGAACACTCGATTAATTTACCTTTCAAACAAAAAAAACTAGATCAAAATCGCTTCATTCGTTTGGGAGCTACAATGCCACAGTCAGACATACCTATAGAAACACAGATACACAGACACGCCAAACTTATCAGACACGCCAAACTTATAGCACCCCTCTTTTTGTCGAGGGTTAAATACTGTTCTACTCTCTCTTTACTTTCTTCTCTCTTTTACTTTTATTTATTCATTAATACGCATTAGGCTTGGCCTGTAATGTTGGTGTAAGTTTGAATAATAAACAAATTAAATAAATAAATGTTCTACTCTAGCAGACGGTCGTTACAAGACGGACGCGGAAGGCTCGCTGGTGATCAACTATCCGTCCGTAGAGCTGAGCGGCAGGTACACTTGCGTCGCCACCAACGCCGCGGGCAACGTCAGCAGGGCCGTCGATGTACAGATATATCGTACGTATCATGGTTTTATACATAGTAATAAAATAATAATATAAATTTTACTAACAAAAAATAACGGACTTCAAAGTCTCAAAAACTACATAGTTGTCAGATCTCGTTCAAATTTATGTGAGACCACATGACAAGCGCCTGCTTTCGATTAAAAAAAGAATCATCGAAATCGGTTGGCGTGATATTGAGTTATTCGTCAATTTGTCGCGCACATCTTAACACAAATTTACGACTTATGTGGTTTTCTCATAGATGCCATTGTCAAATCTCAATAAAATTTATGTGGGACCACATGACAGCCACCAGCTTTCGATTAAAATACAGTCGAATTGAGAACCTCCTCCTTTTTTGAAGTCGGTTAAAAATCAAATACAATACGGCCGACGTATCTTTCCGTATCTAAACATAGGCTTTGCGAACTTTAGCACATGTAAGACAGAGATAGCGACACGAACATGCTAACGTGCGACTGAATGAGACATAATGCGCTGTGTACCGAGCATTGCCGAATTATGTTACTGCGCAGCCTTCTGTGCGAAGTTCAGACGCGTCAAGATACGTCGGCCGTACTGTACTATACTCGATAGACAAAGCAATTCGTAATATTCCTGCTACAACTGCGACCTAACGCGCTAAGACTGACATTATACAGGTGTGCTAAAGGAGGCGTGGCCGTTTTAATGCCACTGCACATTAAGCGTTAACTTTAGTGGCGGTTTCTTCGATACATCATAGGATTTCAATTATATTGGCCACATCGGCGGCCATACACCCTGTTCCTGCAGTGCATTCCGAAATAGCCGTTTTCATTAACGTTAACACAGGACATCTTAGTAATAACGTAAAACGTTGCAGCGTACCTAAACGGAATGCAAGGGGAGGAGTCTCGGACGAGCGTCACAATAGTGGAAGGCGCGTCGGCCGTCGTGGAGTGTCCCATACGCACCGTCGGCAATACCACACTCAAATGGTATAAGGTTCGACTTGATTTTATAGCCTAACGTATATTATTTTGTTGAGTCACCAATATTACTTATTTGTATTGTTTGAATTCTCTGGTTGTCTATTAGTATTTTGTGTTGATAAGTGCAAACAGTATTGAACCTATTTTAATGCAGTTTTTGCTGTTATAATGCCTAAAACTCAACTTAAACATGTTGTATTTATTATTATTTATGTTATTCGATGCGACTGTAAAATGTTTTCATTGAATGAACGAATAGAGGAAGATCATGAATAAGCAACTAACTACAGTAAAAACATAACTAAATTGAATTTCTCGATTTCATAGACACTAATAATTTCAGGATGCAGTACTAATAGCTAACGGCACGCTCTCATTCAGTAACGTGTCTCGTCATAACGCGTCAACGTACGCGTGCGTCGCGACCAACATCGTTGCGTCCGCGTACGCTAACGTTGACGTCATAGTGCAATGGGCGCCGCGGTTTGTGGAGAATGTTCTAGAAGATGTAGAAGTGGTGAAGGGGGATGATTGGTACTTCGATTGTCGGGTGGACTCTAAACCTGGCGCTAAGGTTAGTTATTGGTCTATGAATTACGAGTACATTGCCTTTTATTAACCATGGCATTACGAGTTGGTTCAGAACTCTGATTTAATAAAATTAAAGTGGAAGTCCGTTTCTGTTTTTCAAAAAAAAATGCCATTACTATGAGTAGTACTATTTGTGTTGCATCTGGCAGTCAAAGAGTTTAGCTGTCTATGTACCTTTCTTACTTTGAGTCAAGTTTTCTTAAGTTTGTATTTACAATCGAAAAATGTTTACGTAAGCATGGGGGATAAGAGCTTTGCTTACTTTTGCTGACAAGGGGGGTGGGGGGGTAAATAATTGTAATAAATCTGCTTACGTAATACTTGAACGGTCCCTATGTATGGATGTCAATGACCACCACAGGCGTTGGCTAACTACTAACTAATAAAGCTGACCACCAGGTGAAATGGTACTTCAACTCGCAAGTGATACTGGGCGCGGACAAAGACGTGTTGAAGCTACTGAACGTTGACCTGCAACGCACGGGGACGTATAAGTGCGTCGCCACTAACGATCACGGCGCGGTCACTAGACACTTCACACTCGATGTTTTAGGTAAATATATTTATTGTATTACCACAGAAGAAATAATAGTACTTATAATAAGTATTACCAAACCTTTTTATTCAGTCCGCGATAAAACTATAGCATACTATACATTTTTAATTATAACATATAAAAAAAGGAAACTGTATAAGATTATCATTTAAGTATGGTTGAAGACGTTCGAAGGTAATAGGTATAGTTTATCAATTGTATTGTATCAATTATTATATCAATTGTATTACATCAATGTACTATCCAGCCATTTTATTTAAAAGTGTACAGGAAGGAAACTTGTATTCTACAAAATTATAAACGACTATTTATTGCTTGAGACTTTGTCTGCTTTTCCTCATATTACACATTTAGGTGATACGTTTATGAAAAATCCTTTACAACAATATAGACAACTTACTTAAGGATTTATTGATACTCGTGAGAAAGGTCGTAAGTATTACTTGTTGTATTTCAGTGCCGCCCTCTATATCAGAGTTCGACGTGTTGGACGTGCAGCTGAAGGAAGGCTCCAGCGCTAGCCTCGAGTGCAATGCGAAGGGTTCACCTACTCCAGAACTCAAATGGATCTTCAAGTATGTTATAATCAAAAACTGTTCATAGTATTTGTTAGAAACGAGATTAAACGAACAGAAGTTGATATAGATAGTGTGCATAATACTCATAATAGTACATAGTTATGGGTAGGTATAGTAGTTACTATTGCATTTAATTTTTTAATGGGCTGATTGATGAAAAATTACTTAAGAGACTAAGTCAAAACATTATTTCCGGGAGGTACGGAATACTGAAGAGTGGCAACGGAATCATGTTCATAAGATTTGGCTGTCCGTCTGTCACAGGGTTTTATCTCGTGAACCGTCTGCACTAGTTTTTAGTAGTTATTTTGTATAATAAATATTAAAAAATAAAACTGCACCAAAACAAGAAATTGTTTTGTGCCTATAGAGCTTGTTAACTGATCCTTTATTTTTGATTGTATTTGTCCACTGCAGCAACACCAACTGGTCGCAAGTGAACTCGTCACTAGTGGTGGGCAACGTGACGAGAGCTAGCGAAGGGTTGTACCGCTGCGAGGCGCGGAACAGGGCGGGTGTGGCGCGGCTAGCGTACCGAGTGGGCGTGGTCACAGCCGCGGGCGTCGCGGGGGTGCGGGCGACGCGCGGGGGGCAGGTGACCCCCGAGGTAGTGGGGGGAGTGGTGGAGGTCGCTGTGAGTATTAGTTAATAATAATCAACGCAATAGGTCTTTACCTGTGTCGCGGGTAGCATGGACTACACATATAACACATCACAATCACACCCGGTAACCCGAGTACAATTATTTATCTATCACATAAATATCAGCCCCGGCCGGAATTCGAACCCGGGACCCCTCGCTTCGCAGGCAGGGTCGCTACCAACTAGGCTACAGGGTCGTTTAAAGGATATTGGATTTTATAGCATAGTTGGTGTTGGGTGACCTTGAGATGCAAGCTTGGAACAAGGCAGGTGTTGCTGACTTATGTGAGAGATAAATGTTTGTACTCGGGTTTTGGATGTTAGTGGTCTTATTAGTATCTCCGTTGTCCATGCTACCTGCCAAACTGGAAATCCTAGTGAGGTTAGCCAGGGGTATTTATAAAGCTGTGATATAAAACGAAAAGGGCAAGCGAAAATTTTGTGCTTGATATCTTCTGGTGGCGAAATATGGAATAGAAATGTTGAACTGATTTAATGGTCAATTTATGGAAGGGAAATTCATTCGTTTTGTGCAGCCTTCATAAATGATGAAATCGATTCGTTCGACAGAGATAAAATTTTGCTTATTATGAGTACTTCACGATTGAGAGTAAACAACACAAATTGCTTCAAGCAGCTAAGTTTTAAACAAAAACAAATTAATTTTCAGCTGGCCAGTGATATCAGAATAGCGTGTCAAGGGAAAGGCAACCCCCCTCCTATAATACGATGGTCTAAGCATGGGAATACGATCAGCGAAAACGATAAAGGTATCGGATACGCGGACTTGGTGCTGAACAACGTTAACGCGAGTACAGCCGGGGTGTATTCGTGTATTAGTTCCAACGAAGGCGGGATGGAGGAACGGAAGGTCAAAGTTGAAATACTTGGTAAACATCATTTTATTGAGTTTTGGATGTTACAGGAGTAATGAAATGAAATGTCTCAGTTAGAAGTGAGTTTCAAATGAGATGAGTTATTCAAAATTAACGTCAAAGTAAGGTTAACTAACGCCTCAACTCAGAGTCACTAACGATTACTTAAATCGCTCCTAAGTACAGAATCTGTATGGTGATTCTTTACTAAGGACCGATTTAAGAAACCGTTAGTGACTTCGTGTTAGGGCGTTAGTTAAAGGTTATTTACAAAAGGTGCATTGTCTGCATTTGGATTCGAGACGTGCATGCTATTTGTCCTCTTATACTAAAATTAGGAAAAGTAAGCAAAGCTCTTATCCCCTCCCCCCATGGTAACGTAAACATTTTTCAATTATAAATGTATTTTTTATAATGACTACTGATGACGTAATCATCATCTAGACTCCCCTACCCCCCATGTCATCCAAAATAAGCAAAACAAAGACCCCCCCCCCCCCATAGTGCTTACGTAATACTTGAACGGCCCCTAACATGTATTAAATAATCCTGTTACTTCCAGAACCACCGCGAATATTCCAGGCGCTATTCCAAACGGTGAACTCATCCGACAACGTTATACCCTTGGAGGTGTTGTCCGGGCAGCCGTTCTACCTGCACTGCCATCCGTCAGGCACGCCGCTGCCAGAGGTGTGTAGTGACCGTACATTTGAACATAAATGTAAATAAGCAACCCTATTTTTGTTACCATGGTATCATGGAAAATAGAGGTAAATGAGAAATATCTGTTGTGAAAAAGTGTCCGTCAAACTGCGTTCAATTGGTGGCGCCACAGTAGCAACAGGGTAAAAGACTTCGTCCAATCGTGCTACATTTATAACTACCTTTACCTACTCTAGCGCCATTGTGGAGGCTTTTTGAACCGTTATTTACTACTTATAGCTGGACAATTTCAACTTTCCCTCTGATGGGACATTTCTCCTTTGCCTCTTTTCTCCATAATAGCATCTAAGTATTCTGTGTTAGCATTTATAAATAACATCACTGTCATTCATTTTCCTAATGCTTTGTATATTTTCAATCAGAATTAAATATTTGCGCCCTAGTTGAAGTTTGAAATGAAATGAAATGAAATTAGTTTTATTCGAAGTAGGTTTGTTACAAACACTTTTCGAAAGTCACTCAACGCCATCGCTTCAACAAATCATACCGTGAGTGGTCCCGGTAGAAGAAGCGGCAAGAAACTCCCGGGATTTTTTTTTTCCTACTCACAGTTACAGACAGTACTTACTACTACTTATTACATTATTTAATTTAAAAAAAAACTCATGTCCAAGCAGTCTTGTCATTTAAATACTCATCAACTACTATTGAAACCTCATCGACCCGCATTCCGCCAGGTATACTGGTTCAAGGACGACGTCCCACTGAGGTTGTTCGACGACACCATGGTGTCCACAGAGTACGGGGAGACACTAGTGGCCAGCGCCGCGCGGTACGAGCAGGCGGGGAACTACACTTGTGTTGCGAGGAACAAAGTCGGGAACACTAGTGTTGTTTACTTGGTCGATGTTTTGGGTGAGTGCTGGTTGATGTCTTACGCCCCAACTCAGTCACTAGTGGAGGCCATACACGATCAAGTGTACTTGATCAAGCGTCAAGCAGACTTGACGCGGCATCCAGTATACTTGATCATGTACGGCCACGGTATCTGGCTATAATATATAGTCATGCAAACTGCAAACTTGATCAAGTACACTTGACCGTGAATGGCCTCCCTTACGGTTACTTTAATTGTTCCTTAGTACAGAAGCACCATACAAATTCTGGACTAAAGAGCTATTTAAGTAACCATTAGTGACTCTGAGTTAGGACGTTTGAGTCGCATACACTACAGAGTGCTGCATGTCAGAATGGTAATAACGAGTAGGAATTGTTTAGTGACCCTTGTGAAGCGAGGTGTTCCGGGTTCGATACCCGTCTGGGGCAAAGTCAAAGCATGGTTATTGTGTACATGGACATTAAGGTGATAACAGTAGGCAGATCAAATCAAATCAATTTCTTATGGAATATAGGTACACAGGTAAGTATGTTATATAGGTAAATTATTCGCTATATTCCTGCTACATATGGGCATACAGTAATAGTTTAGGTTAGGTTAGTTAATAGTTTAGGTTTAGATATATGTATATGTGACAGATAAATATTTCTGCTCGATAAATATTATTTAAGTTATCCATACCACCCGTGACATAGGGACTCCTACTGCGAAGGAAAAATTGTGCAAGTGTTAATTGATCATATTATCATCAAAATATCATACTAATTTGATCATTGTGAGCGTTTTGAGCGTCTTGTGGAAGGCGCCCTATCTATTGCATATTCCAGTGGCTCCCCCGCAAGTGAAAGACAACGTGCGTAAAGTGGTGGGCCATGCGGGCGGTGCGCTGGCCGTGACGTGTCCGGCGACGGGCCGCCCGCCGCCGCGAGTCACGTGGGTCAAGCTGCCTTACACCGAGATCAGCGAACAACTGCCCAGGGTTGCCTTGGTCAATGATAATTATACACTGGTGAGGGTTTTCTTTAATTTATCTTATGTACCTTCATTTATCTTATGTACCTTAATTTACCTTATGTACCTTAATTTACCTTATGTACCTTAATAAAATTTACCTTAAGATGTGCTGAGGAGTTTCTTTCGGCTTTTCTTCTCCTCCATGACAAAGCACCTTTGCGAAAAGCTGGTTCATTAAAAAAATGACGTGCATAAGTGTATCAATGATACCTACATGAATAAATGATTTTGAATTTGAATTTGAACTTATGTACCTGGGGATAAGTGATAGAGAATGCTATCGGGCTTCGAAGAAAATTGTAGTTTTTTTAAGTGATTTCAAAAAACACCTTCAGTTAGGTTTATTTTTAATGTTGGTTACTCCGATATAAAAAAATATTTTTGTTTTACTACCTAATTGGTCCCAAAATCAAACTTTAGTTCTGGTGATGGGAATCATGAAGAGAGATAGAGAGAGAAAGAAAAATATGTACTTAACTCATTCATCATGTCCATTCGACATTGGACCATTTCGTTCAACTTATTGTCCTTACTAATCATTCTTATTTTTAGGCTTCAACTCCCGTTCAATTAATTTAATTACTCATTCCAGTTAATAAATGAATCTCAGCCATCCGACTCGGGCAAGTACTCGTGCGTGATGACGAACAAGGTGGGAACTACGGAGGTGGTGTTCGACGTGACAGTGGCTAAAGCGCCGTCCATTGCCGGTAATGTAGGCAACGACACGGTAGAACGCCACGTGGTGCCCTTGCGACGCAGCCTTGTATTAAAATGTGATGTGGATGGATTCCCAGCGCCGAAGATATCCTGGTTAAAAGTAAGTACTATGCCATTAAACTCTGAGTAGGAAATTCAATGACCTCGAACTTAAAACTGTCTTAACTAATTATCGACAGATAACGATTGTGATGTCACAATATGACAGTCATTCCTATACAAAGTGAAGATAACTCGTACGCTGTCCTATAGGTTCTCGACTTCTCGTACTATTTTGTATTCTGTGACGCTGTCTATAATACATTGGCAATGTATGAATGGTATGTTAAGGATAATAATGATTGATTTATTTGGGTTTTCGGGCTCTTTTAATCCTTAACAGGTAGATACTTGAAACTTTCACAAAATGTGTATTAGTTGGCATACCGACAAATAAAAATAAGTTGAAGTTAAAACTGAAAAGGGGTCCCCACAAGAAACATGTTTTTTCAGCGTAAATAATGCACGGTGATATAAAACCTTTTCTGTGCGAATCCAACTTGACTGATTTTTCAACCCCCGACGAAAAAAGAGGGGTGTTATAACTTTGACGTGTCTGTGTATCTGTAGGTATGTCTGTCTGTGGCATCGTAGCTCCCAACTGATGAACCGATTTTGATCTAGTTTTTTGAAGTTATACTTCTTTAGGCGCGTTATGAAATAAATGGAAAAAATGATGAGAGTGAAATGTTAAGATTTGTGACACGTCCGTGTTGACACAAAAACGCCGGTCACGATAACCGCACGTGTGTATTTAAAAACGCTCGTTTCAAGGGGGAGGGAAGGGGAGGAGGTTAAATATTTATTTAATTATGTCAAAGAAGTATAACTTTTCACGCGCGTACAAAAGTACTCGCACCCTTTTTTTGTATGAAAGGTGACTTACTCTAGAGTGTTCTTAGCTATGTTTAGTGTACCTAATTGGCGGGGGTTTTTTAAATTTAAATTTAATATAATAGGGATGTTGACACTATCAGTAAATTAAAATAAATTTATGTTTAAAGTATCAAGGAAAACTTTTAAACACCTAAAATATTATTCTTTTGTCGAAATCAATCATAATAAATGAAATATAATTATTTTAAAATGTTAAAAGTAGTACTCATTGTCACGTGACCACAAACGTCATCTTGAGCTTATGACGTCATTGTTCTTATTTTATATGCAAGTGCAACTAACTTCAGTCGACAGATAGTATTCAATATCGGCTAGTGACGTCACGTGACGTTTTTGGTGGGAAATTTGAAAATGATTTTTATTTATCAATTTTTGTCTTTAAATTGAAGATATATATAATATTTATAATATTTTTTTTAGATATTTATAATATTTTTTTCATGAATCTTAAGGTTCTATCTATAAAATCAAATTGAATCCTAAAATTAGTCAACATCCCTATTGAATGGAGGTCGAGTGGCATAACCAAACTGGTGATATTGATCGTTGTCAGGACATCCAGCCGCTCCGCGAGCCGTCGGCGCGCGCGCTCGGCGACAGCCTGGTGGCGCTGTGGGAGGTGCGCGCGCGCGACGCGGGGGCGTACATCTGCGTGGCCGAGAACGATAGCGGCGCCGCGCACCGGCGGTACCTCGTGCAGGTTGAGGGTACGTTATAGAAATAGAAAATTGAAATAATCTTTATTGTTTCTGTTGGTACACATAAGATGTTATTAAATACAGGGATGAACTATTCTCAACAGGGACCCATTACGGGTCATTAGGTTGAAATCATCGAATACAAATAATATTGAATTGACATCCGATTTATCTACGTATACATTTTTGTTCAATCTGAAATCGGGAAGTGAGCAATGATTATCATTGGAAGTGAGTCAAATGTAACTTGCATTTGATTGTGTTTTTTGTGTTTGTTTGGTACAGGATTCCATCAATCAGATTTTTTGAATGTGAAAGATCAGATACACTTCCGGATTAGTCCCATATTTATCAAAATTCATGAGGAATGAGGGAAAGAAAGAAAGAAGACAGATATTTTTTTCTGGTAAATGTTAGGTTATTAATATATCCCCCCCCCCTCCCTCCAGTGCCGGGCAAGTGGAGCGCGTGGTCCCAGTGGGGCTACTGCAACGCCACGTGCGGCGCGGGCTCGCAGGCGCGCTCGCGGTACTGCCGCTACGTCGACGACGACAACAACACTATCGGTGAGCTGGTCACATGTACACGCGGCTACAGAGATTGGTATGCAGGGCGGGGACAAAAACCTTTGTTTACGTTATTAGAAGGTCATATCTTACGTATTATTATTGTCATTTAACATTGATAATAACACGAACATTCTGTATTAAACATTACGTAACGTTTTTATCATGACCTTTTTATGGAAATGGCTGATAAAACATTTTATGGAAATTGCTGACGATCTACCTGATGGTTTTTTTTTTCAAAATTATTTTTAAAATGTTTGTCAATTGTGCAACAAAAGGAACTATGTAAGAATGTTTAATACATGAAAAAAAAACAAATAAATAAACAAGGTGTAATAATGTGTTGTAGATAAATCCACCAAGTCCGATACGCTCATACTGGACGAGTCAGGGTGTAAGGGACCCGCCGTGGACAGGAGAAAGTGCCACATGCCGCCTTGTGAGGTATTTCAGATTAAACTGATTAATGACTATCAATATCAAAATACCAAACAAAGAAGTAGAGCCATCTAGCGGCAGTGAAAAGAAAAGCTTCGATCCCATACAAATAGCCAACTCGCATTTACGTAGCGAGCCCGTTATGTAACGTAAAACTCGCACTAAGGCCTCTGGTGGTTGCGTGCAGGAGGAGAGTGGGGCGCGCTGGTCGGCGTGGTCGCGCTGGGGCCCCTGCTCCTCCACCTGCGGGGCGGGCACGCAGGCGCGCGCGCGCCGCTGCAGGGGGGCGGGCGGCGCGGGGGGCGCCGGCTGCGTCGGCGACAACGTTCAGGTAAATAATGCTTCACACTCATAGCCCCACACTAGGATTCCGTGTGTGGTGGATGCCATGGACAACACACAGAGACAAGAACAGATATTCAAACTCATCATTCAAATTTCCGCTTAGCTGGGAATCGATCCCAGGACCCTTGGGCGGCGGTCCGGCATGGTAATTATCGCGCCACACAGATCTTTAAATACACCATAGATTTTTTTGGACTTAGACTTTTACTATGTTAGTGTAGTATAGTGCGTGTGACTTAACTTGACACCTGGTAGGAATGCGATCAGCTCTCCACGACGCCAATCGATCGCCCGCGGTAACCACCAGATATTAAAAATATTATAATAAAATGTGTGTATTCAGTAATACGTTACAGCTTGTGTTTTACTCTGTAAGTTTCTTCCTGTGACATCATCAGTGCACACGCTGTAGTGATAGCTTCAGTGCATCTAATGTTAAGAGTAAATTCAGCTTTTTTTCCTTCGATTTTTTTGTTAGCTGGCAACTTTAATGTTCAATGATACTAATGTCCGATCATCCATTAATGGACGACGATGACTGAATACTACGTATATACCATTAGTTCGAGTGCTCGTTTCTCACCTATTGATATTTAAAAACACGTAAAAAATGTATAACTTCGTTATTAAAAAGCGATTGTATCACTCAAATTAAATAAAGTTTAGTTGGAGAACCAGTAGTCACTGGTCATGTACTATCACTGCTTTCTGTTTCGGTGTACTTGTCTAACACTATGTTATGCAATGATGAGTGGTTATACAATTCTCCTTTGTTTAGATAAGAAAGTGTCCCGACCTGCCAAAGTGTGAGGACTACAAGTATTCAGACAACACCGAGTCCAATGAAGTTCTCATCAACAGGGAGAATAGAGAAATTGACGTAAGTATTGCGAATATTATACAGTATGTCCAGTTAGGAACTAGCGATAATTTAAGGGCATAGAAATATATCAAATTTTATTGACTAAAATACCCATATTATGTGAGGCGTGAGCTTTCTTCTTGTTGGAATGGTCATCATCTTTTTTATTTTGTTAGATGCGATGCCGAAAGATTTAGATTTTTCGGGACCCTCAGTCCCATAGGTAGGATTTATTTATTTATTATTTCATTGTTTTTTAGTCCAACCCTTACGTCCCGGAAGCCGCGTTCGAGACGCAGGCCGAGGTGTTTGATCCGCAGCGCCCCGCCCACACTGACGATCCCGTCACACCAGGTATACATATTTCATTACCTACATATTGTGAGGTGAACATATGTCTAATATATATATTTTTTTAATTTATAAAATTCTCGTGTCACGGTGTTAGAAGTTGAACTCCTCCGAAACGACTCGACCGATTTTCGTGAATCTTAGCGTGCATATCGGCTAGGGTGGAGAATCGGACAACATCTATTTTTGCACTTCTTCAACATGAAAACTATAAAAGTTAAAAGTAACAACAAAGTACCTACATTCACTGATTATCAGGCGATACGAAGTTCGCCAAGACAGCTAGTGTTAAATATTTATTTAATGATGCCAAAGAAGTGTAACTTCTCACGCGCGTACATAATCAATCAATCAATCAATCAAATTCTTTATTTGCAGGATATGGTTATTTTACATAGTTCTTATAATAATGGTATTCCAGATCTCCTATCCTCGCCTACTAGGCGTGCAAAGTCAGGTTAGCAAAATTTGCAATGAATTAAATATTAGTACAAAACATTGTGAAACGGTACAAATTATGTTCTAAGAAATATAAAATACAATAAAATTGTCAAATAAAATAAAATTGTCAAATGAAATGAAATTGTCTAATTAAAGTACCTAATTATAATATTATTTTTATGTCCTATCATTTAAAAATTCATTAATATGATAATAGCATTTTTTTATTAAATGTTCGTTTACATTTTTCTTAAATATGCGGGGGTCTTCGGTGTTGCGTATTGCCTTCGGAAGTTTATTATATAGTACTGGAGCTTTACCGAAAAAACTTTGTTGGAGTATGCGCTTTTTACTCGGCACCATTTTTAATTCGTCTCGATGTCGCACTCCCTCACGGAACTGAAATAGCTCAGGATTTCGTTTTATGAATGTTGTACATTCTAGGATGTATAAACATGGCACTGTTAGTATGTTTAACTTTCTAAAGAACGGTTTACAGGATTCAGTTGGTTTTAATTTGCACATAGCCCTGATGCATCTTTTTTGTGCCTTTAATACTTCTTCCCTTTGAGATGAGTTACCCCAAAATATAATGCCATAGCGTATCGTTGAAGCAATATATCCATGATAAGCCGACATTCGTGTTTCCTTGTTTACGACATTATGTAGTTTGCGAAGAAGAAAAGATAATTTATTTAATTGTTTACATATGTAGTCCGTGTGTGTTTTCCAATTCATTTTTTTATCTATATTTAAACCTAAGAATTTAATCGTGTCAACAGATTCAATGTCAGTACCTAAATAATTGATGTTAATTGTCGAAGATATGTCCCTTTTTAACCGACGAAAAAAAAAGGAGGAGGTTCTCAATTCGACACGTATATTTTTTTTTTTTTTTTTTTGTATGATCACGCAGAAATCTGCACAGGGTGGTCCGATTTGGATGATTCTTTTTTTATTGGATAGGGTATGTCCTGAAGTTGGTCCCATATTTTTTTGAAAATTTTATTCCCACCCTAAAGGTACGAAAATAGGGAATGATTGATTATTCACCCGTTTTTTACCCGGAATTTTTACATGTTAACCCCAATAACTTTGTACTGGATGATCGGATTTCGATGATTCTTTTTTTATTGAATAGTGTATACCTTGAGGTTACTCTTGTTTAAATTTCGAAACAAAATTTTACCCCTATAGGTACGAAAATAGGGGATGATTGATATTTCATCTACTACATTTTTACCTGGTAACTGAATCTATAATTCATAAAATCAATAATTTATTATTAATTATAAGTATTATAGCCACTAAAAATTAAAAAATAATTACTTTTTAACAAAAAATAAAACCAACGAAAAAAAAACTGAAAAGCAAAAAATAAAATAAACCATTTAGTATTATAAATTAAGATCCGAAATTAACAGTAAATAAATAATTTTGAGGCGGTGCCAAACCAATGAAAAAACAAACGGCGAAAAGAAGTGCGCCGCGCTGCTGCTGCCATGTGCATCGCATGCCGCTGCCCTCATAATATTATGAATTTTATGTAATTAATTTTGGTTGTTTGTTTGGCACGGTCTCAAAATTATTTATTTACTGTTAATTTCGGATCTTAATTTATAATACTAAATGGTTTATTTTATTTTTTGCTTTTCAGTTTTTTTTTCGTTGGTTTTATTTTTTGTTAAAAAGTAATTATATGTTCAAATGTCATAACTTTTGTTTTGTTTAAATTAATTTTTAAATTGTGATTGTTCAGCCATTGAATTATGTCTTTTAATGTGTTGTTAATGTTTGTTTCTAATTCTGTGTCATTGTTCGCCGTGAACAGAACTGTACTGTCATCGGCAAACAAAGTCATTTGGTTGGTTGTGACTTTCGGTAACTCGTTTATATATATTAAAAATAGTAATGGCGCTAGGATACTCCCTTGTGGTACTCCATACTTAACATATCTACCTTTTGAAGCATAGGTAACTTCTCTTTTGGTCTTAGTGCAAATGCTTGTTATTACCGTTAGTTGCTGCCTATCTTGAAGGTACGATTTTAACAAGTCGTAAATGTTACCCCTTATACCGTATTTATACATTTTTTGAAGCAACGTATTTTGTTCTACGTGGTCAAATGCCTTTGAGATGTCCATATATATAGCAGCAACAGGTATACTTTTATCCATGTTCTTTGTAATAGTCGAGAGAGTCTCTAATATTGCTTTATCGATAGATTGGTGTTTTCTAAAGCCAAATTGTTGTTGAGTAAGGATCTTGTTTTGTTCAAGAAAATTGTACAGGGGCGTGTAAATTGCTTTTTCAAATATTTTAGAGAAAACTGAGAGGAGTGCTACTGGTCTATAGTTATTTATATCAGTTCTATTTCCTTTTTTAAACAGTGGTTTAATTATGGATGTTTTTAGTATTTTTGGAAATGTTCCATGTTCTATGCAAAGGTTGAATATATGAGACAGAATGGGTGCAATAACATAAGCGCAGCTTTTAACTATTTTTGTTGCAATGCCGTCAAAACCTACACTGTTCGTGTTTTTCAGTCCTTGAATTATTTTGTACATATCTTGTGGGATTGTTGGAGTCATGAAAAAGGAATTTAGCATGGTATCATTTAAATTAAATATACTTTTATTATTGTCAATAGGGCATTTTTTAACTATGTCGATAAAAAAATTATTAAATTTTGTTGCAATTTCCATAGGATTGGTTATGGTTATGTCCTTATCAATTAATTTATTTATACTTATATAAGTACACGTTTATGTTTTTTATCACTCCTGACTATACTCCTAACTATAGATTATAATAACATAATTCGTCAGCTGTGTACCCGCATCAGCCGTCGTACGAGGTGAGCGTGACGAGCAACCTGGACGGCAGCGACAGGGGGCGCTGCCGGCCCGGCTACACGCACCGCTCTACTGACGACTCCTGTCTGGGTAATTACTTCTGTGTTCATGATAAATTAACACCAATGTTGTTGATTAAATAATCACTAATAAATCGGGTTTAAGAGACAAAATAACCTAGCTACGTGGTTACAATATCGTGTTTGTACAAGCTTTTAAAGTGAAACTTTTATTCTATCGCCCAAAATTTTTCGTCCATCTATCGCATGTCGCATCACAGCCGGCCCTGGGGTAAGAATAATAATGGAGAATGGGGTTCGTATGTATCTTGTATGTTCGGGTCAACTCTTGCAGCTGAATCGGAACAGCTACTGCTGTAAAAATACTACAGCAATGCTATAGCAATACTACTGTCTACATGGGATCCTATGGAGTTGAAATTTCACATAATGCTTTGGTTCCAATGACAATGTATTTTAATGACAGTGGTAACCATCAGGTCAACCAGCTCAGTACAATCAGGTAATCTCAGGGTTGGCTCTAAATGAAGTAATTCCTCAGTGGCCGACAGAGTAAATACATAACTTTAAAACCTTATTTTTCAAATAAACTTATTTTTATTTAAAACAGTTAACATTGATTTTATCAAAAAAAAATATTATTTTCAATTATCCAGATATCGACGAGTGCACGATAGAGACGAACGAGTGCCACGCGACGCAGGTGTGTGTGAACACGCCGGGCGGGTACCGCTGCACGTGCCCTGCGGGGTACATGTCTCTGGGGGTCGGACAACGATGTCTCGGTGAGTGGACAGGCTTGAATGTTTCTCCAGTAACAATATTCACCGTTATTTTACTGTCCATTTGTGTCACCCATCTAAAGGTTATTTTGTTTTTTATTTAAATAGTCAAATTACGTTGATTGTAGGTCAACCATAGGCATATTTAGTTTGTAAGCAATCGTAGCTGTCTTCATTATCGATCTTATTATTACCTCAAAAATAGTATAATCGTCAGGGACTATTACAAGTTGCACATCAAAGGATTTATATTTGTTGACTACATCTACGGCCTATCGCGCTATGTAAGGCACATTCCGGCGCAGCCGTTAACAATAACGTTAACGCAAATGTAGCAAGGGAACTAACGCGTTAGGCCGCAGGTATAACTGCGGATTTAACATTGTCTGGATTGCATGTCTGCCGTCCTCAAACTAAAAGGCGGTTAACGGCCGGTCTCAATAATGTACTAACAGATGGAAGACTGTGGATAGGGCTGTCATCTGTCATATTTGTCAATTTTTCAGAGGCAAAAATTGACAAATATGACAGATAACATACTAATGGTAGCCCTATTCACAGCCTTCCATCTGTTAGTACATTATTGAGACCGGCCGTAAGTGACAGAAACAGTTTTTGAGGTAGAGCCAAAAAACGCAGGATTATTTTGAAATCGTGCTAGTGATTCTCTATAAGCAATTGTTAATGTTGTCATACTATGTCAAACTCAAAAGATATATATTTTTTTGAACTTAAATATTACTAAAGGTCAAAAAAATATCAAAACTGTTAATAAAGTAAAAATTTACCAGATGACATTTTGCCGCCTTTTAGCTTGAGGACGGCAGATGTTTACATAGATGTATAAGGTTGGGTGTTCACGGTGTTAATAGAAACTACATAGCTTCTTGAGTAACCATTTATTACTGCCCTTAGTCAGAGATGCACCAATTAATATATGTAACTATGGGTACTACAGATGTGAACGAGTGCGAAGTGGGCGTGGCGTCGTGTCAGTTTGCGTGCGTGAACGTAGCGGGCGGGTACGTGTGCGCGTGCCCCAAGCATCTGCGGCTACACGTCGACAGACATCACTGTGTCGCGCGTGAGTAAATGAGTACCCATCACTAGACCTCTATTAGGGATGTTATGGGGCTCTGTAAACATATTATAGTGTTGTCCCGGCTGATTTTTAAAGTTTATTAAAATTTCGCATGTGTTCAGATTTCGTCGCCAAACTATATTTTTTTATTTAAAAAGCCGAAAAATGAACAGACAAGCCACCTGATGCTCAGTGGTCAGCGTCGTGTAATCAGTAAAACCTTAGGCTTCACGGCTGCATTGCTGGCCAAAAAGGACAGAACATCACAAAAAGAAAGAAAAACATAAAATAAATTTCAACTCTCCATAATGGCTTAGATAAAAATATTTTTTTATTACAGCGGCCTTATACCGCACACCGCTGTCCTTCGAAGAATCGTTCACAGAAGAGTATCTCAGCGCGTCAGTCGATCACCCAGCGCGCTACATGAAGATGTCCAGACAGTGACGAAATCATGGCCATTTTCAATAACTCATGATAAGTTAGATTGATTCGAGGGTTTGGATGGATAGAAAATTGAAAACGGCCGTAAGAGATGAATATCTCTGTAAATAATATAAAATTAAATTTACCTAGTTACTCAGATATTAGCCAATAAATAAATTAGCCAAAATTTTGCATTATTTATAATATGCAATCTTGCAATCGATGTAAAGTTAATTATGTCTCTTAAGCTGAGCTTTAGGCTAGACTTTAGTTAGGAAGAGCCATAGACTAATAAAAGAGCAAAGATGTGCTGCCAGTCAAGTTTGATAGAAAAACAATTGTACATTTTGATACATTTAATCCATTTAGTACCTTCTTAAAATTAAAATATTTTTTTAATCTTTTGAATAACAAGTCATCACTATTATTGCACAATAAATAATACGATTTGTAATCTTGATACAGTTATAAGTACTATTTGGTTTTTTCGTTTGCTTCCGTTATTGTTATTTTTGTATGTTATGTTTTTTTATTGTAACTTATTATTCAACTATCTTAACATTACAGATATTTTATATTTATTGCAATATATCTAATAAACAAATGATATGTGTTTTTCTGCCTCATACACAAGTTACCCTACTTCCTACTTTGCCTAAATGTGCTATCCGGCTCGAAGGACCAGATGATGAATATTAAAATATAAAGCATGTCTAAAATTATTAAATCCACCATCATTATTATAAATCTTTTTACATTACTTCTGTACTGAACCAAATATTCCATGGCATGGATCACTTTCAAATCAGATGATCAAATATGCAGCCAAACAGCAATACCAGCATGACAACTTACTTCATGAAAATGTTTCTGAAACTATAAGAAGCCTTTATCAAAAACATCGCCACGTTATCGATTCTGATCGGTTTAATTTTTTAAGAATCTTAATTTATTATTTGGTGAATTTTATACCTATTATTTACGTATAACTCTACATATAAAGATGGTCGAGGTTTTATTTTTTAGACCGGCTTAGCCTAAGTGCTCGTGTAATACAGATATATATGTTATCCGATACTTCAGAAACTTGCGAAGTCCTGTCGTTAAGTTTTTATCGGCGGTAGACGTTCTGTGCCGAAGATCTTCTTTATAGGGGCTCGCTTTGGGTCCAGCACTCTCTCGTCATTCTTTCGCGGAATATTTCTGGAAGAAAAAGCCAGTATTTGACAAAAATATATGTTTTTTATAAATGAGTATGACTATATACCTAAGACTGACACTCCCTCCAGATACATAATCTAGCACATACTTACGCCCCGACTCAGAGTCGCTAACGGTTACTTAAATCGCTCCTTAGTAAAGAATCACCATACCAATTCTGCACTAAGGAGAGATTTAAGTAACCGTTAGTGACTCTGAGTTGGGGCGTTAGTAGTAATGCTGTATTACAGATAAAGAACGAATGAAGTTTTAGAAATATTTAAAACCTAAACTGGAGGTACCTACAAGAAAAAATACTTAACTCCCAGGTATCGTTTGCAACGTTTGGAGCTACTTACTGCCAATAGCTGCTGTTCCTCTGAAGACGCGTTATATTATTCTGACATATCATGAGCTCGTTTTGCAGATAAGTACGTTGGTCGTTTACTCGTACGAATAACTGAAAAAAAAACATTCAAACATGGTTTTTTTATGGAAATAGCCGGCTAACGAGCTAACGATCCACCTGATGGTAAGTGGCTATCGTCGCCCATAGACAATGAACATCAGTAACACTAAAGGCATTGCTGATGCGTTGCCGACCAAGAAAAAGAGAGAAAAAAGAAAGAACTGGCTCTTAAGCCCCCAGCCGGTACACAACGAGTCGTTTGGCGGCAGACTCGTGCTAAAGGGTGGTAGCTATCCAGGCGAACCCCGTGGAGAAATATCAAATAATATTAGTTATACCTTCCCTGTGAACATATTACCTATGTCGGTACTAACCACGAAACTATATATGGTAGGTACTGTGACCACAGATTCAGGAATAAAAAAAAATGCCAAGCAACTTTGGAAGTAAACCTTACTGTTGGGTTTGGTACCTATTTGTTCACTATTTTTATAACAGCTACTCTATGATTAAATCTTTTTAATCCTGGCTGGAATATATTTAGAGTCACAAATTACAGTCCGTCCAATTTAAATTATGGTCCTTCGAGCAGGATCAACATTTTATAGCCAATATTACTAATTGTTTTTGCTAACTATTACCTTAGATTCAGAGTCCAAACGCCACTCTTTACTTCGCAGCGTACTGATGAGGTCGGTTTTGAGTCTTTCGAATCTTTTCACTGTGCGAAGCAATTCGGCCTTGAAAATAATATACTCATATAATTTTTTGCTTCTTTCATAAAAATAATTATGTACTACTATTCATTATAATATGTTAGTTTTAGGGTCACTTACAGGAGTAAGAATATCCAAATTTATGTTGAGGTCGTCGTGTTTCAATTTGCAGTCTGAAATAACGAGACGGCTAGTGTTACCAGAACCAATAAATATAAAATATATGAGCAAATTCATCGTTTTTGCATTCATTCTCTCAATAATTATCGCCACTTACCAGGGCCGCAAACTTTAGCGCTCCTGATCTTGTCCTTGAGTATCGGAAGCTGTCCTCGTAAAGTCTCGATTGCCTCTAGCAGCTGCTTGTGCCTTGCGCTCTCCCGATGCAAGTCATCGTCGTGGTCCCAAGCATAGTCGCTTTTACGTAGTTCATCTTGCATACAGACGATCTGCTTCTCAAGCTCGCCATTATGCCAAGCTGCGGCTTCTCTGTGACACAATTAAAAAAAAATGTATACGGTAATTTCTTTAATCAAAATACTTATCTAATAGGCATGATGGTAGTAAGCAAAAATAACTAAAATTATGTATTTATTTAATGAAACCCTACTTAATGGATTACAAAACACACATTTATCGTATTATTATTAGCGAGATTAACAATATTTTTGATAAAATAAAACTACATAATCTAAATTTTACTAACAAAAAATAACCGACTTCAAAGTCTCAAAAACTACATAGTTGTCAGATCTCGTTCAAATTTATGTGAGACCACATGACAAGCGCCTGCTTTCGATTAAAAAAAGAATCATCGAAATCAGTTGGCGTGATATTGAGTTATTCGTCAATTTGTCGCGCACATCTTAACACAAATTTACGACTTATGTGATTTTCTCATGGATGCCATTGTCAGATCACAATAAAATTTATGTGGGACCACATGACAGCCACCAGCTTTCGATTACAAAAAGAATCATCAAAATCGGTTCGCCCAGTCCAAAGTTCTGAGGTAACAAACATAAAAAAAAAAAAAAAAAACAGTCGAATTGAGAACCTCCTCCTTTTTTGAAGTCGGTTAAAAATACGGCAAGCCGCCATCTTAGCTAAAACGCCAGTCAGTCTCAATTAGCGCGAAATACGTCACACTTTTTAAAACAAATGAATGTCACCATACTAATAATGACGGATTGTCTTTTGTTTTCCTGAGGACTGACGTCACTACAACGCCACGACACTTTGAAGCGTTTTGGTGCGAATTTTAAACTTATAAATTGAAATCATTGAAGTTTAATGTCATAGAATAGACATCTCGAACAAAATGTGTGTCCCGGCCGGGAGGTTCTATTTTCAAAATTGGGCCTCCGTTCTCCTTCCAAAATCGAACGAAACCATTGGCAATTGAAGCCGCGCGGCGACAATTTATTGGAACATACATTGTGTTCGCGGTGTCCATTCTACACGCTAGTAATAATACTTCAATGATTGAAATGTATTTATTTATACTAAATCTTATTTTTTGCGGAAATATGATATACATTGTAATTATAATGTATTTCCCAACAATAAAGAACAGTGTTTCAAAATCAGTCATCATGCCTATTATGCAGGTGTGTAGGTAAACGTAAACGGAGTAAATGAATTAGTTTAAAATTCCATGTTATAAAATGCAAATGGCCCTATTTTATTATATTCTATTGTTTCCGTGTTTAATGGATGAGAAAATTAGGTATATCTTCTGAGCTCTTGTGTTACTGGAGACTGCAATGTGCATGAAAGTTTAATATGTTGTTATAATTATTGCTTGTAACCCTTGAAAATACCTGCAAGTTTTTTCATGTTCTAACTCGGTTTTCAAGTTCTCTATTTCACTATCATTCATTTTAGTTACAAAGTTAGTGTACACTATTCCAAAAATTTTTACAAAATATGGTCGGTTACTTTAATTGAAGGAAATTGACCTAATCATTGATCCAACAACCAATAGCAACTATAAAACATTGTGTTATAGGTATTTTTATTCTTTCATCTGAGATATTATGGTTCAGTGAGTTTATGATTTATTTTATTTTATTTTCAATTAACATTTTGAATATTTATTAAATTTTTGAGATTAACCTTGATAATATAAATTTAAAGTGGATTCAAAAGATACCTATCATGTAAATTTATAGTATGTAAATCAAGTAAGTAGGTATATCAAAATGTAAGGGTATGAAAAATCACAATTTATATTTAAATATATATTTATTGTTTTCTAATGAGAAAACAAGATTATAATAGCAGTTTCAAGGAGTTTGGCAGAATAGTAAGCAACGTTTGCATATGTCAATGTCATAGATCAATAAAAAAAAAACGTCATTCATCGCGACCAGTCCCGGCATACAAAAACTGTTAAAAATATTTAAATTTAAAATATTAAAGTGACTGGAGTGTTTTAATATAATAAATATATCGGTCAGTGTATTTAGTTTAAGTATTTGAATAAAAATGAGCTTATTAAGTGCTGTAATACAGGAGACGAACAAAACAAACACTGAACATGCAGCGAAAGCTCGCCATGAACTTTTGCCGAAAATAATTGATCTTTCAGAGCGTCTTCAGGTGTTTTCATGGGGATTACAAAATTACTTTATCGATGTATATCTGACATCGGATTCATCGAGGAGCTTGGAGCAAATGAACTACAAAAACCGCAAATACCGAGCGAATACCGACCTCGAAGAATTACAAGAGGAAATCGAAGTTTTCCTAAAAGAATTTGGCGATAATATAGATATTCATAATGCTCGTAAAAAATTAGATGCGTCTGTGAGAAATTATCACGATTCGTGCACCTTAGTCGACGGAACCTATATACTTCAGGCCGCGGCCCGAGATCTGAAAAGCTTGAAGTACGTGGATGCTATTGTAAGTCTGAAGGAGTTACATAAAAGGTTGGATAGAATAGTAGCGCAAGGTAACTTGGCAGCAGCAATGAGCAGTTTCCGAGCAATATCAGAGACCCAGCTAGCCGTGTCCCAGGGACATCTCAGCGTTGAATTTTCAGAGTTATTCACATGGAATTTCCACAGAGGGGTACGCACTCTAAGATATTCGCTGTCCGTCCAACAGAACGACCCCATTCTTCTAGAAAAGGTTCTCAGAGCCTTGTACCTTGCTGACCAAATGATAATCGACATTCAACCATTTAGTCAATTCTTTGTCACCGTATTGCTGCCAAGCCTTATGAAACACAACTGTGACATATACACGGAAGATAATGTGGGCGCTCTGGTATTCAACATCAGAATAGATTTAAAGGATACTGAGCGTCCAAGTATTCCAACCATATTTAACAATCTGACTGCTGTTTTTGAATTCCTAGCGACTACAATAGGGTCAAAATTAGAAGCAGACAAATCATTCTTTGAATGTTTGGGGGATTGTAATAGAAATGATTTTTTTTGCATGTTAATTCAAAATTGCATCAAAAACAATCTCCCTTTTAATGAAAGCAGTCATCAAGCCTACAAGGAGATAGCTTTGGAATTGGAGACATTTAATAAGTTTTTGGTCGACATAAATTATGTTCGAGCCGATGAGTCGCCACTGAAGAAGTATATTGATAACACAGATTTGCTCATGTATGAAACAAAGTGTAGGAAAATGCTGATGGAAGTCAGGGAGCTGATGAATCAGTACCTGGCTCGGACCACAGTCACTGTAGGGTCAGTGCCTGATGCTGATGATCCATCCATTTTGGATGTATGTGAGAAGAAATTCAAGTATGATTTGAACACTCCCCTGTTCTTCCCAAAATGTATGGTGTCGCAGAGTGTGAGAAAAATTGCAGATATACTAACATTTTATTTGGAGGATAGTGCTAGGCTGCCCGTAGCATATGCAAATCAGCTTGTGCCTTACGTAAAAGACATAGCCGCGATGTATCCAGGCATGGTGGTTCAGAAAAATGGCGACAGACTAAAGACACATGCTTTGGAGATTGGTAAGTTAATTTGTCTTTTCAACATGAAATAAACTAAAAAAGAAGATCAATATTTGACTGTTGTTCACGCCTTGATAGAACAAATTCAGCAGTTACTACTCACTCTACTAAGTTAATGAATAGAATGAGTAACCACCCTCGCATTGCTTCAGTTTTCTTATGTTTTTACACCTTGGGTTACATTATTGGAGTTTTATTAAGGATCTCTAATGTTTTTGAAAATATAATATAGCCTATGTCACCCGGGGATAGTGTAGCTTCCCAACATTGAAAGAATTTTTCAAATCGCTTCAATAGTTTCGGAGCCTATTCAATGCAAACAATTAAATCTTTCCTCTTTATAATATTAGTATAGATTTATGAAGTTTATTTTCAATCTCCTTAAAACTACACTTATAAATGCCATAATTGACATACTAATAACTTGTTTATCTTTTTTAAGCTCTTTATTTCAATAATTGCCAGTACCTGGCACACACCTTGGTCGGCCCTCCGTGGAAGAATGTCCTGCCAGCGGTCATTGCAGACCAAATCAATACTACACTTATGAGTTACATTTATGATCTCCGTGTTAGTGGAATAGAAAAACTGTCTCTTTTCTTGAAGAGGTACAGAGATCAAATTTGTACTACAATTGGTGGACACTGTAAGTTTTTTTGAGTTATAATTTTTTAAGTATTATAGCCATTATACCCAACATCTTCCCATCTTAGCAATCATCTCCTGTGTTACAGGAGGTATTTCACACTAAACCAGCTTTCTACGACAACTTTCAATATGTCATAAGTAGCTAAATGTATCCAAAAATTTATTTAAAAAACCTTAACAGTATGTCTAATTGGCAAGTTGCCTTCGTAGCACAGCAACCAACTACTGAAAATCTATATGTATAGGAAAATGTCTAATAATTAACTAACCAATATTCTCTTTTAATTATATTTTGATAACCTACATAAAATCATTTGAATTAAACATTATATTACAATCCTGTTCAATATTTTTAACCTACAAGGGGTTAGTTTACAGTGACAAAGCTAACAGATACAATCATTACATTTCCAGTCCGCGACTGGTCATCGGAAGCCTTCGAGTCGTTCAACCGTGACGTGAACATCATACTGGAGCTGCTCGGTCAGATGCGCGAGGCGTGGCACCACGTGCTCCCGGGCCGCATGTACCAGCGCGCCATGTTGGTGCTGGTAGAGTCCACTGCAGAGGCCATGGTGCGACGGTCACTGCAATACGTCGATGGTATCACTGAAGATGTGGTGTCTCTCATCGCGACGCGCTTCCAGTATGCTAAGGAAGATATTCTGAAGGTGTATCCGGTAAGCTTAGTCTATGATTGTGTTTCTTATTGAAGTGAAAACTTCTTTAGTACGGGGGTGATTTGAAATTTTATGAAACGAAACTGTGCAGTAAAAAGAGACAAACACAAATTCTAAACTGAGATAGGAAGCATTGTACAGGGGTAGGGTAGGGGAGTTGAGTGGAGTGAAGCGGGGCGGGGCGGAGCGGAGCGGAGCAGGACGAAGTGGAGTGGAGTAGTGAAACCTACATTTATCATCTTCCCGAAATTTTACATTCGTCTCATTATCTTGAAAACAAACATTTTGAAGGTTTCACTATTACCACGTGTGAATTGCACACATTTTAATTTTTGTTCGTGGGTACGTATTTAGTTTTACTAAAGTCGGGACACAAAGCAGAAAGAAATTCGTACATTGACCTGTTATTACCTGTCTCTGTCACCGTTCTATGAAGTTCTTCCTGCTTTGTGTCGGGACTTTATCGGGCACATCTGTGTCGAAGTTAAAAAAGAGCGCACGAAGTTAATTACGAGGCTCGCAGAGTTGAAATACATTGGCCGACAAGAAGGGCTGCAACGACGTCAAATTCAAAATCATTTATTCATATAGGTATGACTGATACACTTATGCACGTCACTTATGCTTGTCGGAAAAGTCTTTGTCATGGAGGAGAAGAAAGGCCACAAAGAAACTCCTCAGCACATCTTTTTTTAACAACTTAACATTAATGATCTATTATAATTATAAATTCATGATTAAGACGAAATCATTTCTTTAACGTAACACAATGTTTAATTTTTAGGACATCTGTAAAATGGATCCCAAGATTAAATACTGGGAGAAATTTGTACTCATCCCGAAACTATTTACCGCCCAACTTTTGGAGATTGCAAGGATGTGGAATGATCCCAAAGTTCTGAAAAACAAATTCACCTGTGACGAGATCCGGCTGATCATCAAAATGAGATTCCCAAGTAATGACTACAGGCTGAAGATACTCCAGGGGATACAGTGAATTATCGATAAGTAACACTATACTTAAGACTCAAACATATGAATCAAGTCACCTTAATTTTTTTTTCAATGTAGTTTATAAAAATATGTTACGATCTATTTAATAGTATATATTAGTATTTGGATTGGCTGTTATTATATTATACTTTATTATCTAGTAATGGCTTGATTCTTCTGTATAAGATTACAAAGTGTGGTGTAGGAATTGTCACAAGAGATGGTGTTGTATGCAACTATCAAATGCAACAATTAAGACGAATGCTTCCCACGCAGTGACGATGACTCGACGTCATTTTAGGGATGTTCGCAGAGATGTACACTGCATTAGGCTGATGACTGATCTAGTATGATTAGGATGTATTGGTGCGCCAAAGTATTTTTATTTATAATTAGTTAAAGACGAGCTTATACTCACTTTCCTCTTCACCAATTTGTAGAGAAAACCCAATTCTCTAAAATATTGTATGATATAGGTATACTTACTTAACTCTGTCTCAGTAATATCACTGAATTTCAGTTCAGTGATGTAATGCTTACATAAAATAATGTATTAAATTTCTTTCGATTCCGCTATTCATTGAACGTGTGATCATAATAATTATGAAGTAACTATGTATAAATTATGCATTTGGTATAAATAATATATGCTAAACACTGTTTATATTTCTTGAATGTTACATTCGCTAGTAGATATTCCATGTCCCTGTTAAATTTAGTTATTTTTGCATTAAAATGACGAGATCGCCATTTTAGTGATTTTGAAAAATATCGAGTTTTAAACATTTGATACAAAGATTTTTCTATTTACTTATACTATTTTTTACAATATAAGTATACTCTCAAATATATATTCAATGAGCGCAAATATGTTGGTCCTCTGTACATTTTAATCTCAAAAGAATTTTGCTATTTTTATACTATACATATTGTACTGTTATGCCTCTTTGATGTTAACAATGTCTTTGGAATTTGATTTGTAATTTGTACATAATATTTTGTATTGTTTATTTAATTTGCAATTTGTAGCAATATTTTATCAACCAGATTGTGAATTGTCAATATGAAGTTATTCTCGTGTCTATTTTTAGAATAATAATAATTTTCTTTAAGTAGACAGTAGCATATAATTCTCTGTCATAAAATGTGCCATGCAAATCTAGTTTTAATTTAATCTTTGTAAGTATACATTCCATCAGTCATCGGGTTTTTATTAAGTACTTAGAAAATTTGTCCATACATTTGACCACTAAACTTAGGCCCCCTAACAAAATAATAAGGTTTTATCCGTAGCATGTTTTAGTAAAGTTATCTCAATGTTTTATCACGATCTATGACGTAGATTCCACATCAAAAAAGGAGGAGGTTCTCAAATCAACGGTATTTTTTTGTGTGTTTGTTTGGCTTCAACCCATTAATGGCCCACTACTGGGCACGGGTCTCTCCTCTTGAGGAGGCCTAGAGCATACTCCACCACGCTGCTCCAGTGCGGATTGGTGGAGGGTTAGTGGCCAACCCAAGTGTCGGAAGTTTTCAAACCGCCCGAGGGCCTCCGACATGGCTTAACGACTGTTATCTTATGATAGCAACCGGGACCGACGGCTTTACGTGCCCTCCGAAGCACGGAAACGCTCAAGAAATTTTTGCCACTAGCGGTCACCCATCCAACTACCGACCGCGCCCGCTGTTGCTTAACTTTGTCGATCACATAGGATCGACGCAAGCCGCCGGGCTATGAGCGCTTTTTTGTGTGTACTCATATCTTTTGTGTGTACCAATTTTGATGATTCTTGTTATAATCGAAGGCTGGTGCTTGTCATGTGGTCCCAGTTTTGTGTGAGATCTGATGAGTAGTTTCTAAGCTTATTGTTTGTAATATTTTTTTAGAAGAATTATAGCAGGTAAAGTATAGATTATTATGGGTTGTAACAAAGTAGTTGTCTTGGTGTCTATTTATTAATGTTATACAATATGTAATGCAGATTACTGGCCAATTTTTTTGTAAAAATAGACTCATAAAATCACGATTTTTCGCAATCAAGTTGTTGAAAATCATAAAAGGTACAAGCAAGCAAAGTTAAACTTATCATAGTCTGTAGTCTGCGTTATTCTTTACATTATAATATTCGTGTTTTATATTAAGAATGTCTATTTAATATGTGTCTAAACTGAATGTTTTTCTGAATGTCTACTGTAGAAAAAAATATCCCAACAAATACAAAGTCAAACATACTCATTAAATTATGTCAATTCAATACAGTATTTTAATTTAACGCATTTAAGGAGTATTTTAACCTCTATGCAGGGGCGTAGCTACCGCCGTATCAGCCGTATCAAATTATACGGGGCCCCCACTAACACTCCCAAAAAAAAAGCTCGCCAACGGCGGCTACAGTTGGCCCTCCTTTTATATTTGACAGCGGACGTTGAGGGGGCCCCACAACAAATATTGATATGGGGCCTCCTTAGGGCTAGCTACGCCACTGCATCTATGACAATCATAATTTACCAATTATTGGGAGCATTATTACCCATAAGACATGTGTAATATTTTTTCAAGAGACTACCGGTAGAACTAACGAAGCAATTGGACAATCAGTCATATCACACGTTTTTTATATTATACAAGCGTTAGTGTTCCGTCATGCGAACTAGACATCTTAAATGTTTCCATCTGATTCCTCTAGTGGTCTGGCACGCTCTACTGAGTACATCGTCAACCAATTATTACACAACCAACTGTCTCCGGTATTAGCTGTGATATGAACGATAATTGATAGGTGTGATGCCTGTCTTCTTGTTTTAATAAAGGCAATAATTATGGTCACAAAGTAGTCTTAATTTACCTGACATCAATCCACCGGACAATTTTTTAAATTATTTAGCGCTGTAAAGAAAACGCAGACCAGCACTTTGGTTCTTGTTTATTGTGCAGTTCAGTGCACAGAGTATACCTCCATGAAAATTATGTATACTCTACCAAGAAATAAGCTCGTAAAGTCGTAACCTTATTACGGCGCGTAGCGTGCAAACATTTGCATGGTTGCGTAAGTTCGCGCCCATTCTATGATTAGTGGTATTGGTAACTTATATAGCACGGAAGAACGGAAACAGGAAATTAAACAACAATTATAACTATTCGAAGGTACATTCTGCATTTCGCTGCGTGCATCATGTTGAGTAACGATTTGGGAAAGAATACAATTTCTTTTTATTTTGGCTCGATGTATGATTTTACCAAGGAATACTTACGGAAGGGTCCCGGGTTCGATTCCCGGCCTGGGCAGATATTTATGTGACAGATAAATATTTATTTATTCCATGCCACTTATCGAGGAATTAGCGTTGCTGGGCTACACAGCAGCCCACCGCCTGATAGGTATATATTTAGTATTGTAGTCGTGAGTATCATCTCACTAAAATGATCTCTCACTCTAGGCGCCAGGTTTTTTCCGAATGGACAGTTGATATTGGACGCTACGCAAACAAGGCGCTAGATGGCAGGGGCCGGTAACTGTGGCAATGGCTGGATACAAGATAATTTTAGAGAAGCGCCACTTTTAAAAATAAAGTGCGCAAAAGAACTTATTAGGACGTTGGACCATCTTACTACCGTGATCAAGAGCTAGAACGCCAACGCCGCTGTTCATGCCGACGATATTCGTGAGTAGCGGTATGATTCTTCATCCTGGAAGAGTAGCAGTCTATCTTCTAGAATAAAAGGTTAGGTCTAGAATTACTTAAATTAAAATAACTCAACATGTAGTGCGGATACACGCTATCTTGAAATGTCCCAAGTCTAAGGCTCTACGGCATTTACATATTCCAAAAAATTCTAATGTTCAGATGTTCAGTATCTTTTGATCTTTTGCAAATAGGTAATATTAAAACATCATAGTCGAAGGAAGCTGATATATCTTTAAGATATTACTTGACATCATGATCATAGAAATGTCATGGGGTGGAAATAAACCCAACCGACATTTCTATATTGGCATTGGCAGAGAAAGTTACCAAGCATCCCGAAACTCAACCACCCATTACACGAATGCTATTTAAGTGATTAACGCTTCCTTACACACATCATTACGTACGTGCCAGCTATCGGCCGCCGCCCGCACTATGCAACATTTATCGGTAGGTACATCACTACGAGATTAAAAAGTGAGATTTTGGCGCGAATTATTTGGCGCCAAAATGTTATGTCAAAAAGTGAAGTGTTGTGAATGTGATAGAAAGTGAAAATCAAAGTGTGATATTACACAACTGTTCTCAGTGTGATAGTGTGATTGCTTTTTATGGATTTTTTTGGTAATGTAAATCTTTTATAACTCTGGTCTAGGGTAAAGACGAACTGATTTAGATTACTTTTATGGTATTCTTGAATCAGATTTCGTGTACTGTTTAAAGTGTGTAGTGAAGTAAGGCTGTTTATGTAAATATAAATACATCTATAATTTTATTTTTTACATTAAATTAATGAATAACTAACAATTATTGTTTTTTAAAGTTGTTATTTTTGTTTACTCTCTCGTGTACGGCTTCTATAAAATATTTTTCATTTACTCGATGTTTTTGTTGTTATTATAAAATAAATATATTTCGTTATGAATTTCAACAATTTCAGCAAACAATCTGTTCTGTTGAAAGGAATTGTGCCTATGAAAAACTTGCGTGTTTGATATCCTACCCGCGTCGTAAAAGACGTGAAATATTCGCACTAATCAATCACTGATGATAACAAAAACTTACGTTTGATATTTAATTTTTATGTCACAGCAGTTTTTATACTCACTAACCATTTTAATTGTTAATTATTAGGTATAAATTTCACCAGGATGTAAACTAATTCCTGTAATGCTAAAAATTGTGACAAACCTGTTACAAATTTACACATAATTAGCAGTTCTTTATAATCCATATCAATGGATCATCATTATGTTGTCTTAGATAAGAGATTAAGTTTTTGTGAAGTAAATTGTATGAGTATCCCTGATGTATTTAATTTATTTTCCAGACGGCATTCCTGATCATTGCGCTGGTGATCGTCGTCAATCAAAGTGACGCGACGTTTCAATATGACAACGATGAAGATCAAGTGGCTGAGGAAACGAAGACTCCGGCTGTTGTTAACGTGGACTCCAAGTACGTGAAGCCAACCGAAACCATCAAACTATCCAAAGCAAACCATACCTGGAAGACTGATTCTACTCAAAGACCTCCGAGTAAACCACCAATTAACCTCATTCGAGACAATCAAATATTCTTCGATGTTCCCAAACACTTCTATGGTCAACTGCCGAACCTGCAACAAGCAAGGCACATATTTTCTAGTCCTTTGAAGATTCATCCAAATTCTGTGTACAATTTCCCAAAAGTCATCCCGCTGCAGCATCCCACTAGCAGGTCGTTCTATTCCAAGTCAACTCGCCAACCTTTGATATTTGCTACGTCAACCAGCAAGCCAATCGTGAAGCCAACAAGCCCGAAATTTAGTCTTCCTATCCAAACAATTAATGGCATTAGGACCGATTTTGTAAGACCACCTTCGTTTGCAAATCAAACAACGTCCACTATAGCACCTACGACTTCTACTTTAGCACCTACTGCTACGACGACGCAAAGGTTGCTGAGAACCAAAAGAATATGGCCAAAGAGATTTTTAGAGAAGGTTAACAAAACAGCTGACAACGAAACAACAAATTCTACTAAAGACAATACCATCGACCATGACACAGCTGGTACACGTCATCATTATCGTTATGCCAATACTGAAAATCCTGTATCTTCGACAACACCTGAACCTACAACTCGGAAGTACCGGAGATTTACCAGAGGACCAAGTAAAAGATCTACTACTACCCCAACACCTGACTATGTGAAAATAGAAGCCAATGACTGGGTGCCGATTGTGCCGTCACATTATCATCACAATAATAAAAAAGCAAGGAGAACTACACAAACACCTATTAGCAGACGATCTGATGTATTCTTCTCTGACGGGCTAGATACTATACGAGATAAAGGAACATTATTTTTGCAACCTTACGGTTTACTGCCATTCGCAGATGCGTCAGCATCACCAAGTACAGCTCCGGGGCTAGACCGCAACAAGGTAGTTTTATTCCGCAAAAAGAAACGCCCACAAAAACAACCGTATCTGTTTTCAACGCCGGATTTAAAACCAGAAGAGAGCCACGCTCATCCTAAAGTTGTTACCAAAATTAAACACCATCATCATCACCACCATCATCGATACATAAAAACCGTAGAAAAAAAGGTGCCCTACAAAGTAGAAGTTCCCAAGCCTTATCCCGTTGAAAAGAAAGTTCCCGTATCAGTTCCTGTAGAAAAAATAAAGGTCGTAGACAGACCGTATCCAGTACCAGTGGAGAAAAAGGTTCCTTATCCAGTACCGATTAAGGTACCTCAACCGATTCCAGTAAAAGTCGTCGAAAAAGAATACGTACCCAAACCGTACCCAATAGTTCATCGCGTGCCCGTTGTTCAAAAGGTGGAGGTCAAAGTGCCTGTTCCCGTCCAAGTGGAGAAAAAAGTGCCTTATCCAGTGCATGTGCAAGTACCAGTAGATAGACCAGTACCTTATCCAGTAGAGAAAAAAGTACCTTATCCAGTTCATGTGCAAGTACCAGTAGATAGACCAGTGCCTTATCCAGTAGAGAAAAGAGTACCTTATCCAGTTCATGTACAAGTACCAGTAGAGAAAAGAGTACCTTACCCAGTTCCAGTAAAGGTACTTGTGCCTCAACCTTACCCTGTGGAAAAGAAGGTTCCGTATCCAGTAGAAGTTGAGAAGAAGGTACCTGTGCCTTATGAAGTTGTGGTTCCGCATAAAGTAGAAGTAGAGAAGAAGGTTCCAGTCTATGTCCCTCAGCCTTACCCGGTGGAGAAGAGAGTCCCGTATCCGGTAAGAGTGCCTTACCCAGTAAAGGTACCAGTGAAGGTGCCAGTAAAAGTACCCGTGGAGATTCCAGTATTTATTCACCAGCCATATGAAATCTTGAATGATAAAGAGACCCATCGAATCAACGACATACTAGCTGGGGAGTCGTCATCGAACTATGATGTGACTAACTCTCCACAGCACTCCGCAACTGTTCACGGTAACACTGGTTTCACAGGGTTTCGGTCGCGATCAGATTCTTCAGACACTGACAATACCACAGTAGGCACCATTGAGCCAGTCATGAACTTTACTGGGTTTCAGTCACGTTCAGACACTCCAGAAAAAGACAATCTAGAAACATCTACAACAAGTATTACCACCACAGCTAACACGAAGGAGTAGTTAATTTATTACTAGCCATTTAAATTTCGTGCCTCGAATCTGTAACGAATTAGGTAAAATAAGTTTTAATACATAAGTAAGTAAGTAGGTATTATTTTGTACGGTATAGTGTAATTGTGAATGCGTGAATAGACACAATATTGTGTACTGGTGAATAAAATGAGTGATGCTGTGATAAATAACATATTATTATTTAATTTTATAACATCTTAATTCTACATTTTATATGTAATATGAGGCGTAAGTCGTAACATTTTTAAGATGTAATTAAATTAATTATCTTTGGCCAACAACATATTACACATTAAATAAATAAACGCTTTCACACTCATACCCCCGCAGTAGGTTTTTTACCTGTGTCGCGGGTGGCATGGACGACACATATACCTATCACATCACAATAACACACCCATGACCCGAGTACAAATATTTATGTCACATAAATATCTGCCCCGGCCGGGAATCGAACCCGGGATCCCTCGCTTAGCAAGCAGGGTCGCTACCAACTAGGCTACAGTGTCGTCAAACATTGTTTTCACAGTTTATTTATTATAAGTCAATACAGACAGACTAAAGGTTTCCACCTTGAACTAAGTCTAGAAATACTGCTGCTGATCGATCACCATCAGACATTACCAGAAGACAGAACCAGAAAGACAGGTAAATATTTTTCCCACGATGTGAGCAAGTACTGAGAGGATTCAATTATCATTTTAAAGAAGGTCATTTCTTATGGGGTTTATTTATTATATCGTATTTGTGTACATAACATCTGTACATACATATTATAACATTTAAACACCCGTTTAGTTAGTTTTTATAGGGGAAGCGATTCGTGTAGGCCGTGTGAACGAGTTACGATTTCGCGCGCCAACTCGACTGTGACTTTTTCACTTTCCTTCAGTTCTAGCCGTACTTCCTATTCCGTGACTAAGTCGGTTTATGTATTATTGTAATTGCTAAATACTTGTATTAATTATAATTTTTATTGTTAACTGCTAGGTGTATTCTATTTGGGTTTTTGCCACTGACAGCATTGGATTAAAGAAGTGATAGCTGATAAGTCACTAATTAAATAATTATATAACAAAAATACTAATGCAAGTGACGGACTATTTTTGTGCTACCTGTGAATGTACATGGACGGTGAAAAATCACACACAAAATGATAAGATATTTTTTTGTTACTTTTTTATAACACCCTGTGTCCTTAACATACTACGCGTTCACTCTATAAAGTTTGCCCTTACCTCCCGTCCCGCTTCCTCATACCGCAGCTCATTTAGTACGAACAGCAACGCTAGTCGCGTATTTTTGAGGTCCCGTGCGGCGCGTGCATTCTTGAGTTTGATGTTTCTTTCGTTAAATAATTTTTCTATTGATTTATTTTACGTTCGTTGATTTTTCTCGCTAGTCGCTACAATGACTAAAATAGAAAATGTTTTACACAGTGGCAAACGTAATTTGTTATTTAAGTTAGTGAAATTATTTGATTACTTTTTTGTCTACAGTACCTACCGTTAGCTGTTAAATCGTAATGGTCGACGAGGGCAAACTTAAGAGTGAACGCGTAGTAGGTCACGTTTTTCTGAGTTTAAAAGTTACCTTAAATGGTGCGAAAATATATTTTTTTGAGTTTCCTAATAAATAATGCATCGTCGCTAAGCTCGGGCGCCCGGGCGCTACCTAAATACGCCGTGCAATAATAGGCAACTTACGTCACAAATCTTCACAAGGTGTAAAAAAGGACTATTTAGATTTTAATCACGAATAAATTGTGTCCTTTAAATACAGGTTCAGGTTACACTGTGCTAAAAAATAATATATGATACTTGTGACTCCTGTGAAAAAAAAGAGCAATTTACGCATTTTATTGTAATGTACCAACGCGAAGGTAGATGCAGGCAAATTAATTTTTTGTATTATTGCTCTACTCACTCAACTATTGTAGAACATTTAATAATTATCATAATTATAATGTCATAAATGTGTAATAAAATGTCAGCCTCACCGCCCGCAACCAATAGGGCAACTCATTTGCCATATAAAAAATGGTGCTATCCTATAATACAAATTACAATAACAATAGTCGTTTTTAAAATATCAAAACTTTATTTACACGACTCAAAAATAACTGGCAAAATAAATTATTTCCATAGTATATTTAAATGCATACATACTTGTATTTCCAAACATGAGCAATATTTAACCAATCTCAATATTCACTCAAATTTATTTCACTTTAATAAACTGCCACTCTAATTCATACACACCAACAGATGTTTGGTTTTTTTCATCATAGTCGACCCATTCCTTCTCTGATAAGTCCACATCTTCGAACTTTTTACCTGCAATATAAAATTGACAAGAATATCTGATATGTAAAATATTTCTTGAGGCACCTATATAGTTTACTATTAAGCCACTCTCGCCTAGATTATGTGTGGGTTTTTGTGTTTGAAAAAAGTTAATCAGTGATAGATCTTCATTATGTACATTCCTGATAAAAAAAATATGTATTTGCAAACTATTGTTACTGAGCTTAAATGCAGTTAGCCACACTAACTTCTTATAAAAACTTGCAACACAGAATATGTTATTACAGTTGCATCAATACAATATAAGTGCCACCAAACAAATTAAAATGAAGACAAGAAACTCAACGAAGACAAGGAACACTAAAGAAAATTTGTTAAAGGAAAATTATTATGGTAACATCTGACCAACACGCTAGCTATAGTCCATTTTTAAGTCGAGTCAATTATTTGGTAAACAATTTTGTAATATAGTATGTAACAAAAGTCATGTCATTTTGGCTATATTTATAGCAAACAGAAATTAGGTTTATCATCCAATGATAAATGACCCATAAATTATTTTCATTATATTCTTGCCTTATTTTTCAATTATCACAAAATGACCCTGTAAGATTGTTAAGTAAATAAGACATCTAAATAATTGACTATATTTGATAAGAGAAGTAGTACCATCATCTTCTGCTTCCACTATCCAACCAGATTTGGGCTCAAAATCAACAGGCTCTACTCCTCGGCAATCAAATATCACCAATGTCTTGAACTTGCCAGCATCATTGTTTGTAAATACACCTAAAACAATATCATGAAGCTTGTCACAACAGAACACATCAAATAATTTGCCTAAATAGCAGGTTTCATCAACAATGATTTTTAAAGAAGAAATTGTGTTTAAATCCATTTTCAATTATGAAACACTTCAATATTCAACATTAAAGCGAGCAACTGAATCCTTAAGAATTTGTAGATTTATTATGATTTGACCACGGACATAAAAAAAGAACGGACATAACCTTGTCTAATCGAGAGTGAAGCTGACAGCTGACATGGCTGATGGTGTCAATTTCGTAGCCGTATGGTGTGAATGTGTGGGTATGTGTACTTGTACGAATACAGAGTTAGTATTCCTATGGTTGCTTCACTGAATTTGTTCTTGGGATTACGTCCGTCTTTTTTTTACGTCCGTGGATTTGACATGTATTCTGGGACACCAGCCAACTACAAGTAATAGCGTAGATTTTATCTCATCAACTGACAGCTGCTGAAACCACCATCTGCCGGTTCCGTAAAGCCTTACAACTAATCTTGGAGGAGCAATGGGAGCATCTATAACCTTTCTGAGTGATATAGATCAAATAAAGAGTTATACAAACAATTTATTGCTCTGTATGTGTATACTTAGATGTCAATAAACTTGTAAAACTCACCGTTGCTACCTTCAATAACATCAATGCAATTTTCCCTAGAACAAAGTTTGCATTTTATCAGAAGATTCGTTTCGGACCTATTATGCTTCTGCGGCACTTTTTCCGATTCTGTAAGATCATGAAACTTCTCCGATTCTTCACCACAGCTGCTGCACTTCAGTTTGAGGAACCACTGGTAATGTGGATGGTTGGTGTATAATTTCTCTACACATTCTAAAGTTGCTCGGATTTGTAAGGCTATCTTAACCATGTTTATGTGTGATATTTATTCTGATGTATAATGCGTAAAGCGCTAATTATTCAGATTCGACGCCAATACCGGCAAGTATTTTTATAAGAAAAATAACATTGAACAACAACTTTTCAACACACTTTCCTCTAGTTTGTTTGAAGTTTCTATTTCTACCATGACAGTTGACATGACGCAATGACGCCAGTTGCACTTTGCTGCTTTCCATCCCTACGTTCAACTAGACGATCACAACGATCACGCTCACGACCGCGGTTTTTCCTGTTCCACTAGCTTGTGAGCGTTACAATCATACACCCAAGTGGAACGGGCACTTCGACCCACCCCGTGAGGTGGGTTGTTTTGAGCGTGCCGTGAACGAAATTAATGACGTCATCAATGACGTTTTCACCGCGACCATGACGACCGTGGTCGCCATATGGAACGCGTTTTGATCGTTGTGAGCGATGTGAGCGTCTACTGGAACGCAGCCCATGACACAAATCTACTGTCAACGTAAAACTGACACTTTTGTAAATCTGTCAACAATTCAACAGATTATAATCCTTTCACAAATCTTAGAGACTAAATTGACGTTTCATGGGTGACCAGTTTCGGGAGCAAATTAAATAGTGATGACCATAAGACCTTGTCCAGAAGGGACGAATTCGCTGCGAATCGTTTCGCGCGAATTCATTCGCGCGTTAGCGAGATACTAGGCGCCAACACATCGCGTCCACAAGCATCGCGCGAATTCAAAATACGCGCGTAAATCGCGTGCACTTCGCCAGACTCTCGACTCGCGCGTTTTTCGCGCGTATTGCGCGCGAGTCGAGATACTAGAGACGCCTTGTTGCGTCCAGGTTAACGCGCGAACAAGTCGAACAACAGAGTGAGGTGCACGTATCAAGGGAAATGGAACGCCTAAATTTTCGTGCGTTGGCAGGCTCCTTCTGGACGCAACGGTCGCGCGTGATACGCACGAGAGAATCGCGGCGAATTCGTCCCTTCTGGACAAGGTCTAAACCGAAAAGTAAATCGGAAAAATTTTCACAGCTTTTACGGAAGGTCGACTATTTGTGTGATTATTGAAGATTCCCTAAAACTAGTACAAAAACAAGTTAAAGCAACCATTATCATTCGTATATCCATAATATATTTGCCATTACTTACTAAATTTTATAAGTTATTTTGCTTACAAGAACGAGTATTTCGTTATGGTTACATTCGGTATATAGCTAATTTTATAATATTTAGCCGAATACTAAATATCTAGGTAGATATGAGTGTCGCTACTAATATGTCACTATTCTTACGACATAGTATACGATTCAAAAAACCGGAAAAGTAGATCGCACAAATTTAGCTGGTATCATTATTTCGAACTTTGACATTAGTGGTTGTCATTTTAGTCTCTAAGATTTGTGAACAGGGTATATATATATTAATATATTTTAATAAATTGAAGCAGTAGTGCTTCACCATGCACCTAGGGTTCGAAGTATCGGCCTCTGGTATCGATACCGAGTACTCGTGCGGTATCGAGGGTAAGGTATCGATACTACTCAGTATCGAACCCCAAAGTATCGATACTACTCAGTATCGAGTACTTGCGAGCATCACATTAGGAGCTAAAAAAAAAAGGTCATCGACAGTAAATTTCATATGACTTTCTTCAGAAATCGAAGCCCAATGACCTTTTTTTTTTTAGTCCGAGCCCTAGCACTAGACTCGATATGGTAGCACTAGACTCGGCCCACAGTAATTTACATGGTTTTGCATTGCCAACACTGAAAAGTACTCAGTTTTATAAAAGTACTCGATACCGACGTTTCTTATGAGTACTTGCGAGTGAGTACCAGGTAAGAGTATCGAGTACTCAGTATCGGGAATAAAAGTATCGATACCTACTCATTATCGAAAGTATCGTTCGAACCCTACATGCACCCCGCCTTGAAAGCTCGTAAGACTTTCAACCAAAAGGTCCTCAATAAAGACGATGTCAAGAGCAACCTATAAACTTAGTAACAGTGTAGTATAGTATAGTAATACACTGAATATTATGAAAATAAAATATACTTAAATAAGTTCCAATTCGTTAATATATATTGGAAACCTACGAACATGCAATTCTTAAAGTTACGGTTTATTTTATCAAAGTTACATACAATAATATACGATAATATAACTACCTAAATATATGTTATGTTTTAATGGAATATTAGCATAATTGGCTCGGCAACGGATACAGTTTGATGACCGGACGTTTGAATGAACCATGTCTAGTCTTGACGGTAGCCACGCGAACGATCCCGTCGTGTCCAGGGCTCAGATGGAATAAAAGGCAGATAACGTCGTTCAAGTACGACGTAAGCCTACCACGAATAATACAAAATAAAAAACTAATACAATCTCGTGTCACTACTAAAGAAAGCGTCAAATTGCATGAACGACGCAATTGTCAAAATTTATTAAATAATTTTATCAGATAAAATGCCGTCTTGCATTTTTAAACTATGTAAAAGTAGTAAGCAAAATCAAAGAAAAGAAGATGGAATATCTTTTCACAGGTATCTGTTCATTATTTTATTATTTATTTATAATAATATTTTTGCGGCTTGCTCGGAACACAAAACCTCGACAATTATTCATTTGTATACCAGCTTTATGTGAAAATCGGTTACCCTAAATTTGGGGAAATATGCATGAGCTATTTGAACACTGGTCGATTTATAAATTTATATCGAAAAAAATTATTTAAAAAGTAAATATTTGTATTTATTTAAACCTAAAAATCAGGAAATACAGCCAATGCTTACACCTAACGCTGGGATATTATGAACACAAGATAGATAGTACAAAGGCTTAATTGAAAATGTCACGTTTGCCCACGATAAAATGCATGATTGAAAGAAAATATTATATTATATTTTAGTTTCTGTTTTTAGTTTAGCCTACTCACTAAAATGATTTCAATTATAACTTTGCAGATTGCCGATAGATGCTATTATTACAAGAGAAAAAAAATGCACTTTGCTTCGTCTTTTATTATGCGTACCACAAAGGATTATAATGTGGGTGTCTTCAAGTCAAGAGTGAATAGGCTTCTACTAAGTTAGTGTGCTTTACCATCCACAATTTCATTACCGCTTACCATCTCAGGTGGTTTTGTGGTCAAACACTAACTTATTCTGCATAAAAAAAGTCCATAGGTTAATTAAAACAATTAAATATACCTATTTAAGTATTTTTATATTAAAAGAACATTTACATAACTATATTTTGATAAGTGTACTTTTTGATAACTAGTGATGAAATTAAAATCAATTATGATTATCACATAATATAATACAACTTAAATTTTTGCTGTTTTTCTATGCATTTGTTCCACCTTATCTCAGGAACGGCTTAATAAAAGATTCGGTTTTCACTGACGTATTGTAATGAGCTTGGGTTAACATTTAGCGATTGTTATATTTGAATCGGTTCACAAATAAAAAAATCACGACAATTTAAAGAATACCATCCCTACATTTATCGACTGTGGGCTTACCGAAGCGAAGCAAGGGCGTTCACTAGTAATAAATAATTTGCCAATTTAATTGTGCATAATGTGTTAAGTTGGAAATATGTCAAACAACATTTACAAAATTGCGGGAGATTGTGACTTTTCATTTGGCATCCTCACACACACAAAGAATTACGTGTCCATACGGTGCCACTGCTAGTTGACATTAAGGTTGTCACGCACACATAGCGAAAAAGTGACTTCACGTCATTCGTTACATTTCTTTGCGAATGTTCAATCTGCCTTTTATTCTTTCATCTGAGGTCCAGGGAATGTAGCGGTAATAACTCCTACAGGCCAAGACAGAGGAGACACATTATCCTTTCCAATTAATACGACAGTGCCAACTTCAATTGGACAATCCTTCTTCTGCCACTTCTGCCGAACTTGCAACGTATGCAAGTATTCAGTACGCCATTTTTTCCAATAGGAGGCAACTATGTTATCGAGCAAAAGTTAACGCTTTACGAGGTTGCTACATTCATCAGACAGATCTGATGCCGGTAAATATTTTAAAGGAGTAGACATTAAAAAATGTGCTGGCGTTAATATTTCAGGATAAGGATAAGAGCTAATGACGCCAAGAGGCCTCGAGTTCATGATACCTTCAATCTGTATTAAAACAGTTTGCAACTCCTCTTATGTAAGCAACTGATTCCCTATGACCCTAAATAAATGGGTTTTTAAGCTTTTAATATTAGATTCCCATAACGCCAAAATGTGGGGCTCTTGGCGAAAGAAGCCTCCACTCAATCCTGTGCTGCTCAAGCTCACGCTTCAAGACAGCATTGTGTTGTGAGTCGATTAATAATTTTTATATATCGATTATATATCGTTTAATTGAGCATGTGCACCTACAAAGTTGGTGCCGTTGTCTGAGTACATATAAGACACCGGACCACGGCGAGATATAGGTAAATCTCTTAAAAGCTGATAAGAAGCAATCAGTAGACAATTCCGTGACCAGCTCAATATGAACTGCCTTGGTGACAAGACAGATAAATAGGCATATATATGCCTTCTGCGCGTGTTGACCACGACGACGCGTTGAAATTATACGCATGGGACCAGCATAGTCTACGCCGGTATGCACGAATGCCTTGGCTTCCGTCATACGGTATGCCGGAAGATCTGCCATTTTTGGCGTTGGATGAGAAGGGTTTACACGGAAGCATGCGTTACATTTACGGACCCGTGCCCTAATAACGGTCCTGGCATCTAATATCCAGTACTTTTGCCGGACTATGGACATCAGTAGTCCAGAGCCAGCATGACAGTGCAGCTCATGGAAATGAGTAATAATAAGATTTACGACATGGTCGTGTTTAGGCAACAAAGCTGGATGTTTAACCTCAAAAGGTAAATCAGAGCGTGAAAGACGCCCTCCAATACGTAGGATTCCTTCTGTATCAATAAAAACAGACAAATTTTGTAATTTTTTAGAAGGTAACTTATTATTTTTAATTAAATTTAAGTCATCAGAAAAATAATAATTTTGCATTGCTTTAATTATAGCCATCTCAGCTGTTGCTAAATTTTGTACGTTACTAGAATTATTTTTAATTTTCTTAATAAAACGTAAAATGTATACCTACTACAATTCTCAATAGTTTACTCCAAGAGGAAGGGTTCAGATAAATCATATAACACCGACGACTCAACTCGTACAGTCGCGATCATTACATTCGCCTTATGTTCTGGTAAATTACTTACATCAGAAGGCACAAATTTACGAACAGGCCATTCACTAGCAGGCAAGTAAAGCCACTGTGGGGCATGCCACCAAAGGTTATGAGAAATTAATTGTGACGGCAGCATACCACGAGAGACACAGTCACTTGGGTTATCTGAACCTGATAAAAAGTTATGCGTAGCTACATTTTCTTGACATTGGGCAACTCTGTTCGCTACAAAAATAGACCAACGATGTGGAGAGGAACAAATCCATGAAAGCGCTATGGTGGAATCTGAAAACGCATATACATCAGCTATTTCAACTCGATCTCTCCACCCACTCAAGACGCGTCCCGCCGCGGTGCGCGGAACCACGGAAAACGCGCGCAGCGACGGAGGCGCAGATCTGCCTTACTTAGCGGTGTAATCTGCTCCCCCGCGCGGTGATGCGGATTATGACGGCATAAACTCATATGTTCACCGCGCGATCTGTCATATCCCGCGGCACGCCCCGCGCTCCCGCGCAGATTGGCAGAAACTGCGCGCGGGGCGCCTTCCCGCACATTTCCGCGTTGTTAACGTAGGTACCTACATGCCGCGTTCGGCGTGTCTGGCTAATTCAGAAAATTCATAATGGCTGTCACACGTTCGTAATCTATCACACATATTTAAAAATTAAACTTTCAGAAAAAATACAAAATTAATTAATTTTTATAAATGTCACTTTGCTTCATGTCATCACACATATCACACGTTATCGTTAGTTCGATACATCATACTGCGTCGCGCTATTCCTACGATAAGAACTAAAATGAGGGCAAAAGCATATTGCATCGCATTCCGCTGCATAAACAATAACAAAGATCCGAATCTCACGTTTTTCACACTTCCAAATGACATCAAAAGGTAAAGAAATGAATTTCTACCTATAATTAGTCATTAGGTTGACCTTGTTGACATTTGTTATCCTTATTTATGTCTACCATATTCACATTATTAATTATTGTAGTATAGTTAGGTACTTATAATTAATTAAAAATTCAAAGAATATTTGATGTTTGAAATTGACTCTTTTTTCTGTTTCATAAGCAGACAAAGTATGTACGTACATACTATGCCGGGCTGTATGGTCGTCTTCTCATTTCTTCATAAAAGTAGCATGGGCATTTAACTTGTCATTAAACATTCAGATTAATTTTATTCTTTCAAAAAAGACAACCCTGACATTGCCAGAGAGAATAAGCGATAGTGTTAGAAAGGAAGGCAACTCATTACGCGTTTTTGATTAGCGCTGTGCGACCTGAATTACACTTTATCGCGTTGGAGCAAGAGTCGCTATTTATTTAAATGATTTTGCGAAGTTCGCCGTCTGTACTTATTAAGTACTGTTATTTCTTCTGTGGTTATATCAACATCGTAATAATTATGACTATTGGAATAAAATGAATAGAATTTTGATTCCAAAACATGTAGAGAGTGACAAAAAACTTACATCACTTGAAGATGTTGGGCTCGAAGAACTGAAGTTACTTTCAAATTCTGTGGATAATTATGACATGACATACATTATTACAATATATTATATTACATGACAATAATTGTCTTTTATTGTCATGTAATATAATATATTGTAATAATGTATGTCATGTCATAATTATTATTTATAATACAAACACAGCTATATCAAAACTCAGCAAAGGAATAAATCAGCGTCAATATACCTATTCGTACAAATGTTTTTAAGTAAATGAAATCAGTTTATTACGAATTATTTTGAAATGATTATGCCTAATTTACCTTCTGAGCTGGAAGAGGTCGAACAACTAGACAAAAGATCTCTTGATGTATCTCTCTTGATGGAACTTGTTGGTTATTCACTATTCTTTACTTTAATTTACCTCCAAACCGTCAATATTTTCCATTAAGTTCGTAAGTTCCATTTAGTATAAATAATTATTATTTACTTATTTATAATTAGATATAAATAAGTAAATAATAATTATTTATACTAAATGGAACTTACGAACTTAATGGAAAATATTGACGGTTTGGAGGTAACAACCGCAATTAGTTGCTACCCTGAAGAATGCCTCTCTCACTTACACAACCCAAATAACTACCTAAAGATCCTTCAACAAAATATCCGTAGTTTAAACCGTAATTTCGAAGAAATAAATATACTAATCCAAAGGCTTCAACATTCGTGTGATATTATAGTGTTGTCAGAATGCTGGTTATCTTACGTTACAAATCTGCCAATTTTGCAAGGATACAATTCATATAGAACCAATGATAATTATAATCAAAATGACGGCATTGTGATTTATACAAATAACAAAATTAAATGTCAGGTCGAGGAACCGAGACTGTTGGATGCTAACTGCTTAACTATTAAAATTGGGATGGATACCATCGTAATTGCAATATATAGGCCGCCCAGTTTCGAAAATCTAGATAACTTTTTCACATCTTTGCACACTATGCTAGAATCGCTTTCTGCATTCAAAAATGTCATAATGGTAGGTGATATCAATATTGATATCTTGAAGCCCAGCTCAGTTACATCTTCCTATCTGGATATCATAGCATTTCATGGTCTACTATAGTCAAAATTATCTAAGATGCCCATAATGATAGCTGCCATTTATTAATATGAACTAACATTGTATGGGCGTCTTTGAGCGAAATGGAATATTAATTTACTTGACATGAATAGTTGAACACTTACGGACAAAGGATTTTTCCAAAATTTGTTAAAAATCCTTACTCATTTGCATTGGCGTTGATTATAAATCATAGTAAACGTTATAATCTCGTAAAAATACCATCACATCATAATTTATGCAAAATTTATTAAAAATATTTGACGTCGAAACAATGTTAAATGAAGAGGCCTAAAACAAAACTGACGCAAAGTGATGTGACGGCCTGAAACCGTCTCAAAAACCAATCATAATCGATGCATTACTGTTATCGGAATTTAAAAATGAAAATTGATTAATTTAATTACTTTGTTAAAAATGATTTACTTGCATTTGAATTTAAAATTATGTACCCAAGAATACCACGACGAATTGGATGCTAACAAAGGACATTTTCCATTATGTATGGGCACTTCGCCATCCATGGACAGTAAACTACAGATAATATATTATATGTAATTATGTAGCTAAGCTTTTTGCGGTATTCTTTTTTTTTCAACAAAACAATAATTATTTATACATGAATGTGTGTTACGAAATAAACAAGAATTTGTTCACTGTAGTTTTTTCCCTGACGCTCATAATATTATTCAAAATATTATTATGAAACTGAGCGGATGAGTTCTTTCTATCATGATCAATCTTTCTTTCTTTTTCTACTCTTTCTTAGCCGGCAACGCATCATTGATGCTTTTGGTTTTGCTGATGTTCATGGGCGATGACAGCCATTTACCATCAGGGGGATCGTCAGGTTGTTTGCCGGCTCGGCTATTTCCATGCATAATTGCATATCTAGCAGCATGAGTTGTTAGGAAGAAACAAAAGAATATTTTATTGGAGTCGTAAATACATAATATTGAGAATACGTGGTACTAGATATGTAGCTCAATCGAGGTAGTTGGGAGGTACCTAAATGTTACAGTTTTTAGTTTACAATTTAATTATCGAATCGATTAGAAAGTCTTACAATTTTGAATCGATTTGTTGCAAAAATTGGTTTCTTTCGTGAACCGATTTTTTTGTACATCTCTAGTGTCACTGTGATTGCAAACGACAAATTGGGCATCTTAGTTCGCGGGGACTATACCAGCCAATAATACTAGTACTAGAGGCAATGCATGCCTAGACCACGTGATAGTGAGATCTAAATTAAATTCTTTTACATTTACACTCTCTACCACCATAACTGATCACGAAGCCGTTTTATTCTGTATTAATAACACAAATGATACTAAAACTATATCACATGCAAATATAAATAATATTAAAATAAACTTTGACAAACTAGTAGCCGACTGTAAAAACATAAACTTTGATATAATTTATAATGAAAATGACTTAAATATTGCCACAAATACTCTCATTGATATTATATCTAAATTAATTTTCAATAACTCAATAAAAACTATAATACCTAGAAATAAAACAATATTAAAGCCTTGGATAACCACAGGTATGCTCCGATGCATCCGTAACAGAGATAGGATGCACAAAAAGTTAAAAACACATAAAGATGATAATATATTAAAAACAACATATATAAGATACAGAAATTTTTGTAATGGCATTCTTAAAAAACTAAAAAAACAATACGATAAAGACCAATTATTAATAAATAAAAATAACTCTAAAAACTATGGACCACTATAAAAACAATTACAAATATGAATTCTAAAAAGCACATACCACTAGAACTTTTATCAAATAAAGATAATAATTCCCCTACAAATACAATTAATAAAATTAATGACTTTTTCTCAAGTATAGGTGAACAGTTAGCTCAAAATATCTCAGTCCCGATTTCTCACCAGCATATTACACCACATTCACTTCATAACTCTTTTGTTCTGTTACCAACAGACAATGAAGAGGTGGAAAGAACGATTACACAACTAAAAAGCGATTGCTCACCTGGTTGGGACATGATCAATGCTAAATTACTCAAAAGTATTGCCGAGTCAATAACACCGGTACTTACAAATCTAATAAACCGTTGTTTTGACGCTGGGATCTTCCCCACAGCCCTAAAAAAAGCAATAATTCATCCAATCTACAAAAGTGGAGATAGAAATAAAGTAAACAATTATCGGCCAATTGCAATCCTAAATACTTTATCGAAGATCTTTGAACGCATTATAAACGTAAGACTAACAAGATATTTAGAAAAATATAATTTGCTATCAAATAACCAATATGGCTTCAAAGCTGGTCGTTCGGCGGAGGATGCAGTTTTGGAGTACACTAACTTTATTGTCCATAAAATTGATTCTAAAAAGAAATGCCTAACCATAGCACTCGACTTAGCAAAAGCTTTTGACACTGTTTCGACTTCGCGTCTCATTCAAAAACTGCATCACTTTGGTATTAGAGGTACTCCGCTTGCACTACTGTCTGATTATCTGAATAACAGAGTACAAAGTGTGAAAATTGGCGAGTTCTCAAGTAAAGAATCACCAATCAAATATGGAGTGCCACAAGGTAGTATCTTGGGCCCTACCTTGTTCCTCTGTTACATAAATGAGCTGTGTGACCTTAAAATCAATAACTGTAGAATCTCATCTTATGCAGATGACACAACTCTCACTTTCTTTGCAGATTCATGGGAAGAACTGTTCGTTCTCGCACAGACGGGATTTGATAATGTATGTCACTGGCTCGCTTCTAATAGCCTTACACTAAATTATGAAAAAACCAAATACATTAAACAATTACGAAATGTTGCAGACAACAAAATAATACGCATGGTCTACGAATCGCTGGTCCAATCCATAATTAAGTATTGCATTACAACATGGGGTGGTGCATGCAAATCTAAAATATTAGAACTTGAGCGTGCACAACGAATGATACTGAAAGTAACCTTAAATAAACCACGTTTGTTCCCAACACATTTATTATATTATGAAGAAACTCAGACACTTACAGTACGCCAAATGTATATCTTACAAACTATAATACGTAAACATTCCTCAATAACTTTGGAATCCATAAAAAATGTCATGAACACCAGACGAAACTATGCTCCATGTGTTACTGCTAGAGTAAGAACATCGTTTGCTCATAGATTTTTTACATATCGTAGCGGTATCTTATACAATAAACTCAATAAAATTTTAAATATATCTGGTAAAACTAGACATGAATGTAAAAATAAAGTCACAAAATGGTTAAATAATCTAAATTATACGGACACAGAAAAACTTTTGAATTAAACTTGATAAAATAACGATCACTTAGAAATATTAGTCACACACACACACACACACAGACACACACACACACAAAGCACACATATAAATTATATGCTCACATATAAGTTCGCATGCTTAAACTACAATCATATTCTGATATTATTAAGTACTCCAAAATTTATTTCTAAACATACACATAATTATAAAACTCCTTACACTACTTACATAGTCCAAATTATGATCATTTGCATATTGTGAGGGGGGCCTGGTGATCTATATTACAGGCTTCGGCTTAGTTTAGACACCAGATCTCCCACAAATTACTAATCTATGGACCTGTTTTGAAACTTCATATTGTGATGATTTATGTAACTTGTAATTTGTGGAGATAAATAAACTTTATTATTATTATTATTATTCGCAGTTGACGGTAGAGACGGGGACGGTGTATAATTTATGAGCATGTTATATACCTGCCTTGAATTGGCAGGCATTCCGGCCCGTAAAGGGTTTGTGATTGGTACCTATATAATAATATCTTCTGCAGTATGTGCAGTAAAACCATGTTGTTCTCGTCTCTGGACCGGCGGAGCGTGGCCCCCACATTGTTTGCCACCGTGGCGTTTGTTGTCTCTGCCCAGACATGGCTTATTGAAGTTTTACTTTATTGAAGGGAGGGGAGGGAGAGAGGAGGGGAGGGGAGGGGAGGGGAAGGGAAGGGAGAAGGGGAGGGGAGGGGGAGAGGAGGGGAGGGGAGGGAAAGGGAAGGGAAGGGAAGGGAGGAGGGAGAGAGGAGGGGAGGGGAGGGAAAGGGAAGGGAGGAGGGGAGGGGAGGGGAAGGGAAGGGAGGAGGGGAGGGGAGAGGAGAGGAAGGGGAGGGAAGGAGGAGAGGGGGAGATTAAAACATTTATTTTTGAAGGTTTCACTTCAACCACGTGTGAATTGCACAAATTTAATTTTTTTTCCTTCTACTGCTTCCTTAGTAGTTGTCTTCTACCGTGATACAGTTAACTTGAAGTCCCTGAAAGAAATATACTACTTTAAATTTGTTTCATACGAGTACACCTTTCGAAAAAAGAAATTGAGGTTGAGATTATTATCTGGTTAGGAACCCGACCTAGCTTTGTTTCATGTCTTTTGAGTCAAAGTAGTAAAAATGTCTTTCGGTAAGTAGGGTGAAATCATACATTAAATACAAAATGATACTTAGAACGCGCACCGAAAATGGTTCCGAAAAATCTGATAGTTCACCCCGCCATACGCCAAGCAGACTGTCGCGTCAACAGTCACGAGTAATTTTTCAGAAAATGTCTGTTTGTTCTATAAAATCGTGTTAAAACTATGTTACAAAGAAAAATATACGTCCTGTCGTTACAAGAAACAGCTAATTAAGCCATTTCCATTCGTCCATTATTTTCGATCCTCCTCCTCGCGTCTATAGGTAGATGTAAATTAACACATTAACACATTCTTATAATACAGGAGTGATATTTTTATTAAGGTATTTTTTTGAATAAATGTTGAAAAGTAATAATTAATTTGTGGTATTTCACCCGGTAGGGACGAACGTCAGTTTAAATGTTATACATATCGATACCGGAAATTTCAATTGTCGTAAAGGACAAAACACGACTTTTCAGGAGAGCCAAAAAACAAAAAAAAATATTGTTTTTGTTATATAACTTTTTCAAACAAAGTATTTAATTAATGATGTCAAAAGAAACCCCTACTAATTTTTCGTATTCTATCCATATAAATTATCAAAATAAACCAAACTTAATTAATGACGAAAGTACGAGTCTTTTACAGCCCACAAAAATAAAACTGAAGTACTTTACACCCACAAAAAATTGGTTATGACAAAGTCGGATGTGTAGCAAAGGACTAATCTTGGTCATCAATTGGGTAGTACAAGTCAATCAAATCAGAGACTAGGGGGGTAAAAGTAACAAAAAAACTAACGGTTTAGTTAAGTAGCACCTAAAATAGGTAATAAAACTGTGTGAAATAAAAGGTTCTTTATTATTTTTTATTTAAATCGCAAGTAATTGTTGCGATGCTGGAAAAACAACTAAATTTTTAGAATAATCAGCTAATAAACTTAACTACAATTTAATTTATAGCCTGAAAGGCTGACGAAAAAGCAGACGGGCCACCTGATGGTAAGTGATCACCTTCACCTATGGACATGAGCAATACCAGAGGAATCGATAATGCATCGCCGGCCCTGAAAGAAAACTCTTTTTACACCTTTTTTGAAAAACCCCATGTCATAGCGCTCCGGGAATACCTCAGAAGGAAGCTCATTCCACAGCTTGCAAGTGTAGGAGAGATGTAGGCTCTCTCTGCGTATTCTACCGTCTGTACAATGGGGAATGTTCTGAAGAACTATTTGGCTTGATACCTGCAGTTGGGTTTCGACACCGACCATCACGGGGTACCAAGTTTCACCAACATCACCTGGATACCTGACATTCGACCGCAGTTCGATTCTCACGTAATTTTCTACCTCGCACGTGTAAACTGTGGAACAAACTTCCTGCATCGGTGTTCCCTCTAAGCTATGACATGGGGTCCTTCAAGAAGCGGGTCTATCGTCATTTTCTTGGCCGGCAACGCGTTGGTGACGCACCCAGTGTTGCTAATGTCCATGGGCGGCGGTGATCACTTACCATCAGGTGACCCGTCTGCTCGTTTGCCTGCTAAAAGCATAAAAAAAGTGTGTGGCAAAAAAGATCGTGAGAAAGGTGCAGTAGGCATCAAGTCAAACAATTCCTCGGAGCACTCACCGTTCTAAAGTTGGTAGAACACACAAAGAGAACCGATATCTCTTCTGAAGCTCAGGTGTTCTAACTTGTGAGTGACTCGTGGGTCGTTGACAACTCAGACCGCGCGTTTCTGTATGGCGTCAAACGGGTTAAGCTGGTATTGCGGCGCCCCTGCCCAGAGGTGGGAGCAGTACTCCATTTAAGACCTGACTTAAGCTTTATGTAGCATAAGTAAGTGCCTCGCAGTGAAGTACTGCTTAGCCCGGTTCAGGACACCAAGCTTCTTGGAGGCCAGCTTAGCCTTGGCTTCTAAATGACGCCGATAGTCGATACTGCACATTACTCGAGATGTCAACTCCCAGAATTCCAACACTTTCACTCACGGTAAGCGCGGTACCCTGGAATTGAGACGCTATGACAAATGGGGATTTCATAGCGGTAAACGCGCAAACTTGTGCCTTCGTGGGGTTTAACTCGACCAAATTAAGCCGACCCCAATCCGAGACTTGCTCCAGAGAGTTCTCGACTTCAGACACAAGTTTGATTCTGCTATCCGCCACTTGCAACTGAGAGGCATTGGCCGGGGCTGTGTAATAGGCATCCCCTGTACCTACTATCATCTGCATAGCAATGGATGCCACTCGTATGCTGCAGCATGTCATTGATATGCAGAATGAATAGCTTAGAGGATAACACAGACCCTTGGGGAACGCCAGTATTTATAGGTTTCATATCTGAGCAACAACCGTCGACTACGACCTTGATATCTCGCTCAGATAGAAAACTGGCTATCCCAATTGCATAACCTCTCAGGGAGATCGTAAGATGGTAACTTCGTGAGAAGACCCCTGTGCCAGACCCGGTCGAAGGCCTTAGCGATATCAAGGCTGACTGCCAGAGCTTCCCCGTTACGGTCAAGAGCCTGAGCCCACCGGTGCGTAAGATAAACTAGAAGATCACCAGCCGATCGACCATGGCGAAAACCGTATTGTCGATCACTGATCAACTGATGATCTTCCAGATACCTTAGGAGCTGCGTGTTAATCACGCGCTCCATTACCTTCCCAAGCAGGGAAGTAATCGCTATGGGCATGTAGTTAGCCAGTGATAGATTTATTCTATATTGGTTGGCGTGACAGGAGAAATGGCAATAATAACTTAATATGCATGATCTTGGTATGGGCATCGCTGTTGTGCCTTATGCATTATAAACGGCGTATTTCCTTTCCTGGAGTAATATAACAACATATCTACTCTCTCTGCGAGGAGTACCTATTAAGCACTTTTTGGAGATCGAAGCTAACTATGAGCGTATCATTGGATGTTAATTTATGATGGATTTTAAATCTTTGGTAACTAGCCTTTTTTTCCACGAGATGAACAGCCATGTCCTTAATTTCTTTTTATGATAATAATTCTGTATTTTCAGCTTTTGTACAGATTCAACATTGTCTTTTTTTGGTGTCTGGAATCGAATATTGTAATCATAATTAAATATTTTTATATAAAAATGACCTTTACGCCCTAAATACGTAAGATAAATAAAGCATAGATTAGATCGTAAGGGTCTCGATTATTAAAATAACATGTTTACAACCTTCGGATTTTTTCGAAGTTCAATGCAAAAATGAAATTACGACCTCATAAATAATTAAAACATCAACTTTACGCTCCCTATTGTAAATTATTTTTACGATACATCCAAAATAGTAAAAAAAATCGAGCTAGACCTACTGAAAACCCCGGTCGTAAAGGGTTTTTTTTTAAAGATAGGACAATTTCAAATATACCAATCGATAGAGCTCGCGACGCTGATTACGAATATATATATAACTCATTTTCGGCAAAATGTCCTTTACGACAATTGAAATTTCCGGTGTCGATATATGTAATATATTATATAAATTACGTGTCACGTTGTTTGTCCGCGATGGACTCCTAAACTACTTAACCGATTTTAATCAAAACACATCGTGTGCAGTTGGATCCAACTTAAAAGATAGGATTAGCTTACATCTCAAAATAAAAAAAAACTTTTGACAGAACGAAGTCTGTCCGGGTAGCTAGTATTAATGTAAGATTCTTATAGGAACTAAGGTAAAATTTACCCTAAATATTGGGGATAACTCACGCACCGGCCTACAACGGGCAGAACGGGCTTAGTCCAAGTGACTAATATTATTTCACCAACATTTATTGTCACAGTTGAAACACAGGAAATCATGCCAGTTAATTAGATACAACAATAATTCCAGACGCAACATAGACGGTGACCACCCTCAATTGGAGCATTTTCCGAGGCTTAACCTTAGAATAATAATAAACGGCTTAACATAGAGGATTTAACCCTTAAATGCATGATTTTTTGTTTTAAATTTAAAAAAATCGTATAATATTGGAAATTTCTCACAGATTACGTAAAAAATAATAAAAAAAATCTCGGTGGTGAGCACGGACCTAAAAAAAAGACGGACGTAACCTTGTGTAATCGAGAGTGAAGCATAGAAATGGCCGACCGCTTACTACGTGGGCGTAATTTTGGGGTTACCACAATATGACATTTATCTATCTTTCAGCTACTCTTATGAACTCTCAAAACGTCTATGAAATTAGAATTTTGTATAAAAAAGTCAAATCCACATTCAATAAATGCAAATTATTATATTTGATGAGATTAATTAATTTTATAATTGACGACAGATTAAATACACTGGTTTACCCACTTCACTTATAAGGGAGGAACCTAAAATTTCTCCAATTTTGTTCTACCATTATCTTAACGTAATTAATATACATACTTACATTGATCGATATCAAATTTCAGCTTTCTAATATTGTTAGTTTGTAAGCAATGCCACGGACAGACGGACAGACGTGGCAAACATATAGGTAAGGGTTCCTTGTTATTTAGTACGGAACCCCAAAAATATATACTTTTAAACTAAAGTAAGAAACTCGAGCATTATACATACTATAATTTTCCCACACATTCTGGGTATTTGCTAAAGCAATATTGTTGGCAACACTGGCTGATTTTGTGGTTACAAATTTTTCTGGTTTGTTTTGTTAATAACTTTAGGAATAATAAAAGAAATCAGTGATTAAATTACAAGCTTACTTGTGAAACCCTTTCTGTTCCTTTCCCTTTATGTTTTTTAACTGAATTACAATTATTGTTCTTGCAACTTTTAACAGCACACAAAGGCCTTTTTATTATTCTTTATCAACTCCCGTTGTCCGTATGACTCGAGTGCGGTCCGGCGCCGGAATGACGACCGATTGTGTCAATGTGTGGGTGTTTACTTGTACGAATAGAGAGTTGGAATTCCGATGGGTGCTTCACTGAATTTGTTCTTGAGATTACGTCTGTCTTTTTTTTAGGTCCGTGGTGGTGAGGCGGCGTGTATAATAGCCCCACACCCGTGTACTTGCGTACAATGTAATTATTTTGTTAAACCTATTAATAATGGCAGAAGACCAGCCAAAGCTCAACTGAATCCACTCACCCTGCTCCGTCCTGGTAGGAATTCCACGCAGACCAAGGTAGCTGATGAGATGGTGACGCTGAAGCCGGCCGGAGTGACGATGGATAGATAATCCGTCGAAATTTGTGCTAGTTCACCAGATCACGGACTTTATTATATATTAAATTGAAGGGTGCACCCTACAGTGAAGAAACTTGAGTATATTTCCACAAAAACTTATTTAAATCACCAAAACATGAATTTAACTTGACAGCACGCACTCGCAACTCGTATCGAGAAAATGGCGGGCGACCGATTTCTTAAGGCCCGTTCACAGTGTACTTAATTACTATGGGCCCGTTTAGATGCGCGCGCGAGCCACGAGCAGTGTTGCCAATGAAAATTTTTGGAAGGCCGTGTACATTATATAAAAAAGCCGTGTTTATATGGGAAAAGATCAACTGTGGGCCGTGTCCAGAGCTGCAACTATAATAAGCTATCCAATATATGCCATCGGTTCAGCGCTCAGACTAAAAAAAAGGTCATCGGCAGTGAATTTGATGCCCACAAAACGAGGAAGACTTTTCATTAGCCTACATAGACATCAAAATTAGCCTAGTGGCGCAGTTTTACGGGTTTTAACATTCGTTAAATGTTTGCAAAACGATAAATAAACAAAAGATCGTAGGATTTGCGAAAAGCCGTAGAATTTGCTACGGTAATAGGGTTCCAGCCGTAGGCCGTAGATTTTGTGATTTTTTAGCAGAACACGGTAATTGCCGTAGCATTGGCAACACTGGCCACGAGACGATCCGCGAGACGCGCTCGTACGCGCGCGTGTGAACAGGGCGCTCGCGGACCAGACCGCGGCGCGTCTCGTGGCTCGCAGGGCTCGCGTCAGGAACGGTTTTTTGGGCGCGCGCCAAAGGGGCTCGTGCGAGAACTCGCGCGGTGTTCACACGCACGCGGCGCGCGCTTCATTCGACAACGGCTACTAGCGCCATACGTACGTGTTCTATTGGATTCGTATTTTTCAAAATAAAAATATGATACTGAACGTTAATACTGAATGATAATAATAATAATAATAACCTGAAACTACTAGTAACAAAACCTCGTATATTCAAAGTAATACTTTAACTTTATTAAAGTATACTTTTGATAAGGAAGATGATGTTTTGTTTGTAATGAATACCAATAGCTTTTTTATTTTAAAAAGCCTAATCGTACAGAAATCTACCCATAGTACAATCTACATTGATAGTCCAGTCATTTTAGTCAAAATTAGGTAAGAATTGCGGAATGAGAGATACCCAGCTGATTTTTTTGTATAAAGTTGTATTTTGGCATTCTAAAACTTGTCTCAAAACCTGCATAATTATGGTAGGGTGACCGCGTCTATTAAAAATTTGAGGACAAAGGTCACAAAAATCGGTTTTTTGCAAATATCTCATTTCCTAAGAGTTTTTCGCTATTTGTACCTTCATCAATATTGTAGAGAATTAAATTTCCTACAACTTTTGTTTCAAAACAATTTTTATACGTTGAATCGTTTTCGAGATAGAGGGCGGAGAGCGCGCGGTTAGAGCACAATGTAAGGTCAACTGGTACAGTCCCGGTCAAAAAATGCTATATTAAGTTTATTAATTCTATCTATCTAACAGCCTTTTAAAGTCCACTGCTGGACATAGGCCTCCCCTAATTAGCACCACTCCGACCGATTCTGGGCCCTAAGTGAATTTGTGAATTCCTAAGATGACTGGACTATGAGTATTTTGCCTATAAATCATGGTAGAAAGGTTTCACTGACTGGATGCCGATGTATTACGTCAACGTGCTCCATCCTTGAACGTTCGAACGCATCTGAATGCAGCGAGCGTGTAAACACTAGATAGCGCTCGCGCGCGTAGGGGGCGTGGCTTACGGACGCGCTGCGAGACGATCCGCGAGCCGCGCGTCTAAATGAGCGGTTACTGTCATTCGGCGCGTTCGCTGGTCCTCGCGCGGCTATCCAAAAAGGACTCCTAACGCCATCTAGCGGCGCCAGGAAGCACTCTAATGAGCGACACAGTGAACTCAAGTTGATCCTGCCATTAAAAATTTACCAAAAACCTATTTTAATAAATTGAAGCAGTAGTGCTTCACCATGCACCCCGCCTTGAAAGCTCGAAATGGGCGCCATTGACATGCGATCGATCGGTGCGATCGATCGCATCGGTGATCGCAAAGGTCCACACACTGTCGATTCATCGGTGCGATATTCAAGATAACATGGATTTTTGTTGCGATCGCCGATATCGTCTGCGATCAAGCAAATCGTTCACGATCACAACATACACTACCGATCCGTCGTTGCGATCGGTCGGCAACGACGGATCGCAACGATCGATCGCATCGTCAATGGGGCCCATAAGACTTTCAACCAAAAGGTCCTCAGTAAAAACGATGTCAAGAGCAACCTATAAACTTAGTAACAGTGTAGTATAGTAGGTATAGTATAGTAATACACTGAATATTATGAAAATAAAATATACTTAAATAAGTTCCAATTCGTTAATATATATTGGAAACCTACGAACATTTTTTTTCCAATCTCTGTTTTTATAAATTACGGCATAAGGGCCCGGCCACAGCTACTAGCGGCGCGGATTGCGTCGCGGTGAGCGGCGCGGCGGGCGGCGCGATTTGCGGTGGTATGCCACAGCTAGATTAGTTGCGACCGCGGCGGCGTCAGCGGTGGACGTACTTAGACTACTATATAATAATATTATATATAATAATATTGATAAATAATCTGTAGATAAATAGTAACATTGTTTTGCGTTCCTTTCTTGTGCTCTTTATGTATATTATGTTTTGGTGTACAAACAATAAATTGTTAAATGTAATAAATAAATAAATAACATAACAATGTAAGCATGTTACATGCGCGACCCAGATGCAAACCACGGAAGCCAAAATGTGGGTTAATTCAACGTGCACCCTCAATTGGGATGTCGCTGAGTCGACATCGATGACCGCGGAAGCAGAGCGCGCTAGGTCAACGCGCGTCCTCAATTAATCAGCATTTAATAGTTTTCTTTAAAATCATAATTAAAATATTTTAGCATTGTATAGTTGGATCTCACATCGACCACTATCAATCAAAAATTGTAATTTTAATTAGTTTAATTAAATTATATTAGTTACTTTGGTTTTTTTTGAGTCCTCCGGCTGGCGTTAACGTAATTGGCGCAGTCGGTAGGATATCTCGAAGCAGTAGTTAGGCCCAAGAAGACCAAAAAATCGGACTGAAGAGGACCAGCAGCTGCGTACACTCTCAAGTGTTTCGTCGAGATATCCTGAACATCGTACGATCAGCCGAGGCAGCACTCAGAAATCAGCGCCGAAAAAGACCAAAGAAGACACATGTAAGTGCTTTGAATCGCATTTTCTTTTCGTGTTGTCTATCCCTTCCCACTATTTTCGATCCAAGAAAACTCGGGGAAAAATCTGTCTCTTCAAGACAGATTCATAGGAATAGTGATTTAGATTGTAATAGAAATTTAGATACATTAGATTCGGAATCTAATAATTCAGAAATATTAAATTGTAGCGTAGATTTAAACCGTTCTAACTTATCAGATAGTACAATAATTAATTTAAATATGGACCCAGATACCATCTTCAAGGCTTTACGCTTAGTTCCAGACTTTGACGGCAATCCTAATATTCCTACACGATTTATAAGAATTTGTAACCAATTAGTAATTCAGTATATTAAAAATGATCCAGGTTACGAGTTGACGAATTTATATTTAGTTAACGTTATTTCAAATAAAATTACGGGTGCCGCATCTCGCACAATTAACTCCAATGGCAATCCCCCTCCATCTAATTATTTTAAGACAAAAGAAATGAACTTTAATGAGAATTATGACTACGATGACTATAACTGTAACTATTACCCCGAATATTATAACTATCAGACCGACTATACTGAACCCGACTATAATAATTACTATTACTACCAGACTGTACCAGACTACCATTATGAAAATTACCCTCAGAACTGTGAGAATCAGAGCTCACGTCCCATGCACTCTATAGAACCCCCGCAACCTTCTACCAGAAAAACCGATAAGGATTTTCCCAAGGACCATTGCGAAACCGTACCAGGATAGAACTTAATTTACAATCTAAAAAAAAATTACCATATATCCTATTCCATAATCCACCTCTTAAGTTCCTTATAGATACCGGTGCGAACCAGTCCTTCATAAGCCCCAAGCCGTAAATAATTTTTTCTCGCACATACAAAAAAAAAACTGATCCTTTTGAAGTCACTAGTTCGCGTGTGACAAGCGTGCATGAACATTCAATTACTAAACCTAGTTTTCCGGAATTTAATAGTCAAAAAAAAATTAAATTATTCATATATAAATTTCATAACTATTTCGACGGATTAATTGGCTTAGATCTATTAGAAAATTGCAAAATAGATTTAAAACGTAACCTTTTGTTAACTGAATTTGCAAGTATACCGTTATTACGTTACCTGAGTTCAATAATCATGTTAGCCTTAATAAAGCCTGGATGGTTCAACACTCATAATTGATTGACATTTTAGCGGAGAACCAACAGAAGTTAAATGAAACCTTTAAATTAATTTTAGATACTTAGTTACATTTACGAAGTTAAGTATGCCAAATTCGCATAACTCTTAACTATTATCAGTGAAAACACTGAGAACTTATATTTAGAAATAATTAAATTAGAGAATATTTTAGCATTTATTCGTGCATCGAGCACTCAACATAGTATGATAGGCATAGATAACTTAGAACATATGTTAATTTAATTTAGGAAAATTTATCATCAGTGAAAACGCTGAGAACTTATATTTAGAAATAATTAAATTAGAGAATATTTTAGCATTTATTCGTGCATCGAGCACTCAACATAGTATGATAGGTATAGATAAATTAGAACATATGTTAATAAAATTAAACATAGGAAAATTTATAGCAGTATTGAAATATTAGATGCTGATTTAAGAGAGATTTATAACGTTATTAATCCTGGAAGTTATTTCATTGATAAACGACTAGTACTAATATTTAAATTTCCGATCACATCCCTGGACAATTATTTCTCCTTTCCATTATTCCTAACAAGTTCTTACAAACCTTTTTACCTCCGTATCCTTTTATGGCAACCGATGGAAAAGCATTCATGTACATGGAGGCTGAATGCCCGAAGTTTGGTCATCACCTTCTCTACGGGGAAAATACTAATCATCTCCTAATAGAGCACGCTGATTGTATCCAGAGCACCATCACGAACCAGCTGATAGATAAATCCTGCAGTCCTACTAAAATTACAGTCACTAAGGAGGCCATGGACCAGTTGGATGACCGCCACTACACTCTCTTCTTCCCACAACCTACGAAGATGGATATAAGGTGTGGCCGCGAAGAATACTTATCCCTTTCCGGAAGTTATCTCGCCACTATTCCATATGAAGAACTCTTAACTCTGTCAACTTGAAAAATCTACATAAATTAGAAGACAGGATGCTTCTTCAGAAGCCACTTGCCTTGGACAGCACAGATTCATCACTATACCATACGACGCTACCCTTCTACATCATGATAATTGGGTCACTCGCAATCGCCGTAGTTATAATAATTCGCCGCTACGTGAACCGCACTACCGCTACTCTTGAAAAGAAATCAGAACCCAAAACGGACGAGGCTCACACCTATGCTATTCCTGAAGGATCCGGAACCCAGAAGACCGTACCAGCAACATTTTCGGTCAAGGTACTCAAATAGTTGCTGCTCTGGGGGTGGAGGTGTTACATGCGCGACCCAGATGCAAACCACGGAAGCCAAAATGTGGGTTAATTCAACGTGCACCCTCAATTGGGATGTCGCTGAGTCGACATCGATGACCGCGGAAGCAGAGCGCGCTAGGTCAACGCGCGTCCTCAATTAATCAGCATTTAATAGTTTTCTTTAAAATCATAATTAAAATATTTTAGCATTGTATAGTTGGATCTCACATCGACCACTATCAATCAAAAATTGTAATTTTAATTAGTTTAATTAAATTATATTAGTTACTTTGGTTTTTTTTGAGTCCTCCGGCTGGCGTTAACATAATTAGCAGGTAATTAAGATACGGGCCATGTTTGTCATTATAAGAAAAACGAATACAAAAGGGTATGATGGAATGAGTTGTCACATGGATTATTAAGAAAATATGATGAGAACTAGTCTTTGAAGCAACCGATTGTTTTACTATTGTTCATGAAACAAAGATAAATATAATACATCAAGAATAAAAAATAAAAAATAATAAGAACAATATAATACATGCTGAGTTCGTCCACCGATACGGCCGCGCGTGGCATTTGTTTCATTCGCACACCGCGCAGTCCGCCGCCGCCGCGACTCTCACCGCGCCGCTGTAGTGAGTGTTCATACTGAACTCGCGGGCGCGGGCGCGGGCGCGGGCGCGGGCGCGGGCGCGGTCGCGGGCGCGGTGGCGGATTTGTGTTCACACTGGCCGCCCGGCGTTTGCGCGATTGTGACATGTTGTCAGAGGTTGAAAACATGGACGACGATCTTTTTTTAACCGAAAATTCGTACCTAAAGTTCCATTTAGGTACTCACCCTCCATATCAGGAAACAATTCAGCAATTTCCTTCCATAGTTTATTATGAATGTTTCTGTTCATAAGATTCCTGTGTTTATTCTGCCAAATCTGAGTTCAAATCAAATCAGTTCTAGCCTGAATAGTACTAATAAACTCTTCTGTATTGAAGGACATGATCTTAGATGAAAGAACAACCCTTTAATCTGGGGACATAATGAATTCATGTGCTATCGTTTCTAGCGACAAGTTCAAAATGGTTGAACTTACCTGACATAATCGCGCGTTCCGCCGCTAGTTCAGTGTGAACACACTCATACATTCTCATACGTTTGATATTGCCGCTAGCGGGCCGCGCGCGGTTGTCGCTAGCGTGCCCGCTACTTACACCGCACGTGCGTTTTGTATGTGAACACTCTCATAGTAGTTCATATGTTTGAAATTTCGCGACCGCGCCCGCGACCGCGCCCGCGAGTCAGTATGAACAAGCACGTAGCTGTGGCATACTCCATACATTGTCTACCATTTGTTCTCGCCGCTCACCGCTTGCCGCGCCGCTCACCGCGCCGCTAGTAGCTGTGGCCGGGCGGTAAAAGTTTAAATAATTGGTCCATAAATTTTTCGCTTCGTGGAGCTCTTCTTATTTAGGTGCTTAATAAAGTTATGCAAAAAAAAAAATTATTAAACTTTATTATTTTGTTAATTCTGATTTTTTTAAGATAACAAAAAATGAAATTTGTAAGAAACGCTATCAAAAAAATTTTTTTTTAGTAATATCTTATTATTGCTGTTTTTGCATCTAATAAAGGTATTAATCAACATTAGAAAAAAAAAATTACGTCATTTTTTAAGAAATTGTTTATAAACAAATAAGACTATTTTGGGACTTTAAAAAAAATTTGTTACCATCTTATTACATAGGTGAAATAATGATTTTTCGAAAAAAAAATTTTTTCTTAAATAATTTTTTATTGTTTATAATCGGTTTTTTTACATTTTTAATGTTTTAATAAAATTATTTTATTCTTAAAAATCATCATTGACCCTTTCCAATTGATTAACAGAAAAAATATTTTTTTTATAAATAATTTCATTGTTTTTTAACGTAATAATTTGTTATTAAAAAATAATATTCACCGTTATATTTTTTTTCGAAAATTCAAAAAATGACAAAAACAAAAATATGTAACAAAGTATAGAAAAAAAAACAATCAAAAAAATAATTTTTAAAAATATTTTTTTAGAAAATATTTGTATAGTTTGTTATATAAGGCTGTTTTTGTCATTTTTTGAAGTTTTCGAAAAAAAATATAACGGTTAATATTATTTGCTAATAACATATTTTTAGGAGCTTTATTTCTATTTAACACGTTTTTGAACATGTTGACTAGACTACTGCATGGTAACAAACTAACGAACAAAAAATGTTAAATAAAACCTTGTAAAAATATTAATTTACATTTTCTTTATTGTTTGTATTTCATTGTAGTGGTGTTTATTCTTCTGAATATTGATATTACACTACACCAATTGTATAGATAAGACATGTTATATCCAGCATGGGCGTAGCCAGGGGGGGGGGGGTTTCGGGGGTTCAAACAACCCCCGAAATGTTAAGGCCTGACATTTTTATATGCTAATAAACCCTTTAAAAACATTTTTCTAGACGTCATTCCGAGTCGAATGAGCTATCGCACATATTTTTGGGAGCTTTATTTCTATTAAACACGTTTTTGAACTTTTTGACTACATAATAATACTGATAATAGATGGCATTACATACGTCGTGAGAAAAAATAAAGTCTCAATTTTCTTTAGGGTTATTGTATGTATACAATGACCCTAGTACTTTTAGTCGTTGTATTTTCTTGAACCCCCCCCCCCCCCCCCCCCCCCCGAAACTTGAACCCCCCCCCCGAAACTAAAACCTGGCTACGCCCATGATATCCAGTATTAATTAGCAAGTTATACAAAGTAATGTACAGTACGGCCGACGTATCTTGGCGCGTCTGAACTTCGCGCAGGAGGCTGCGCAGTAACATAATTATTCGGCAATGCTCGGTACGCGGCGTATTATGTCTCAGTCACAAGTTAGCATGTTCGTGTCGCTATCTCTGCGTACACATGCGTACACATGTTAAAGTTCGCAAAGCCTATCTTCAGACGCGCCAAGATACGTCGGCCGTACTGTACAGCATAATTATTTTTAATTTAGTTTTTTGGCATTGGCACTATCCTTATAGAGTTGCCTTGTGGATCAGTTTGCAATGTGAGCCCCATTTCTGCAAGCATTTCATTGTCCATAGGCCCCTGTAGTGTCATCTTAGATATTACTTCCTGGAAAATACGGAAAAATCTGTTAGCAAATGTATTCCTCTACAACTTCGAGAGCAGCGCCGTCAACAACAACATCCACTGCATATAGGAGGAATGTAATAATAGTAGAAATCATAAATAAATAAACAAACCTTATTCTCTGGACAGTTCTCGCACAGGTTGCGAACGGCGAAGATTACCCATTGCATTATTACTGTGTTTGTATAGGAAAAATTATAAAAAAACAAAACAATAATAAAACAGTTTCTTGAATATTCCCAAGTAGCACACGGGGCTGTATAAGGGCTGTCTAATGGTTCACACGTGAACTATAAGCGGTAAGTCAGCTGTATAAGAGCTGTAGAGCACGCTTTACAGCCTTTATACGACTGATTTGGGCACAAGTTATATAGCCTTAAGTTCACATAGCTGCATAGTAGCAGTATAACAGCATTTAAATAGCAGTAGGTTAACATTACACTCTTATACAGACCTTAGCTGTATATTAGGTTAACATTACACTCTTATACAGACCTTAAACAGCTTTAAGCGTATTTTTCGCCTTTATACAGCTAATACATCACAGGTGAACTCATATAAGAGTGAATTAATGCTTTAAGTTCACTTGTACGCTAAATGTGAACTCTTATTCAGCCCCGTGTGCTACTTGGGTTACTACTGGTAGTAACACGATCAACAAAGCAACATTATTACTCAATAGTAATATAATATTTCTATTACAAATGTTTTAAAGAAGGATGTACTAATTAGCGTATAAAAAGGCGTGTACACTAATATACATATTCTAGCTAATATACATTTCATATTCTATCTATCCATAACTGTAGATAAGTCAGAAGATAAAATAATTAATTTTTTTGGGACTTTTTGACTCTTAAAAGGTAACAACTTGATAATTATGGAGAGAATATTCTAATAATAATAATCAATTTCTAAATTCTAATAATAATAATTGAAGCGCTCATAGCCCGGCGGCTTGTGTCGATCTTATGTGATCGACAAAGTTAAGCAACAGCGGGCGCGGTCGGTAGTTGGATGGGTGACCGCTAGTGGCAAAAATTTCTTGAGCGTTTCCGTGCTTCGGAGGGCACGTAAAGCCGTCGGTCCCGGTTGTTATCATAAGATAACAGTCGTTAAGCCATGTCGGAGGCCCTCGGGCGGTTTGAAAACTTCCGACACTTGGGTTGGCCACTAACCCCTCCACCAATCCGCACTGGAGCAGCGTGGTGGAGTATGCTCTAGGCCTCCTCAAGAGGAGAGACCCGTGCCCAGTAGTGGGCCATTAATGGGTTGAAGCCAATAATCAATTAACACTCGGACATTAATTAACAGTCGGACATTAACTTCTATAGTTAAATAGGTAAACATTTATTTCAAAGGATACAAGGATTACGGGCGTCTATGTTGCAGCAGTCCAGCAATACTGGAATCACTTCCAACTCACGCATCTGAAACATTTGAAATTCAATAAGTTGGATCAGTTTGTTGAATTATTAGTGAATTAATTTGCGAGTAATAATGCAGGTTTCTACTCCTTTTTTGGCCGGTAATGCATTGGTACGTTTTGATTACGGAACCTTAAATATTAGAGACACGAATGATGGAACAATTAATGGAAATAAAACTTATTTCGGAACTGCTGTTTTAATTTAATAATTTCTAGTTGTAAAATTTCATAATATGTGACATCACACTAGGGGGGACGTCTCACAAAAGCTTCCGAAAAGCTGGTCCATTAAAAAAATGACGTGCATAAGTATATCAAAGATACCTACATGAATAAATGATTTTGAATTTGAATTTGAAATGTGACCAGCTGTGACAAGGACGGGGGGCGCGGGGTCACAAAGTCATGAAATTAGTGTGACGTAATTTATGGATGGCCCCAAAGCGGTTCGTGACTAACATTCTGCTCATACCTGTTTCTTGTTCTCCTGGTTCTTCCAGCACAAATTAGCGAGGGTGCGCACGAGGGTGGCCTTGAAACCGAACGCCACGTGCCGCTCCACTGTCTCCACGGACGTCACTGTCTTCTTCGCTGTCGTCGGGTCTATGGCACCTAATCTGCATCACATTAAATTATATTAGGATACATTCTAACATGATTAACAATGCGGTCCCTAGACAATCATGCATGATATGCATTTAAGTACAGAGCTAGAGACTTTTTCACCATACCATTTAGGTTTGCATGACGATGCACGCGCTGTGCATCTAGCAGCATGATTATGTTCGCTTTACGTAAAGGAGTCCCTAGAGCTAAACGATCCCATACATTTACGTGTATGATTATGCTGCAGGACAGACTGTCCTGTAAGTTCGTAACAGCTATTAATTACCTTGTCTTCTGCATTTCTGGAGAATCAATCTTTACAAAAGGCACTTTGTTCGTGTTTGCGTCATCGGATATCTTAACTTCCTTCGACTGCTCAGTCTTCTTCTCTACCGCAGCGGCGTCCCCACGGGTCTTCTCCGAGGAGATGCCCAGGATTTTCTGCAACTGCTCACTCAGGTCAAAGTCAGTTGACAAGTTCTGACTTTTCTTAACTTCCTTGGGCGTGTCCGGTGACTGCTTCTGTGACTCGGATGCATCTGGAGCCTGGTCAGTGAGTGGTGGAGATATTTCGCTGGGAGAGGCTTTCACTTCCTCCTTGGGAACGTGTATTTCTGTCGGAGGGTCATTCGGCGAGCTATCCTGAGAATCCGTTCTGCTCGATTCCTGGGCCTCCAATCGAGGCTGGAGACCCACAGGGATAACTTCAGCTATGGTATTCATACTTCCGGTTGGAGACTGCGCATCGATAATTAGTGGAGGTTCATTATCTTCCCCAATGTCAATCTTGTGTTCGAGACTTATCCTTCTAGTCGGCAAAGCCTGGACTCTATCATCAGCTTTAGGCACCGAACTGCTGCGCTTAAAAGCCACCTTTGTTAAATCACTATCAATTTTGACGTTTGGATTGCATTCATTGTTAGTTTTGCCATTCTTCTCTGGCAGTGACTCCATGAACTTCAAAGGTTGCTGCAAAGGATCCATTCCAGATGGATCCAATCTATCCATGAAGGGAATTTCATTACATTCAAAGAACTGTTCACTACTTTCTGATTCAGTGCACTCGGATGTAGTTTCGTTGCAGGACAGCATATTATCAGCCGAATCATTTTTGCATAGGGGATCTAAAAAATAAATGTTTTGTTGAACATTTCCATAAATAAACACATGTATTAACAAAAAAAAAAACTTGAATCTCATCCTAAATAACTGGAAACGCTTTTGTTCATGGTGTACCCTGCTGATCATCTGAAGAGCCAAAGGCCTTGTAAGTCACCGAGCTCTGAACCTCATTTTTTATTTAATCTTCATTGTATTTTTACCATTTAAAAAAAATTAACATCGAAAAATCATTTTAGCATGAGGTATCATTGTGTCCTTTTTGAATGGCAATACAATGACATTTCTGATGTAACAGCCATCAATATTTAGATATGGGGGCGTATCGGGGCAGCTTAGAATACTAATCAAAAACCCATGCCGGATTGGTGTCGTAAGAGACGACTAAATCCTCTGGCCTGCTGGTGGTAGGACCCTCCGAGGGATTATATTGGTAATATTGATTTTAATTGTTAATTAATACCATTATTACTATTATTATTTCTCCATGGGGTTCGCCTGGATAGCTACCACCCTTGAGCATGAGTCAACCGCCAAACGACTCGTCGTGTTCCGGCTGGGGGCTTGAAAGCCAGTTCTTTCTTTCTTTTTCTTCTTTCTTTTTGGCCGGCAACACATCAGTGATGCCTTTGGTGTTGCTGATGTCCATGGGCGACGATAGCCACTTACCGTCAGGTGGAGCGTCAGCTCTATTGCCGGCTATTTGTATAATTTGTATAATGATTATTAACTTACGTTGACTAGGTGTATTAGCTGTAGGCAAATTTTCATCATTGATAAGTTGTTTTCCAGTTGCCTCATATAGTTTGTTGAGAGATGAGAAGAAATTGTTACTCTCTTTACCCAATTTGTGAATTGCACGCAACAGAACTGAAGGAACAAAACAAGATACATGATTGCATTCCACATTATACCATATACCCTGGTTGATAGTGAAATAGCCTGTGAAGCAAGGGGTCCTGGGTTCGATTCGCAGATGAGATATATGTATGACAGATAAATATTTGTGCTCAGATGATCTGCTACATGCCTCATCTACTCTAGGTATATATGTCTGTGATTTTAATGATTGAACTGAATTTTTTATTATTATTATTTATTTATAGTAGAATCAATAACTTTATTGCACATAAAATGTTAAGGTATATAACCCTAGTCATGTGAAATTTATTAATTTAAGCCCAATATTATTCTTTTCCTTTATTAAGATAACATAATACTTACAAGCACAATTGATGAACAAAGAAGTGTCGCTCTGCAAACAGTCCATATAGGTATCCATACTGGACGCAGTAGCAATTATTTCCAATAAGAATACTACTTCTTGAGGCTCAATACTGTTCACATACTTGTCTACAGTCTTCAAAATACAGTCCGACTTACTCTTGAACTCATGTGCCATGAACTTAACAAAATTTACAGACACATTAATATCCTGAGATTCATTGGACATCAAAATATTATAAGCGAGGTTTAAAACAAGCATTCTTGATTCCGGTTCCAACTTTGAGTACAACCTTTCAATGTATGTGTTCTCTACTCCAATAAGGTACTCTATAATTAAATGTGGGTACTCTACGATACCATTATTGTACATGTATGCTAAGGAGTTTAGCAAGGAAACGTCATCTGGTAACACGTTTGGCTGGCCTAAGAGAATGTTGTATACAATCATGGCCGCTGCAGAGGCTATTTTATCATTCTGGCCAATTAAACTGTTTAGTATTATGGAATCAAATTTATTCCATATCATTATTTGGTTAAATGGATTGTTAACTACTAAGTTACCAAGAGTTTGTATGAGAACAGTCATACACGATTCGAATTTCTTTTGTATTTCTTCGTTAAGAAAGTCTAAGCTTGGATGTTGATACTCTGTAGCTAGTATGAGCATGGAATCCAGTATGGAGAGTTCCTTGGAGATGTACGTTTGCATCTTGGTGCCGGCGGCAGCGCAGGAGCGTACGAGTCGGAGGCACTGCTCAGCGACCGCCAATGTGCTACGGTTGTAAGACGCTTGTTCCACGTCTAAACGCATTATGTGTAACACTTCTGCAATTAAACGTAGCGTATACTCCGAAGCTTTTTTACTGAAAGAATATTATGTTCGTTATTAATCCTTACAACAAACTTAATATAACCATAACAAATAATTAAAATTAAAGAAACTTACGGTCGTAATCGTCCGGTCTCCGCATCTCTAGATAATTGCGCTTCCGCACGCAGCATTTCTTCGACGGCGTCCCATTCTCCCGTCTCTAACTGGAAATTAATTAGTTTTGCATCGAGTAATATTTCTTCAGCGAACCACACGCTTTTATCTCGCGACATTTTCCATAAAAGGAAAATATTTCTTCACATGCACATCACAAATCTCATCAAGATCAACTTTAAAACTTCATTTGCTAAAGTAATGTCAAAATGACAAATGACAATTACAAATGACGTTTATTAACGTTTTGAAACATGCGTTGGTGTGTTTATATATAAATAATAATATAGAGTTGCATGAAGCGACCGCTGTAAACACGCGTATATATAAATTTAAATTATTAATTAAAAATTATCAATAATCTATATACAATAATATTGTTATACTTAAATGTTTAAATTCATGAGGAAATTGAGGATTTTGAAGAAATAAAAACAGAGTAAAATGTCTATACTCAATGCCTCTATGGTGCAAACAATAAATGTTGCCAGAATACTATAGTATGAGAACGATTAGTAAAATTCTTGTAGTACATCATGAGGTAGGTAATTTAGTTAAACCTTTGTAAAACTTTAGTTTGGATTTTTCACTAAGGACAATTATTTTCAATACATAAATGCAGTCTTTCTAACTTTTTCCAAGCTATTGGCGACTGGAAAAATAAACTAATATCTACTTATAAATATGATATGCTGCTGATGCTTGTTTCTCTTCTATTATATTATCACTGAGTAATGCAACTATTCGACTTTTAATAACATAAAGGTGAAATACGCAATAATTTTTAAATTATTTACTTGTAAGGGCTGTAACCGTGATCTAGTAACTGGATCTAAAATAACGGTACAAATTACGAAAATCAAAAATATTTTTTCATTTGAAATCTTTCATGTGTAGAATGTTGATGTGATGTTATAACTTACATACGTTTAATATCATAACAGAGAGGGGCTATAGCATGTAGCTATTACTTTTAATAAAATTTATTTAATTTTTTGGCCCAAGAGAGCAAGACTGCGCATATCAGATTTTTAAATCATTGAAATATAAATAAATAGTATAATGTTTAATCAGTTTAATACAACAACAGCTTTTCTCAGTTTCAATAAAGCTTAAAATATGTTTAATGTTAGTAGATTTTTTAATAAAGTGATGTACACCCTGGCTGGCTATAGCTTTTATTTTATTGTCTTGTCTTGTTCCACCCCCGCAGTCCCCGCGCCACCACTTCCCTCAAGCCCCAACCGAATGAGAGGCAAGGCAAGCGAGCGCGGCGAGAATGGCATTTGTGCGTGAAATTGTTTTAGTTTTTGTGTGAACAAGTGAATATTTCTCACACTATAAGCATTCGCCGATGACCATTCGTGTATTTGTGCAATAATTACGTATAAGTGCAGTGCCGTTGTAGTTATGTGCCGTTGGAAAGCGTTGGTGTATCAAAAAATTTAAGTGACTGTCTCGGGGTGGTATCCTGGTTGTTTCGTCGTGACGTGCAATAATGGACCGAATTCCCGCTAACATCGTTGGAATTTAAAACATTCAGTGAGTCATCAAAGTTTTCGAGTTGTCTAGACATGCAAAACTGGAAGGTGTTTTGTCTGACTGAGTAAAAGTAGTACTTAATTCGTGAAACTTGAAGAACGTCCGAAATCTTTAACAAGTTTATCTTAATAGCAATAGCGTCGGCATTCGTGTTATGTATTTATTGTTTCCTTACGTCTAGACGTTAATTTAATGTAAATAGAACTTCCTTCACCGTTAAATTTCTTTGTTTTTGGAAACCGGCCAACGTTATCTTGCTTGTCAAAAACAATTTGAACGAATCGTCCCAGCGATGAGACGAGATTATATTGTTGTTCAGTTATCGTAAACATTGTAAATTCTTATCTGTTCAAATAAGCCGCAATTTATGTAGTTCACAAATTAGTATTATGTTCCTATTTAGCTGTTAAATTAAATAAATCATCGATATTAACTCAGTCATAAATTACTATCAGTGAATTTAAATTTGATAGTGCAGGTATAATCCGATTGTGTTTTGTGTATGAAACATTTCGGGAATAACCTGACTTACAAAGTTTTCAACTAAACCAAATTATGTACATTGTGCTTGAAGATTTAATTATAGCCAATCAAGTCTCTGTCTCGGCGATTCACCTTTTTTGAAAAAAAAATTAAATATAACCTAACCTTAGTCGTATTGGGGTGGCATAGAAAACTAACCCCAATTCCACACAGGTGTAGCATTCAAATTTAGGCTTGTATTGTATAATTTTCTCTAAAATGATGTGTTGTTGACAGTTGAAAATGGTATTTTTGTAATCATTTGAAGAACCTGTACTAACTCTTACCACTTTTATATACAGGCAGTAAAGCAAAAAATTATGTTCATAAGTGTACTAAAAATTAGCTATAATATGATTAAATGATTTGGAATTTGAAAATAAAATAAATTTCTCCTAGCGTACAATACTATACAGGCATTTCTATTTATGTTATTTTAATTTTTTTTTTGTTATTTTCTTACTGTAAATATTCAATTTGTATAAACAAAATTTTATATGTATTATACACATTATACATACATACACATATCAGAGTATTTGTTAATTACATCTAATAAAAAATTACAAGGTTCACAGAAGATGCATTTTAAAGTTTTCCTATATATTTACCTATTTTCTAAAATACCTGTTCCTTATTTCTACTGGTTGTCAGTAATAACTATATGCAACTGCAAATCCCACATGCCTCATCGTCGGAGCTTTTGTAAGGAAATGTCACAATTTCCTTGATATGAAAATAATTTTATGCATTTTAATTCCCCATATAAATAGTGAAGTGAATGACATTGCATAATATTTAAGGAAATTACCATATCAAGGATGTTTACCTCATTACATTATAACAGCTGACTAAATGTTTTGTTAGTGACTATATTATCTGAGTGTAATATAATGGATTTTAGGGCACATTTCCATGTCATTTGTAAATATTTGTACTTGGGATATTTACTAAGTATGTCTTTTTTTCTTATTTGATTATTTAAGAATAATGTAATTAAGTGGTTTTGTTATGATTGTCATAAATAAAAACAATGTTCCTGTTAATCAAGTTCTACATCACCTTTCCATTTCTAGGTATTTGTGTACAAAAATTGTTAAATAATAAATTAAATAAATAAAACAATGGAAATGAAAACTTCAATAATAGCTTATTTGGTTGTATGACTACCATCAGCAGCACTAGCAGAATACATGACATATTTTGGCCTACATTATAAGTAAATTATTATTATTAACATTTTCAATTCCAATGCGCATTATGTGAATCCTACCGAGAAGGAATATTGTGTAGTTGTGGAGAATTTTCACAGAACAGACCCATTGTTGTGAGACTGGCTGTTGTCCCACAATGCATAGCTGTGATGCAAATCAAACCATTGTGGTCATGTGGAAAAATCATTTAATCATAATATGTATTCTTCACATGAAACTTATCTTAAACTTTAACTGGTTGTTGATATTATGTAGAATTTTATAAAAATACATAAAACATGTGCTATATTAAAAGCTGTTGCTGCTTTGGAAGACATTGATACCTGACAAAGGGTTTTCATAAACTTGAAGGACATTTTTTTTAAATTCGAGACTACTTTAAATTGGAAATGAATGAAATAGGATATTACTAATAATTTAAATAGAATATTAGTAGTAATTAGTGTCCTCTGTATGAGTAGGAAAAAATGACTCCTTAAGAGTTACTTGTCGCTACTTCCAGGCTTACTAATGGCAGTGAATGAGTGTTGTTGCTTGTTTTTCATGTGTGAATACTCGTTGCAGATCCTGAGCGGGATGGATGAGGGTTTGCTCAATGACCTCCTGGAGTGCTCTGTCTGTCTGGAGAGGCTCGACACATCCTCACGGGTGTTACCCTGCCAGCATACTTTCTGTCTCAAATGTTTGAAGGTAAGTCTAGATTATACAATTTAGGAATATGTATTGAAATTTGGCTTGGTTACTCATTTGTATGTCTCATCCGATTAACGGGTTGCGATGTAGGTTTTGCAGAATACATACATAGTAACAAAACTGTAATAAAAGGTCAAAATATGCCAAGCCCTTTATCTCTTCCATTGATTTTAGCGGCACTCTTACAGAGAGAAAATCAGAAAAATTACAGTATGTTATCGTGTCTGTATCGTTAAGTCTAAATTAAAATTCATGAAAATATTTTGTATGATAAATTTAGAAGAAACATTTAACGTCTATCTGAGCCTAAGTAGTTAATGAGTAAGAGTCGATAAATTACAACTACGGAACCCTACATTGCCTGACTCGCACTTGGCCGGTTTTTTATGTAAATAGCCAACAAACAAGATAATTCACCTGATGGTAAGTGGTCACCGTCTCCGTCGCCCATGGACTTCAGTAACACCATAGGCATCACCAATCTGTTGCTGGTTAAGAAAGAAGAGGCAGAAAGAAAGTAACAGGCTCTCAAGCCCTAGCCGCAACTTGACGAGCCCCTAGGGTAGCTTAGAGCAAGAAGGGGTTGCAGCTTATGTATTGACATGTATAACTCATCAGGGGTATAGCTTCCGCCGTAACATCTGTATGAATTATAAGGTGCCCCCAGCATACAGGGGCCCCGACTAACAGCTTAATGGCGCCCCCTCTAGAGCAAACCTAACGACCTTTTATCAACGTACTTCGCTACATTTCAAAACGAGGCGCCTTTTTCTCGAAAATTTACAGCTAAAGTTGGAGCAGGGGCCCACGACAAACAATACAGGGCCCGCTTAGCCATTGTGGCTCATTAATATCATTATTGAGGATACTTTTCATCCCGGCGAATGAAAAGCTTTGGCGGATCACTAGGACGCAAAACCCGTGGCGTATGTATACAGTATCTTTTGCGCTCATCCTCTTAATGAGGCGCCATGGGATTGCGTTCGTATTCAACCATGACAATAGCATGTTGATCCTACCGGCGACGTATATACGTTCCTCTCCGTCACTGTTAACCCTATTGTTACTTTAACAAAAGTTTTTAAATGACATTATTGAGTATTTGTGATTTGTTTTTTATAATCTATAGGTACTAAAACAATATTATAAAGCTAGAGTTTGTTTGGTTGAACGCGCTAATCTCAGGTTACTACTGGTTCGAATTGAAAAATTATTTTTGTGTTGGATAGTTTAGTTCATTTTTCGAGGAAAGCTTTAGGCTATCAGATTTTTGGAAATTCATCCTCTAAGGCCCGTAATATCAATAGTACTTTAATCTATGATTCTGAGTTTAAACTGTCGTTGTTGGTACAAAAAAGACAGTTTAAACTCAGAATCATAGATTAAACTGCTATTGATATTACGGGCCTAAGGGGTTAAAATAGGGGTTGGAAGTCACTTTCATACAAACCAACTCCGTTAGTTTTAGAGTCATAAACATTAATTTTTGTATGTAAATTTATAATTATTATTAAACATTAATTTTAAAACTTTTTTTGGAAAATCATCAACTTCAAGGGTTAATTTAGGGGATAGAACTTAGTACTCAACTTCGTCAGTTTTGAAGTAAAAAGGATGAAAATTTGTTTATAAGCTTATAGTTAAACAGGGGAGGGGGAGCGGGAGGGGAACGGGAGGGAGAGGGAGAGGGAATTTAATGGTCTCTGATTTGTAAACCTACCAAAACTAAAAGTTAAAACTAACAACAAAGTACATTCACTGATTGTTAGGCGATGCGAAGTTCGCCGAGACAGCTAGTAACTTTATAATTCTATAGCTCCCTACACTCACTACTTTACTTGATTCAGAAAATCTTTGAGTCCTATTTTTACCATCACGTTTTAAGTGGAATAAGGGTAGCCATGTAATTGAATTGAAATATCCCCATAAAATAAACATCGAAGGCAACCGTCTTACACTAAAACATGTATGACAAAAATATACGAGCGGCAGTTGAACTATAAATAAATCATAGTTTTCGTGTCCCATTTACCGTTAATATCTAAAGTATCTTTCCGTCTGTACGCTCGCATCCTGAACTAACAGCCCCTTCCTCCTACCGTAAATAAACACTAGTTTATTGCTTCGTCTAATCTAAACGGGCGGACATTCGTTTGACTCACGCTTGATTGACTCATGACGCACCTCTCCCCTATCTTGATGTAGTCCTGGTATTTAATTGTTTAAGCGATCGGCACTTGCATGAGACTTTCATTTGAACGATCTATTTCATTATTACCTTGAACTTTGCACTTTTCAATCTATGAAGTCCTATTTGAAGTGGGTCTTGAATTCTAGAGAATTGCGATGAAAAACTCGTAGCTGATTCCGTGACGCGATTTGCTATCATTAAGTTATGATCATGTATTATATTTAATGTAATCCCTTATTACGGTTGAACATACGCTATTACCACACCAGTGATCATCGTTTAACTTATTGTTGTTAAATTAACCGATCACTCAAAATTGATTAGTTGTGAGCGGCGTAGATTACTGACCCCAATCCCATACTAGTTCGCAAACCAAGAGAAAAGCAAGAATTGAGAGCCAGTTCTTTCTTCCTTTTTAGGGATTCGAAGTAAAATCGGAAACTGTTATTTTATAGGCAGCACTCTAGCTGCATTATATTTTTGAGTTATTATCAAAATTAATTCCTAATATCATCCCGTTTCTGATCTCGTTTCGGGTTTCGTATGGACAAAGATAAAGGTTTTGACCAAGTTGGCAAAGTTGGGGAACGTTTTCATAAATATTTGCGTGACCAAATTCATCACGTCTTTCTGCAACAAACAGTGTGTTTAAAGTTATATATGCTTTACAATATAGGTACGTAGGTACTTGAATAAATTGCGGAGCTCACAGGAGGCCCACCTGACACAGACAAGTAATAACTACATTCATTTTGTATAAAAACAAGTGTCTAGACGTACCTTGAAATTTTCATTGCAACAGGTCGTTAGTAATGTTAGCAGGCAAAATAAGCTCGATAATTTTACATATTTCAGCGCATGTGTCGCCCTGGCGCTCTCTGGGGACGATTGTTAAACGATATTTGAGGAGAACTCTGTTCCACGCTCGCTGAATCTGTTAAAGGGTTTTTGCTAACCACAAATGTTTCACCACAAATTGTTAAATGTCTATGCTACGTGTCTACATTTAACTGCTGTGTTTTTGGCGCCATTAGTGGTTTTTTATGTAATTACTCTACAAATGATTTGTGAGGAGAAAGCATCATATTTCTACCGAGAAAAAAGTGGACCCTGGTAGGCGAATATTAAGTCTGGATATCTGAAACTCTGACAGTAAAATGCTGCCACGACTCTACCTAACAATTATTGTCATTACCGTACAAGTTAATCCATTTAGGGATCCATTTGTTCAACTAATGATAACATTAAGTAATCTAAATAATAGGTAGCAGATATATTAGCTGCGGAAACCTAATTAAGGTAATGTAAAAACCAACAAGTACTGTATTTTGTGTAAGCGCTGTGCTCCCAATTAAATGGGTCGTCAGTTCATCACATTTATCCGAAACGTAAAGTCAGCCGTTAACAATTAACTCTGAAAGCAATGATGTCATGTAACTTGTTACTTATTTAGCTTTATGTACTGAAATATTGTTACTTCTTTGTGTGCTGAATAAAGTACTAATTGAACATTGTTCTGAGTATTCTGCGTGTTGAATCGAACGGTCGTATTTATTTCTTTGGTACATTTTTAATGGCTAAATATTGAACTCACAACTTTTGTTTATAAACAAAGAATAATGGAAGGCTGGCAAGTCAACAATGAAGAAAAACGAAATATTTAGAATAAAGAATGTGTTAATCTAATTATAATAGAACAATACGTGTGGGACATTCGAAGAGATGATAAGTGATCACGGAGTAGTAGAGATTGTTATTGATGTAAACGTTAGGAGAACTGGAAATATATCACTGAGCAAAGTAAAAGGAATATTATTGAATAACCAATACCATAGAATACCCCTTCTTCCATATACATATTCACGAGTGGATCTTTGCCTTGAATAGTGTGACTTAATTCTGAGTATGGAGTCTATAAAAATTTTAATGTCTAAAATCAGGGATCCATCATTGGTGTGATGACTGTTATGTCTTCCTCTTAGATCACTTTGGATAACACAAACTTGACTATTTTTTGTACAGTTTACATACGCGGATTTTTTATTGTCTATAAAAAGTGGAAAGCCTTATTACTCTGCCTCGGACGCCTCTGGCACTTGTATATTTAAATCTAGGATTAACGTTGGAAATACAAAAATTTATAAACAAGCGCTGCTTTTCTACGTCACCAATGTTCCATAGGAGTCAAATCGTAATCGGTCACTGTTTTATTAAGGGATCGACATGCAATGGGTTTTTCTTTGTACATTAGTATGTCTGACTGAAGCATACTCCATGTTGTTTGTGTGTCCCAGTATCGATTGATAGATATGGTTAGTGGAGAACTCAGTTTCAATAGTTCTTTTCGAGCAACGAAAGCTTCGAAACTACTGTCTCATTGTCATCATTATCGGTTTAAGTTACCCTTTCAGTTCTCGAGTGTTGTTGAAGAGTTAATGGTGATTTGATGCCTAAGTTAAATATAACTGACCATAGATAAATATTAATGTTAAAAAAATAATAAATATATCAGCCATCAGGACAATAATTATTTACATTACTCGGCGTCATTCCGTAGACGTAATGACGCAAAGCTTTATTTAACGGTAACTTACGTAAATTTTACTATGACGTAGGACGCTGTTATGCACGCGATATTAAGGGGTGTTTGATGATTGACTTAAGAAGTCAGTTTACGGTGTTGACACCCAATTTAAATATGCACATAAACTGACGTCTGCCTTCGTTTGCCTGCGTTTGTTAAGACGGAAAATATTGACCGTGGCTACTGTTCCAACATTGCTGTTTATCTTCAAATGTAATCAACCAGTTACTCTTGTCTTACGGTCTTTTTGCCTATTAAACCTTTTCTTACATACTCGAAATTTAGGATTGTTGTCTCTTTGTTGCCCATCTGAATCCAAGTTCGGTTTCGTCTTTTGTATGTAGTTGGCTGGACACGCTACCGCCTGTCTAGATCCATAAATTCGCAGTGGGCAACCTTCCGTTTTGCCATTTCTTCTTCATGGTAATCACCTTTCCGAAACAGTTGGCTTCAACCCATTAATGGCCCACTACTGGGCACGGGTCTCTCCTCTTGAGGAGGCCTAGAGCATACTCCACCACGCTGCTCCAGTGCGGATTGGTGGAGGGAACAGTAGTAGAAGCAAAAAATACATATATATATATATATATATTCTTGACTTTTCTTTCAGTAGATTTTTCTTTTCAATCGTCATTATTTTTTCAGTGGAATGTGTAGACGCTAATGAGATATGTATTTATTGAAACGGTAAACTGTTTGTTGTGGCGGTTTCGGTGACTAACCAACCGGCTTCTTAAAAGTCTTAAAACAACAATAACAGGATCTCTGAGAAAACAACATTACAATGCAAGTATCGCAGTAAACGCTGTGGTTATGGCACGAAGCTCCAAACAATACCCGCCACGTGCAAATATGGAGTAAGTGTTCGATTGAAACAGGTGATATTGCCTCATCATGTCGGTAGGTGGATGGTCAGTGTATGGAATTTGATTCGATTCTACATTTCGAATGAATAAAATCAACTTTGCTTGAGAACTTGTTTTTCTTTTTTCTGTTTTTTTCATGTCATCAATGTATACGCGTAGTACCCGGATGACCGAGCTTTGCTCGGTATTTTTTTAACCGACTTCAAAAAAGGAGGAGGTTCTCAATTCGACTGTATTTTTTTTTTATGTTTGTTACCTCAGAACTTTGGACTGGGCGAACCGATTTTGATGATTCTTTTTTTAATCGAAAGCTGGTGGCTGTCATGTGGTCCCACATAAATTTTATTGAGATCTGACAATGGCATCCATGAGAAAACTACATAAGTCGTAAATTTGTGTTAAGACGTGCGCGACAAATTGACGAATAACTCAATATCACGCCAACCGATTTCGATGATTCTTTTTTTAATCGAAAGCAGGCGCTTGTCATGTGGTCTCACATAAATTTGAACGAGATCTGACAACTATGTAGTTTTTGAGACTTTGAAGTCGGTTATTTTTTGTTAGTAAAATTTAGATTATTTAACAAACAACGCTAGCTCAAGTAGCTTTAGTGTTGCTACTCGCCAATAGATGTCAGGAAGAGTCTATTTTAGCAGCTTTTCATTGCCTGAAATCACGGATAAAACGACATTTTCTAAAAATGAATCCTCTGCCCCCGAAACCTGCATACTAAATTTCATGAAAATTGTTGGCGCCGTTTCTGAGATTCAGAAAATATATAATATACAAGAATTGCTTGCTTATAGTATTAGATAGATACATTGCCGGCCTAGAATAAAATATTTATATTTTATTTGGTACCTTTGGGTTCTTTTGCAGATGTCTGTCCATGGGTGACGGTGAGGATGATAAAAATGCGTATGTAATTAGAATTATCGATTCATTCTTTTATCGTCTCATAGTGCTAATGATGGAACCATCAGGAACCCCTATCTTAATATATATAAATTACGTGTCACGTTGTTTGTCCGCGATGGACTCCTAAAATACTTAACCGATTTTAGTCAAATTTGCACACCGTGTGCAGTTTGATCCAACTTAAAAGATAGGATAGTTTATATCTAAAAAAAAAGCTTTTGACAGAACGAAGTCTGTCCGGGCAGCTAGTAGTATTTTAAATAAAGTAAATAAATGTGGCATACTTCTAAAACCTTTCCAGAAAATTTGTCCGATGAACTTTAGTACTGTTCATGAACCTTGAATCCCAGTGCGGGGGTGTGAGTGTGTGGGTGTTTGTTTTTAAATTGTCAAAATGAGTGCAGGGTTATATCATACATCATACTATACTACATACGTCAGAGCGTGTCATACGGATTAGTGTGTCGCGAATGTCGATACACATGGCCAAAATGTCGCGTAATCGTGCTGTTAGCATTGACCGCGATAGAAAAATACATACAATGTAGATAAACGTTGATGTAAATTAAATTGTTGAGCTTGAGGATGTATTGTATGTTGTATGAAAAGTCGTTAAAGCTACTGCTAAAGCCGGACTGAATATCCGTAAAAATACTGTTCACGCCCATTTTTTATTTTTACGATTTTGATGAATCAGAACTTTGCTAGAAAACTTAAAATCATTTACTTACTGATTACTGTTTCTTTTTTACAGTAATTCATATACAACAGACTGAAATAGCAAAGTTATCTTTCATTGTTTTTTCTTTGTTATTTCGTATAAAATTATAGTAATAATAATTTAGACTTACTGGCTAAAGGTGTAGGATGACTCATTAAATTGCTTGTCACGTCTTTGCGTGCATGGTTGCATGTTGTATTATCAGATTCGGGTCACACCCATTGTATGTCCACGCATACGTCGTATTCTACCCTTGGACGATTTAATTATGACGTGGCCCTTACCCCTAAATATAATCTCCCCTGACACATAATTTTTGTTGCAAAGGAACTTATACAAAGGTATGTTCTCAGTACTTGATAGAATTCTTAAGTGAATAGCTGACGAACACGCAGACTTGACACCTGATGTGGTTATCGACTATCGTCACCCATGGACGTCAGTAATACTAAAGGCATCAACAATGCATGCCCGGCCAGAACTCTCTGTTTTGCTGACTATATGTCCTCTGAATAATTGCAATATGAATCAAAATCTCCCCTCTGATCAGCTTCGTAGTTAGGTTAGTACCTGGTAACCGATATATAGGACGGGAGAGTTGAGGGCATATTAGATCGCTCGCTAGAAATAATCTGCAGCAATCGACAGTAGGGAGGGGATCGGAAAATTGACGCTTTAAAGGATATATTATAACTCAATCATATCTCTCAAATCGTATAACTCAAATCATGTCGAATACTTATATTCTCTTTAACTCCATGACCAGGATAAAGGAAACCGCTGCTTTGAGCATTCCTTGCCCTTCTGATAGATTTGGTACTCTGGATAATGAGTGTGACTGTTTATGACTAAAATAAAATAACTGGTCTCACGGGACAAATGACACTCAGATTTGCTAAATAGTCCCAGATGTCCCGTCACGGAACAATTCATCGGGACTAGTGGGATTGACCCTAGTCGGTAGTGATCTGCGAAGCGAGGCGAAGTGCTGTGCTCGACACAGGGTCACAGGGAATCCCTAATGAGAGTACGAGTGTGTGTACAAGTCAAGTTAATGTTACGTACGTCGGGACAGTAAAGGAACAGTTATAATCGACACGTTTGACAGTCGTGACCCGGGAGTCAGAGAGCGTGGGTAATTAACACCCGAAAGTTGTTAAGTGTAAGAATGTTGTGAGCTTGGACCATATGGGGCCGGATAAACTGTTAGTACTGTTACTTGTTAGTTAACGTAAACAAACAGTCACGTGTCACGGCATGCAGCGCTGCACTTGAATGTGTTCTTGAAAGCTCGTGGGGATTCTTTTGGTCCGTAGCGGTTTTAGTCTTATTATTTACATTTTGGTATTTCGTTTACCGTTACATACATGATACGACAGTCAAATTATTATATTACTCATAGGACGATTAATTATTATAATTCGCTTCCCAGCCTATGATCTAATGTTTTTTTTTGTGTCGATTGGCTATCGACAAACTGACGAGCTACTTGAAGGTACGTGGACATCGTCCCCACCACCAGTAATAAAGAATGAAAGAATGGCTTTCAAGCTTCCAGCCGGAACACGATGAGTCATATTTTTTTTTAATAATCGATCAAACGAGCCGACGAATCCACCTGATGATAAGTGGCCATACCGAGAGGCGAGAACTCAGCTAATTTCTTGAAATCATGCTTTATCTCTCCCATTAATATCCTCTGGCTGGGACTCAGTGCAGAAGTAGTACCTAAGTAAGTAAGCGCTCCTTATTTCTTTACCACATTGCAACAGCAAAACTCTTGCATGCTCAACATTGTATTGTACTGTTTTGGATTCTGCGAAATGAGGACCTATACGTATTTACGTCATCTTATCGTTGGTACCACCTCTGGATACGACCTATATACTTTATCGTCTGTGATTTGCGTATCATGCACTTTGACATGTCATCGTAATAAATGCATTTTAAGTACTTATCTGCATAATGTAGGTCTCTTCAGTGTTCGATCTTATTGAAGAACTAGGTCGACTGGTTTTAAGCGGTCCGGTTTTACATAGTATGATATGGTAGTAGACATTTCATCTCCTATTATATTATTATCTTCTTTATGTTTGTGTTTTAGTGAAAAAATAGTAAATTAGACGTTGTTTTATTCGTGGGTACTTTATTTGATCTCTTTAGGATTCAGAATAAGATTTTTTTATTGATAACAGTAAAGGTCATCGTTAGCTAATGAAAAGAAAAGAAAATCTGTTCACAAACAAAGGAGAATAATGATTTCAAAAGGAAGCCCTGTACCTGCCAATGTAGAAAAGCGGTCAAGTGCGAGTCAGACTCGCCCATGATGGGTTCCGTAGTAGCAAGTAATATAATATAAAAGTTCTTGAAGTTCGTTTTAACTTTGATCGAGGTAAATTGCGGTTTACGATTTATGACGTATTAAAAAAAACTACTTAGATCTACTCGTTCAAACCAATTTTCGTTGGAAGTTTGCATGGTAATGTACATCATATATTTTTTTTAGTTTTTTCATTCTCTTATTTTAGAAGTTACAGGGGGGGGGGACACACTTTTTACCACTTTGGACGTGTCTCTCGCGCAAACTATTCAGTTTAGAAAAAAATGATACTAGAAACCTCAATATCATTTTTAAAGACCTATTCATAGATACCCCACACGTATGGGTTTGATGAAAAAAAAATTTTTGAGTTTCAGTTCTAAGTATGGGGAACCCCCAAAATTTATTGTTTTATTTCTATTTTTGTGTGAAAATCTTAATGCGGTTCACAGAATACATCTACTTACCAAGTTTCAACAGTATAGTTCCTATAGTTTCGGAAAAAAGTGGCTGTGACATACGGACGGACAGACAGACAGACAGACAGACAGACATGACGAATCTATAAGGGTTCCATTTTTTGCCATTTGGCTACGGAACCCTAAAAAGGTAGTACATATATTGTTTTCTTTTCCTATTTATTCAAGGCTATAAATAAATCATTAATAGGAACTCGGAGGTTTATACTGAAAATAACCGTTTTGTTCATGTTTTATTCAGATAATGGATTTGTATATTAAAATAAATAATTTTTTTTTGTTACGGCCATAATAAATAAACTCACTTTTTTTGTTTTAAAAAAAAAAGAAAAGCAACAACCCATAAAATTGTCTAACTGCCGAGCTCGAAGTCTCCTCTCCTAATGTGAGGGGTACAAGCCATAGTCTACCACGCTGGCCAAGTGCGGATTGGCAGACTTCACACACCTTTGATAACTTTATGGAGAACTCTCCGGTGTGCCTCCACCAATCCGCACTGGAGCAGCGTGGTGGAGTATGCTCTAGGCCTCCTCAAGAGGAGAGACCCGTGCCCAGTAGTGGGCCATTAATGGGTTGAAGCCTCCGGTGTGCAGGTTTCCTCACGATGTTTTCCTTCACCAAATCAATTGATAATTAACTTATAATACGCACATAATATTTGAAATTATAGGTGCGTGCCAGGATTTGAACTCGAGCCCCTGCGTTCGGGAGACCAACGTTTTAACCACTAGACTATCATTGCGTTTTTTGTTTGAGTGCTTTTTTAAATTGTTTAAGTTCAATTTAAAATTCCGTTATTCGCTGAAAAGCAAAACTAAACCGTTTAGTTTTAAATTCTGAACATGTTCCATATTTAAATCGGAAATATTATAATCCGTTTAAAATAAAATTTTCTGTTTAAAAATCAGTTTGTTTAAAACTTGACCCGAACGTCGTTTATGTATAAAGTGACAAGCAACATGTCGTTTAGAGCAATAAAAATGCAACTGCCGTAAAGTGTCGACGAACAAGTCTTTGAAGCTTTCTAAATGCTCTGGGAATAGTAGGTACCTACCTACCTTAAGTTTATTTTTGTCTTGTTTATGTAAAATATAAGTAGGATTGGATTTAATAGATTTAGCTACTCAATAGGAAGTCACCCTTTTAGGTTAATGACGATTTAAAAATTTATGAAAATATTTTCATTAAACGCTATTTTGTATTTTCTTAAGTAATATTTAAGAACGAAACATAAACACTTCTTCGAAATGCTTAATTAAAATAATACATACTTTTATTTCTAATTAAACAGCATTGGTTCAAAGAAGCAGATGGGTACTCTGACGGTAAGTACATATATCAGTGCCTTTGGTGATGCCGATGCTATGGGCAACGGTGACCACTTACCATCAGGTGGCCCCTTGACTCGTTTGTCGCTTGCTATCCTGAAAACAATTTTAATTTCACAGGATTTCCTACAAGGATGTTTATCCGCGAATTCGGTTTGCGCGACCACTCCACTCCATATCGATCGACGATCACTGATTGTCCCACTTACTCGTAGCGTTGCACTTATGTAGCGTTTTGTACGGACAGTTTAAAAATAGACACCCCTCCTTCTGTAGTTGACTGAAAACACGCGCCGGTTGCCAGACCTCCGGGAAGTTGGCACCGCACTTTTAAGTTACAAAAATTTTGAAGGTTGTTCTAGGTTGTTCTAGGTTTGTTCTACATTGTTCCAAAACGGCATATGGCTGAGAATGAAACTTTCAGAGAAAATCCAAAAAACGTGATTTTTGAGCTAGCACCGCACTTGAGAGGTATCGCAATTCTGGCGGTTGTTCTGGGTTGTTCTAGGTTTGTTCTATATTGTTCCAAAATATCGCGTTCGAAAAACAATTATTTTCCACAAAATTCGTGAAAAGAAGTTTTTGAGCTAGCACCGCACTTTTGAGTTATCGCGATTCTGGCGGTTGTTCTGGGTTGTTCTAGGTTTGTTCTATATCCCCCCCGGGGGTTGCCCGCCTTGTCGTGGCGGGGGGGCTTAGTAACCGTGGACTGGTCACCCACGGTGAAGCTAAGAGGCAACCAGGGCCGGCCTGTTTGGGTCGCCGGCTGGCCCGAGGAGGGCGCTCCCGGTGGACTGCACAAGTCCGCTGCGGATGCGCTTGGAGGTGGGACCGCAGAAGAAGAGGAGGTTCTCCCTATCTTCTGCGGCCGTGGAGGGATCGCAGGGGGAGAGGCGTGTTGGTATTACGGTGCGCCACTCTCCCTACCCCCTGCGAGCTGGCGGGGCCGTTCCGTCGAAACGGCACTGGTGGGGCCGCAGAGGAAGAGGCATGTCGGTATTGCGGTGCGCCGCTTGCCCTATCCTCTGCGGCCGAGGTGTGGTCGGTGGAAGAACCACAGACCTGATCTTCCACCGGGTACCAGTTATCTGGTACCCATGGCCTCCTAGTAGCAGACTCGGGGGGAGTCTGCTACGGTACTGGTGGAGGCCGAGGAGGGAGGCGCACCTTACCATCTGGTGCGCCCATCGTGGAGGGCCTTCGGGCTTCCGGGATGGAGCCGCTTGTGGGCGGCTGCCGCCGGCGGGGTCGCGGATGTGTGCGGAAGCGTTCCCGTAACCCCGTCACAAGGCGGCGAGGTGGAAGATGGGGGGGTTTTTAGTGGGTATACCGTGGGTCTCATTAGCCTATACGGGAGTCCCACATAACCACTCGGGTACCCCCTGCGCCCGGGTGGTATGCGTAATGCATTTTCCCCCCCGAAACAAAAAAAAAAAAAAAAAAAAAGGTTTGTTCTATATTTTTCCAAAATATTGCGTTCGAAAAACTATTATTTTCCACAAAATTCGTGAAAACAGGTTTGGAAGTTGGCACCGCACTTTTAAGATATTGCGATTCTGGCGGTTGTTCTAGGTTGTTCTAGGTTTGTTCTATATTGTTCCAAAACGGCAAAAGGCTGAGATTGAAACTTTCGGAGTAAATCCAAAAAAACATGAACGGGAAGTTGGCACCGCACTTTTAAGATATTGCGATTCTGGTAGTTGTTCTGGGTTGTTCTAGGTTTGTTCTATATTGTTCCAAAACAGCAAAAGGCTGAGATTAATACTTTCGGAGTAAATCCAAAAAACCATGAACAGGAATATGGCTTCTCACTTTTAAGTTATCTCCACACATTTAAGTTATCGCCATTCTGGCGGTTGTTCTGGGTTGTTCTAGAGTTGTTCTATAATGTTCCAAAATATCGCGTTCGACATACTATTATTTTCCACAAAATTCGTGAAAACAGGTTTGGAAGTTGGCACCGCACTTTTAAGATATTGCGATTCTGGCGGTTGTTCTGGGTTGTTCTAGGTTTGTTCTATATTGTTCCAAAATATGGCGTTCGAAAAACTATTATTTTCCACAAAAATCGCGAAAATATGTTTGGAAGTTGGCACCGCACTTTGAAGGTATTGCGATTCTGGCGATTGTTCTGGGTTGTTCTAGGTTTGTTCTATATTGTTCCAAAACGGCAAAAGGCTGAGAATGAAACTTTCGGAGTAAATCCAAAAAATCCATGTACAGGAAGATGGTTTCTCACTTTTAAGTTATCGCCCCTCTGGCGGTTGTTCTGGGTTGTTCTAATTCGGTTGTTCTGAGTTGTTCTAGGTTTGTTCTATACTGTTCCAAAACGGCAAAAGGCTGAGATTAATACTTTCGGAGTAAATCCAAAAAATCATGAACAGGAAGTTGGCTTCTCACTTTTAAGTTATCACCACACATTTATGGTATCGCCATTCTGGTGGTTGTTCTGGGTTGTTCTAGAGTTGTTCTATAATGTTCCAAAATATCGCGTTCGACATACTATTATTTTCCACAAAATTCGTGAAAACAGGTTTGGAAGTTGGCACCGCACTTTTAAGATATTGCGATTCTGACGGTTGTTCTGGGTTGTTCTAGATTTGTTCTATATTGTTCCAAAACGGCAAAAGGCTGAGATTAATACTTTCGGAGTAAATCCAAAAAACCATGAACAGGAATATGGCTTCTCACTTTTAAGTTATCTCCACACATTTAACACAAATTATATGATATTTAGTGCAAAAAACAAGAAAATTGAAAATTATCTACCATTATCTTTTAATGATGAAAATTTAAACAGGGTTAACTCAGAAAAATACTTAGGTCTCTATTTAGATAACCGTCTTACATGGCAAACTCACTTGGATAAACTACGCTCAAAACTTTCTTCAGTGATGGGTAGGCTGCGAAGTATCGTTCGCTGCTTTCCTAAATCGGTCAAATATATAATATATAATACGATGGTCAAACCACATCTTGATTACCTCATAGAAGTATGGGGAACAGCTGCTAAAACCAATTTAAAAACTATAGAGATTGCTCAAAATAAAATTATTAAACTACTTTTCCATTATGACTACCTTACCTCAACAGAAAAAGTGTTCAAGGAAACAAAGTTGATGACATTATCTCAAATGTATCAGTACAATACATGCCTATTAGTACGTAAAATATTGGATAATAATATACACTCTAACATTTCATTTACAAAAAAAGGACAAACACAAAAAAGATTAAGTAGGCGTAATAATGACATCATTTTGCGGAATCCGCGCACTAACTACGGGAAGAAAAACATACTGTTTGAAGAAGCACGGATATATAATAAATTACCAAAAACAATAAAAGAAATTCAATCATTTACACTTTACAAAAAAACTTTGAAGCACCACATACTTAATGTATATTCTAGATTTTAATTTCTAGATTTTAATATATGTACTTATATTATATGTGAAAAATTGTGTGTAACTGTTTAAACCGACTTATCATTGTACCATGAATAGGATTGTAATTGCCATCAAATTGCCATCAGCTAACCGATATGTAATAGAACACCTGGTTTCTCTAAATACCCTCAAAGATTATTATTTCTTTCTTCGAAAACAAATTGTATTTCTTCAACAATATGTGCCTTGTTATTCTTATAGAACAACCGAATGTTTTTAAAGACAAATGTTTTGTGCAAACCGACCTTCTTTGCTTAAACTAGTATTAAGAACAATGTATTTCTCATGCAAGTGAATTGTATATATATTCTTTTTGAGAAATAAATATCTTAACCATATTTAAGTTATCGCCATTCTGGCGGTTGTTCTGGGTTGTTCTAGAGTTGTTCTATAATGTTCCAAAATATCGCGTTCGACATACTATTATTTTCCACAAAATTCGTGAAAACAGGTTTGGAAGTTGGCACCGCACTTTTAAGATATTGCGATTCTGGCGGTATAGAAGTATAGAAGAACAATATAGAACAAATCAAGAACAACCCAGAACAACCGCCAGAATCGCAATACCTTCAAAGTGCGGTGCCAACTTCCAAACCTGTTTTCACGAATTTTGTGGAAAATAATAGTATGTCGAACGCGATATTTTGGAACATTATAGAACAACTCTAGAACAACCCAGAACAACCGCCAGAATGGCGATAACTTAAATGTGTGGAGATAACTTAAAAGTGAGAAGCCATATTCCTGTTCATGGTTTTTTGGATTTACTCCGAAAGTATTAATCTCAGCCTTTTGCCGTTTTGGAACAATATAGAACAAATCTAGAACAACCCAGAACAACCGCCAGAATCGCAATACCTTCAAAGTGCGGTGCCAACTTCCAAACCTGTTTTCACGAATTTTGTTTAAAATAATAGTTTTGCGAACGCGATATTTTGGAACAATATAGAACAAACCTAGAACAACCCAGAACAACCGCCAGAATGGCGATACCATAAATGTGTGGTGATAACTTAAAAGTGAGAAGCCAACTTCCTGTTCATGATTTTTTGGATTTACTCCGAAAGTATTAATCTCAGCCTTTTGCCGTTTTGGAACAGTATAGAACAAACCTAGAACAACTCAGAACAACCGAATTAGAACAACCCAGAACAACCGCCAGAAGGGCGATAACTTAAAAGTGAGAAACCATCTTCCTGTACATGGATTTTTTGGATTTACTCCGAAAGTTTCATTCTCAGCCTTTTGCCGTTTTGGAACAATATAGAACAAACCTAGAACAACCCAGAACAATCGCCAGAATCGCAATACCTTCAAAGTGCGGTGCCAACTTCCAAACCTGTTTTCACGAATTTTGTTTAAAATAATAGTTTTGCGAACGCGATATTTTGGAACAATATAGAACAAACCTAGAACAACCCAGAACAACCGCCAGAATGGCGATACCATAAATGTGTGGTGATAACTTAAAAGTGAGAAGCCAACTTCCTGTTCATGATTTTTTGGATTTACTCCGAAAGTATTAATCTCAGCCTTTTGCCGTTTTGGAACAGTATAGAACAAACCTAGAACAACTCAGAACAACCGAATTAGAACAACCCAGAACAACCGCCAGAAGGGCGATAACTTAAAAGTGAGAAACCATCTTCCTGTACATGGATTTTTTGGATTTACTCCGAAAGTTTCATTCTCAGCCTTTTGCCGTTTTGGAACAATATAGAACAAACCTAGAATAACCCAGAACAATCGCCAGAATCGCAATACCTTCAAAGTGCGGTGCCAACTTCCAAACATATTTTCGCGATTTTTGTGGAAAATAATAGTTTTTCGAACGCCATATTTTGGAACAATATAGAACAAACCTAGAACAACCCAGAACAACCGCCAGAATCGCAATATCTTAAAAGTGCGGTGCCAACTTCCAAACCTGTTTTCACGAATTTTGTGGAAAATAATAGTATGTCGAACGCGATATTTTGGAACATTATAGAAAAACTCTAGAACAACCCAGAACAACCGCCAGAATGGCGATAACTTAAATGTGTGGAGATAACTTAAAAGTGAGAAGCCATATTCCTGTTCATGGTTTTTTGGATTTACTCCGAAAGTATTAATCTCAGCCTTTTGCTGTTTTGGAACAATATAGAACAAACCTAGAACAACCCAGAACAACTACCAGAATCGCAATATCTTAAAAGTGCGGTGCCAACTTCCCGTTCATGTTTTTTTGGATTTACTCCGAAAGTTTCAATCTCAGCCTTTTGCCGTTTTGGAACAATATAGAACAAACCTAGAACAACCTAGAACAACCGCCAGAATCGCAATATCTTAAAAGTGCGGTGCCAACTTCCAAACCTGTTTTCACGAATTTTGTGGAAAATAATAGTTTTTCGAACGCAATATTTTGGAACAATATAGAACAAACCTTTTTTTTTTTTTTTTTTTTTTTTTTTTTTTTTTTTTTTTTTTTTTTGTTTCGGGGGGGAAAATGCATTACGCATACCACCCGGGCGCAGGGGGTACCCGAGTGGTTATGTGGGACTCCCGTATAGGCTAATGAGACCCACGGTATACCCACTAAAAACCCCCCCATCTTCCACCTCGCCGCCTTGTGACGGGGTTACGGGAACGCTTCCGCACACATCCGCGACCCCGCCGGCGGCAGCCGCCCACAAGCGGCTCCATCGCGAAAGCCCGAAGGCCCTCCACGATGGGCGCACCAGATGGTAAGGTGCGCCTCCCTCCTCGGCCTCCACCAGTACTGTAGCAGACTCCCCCCGAGTCTACTACTAGGAGGCCATGGGTACCAGATAACTGGTACCCGGTGGAAGATAAGGTCTGTGGTTCTTCCACCGACCACACCTCGGCCGCAGAGGATAGGGCAAGCGGCGCACCGCAATACCGACATGCCTCTTCCTCTGCGGCCCCACCAGTGCCGTTTCGACGGAACGGCCCCGCCAGCTCGCAGGGGGTAGGGAGAGTGGCGCACCGTAATACCAACACGCCTCTCCCCCTGCGATCCCTCCACGGCCGCAGAAGATAGGGGAGAATCTCCTCTTCTTCTGCGGTCCCACCTCCACGCGCGTCCGCAGTGGACTTGTTTAGCCCGCTGGGAGCGCGCCCTCCTCGGGCCAGCCGGCGCCCCAAACAGGCCGGCCCTGGTTGCCTCTTAGCTTCACCGTGGGTGACCAGTCCACGGTTACTAAGCCCCCCCGCCACGACAAGGCGGGCAACCCCCGGGGGGGAATATAGAACAAACCTAGAACAACCCAGAACAACCGCCAGAATCGCGATAACTCAAAAGTGCGGTGCTAGCTCAAAAACTTCTTTTCACGAATTTTGTGGAAAATAATTGTTTTTCGAACGCGATATTTTGGAACAATATAGAACAAACCTAGAACAACCCAGAACAACCGCCAGAATTGCGATACCTCTCAAGTGCGGTGCTAGCTCAAAAATCACGTTTTTTGGATTTTCTCTGAAAGTTTCATTCTCAGCCATATGCCGTATTGGAACAATGTAGAACAAACCTAGAACAACCTAGAACAACCTTCAAAATTTTTGTAACTTAAAAGTGCGGTGCCAACTTCCCGGAGGTGGTTGCCAGCCCGATTATTTGGAATAGCTATTAGTTTCGCTTGACAATATGACAATAACAAGGCATAAAAAACTGGCTGTAAACTATTTTTACAGAGTTAAAAATATGAAATTTTTATGTTTATTACCTCAGAAATTCGATTTGTCTTATCCTTCGATTGTTCTTACTTCCAGGTAGTTCCCATATTTATTAAAATTCAGATGATAGGATGTATCTTTCTTATATTTTACCTGATTACAATAATTACAGGTTGATTAACCGATCTATTTTAATGGTCATACCGTGGAATTTGCTGTGAGTGTACCCACCCTTCACATCTTTGTCTCCAACAATGAGTTGCCATTTCGGCATCTCATTTCTTTGTTGGAGGGGAGTAAGTTATAGGATACTATCCTATAATATATAGGATATATCCTATCCTAAGGATAGGGATCGGCCGTTGTTGAGTATCTCAATGGCCATAGACAACATCTCTGACTGTGAGAGGAGGCCTGGGTCCAGTCATGGGTTTGTTGATTAATATGATTTTCATGAAAGAAATTGTTTGGTAACACAGATGTCATCGTAACAGTAAGGTCAGTAACTATAGCAAAGTAGATATAATAAATTCTGTGTATACTAATAAGTTAGTAACGTAATTCTAATTATACAGTTTGTATTCAAAGTATTCTAAACACGTATCAAACTAGTCGCAATTCTCATTTATAACCTTAAAAAAACTTGAGATTCTATGAAAATCTTTTCTAAACAGTAAAACATAAAGACACGTCTGCCTCTTGAATGCAAGACGAATACAGATTCGCAATTACAACGTCGCACAACTTATTGGAGTTAATTATTCCTCTGAAGTCTGATATGATTCAACGGCACTAATTACATATGTATACATCAATATTACAGATGTCTCGACTCTCGAGTCATATATTGTCGTTGTTATCTACGAGGCTACGATGCTATCTGGCTTGGACATCGCCAATGACTTCGCTGTTCTATGCTGTCTATTAATACGGAAGGGTCATTCCAATTGAGGGTTATTGGCTAGTTACACGGCTAAGTACTCTGAAGTTTACCATAATTATATAATATGGTATGTGTAATTGTGTATCGCTTTGGTAGAATGGTTTAATGGTGAAAGCATGTTAATGAATGTCGGTTGAACTGGAATGTTAGGGTTTCATGTGCATTATGAAATAATATTTTATTTTTATAATAATAACTCGTTACCTGGAACACAGCTGCTCTTTTCTATTACGCTTCTAATAAAGGGAAATGGTAGGTACCTTACGTATAAGTTTTGGTAAAAATCGCGCCCTGAAACGTAAGTGACCTGCGGACGATCCAGACGTTTCTAACGATACCTCGTTTGTCGGATTATGATAAGTAGTAGTAGTAGTAGTAGAAGTTCAGCGGGAATAGATTTACATAGGTATCATGCTGGAATATAAAAGACTATTTAAGAAAATGTCGAAAATTGAGCATTTGCAATCTTTACTACTAAAATTGTCAGTGGATGAAGGAAAGTATCTTCAAACTATACAAATGATGTTCAAGTAGACGTTATACATTTTGATTGCACTGGGTACTCTCGGATGAGATAATTTAATTTCAAACGAACGACGAAAAGTTAAGTTTTAAAAAACAAATGAAACAAAAAAACGCAGTTGACACGAGACGTTACAAATACATTTTGGTTAACTAATACGGATACTAACGAACAAAACTCAAGACTTTACATCTTAACTTTGACTGCCTCACCTGTCATAATATCAAGTGTTTCTCCCTTCATGATCACGATCCATGAAATTGGATCGGAATATCGGTATAAATTACTGGTATCGGTATAAAATTGGTAAGCATCCGCCAGCGGCTAATTTACATGTTATTAAATTTCGTATTCCGCTAGATAAGTTCGTTGTCTTATCGGCGAGTTGGAGACGATAAAGTTTTCAATTACATGGGATACGCCCGACGCGACGCCTACGCCTTGTTGACTGTTCTACAATTATATCAATGTGAACGTGACTTGAACAAATGAACGTCTATTTTATGCTGAAAATAGACGCTTTAACTGAATTGATTCGCTTCGAATGAAAGTGGGGTGTGGTAGGAAAATGGCTACCATTCCTCAGTCGTTGTCGTTAACTCAGTCGTGTTGATGATTCGGTTGGGTTTAGAAATGGAGGGCAGTCGGAGGTTGAATTGTTTACATCCATCCATTAGCCGTGGGTCTTGTCTAATTTGCTGATGATTTAAACTTAATGGTATTCAATGGCAATATTTCATGAAGTCTCCAGTTTGGATGAATTGGACCTATTTCCTTACATCCTTATATCCCTTATCTCCTTACACACACACCAACATGTATACGCACCTCACACATCACCCACACACATACGGAAGAGCGGGACATCCTGGAACAAGTAAATTTTTTACTTAAAAAGATGTCCAAACATTAACAACTGAACAATGTACATATGTATTTGTTAAACTCACTTTTTCCAATTAAACATTTTTCATTTTTTTTTATTTAATCATTGAAATACCTACCTAATATTTTTATCAGGCTTGAGTACTTCAAAGATTTGAGTCACTTGATTAATAAGAATTATGATGTCACAGTTTGCTCTTATGATTTTGATGATATTATCATTATATCTGATGAAATTATGCTGGAAGTTTATGATACGATATGAGTTCAAAGCAAAGCGAGAGAACATCCATTCAATCATTTAATTACGTCATCTATCGAGAGAGTTTGTCACCCTTTGTATTGAAAAACTTGTTTAAGCTTATGGAGAAGAGGGGACTTAACACAGGGTTAAATAGTAAGCCATTCACACACCTTCGTTTTGCAATGGTTTAACCGCTTTAAAACTGCTTAATCACTTTAGTGTCATACGATTTCTGCTCTATGGCCCGACAAGAGTGGATCGAATAACGATGAGAATACACTTGTAAGCCCACTTGTAGGCCTGAGATTAACATAAGAGGCGGAACATATCTTATTTCTTCCCCATCTTGGTGACTTATGTATTGTAGTAGTTATTTGTGAAAAAGGTAATATGAACAACGCCTTTTCTATGTATTATAAATAGCCGACAAACGAGCCATCTGATCTTTATTCACTGCAGCCCAAGGATGTCAGTAAAACATAATTTCCTAGTACCCGGATGACTGAGCTTTGCTCGGTAATTTTTTTAAGAAATAACGCCATCTACTGAAGTAGCTTTAAAGTTGCTTCTCGCCAATAGATGTCAGGAAGAATCTATTGTAGCAGTTTTTCATTGCCAGAAAACGCGAATAAAATGACATTTTCTAAAAATGAAACCTAGCTAGATCAATTTATCGCCCCCGAAACCCCGTGCATACTAAATTTCGTGAAAATCGTTGGAGCCGTTTCCGAGACTAGGAGAATATAATATAGAAGAATAATTGCTCGTTTAAAGGTATAAGATTGGATAGATATTTTTTACAATGTCCTTTAATATTTATTAACTGATTGGATAGTTAAATACATTGATGTTATTATCAGTTTTAAGTAAATTACATTATCTTATCAATTTGTCATTGAATCATGCAAAATGTGAGTCAAGGTTTATTATATTGCTAGTGTTTCTTTTCGGCAATAAGGCCCTACGGTGGAATATATCCAAGCCACCCAAGGGCCCCACCCTTTGGTAGGGTTGGCGAAGATACTACAGCAAAGATGTTTCATGATGAAATAGTAGTTGTACCAAAATAATGCAGTGGGTGCACGGGTCGTTACCCGTTGGGCCGTTGCCCAAATGAACCTGTTGGTCTAAACTCTAAACAGAGTGAAGTATCACTAGATATTAATAAATCACGTCTAGTCACGTTTTTTGCAAATGTAATTTATTCCAGTATTGTTCTAAAGTATTTCAAGAATACTATTTAAAATTAATAAATCAAACGTCTAAGTATGACCACAGAAGAAATAATAGTACTTATAATATGACCCTTATTCAAGTTCCTACAGACAGCTGTTGCTAAGCCAAGCCATACATGTTGAATTAGTACTAATAACTAAATACGGCTGGAGCATAATGTCACAGGTCAAAGTAACCGGTGATCGGGTACAGAGGTCGCAGGCTGCTTGGGGCGAGGGGCGCGGGGCTAGGGGTGGCGGGGTGGCGAGTACAACAAACTCTATTTACGTTCTCGGTCATTATTTTTCATCTCAAACATGTAAATTTCCATTAGGGCCTTTTCAGATAGTCAGATACCTTATAAAAATGTTGAGTTGTTTTGAACATCCTAATTAAATCAATGTTCACTTTAAAAAAAAACTAAAGGATACTTTGATACAAAAAGTTGTCATCTATATATTATACTAGCTGACCCGGCGAACTTCGTATCGCCTAAGAATGTAACAAATCAGAGATCATTAAAATCGGTACAGCCGTTCTTAGCCGTTATAGTTTCCGTGTCTTCCCTCTCACGCTCCCTCCCCCTCCCCCTCTCCCTCTCTCTATCTCTCTCTCTCTCCCGCTCCCTCTCCCCTCCCCTCCCCTCCCCTCCCCCTCTCTCACACCCCCTCCCCCTCTCCCTCTCCCCTCTCCCTCTCCCCTCCCCATCTCCCTCTTCTTCTTCCTCTCCCCCTCTCCCTCTCTCACACCCCCTCCCCCTCGAAATCCCCTCCCTCTCCCCCTCCCCTCCCCTACCCCTCCCCCGTCGCCTCTCCCTCTCCCTCTTCCTCTCCCTCTCTCCCTCTCTCCCTCTCCCGCTGCCACTCCACACTCCTCCCCTCCCCGTTTTACATAATCGGGATTCGCGGAACATGCGCGAGCTGTTCTTCCTCTCCCTCTCCCCCTTCCTTTTCCTCTCCCCCTTCCTCTCGCTCTCCCTCTTCCTCTCTCTCTCTCTCTCCCTCTCCCTCTCCCACTCCCACTCCCACTCCCACTCCACTCTCCTCCCCTCCCCGTGTTACATAATCGGGATTCGCGGAACATGCGCGAGCTGTCCGGCCGCGGGGCCGGTGATGATTGTTGCTACTCGTACAATCACGTTGTCACGTACTTCCTTTACTACGTAATATCTTCTGAATGGAATGTCCGATTTGAGTAATTCAAAAAGTTATCTATAGGTATTGAAACAGTTTTGAATATGACATGATTTATTTGGATAAAGATTAATACGAAGGTATGGTTTTCATGATCTGACTTTGGTCATCTTTTTTATTAACTTTTAAAATGTAAAAAGTGGTTATAGTGACATAACTACAATAGTTGGACATATACTATCGCGAGGTTTTTTATAGATATTGATATGTTCTATAATATTGTAGAACATTTTTTTGTTCTATCATCAATAGTTTCTGCAGCGTATGCGATGAAAGAAAATTTTAAGCAAATTTTTTCACACTTTGGTTCACGTTACTGATGTTTTAGCAAGGATCCCTAATTTTTTCTAGTAATAAATATAGCCTATGTTACTCATGAATGATGTAGCATTCTAATGGTGAAAGAATTTTGAAAATCGGTTCAGTAGTTTTTGAGTTTATTCGTTGCAAACATACAAAAATACAAAGCTTTCCTCTTTATAATATTAGTATAGATAAAATTGAAAAGCGACACACCGCTGATTAAACAAAAAATCTCAGAAACTGCCGAACCGATTAAGATGAAATTTGGCAAGGAGATAGTTTATGCTAAGGAGACGTCCACTAAGAACGGATTTTTGGAAATTCATCCCCTAAGGAGTACAAATAAGGGTTACAAGACACTTTCATACAAACCAACTTTCTTAGTTTAAGATTTATAGATTTGAAAATTTTTATGTAGGTTTATAGTAATAAACAAAAGTTAACTTTAATATATTTTTTTGGAAAATCATCCCTTAAAGGGTTAATTTACTGAATTGAACTTAGTAGGCAACTTCGTCATTTTTGAAGTTAAAAACATGAAAATTTACATATTAGCTCCAGACTAGAAACAAAATTTGTAAGTATTATGTTTTTTTGGAAAATCATCCCCTAAAGGGTTAATTAAGAGTGTGAAAGTTAGTATGGCAACTTCATCAGTTTTGAAGTACGAAGGGCGAAAATTTGTATATAAGCTTATAAATAGTTAGACACAAAAAATAACTGTATCACTGTTTTCTCGAAATTCATCCCCTAAAAATAGGGGTTGGTAGTCAACTACATACAAATCAACTTCGCCAATTTTAGAGTTATAAATATGAAATTTTTTATGTAAGTTTATAGTAATAATCAAAAGTTAACTTTAACATGAAAATTTATATATTTAGGTCCAGATTAGAAACAAAATTTGGAAGTACATATTACGTTTTTTTTGAAAGTCATCCCCTAAAGGGTTAAATAAGAGTGTGCGAGTTAGTATGCCAACTTCGTCAGTTTTGAAGTAAGAAGAGTGAAATTTTGTGTATAAGCTTATAGTTAGACACAAAAAATAACTGTACCACTGTTTTCTCGAAATTCATCCCCTAAAAATAGGGGTGGGTAGTCAACTAATACAAATCAACTTCGCCAGTTTTAGAGTTATAAAATATATGAATTTTTTTATGTAAGTTTATAGTAATGAACAAAAGTTAACTTAGAATTATTTTTTTCGGAAAATCATCCCTTAAAGAGTTAATTTAGGGGAATGAACTTAGTAAGCAACTTCGTCATTTTTTAAGTTAAAAATGGACAGGGAGCAGGAGAGGGAGAAGGAGCGGAAGAGGGAGATAGAGAGGGACAGGGAGCGGGAGAGGGAGTGGGAGCGGGACAGAAATCGGGAGAGGGCGTGGGTGCGGGCGGGAGAGGGATTGGGAGCGATAGAGGAAGAGGGAGAGGGATATGAAGTGGGAGAAGAACCTCGAGCGGGAAAGGGAGAGGGATATGTGGTGGGAGAACGACCTCGAGCGGGAAAGGGAGAGGGAGTGGGACAGGAAGAGGGAGAGCGAGGGGAAGTGAGACAGGGAGCGGGAGAGGAAAAGGGACAGGGAACGGGAGAGGAAGAGGGCAAGGGGAGAGAGGGAGATGGAGAGGGAGAGGGAGAGGGAAAAGAAAAAAAAAGTTAATGTTGTTTACTATTCCAAACCCGCTCCCGGAGGAATTATCTGTGATTGTATCGTAAGTTTCAGTATGTAAATTCCTAAATATATGTACTTTAACATAAATGAACCTGTTTTTAAATTTTCTTTTGTAAGGGATACTAAATAATATGATAAGCATACCTAATTTCCGCGAGCGAAGCTGCGGGCAACAGCTAGTAGTCAATAAATTTATGCAAAATAATATTTTGGCTTATATTAAAACAAAAAATATCTTTTATGGATCGCTAAATTTAAAGAGTCACAGTAGCTAAAATCTGATTTATGGCAGATCCATCATCATACCAGCACCGCAACATAAACTTCAAGTTGCGCGAGACAGTTTTCACATGCGGACCGGTCCTTACGTCTCGCGTCTGTCATCTCAAGTCGGCCCCGTCGCATCTTGTCGTTGCCAGTTGAACGCACAGACAAAGTACGATTTAAAGTGATAGATCAATGTTACCCTTTATCACGCTGTCTAAGGGTGTGATGTGATCTATAATATAAAGCACACGTAGACTCATGCTCAGACAACAGTCAAATGCACTTGACTAGATGACTGACATTTTGTTACTACGAAAAAAAAACTATGTAAGACGCCTAAGGTAAGGATTGATTTAGAACTATTATTTTTGTTCGGATAATTTTACATCTGACCAAAACCTGAGCACGGTTTATATATAGATCCTTCATCCTACCGACTCCACCCTGCAGACGGTTTTAGATTTGATATTTTAGTTAATTAATTTCAGGTTACTCATTTCACGCTTGCTCGTATTTATGGCTTCGTAAGCCTAAAATAACGTCCCAGACATGTAAAATTTATATGCGGAGAGGGAATGATCACCTGTTGTTTTTATTGTGGCACGGTAAACATGGATTTCTCGTGGACGTAAAGTGTCAGGAATTCATGATGCAGAATAAAAAAAAAAATAATAAATAAATAAATGTCCTGTCTACGTTATTACTTGTTTATCACTTGTTCTGATAATTTTAACAATTATTTGATTAATGATAGGTTTTACTTTATAACATGATACTGAGTTCATTCATCTCAATTCCGTTTTTCCTTTCTTTCTGTATTCCATCTATCTATCGATCAGCCCTTTGAGGTCCGCTGCTGGACATAGACCTTCGCAAACTTGGGCCACTTTAACCGTTCCTGATCCTTCTGAATCCATTATTACAACAGATTAAAACAAAATTTCTTCAATCTACGTCGTCATAGAGGCTAGAGCACCATTCCGTACAGAGTGTCGGTTGCTCTTCTGACAGGCTACTAATTAATCAACGACTGTTTTGCAACGATAACAACCGGTCATCGGCTAAACGTGCTCTCGAGTCTCCGAAATATGAAAGCACTCATGGAGTTTGTTTAAGATCAATCAAGTATCGTTGAAGTGTTCTTAACCCGATGGCTCGTGGTTAAGGGATCAACCGAGTTGATAAACTTTGGATGAAGTTAATAATGTAGTTAATACTTTGGATGTCTAGTAGAGGTTAAGTTTCTAAAGCTTCCGCACTTCGAATAGCGTTTTTACCGTTAACCATAAGCCATGTTGAAAGCTTTCAGGCGGTATAGGAACTTGAAACTCGATTTATCCCTTCATCAATTTTGCAATGTAACAATGTGTTGGACTGGAATCCAAACTTCGATTTTACGCCGAGAGACCAGTGTCCTCCTAGTGCTGCGGTGGGTGGTCAAGCTAAGTTTCTAATTGAATTTAAGAGTGAAAAGAAACGAGTAACTGACTCGCGATGAGTAATATTGGAGCGGAAGATGGATATGGCCAGCAAAAGAGTTTATGCAGGGCATGAGACAAAAACGTTACTTCATCTTTAATATGTCATAATGTTGGTGTTGTTATCAATGTTAAATTATTCAGAACAAACATTTTGTTAAATTAAAAATTACGGAATGTTTTTGAATGTAAATCTTTTGCTGACTGTACCTACTTGAAGTAATTACTACTTCTTGAGCGGTGGGCGACTGTTTGCGTTCGCGATGCGATCACACTCCCTTCCCACTGAAGGATCAATTAACTTTCAAAGGGTTTCAATTGGTGATTTAAATTGACCTTTTAAGTGATGTGAAACAACTTGGTGGGTGGACGACTGGACGTCTTAGCGAATGTTTAAACCAGTGATTCCCAAAGTGGTCTATATCGACCCCTGGGGGTCTATGACAACCTGCAAGGGGTCTACGTCAGCGAAAAAAAATTTGAGGGTCCATGAAATGAAAATGGGGGTCCACGATAGTGGATCATATACATTACTAGCTTTTGCCCGCAGCTTCGCCCGCGTTAGAGATCGATTTTTTACAAATTCTACTTACTTTTACTAAGTTATATTTAGTTGCCTAAGACTTAACTAATTTACATGTATCATATTTTGATAGTGTGATTCAGAACTTGCAAATGAATTTTACTAACGCCATCTATTAAGAACATCCGGGACTAAATATCTAGCAACTAACAAAATATTGATCTTCCCATGGAGATGTTTTACCGCGGTAAAAAGTAGCCTACGTTACTCTCCGCCCTCCTCACTATCTCCACACACAAAAACCATACCATATAACAGCTTCGTTGCGACGTGAAAGCCGGACAAACAAACAAACAAACAAACAAACAAACAAACAAACAAACACACTTTCACATTTATAATATTAGTATGGAGTATGGATTTATAAAAGTACCTATGAAGTAAAAAAAATATTATATATGTTTATAAAATTGTGTAAGTTGTAGGATGTTGGTATTCGCTTTGTGGTCGCAATACATTTTGAACTTGTATAAATGTTTGTTTAATGCTACGTATATTTTACATAACAAATACAAAATTTTATTTTGAGTACTTTTAATTTAAATTCAATTAATAAATGTATTAATAAACATGTGTTTTTACTTTAAGTTTTTAACACTAAACTTCACTACAGTTAGAAATTTGCAGGAAATCAATATCAGGTAAGTAGGGGGTCTACCCAACACGGAAAAACATGGCAAGGGGTCTACGACACAAAAAAGTTTGGGGAACTCTGGTTTAAACCTTACACGGCTACCTTGATATATGTATGTAGATGAAGCCTTTTTATAGGGACCAGTGGTGGTATTTAATTGCCTTCTTTTTGCTCTTACTTAGGGGAAACCTGATATCGTTCACAAATTATATTCTAGTCACTCTTAATAGCGCATCTCAAATTGTTGTTTCTTTTTATCACACGATAAACTTTTCACGTTTATCAAATGCACATAAGCCTTCTCTATCTATTGGTGAAAAGTAAAAACCGCACGTAAAACCGCGTACCTTAGTTTTTGAGATAGGTAATCGCATGTAATCTAAAAGAGTCCTTGGTTGCAAACCTGATGGGTTGCAATGCCAATGCAAATGCCACCCAATTAAATCATAGTACAGAAATAAATCAATATTGTTTGATTCCGAAATTGTTTGAGTCCGCGTGAAGCTGTAACGGCCGGTAGAACCAACAGCAAATGTCCGTTCGAAAAATTCATTCGAAGAACTAAATTCTCGTCTAAATCGAACGATATAAATACCAAGCTAATATTTTGTTTTTCCTTATTTTCAGGTGATAGTAGAGTCTCACAAGGAGCTACGATGTCCAGAATGCCGGATTCTGGTGGAGACGAAGGTGGAGGAGCTGCCTCCCAACGTGCTCCTCATGAGGATCCTCGAGGGCATGAGAAACTCGGCGCCCAGAAAGATCAGTGGACAGCGAACGAGAACTGGACATTCACAGGTTATAATAACTTCTTTGTCTGTTTACAAGGAATATCATTTGCCCTATCTATTTTAAAACGGTTTATTAAAAAGGTTTCATTAGATTATATACCTGCTTGATGGGTTATTATTAGGTCCATCGCACATGGCGATTCGTTTATACTATTCTGTAGGTCTCGTAATCGTTGCGGTAAGTCCATAAGTAGATTAAGCTTCGAGGTAATATTTATTTTACCATGAGATACGTTGATTGGATATACGTTGAGTTGAGTATGAAGTATTGCAAGGACGGAATTAAGTTGAAAGAGAAAGAGTAGCAAGCAAATAGAGATTTTAAAAACACAACATTTTGCGAAGACCATTCGTAATATGTGGACATAAGAACTTCGTCGTGCCCTGTCCATCTTATGACAATCGCTTGTGTCGGAATGAGATAGATATCAATGTCTCAGTTGTTATTTTTGAGCTCCATCTCTTAACACCGTGATCTATAGAGAATACAGTAGTTACCATGTTCATTTTCCTTCTATAACGTTCCAGACTCAGTCGCAAGTACAAAGTGCGAGGACGGACGGTAAGCAACTGCCGCCGCACGCTCGAGCAATGTACGACTACATATCTAAGGAACCGGGGTATGCATAGCTAATGCTTTATTTATTTATTCTTTTGGTTTTGGTTTCACCCTGGGTGATGGTGAAAATATGATGTAGGCAAAGAAAAGTAATAAGACTGCTTTAATGATATATTTTTTGGGACATTCCTACTATTGGGTCATTATATTTTCCTAAATACAGAGACGAATGTGTCATAACATAACTCATACATTACTGTGTAAACCAATAAACCAAAAAGCAATCTTAGGCGATTAACACACGGCACTGCGCACCGCCGCGGTAGGCGGATTTAATAGACCCCAATGCGACATGAGATCCGCTTCGCCTCCTACCGCGGCGGTGCGCGGTGCCGTGTGTTAAACGCCTTAGGTTTTTTTAGTAACACAGCAACATATTTACTCTAAAAGAAGGAAATTTGAAAAGATTTTGGAACTAGATTTATTACGAGAATATTTATTAGGAACTAACAGTAGCAGTAACTTCAGTATTGTTATAAGAGAATTTGTATTTTTTTTTGTTGCTGATAAAACGTTACTATGTATATTTTCAGGGACCTTTCGTTCAAGAAGGGCGAAACGATCTTACTGCAGAAGAAAATCGACCCCTTCTGGTATCAGGGCGAGTGTTCCGGCCGGACTGGCATGTTTCCTATCACTTATGTGCAGGTAAATGACTCGCTCGCCATATACTAGCTATTTGTTGATTTGTCATTTTATATACTAGGCGATACAATTGATAATATAAATATAATACTTGATAGGAGTCATTTTATCCAAAAATGTTAATGGTAAATTATCTTTCATCACTAAAAAAAATCTAAACTTACCATGATTAACAAAATATTCAGCAATAGCTTCATTACTTTATTTCTTACGGCAGTAAACCAATCTTACGTCCCAACTCAGAGTCACTAATGGTTAGTAAAGAATCACCATAAAAATTCTGTACTAAGGAGCGATTTAAGTTAAGTAAACTTTAGTGACTCTGAGTTGGGGCCAATGAGCTAGAATTAGAGCCATTTTCCTCAGTTAGTACTTAATTAGAATTTTCATTATAGGCTTCAAAATGTGTATCTTGGGTATTTATCATGATCTTTTATTTAAATAACTTAAACATATTATATATATTCTCACATCCTCCCTAAGGAATTCAAGGGCATGATAACTTCCCATACTCCGAAGACCCGAACACAAATGCGTATCTTGCGCATAAAAATCTGCCCTGTGCAAAACCAAGTAGCCTACCTACCAACCAAGGTCTGTTATAGCCTTGATATATATCTGTGGTTATAGCACACAAGCTCTATGACCAATGTCTGAAGGATCTTCAAGATAACATCTGCCAAAAGTTATTTTCTGGTTGGCAGGTGGTTGTGCCATTACCGGTGCCGACGGCGTTGTGTAAAGCGCTGTACGACTTCCGAATGTCCGCACCCGATGAAGAGGGCTGCCTGGCCTTTGATAAAGGTTAGTGTTAGTACTAATCTCTCTCAAGTGTTAGTGTTTTCATTATTAACAGCGTGTGTGGTAAATGTGTGATTGTGTGGTAAGTATAAGGAACGTTTATGTTTCTTGTGGGAATAAGCTATCATGCGTTGTAATGTATTTTAAACACGTGTTCTTTGCAAAATTTCTGCACTTCTCCGTATAAACTTAACCTTTCAGACATCTAAGTGTATGCATTATTCTTACAATTACTCAGGGGTATGCAGATGCTGTTCACCTTACATCTCAACTCAGAGTCACTAACGGTTACTTTAATCACTCATTAGTAATGAATCACCATAAAAATTATCTACTAGAGAGTGATTTAAGTAACCATTAGTGACTCTAAGTTGGGTCGTTAGTGCTTTACCATATTACCGTATATCGTGTGATGTTTCAGGAGCAATAATAACAGTCCACCGTCGTGTGGACGAGAACTGGGCGGAGGGGCGGCTGGAGCAGCGCGTGGGCATCTTCCCTATCGCCTTCGTGGAGCTCAACCAGCCCGCCAGGCAGCTTATGAACAGGTAATGAAATGAAATGAAATGAAATAATCTTTTATTCATGTTGGTATCACTGATACACTTATGCACATATGAAATTATAATCTTAATATATATAAATTACGTGTCACGTTGTTTGTCCGCGATGGACTCCTAAACTACTTAGCCGATTTTAATCAAATTTGCACACCATGTGCAGTTTGATCCAACTTGAAAGATAGGATAGCTTACATCTCAAAAAAACTTTTGAAAACTTCTGTCCGGGCAGCTAGTATTAGTATAGATTAAATCATGATGTATGTGATAAATGTTCCAGTACCCCCCTAAACCGGCCCGTACCGCCGCTGCCCGAGCACGCGCGCGCCGGCCACTCCGAGCACAGACACCATACACAACAGGTAACACTTGTATAATAATAGCGTTGGATTTATTCGTTCTTATGCACTCTTGTCTAGTCTATGAGGAAGTTCCTTAAACCGACATGAATCAAAATCGGATGGGATCCAGCATATTTAAACTTCCGGATAATGTGAACAAACGGTCTTTCAACAATGCATAATCAATATAATTCATGTCTATGTGATCTACTACATTTATAATGAATGATATTTTTTGTTGTCATTACAGCACTCCCACAGATACCAACAGATGTCGATATCGACGCCTACGTCCGGTCAGGGCAACTACCAGAACATGCCCACGATGAGCCAATCACAACCAACCTTCCCGCCGAACACGCAAGCTAACGTCGTGGCTCAACCACAGATCCTCGTACCGCAACCCGTCAACCAACACGTCTCTACCATATCCCACGGAGGGCTGGTTACCACTACAGCGGTCCCCAGAAACATCATGGAGCCAACGCAAACAAAACATTCACTAGACCTCATCAACTTCACGAACGTTCACAACAAAAACCACCAGGGAACCATGGCAGTGCAGAGTGTCTCGCGAATCAATGAAAACTATGACAGGCTTCGCACAGTCAAATACGACAGCTACAGTACGACGCCCGTTCATAAAGTAGAAACTACGTATCAAAACGTGCGACCACACGAGCACTTTCCAGTCTCTGTAGCGAATTTTAACTCGAACAACGTCAGCTCGGACTCCAGTTCGAGTATGAACACGCCATCCGTCGGTGTCAGCTCCACAACCACGCCAAACACGAGCTCCAATACAAGCACCTGCGAGAGCGCCGAACCGAGCCTCCCGAGCTCTCCTGACAACAACACCGAGCGAAACACAACCGTAATTGCATCGAATAGCGCCCAAAATCCAACGGAGGAGACGCAAGAGAACCAAGACTCACTAAACACCTCCGTTGCCATGTTGAGTTTAAACGAAAGCTCGACTGCCACTAACACGTCCTTGAACGTGAGTCTACCGCCATCCGAAAGTCCCAAATTGAATGCGTCTGGTGGCAGTAATACGTCCCAAAATCAAACTGACAATCAGGAAGCTGCAAGCAATAATGATCCTTCGAGACTGGACGCGCCTTCTTCGTCGAAGAATGCCAACGTAATGCGGTCTAGTGGGCCGGACTCGTTGTTAAACTTTGGTTTGGGGCTTCAAGCAGCGTTGTCGCCGTCCCACGGTAAAGACGGGAACTACATGGTGTCTAGAGCTCATAGGGACCACCATCATAGAGAGAAGAGGCACAGTTTGACGCCATCGACGCATCTACAGGCCAATCACACTCAGAATAGGTAAGTGAAGTAGAATTAGATAAGGTATTTTCGCTTTTAATTCATTCAGCATCTCTTCGCGGTGGTATAATTGCTGTTCCGCCATTGCGACCGCGTTTACTCATCATGATAATGACCTTTACGATCGTTTAGTGTGAATGTGTCGGTTTGCTGTGGTATTTATAGTATGTACTATAAATAATTAACCGGTTGAAGATTAGGTAGCTTATTTGAGAAATTGAGAGAATGAAATTGAATGAGCGGAATGAGAAAAAAATTTGCAGAAGTTTGACTTATTAATTTAATACAGAAAATAATTTTATTTAAATAAATAAATCAATTGATCATTGTCATTTATTATTTTATTAAAGTTTATAAAGTGGCCAAAAAAACAGCGTCAGATATTCGACACGCGCCTCTGCGATAGTTGAGACGCGAGCGAGCGGAGTGTAATCAGGAGATCATATCCGAGCTCATCACTCGCTGTTCAGTCGAGTCAGTTAAGACCCTTCTGATGGCAACGAGGTATTTGTAGCGCGACGCTCTTATACATTCTACAAGTTGCAGTCGTTAGCGTGATTCAGGAAACACTCAACGCCATCTATTGGCAGGTTATGTAACTAATTTGTGTCACATTGACGTTACCGGTTTAGGTTATATCCACATGATATCCACTGACCTGTTTCTCAGAATGATACAGTAGAGTTTTTAATGCGATTTATTTTTATTTTATTTCTATAGATAGGTATAAGAACATAAATAGATTTTGTGTTGTATCCCTCGAATAAAATAAATGTTCTGTTTTTTAATTTTTTTACAGACTTCAAAAGAGCCTTTCTCAATTCGATATTTTTTAAATGTTTGGAACCAGTTTGGAAATATCTTTTTTATCTGAAACAATATGATTCCAGATTGATCCCATATTTATCAAAAGTCAGTTATGATTATAGGATCCCCGAGGATACGAGGAATTCCTTAAATAATAATCAGAGATCTACATTAGGCGAATTTTGATATCATTATATTTAGCGATAATTTTAGTTGTCCTTATCTGACGCAATTTCTTAGAACTCAAATTTTTATACTATAGGAGGTTTGGGTAGGAATAAAATATTGTCTTTGACGATAAATATTAAATATATTTATTTTATATCCACTTCGAAGCAAGTATACGTCTGTCTTACAAGATCCCGTGACGCGGTGTGTGTAGAGTTAAATAAACAGTTCAAACCTATTGGTTACAATGGAGAACAAAGACTCCTTGTTAGGGGTATTAATTTTTGTATTACATAAATCCAACATATCCAACATCTTTGCCTAGTATCTGAGCCAACGCCCAGACATTAAGCTGAAGAAGAAGATTGTGTTTCCAATGTCCAGACATTCAGCGGAGATAGTAGCGACGAGCCTGCTAGACACGGCCCCGGAGCGCCGCCGGCGTCGCTCGCGCAGTAACGAACGGCCGCTGCCCGCCGCGTACGTCGCTCTCTACGCGTACCGACCGCAGAAGGCTGACGAGTTGGAGCTGAGGAAGGGAGGTGGGTGCTACTAACTACATCTATACTAATAACGCATCTATGCAAAACCACGCGAATTCGGAATCGCCCTGAAAACCAGCGGTTGTAGTTGTTCTGCGGCCATTGCTGAGTGCGGTCCCTTTTCATACAGTTTGACTGCAATTCTATATTATCAGAGTTTTTAAGTTTATTTATTTTTCTTTTGTTTGTGATTGCATTTAACTTATGAAATAAAGTTATTCTATTCTATTCTAATATTATAAAGAGGAAAGATTTGATTGTTTGTTTGCATTGAATAGGCTCCGAAACTACTGAACCGATTTGAAAAATTCTTTCACTGCCGGGAAGCTACACTATCCCCGGGTGACATAGGCTATATTATATTGTCAAAAAAAATTAGGAATTCTTAATAAAACTCCAATAATGAAACCCAAAGTGTAAAAAATAAAAAAAACCGAAGCAAAGCGGTTACTCGTCATTGAATAATCTAAAATTAAAAAAAAAATCGACAGTTTTATTTACACGAAACATAGTTAAGAACAGTCTATTAAGTCATCTTTCAGACAAAAAACTAGATCAAAATCGGTTCATCCGTTTGGGAGCTATGACGCCACAGACAGACATACAGATCCACAGATACGCAGATACACATACACGTGAAACTTATAACACCCCTATTTTTTCGTCGGGGGTTAACTATATAGCATATAGAACTGACACCGCGAACTCGATGCTTGCGCAATTAACTGTGGCCAATTGGCACCTGTTTTCAGTGGATTCGGACGATTTTAAAAAGAGAACGGAGGGGGGGGGGGGGGTGTACCTCCCGGCGCGACATAAATTTGGTTCGCGGTGTCTGTTCTAGTATGTTAGTACATTATACTTCAATGCGCTAGGATTCCCTGTGTCGTGGGTGCCATGGACAACACAGAAAGACAAGGACACACACCCAGAGAGAACAGAAAGTGATAAAAAATAATATTTGTGACTGTCCCCAGGTGTGTACACGGTGCTCGAGCGGTGCCGCGACGGCTGGTACAAGGGGTGCTCGGAGCGCGCGCAGCGCTTCGGCGTGTTCCCCGGGAACTACGTCGCGCCTGCCACGCCCGCCACCAGGGTGCGCCACGAGAAGGTACACTAACGTCCCAACTCAGACTCACTAACGGTTACTATAGAAGAAGAATATAATATGCGATATATATAATATATGCTAGGAAAACTTCAATATCGTGATGGAGCTCGGGCGTGACGTCACCCCACGTATCGTGCAATATCATCACAATACCAGGCCTGGCGCACTCCGCACTTTGGTATCATGCTACAAGAACGTGCCGCGTTCGACGTGTCGCGCCTATTTCAGAAGGGCTGCCACGCCGTGTCATACATTCGTAATCTATCATACATGTTATTATAAATAAGGAAGAGAACCCTGACGCTGTTAGAAAGGATGAGAGTTATGATTATAAAGAGAGGCAACGTCTAGATGTCAACGTCTGTTAACGATTAGCGCTGTGGCACCTGAATAACACTTTATTGTGTCGGAGAAAGAGTCGCTATTTATTTTACTGAATTTGTGAAGTGAATTCTGTACCAATAGGTAACTGTACAATACGGTACTGTGACAATATCACAGTACAGTCACAATGAAACGTACTTACAGAACGCAGCGATAGCGGCGTCGGCGAGCGTGAAGCAGCCGGCGCCGGCGGCCACGCCCCCCGCGGCCCCGCCCCCGCCCGACGCCCCGCCCCGCGCCAACAGCCCCTCGCTCGCCGCCGGTGAGTGACGTCACAGAGTTCTGAGATATTGGATAAGCTACTAGAGAATTGTATTACTCCTAGAGTCCGTTTTTTAACCGACTTCAAAAAAGGAGGAGGTATTCAAATCGACTGTATTTTTTTATGATTGTTAGCTCAGAACTTTCGACTGGGTGAATCGATTTTGATGATTCTTTTTTTAATCGAAAGCTGGTGCTTGTCATGTAGTCCCACTTAGAGCTAGACCTGACGAGTAGTTTTTGAGTTCTTATGTAGTTGGTTATTTTTTTCTTGGTAAAATTCATTTACACATGTCTTATTTGGTAAACAATCTTGGCACTACTTTTTATTCAAAAATATACTTTAAAAAATAAGTAATCGTAAATAGAAAATATTTAAAATTATTGCAGCCCAACCCCTGTCATATCCGTGGAGCTCTGCAATGCAGCCGCAACAAAGTACACCGAAGAGTGAAAAGGTAATTTAAGATATTTAAGGTTGAATAATTCAAGATTGTCAACTGTTTTTTTGAGTTCAAATTTTTGTTTTCATTTCATTTAATCATCATACTGTACAAAACGCTGACTGTTGTTGACTGCCAGACAACGCAAAGCCTAAACCAGTGGACCTAAAGTATTGAACTTTATACAGGGCTCCCATAAGGATTTTTGGGAATTCATACCCTAAAAGGGTAAAATTGGGGACAAAAAGTTTTTCGTGGACTAAGTCGCGAGCACTGACTAGAACGATAGAAATACATATTATTTTTTGTATGCATGTAATAGTACATTATGCAACTCCCTTAGGATAAGAAAGAATTCACAGATCCAGCTCCGTATAAAGACACCAACGACAAAACACTAAAAACAACTCTTAAAATTACAGTGCAAAGACAAACCCAAGTCGGAGAAGTCATCCATCTCGACTGGCGTGAGCCTCATGAAGCGGCTCGCGGCCATGAAGAAGTGCAAGTCTCCGCCGCCGGCCTACAGCATGGACAACCCGGTGTTCGAGGACGGGCCGGGGCCGAGCCTGCACCCGGTGCACGTGCGGTATGTTGCTGCTGCTCTGTGCGACCGTGTCGTGGGGGGAGGGAGGGGGGAGAAGTAGGTCTTACAGCATGGACAACCTCACTGGTCAATGGACACCCAGTGCATGTGCGGTATGGGGCTGTTGCTCTGTGCCACCGTGTCGTGGAGGAAATTGGAGGAGGGGGGGGGGGGGGACAATCATGGGGTAAAGGGGGGGGGGGACAATCATGGGGTAAAGGGGGGGGGGGAAGGGAAGTAAGGCCTACAGCATGGACAACCCGGTGTTCAGTTTTAACACTTTATTAACACGTGATTTCTGTTTTCATTTTGGGGGCAAGAAAATATAAAAGTTTAGCTGTGAGAACATTCTGGTAAAATATAAATATAAAATCTATTTTGGATAGGAATCAATTACGTAAAAATTGATAAATATATAAATAAAAAAATGAAATTTAAATTTATTTATTTATTTATTTAAATTTCGTTTCAAAAATAATCATTCATCTGCTTCGCTTTCACTTTGACTCGTGCCACTCTCATCTTTTTCTGATTCACTATCACTGTCATCAGAGCTGTCCATTGTGGCTATTTCTTCATCGTCATCTATATAAAGATAAAAAATTAAGTATTTATATCATTTGTATTTTGATAAATATAAATAGAATAAATAAAATGTTACCTTTTTCTGGTTGGATAGTTATTTCAGTAATCGATGATGGTAATTGGTTTCCAGAAAACCACCTGAAGTCATATCTATTGTCGACTTCTTCCCATCCGTAGTCTGAAGGTGTATGATTGGTTGCAACCTTCAGATGTGCGTGCGACCAAATTTGCGCTATGAAACATGCTCTCAAAAAGTGTTGGTATAATTCTGATTTGCATGGTGGTAGAGACAAGCCATCAATGGTTTTTTTGGGCAACACAAAAACATCATTTTTTTCAAGCAGTTTATATGTTTTTTGAAACATTGCTGTTCTTGCTTCATTGACGTATTTCAATCGTTTGAAGCCATACATATGACAAACGAACTCCTCTGCTTTGCCAAAAAGTTCTTCTAGATTCTCTGATGGCTTTGACATCCGTATAAAGCACGTGGTGAAATCATTTCCAGAATGAGTCATAATGGAAAACGGGCGCTTTTTTCCTTTTCTAAAAAATGCCGGGTTGAAATCACATCCCGTTAGAGCGTGAAATGCTGGAAGTGCTGCGCTTGTATTCTTTCCGAGAGCTTCGTACAATTTTGTTACGTTTATCAGCGAGCGCGTGCACAGAGCCTAAAGTAAAATAATTGTATTTACGTAATTTCCTCTGACTTGAAATTGTGTCAGGTGATAGTTTACGTGCTATTTTGAATAAACAAAAACATCAGCTGGCTCTAAGTTGGTGGAAAACCCGTCAGCTGACGAATGTAAATAAGCGATCTCCACCTTTCACTGCATCAGCTGACGATCTTTCCACCAACATACAGCCAGCTGACGTTTTTATTTACTCAAAATAACATGTAAAGTATCATCTGACGCATTTTCAAGTGAGAGGATATCACTGAACAAAAAAAATTTTTTTGCATGTTCGCGTGCCCAGCTGACGTATAATCCACCACGGTATGGCCAGCTGACTTTTTTTTACCTTTAAATAATTACGTTATCTATCATCTAACAAATTTTCAGTCGGGAGGAAATGACTGAAAACAATTATTTTTTTTACATGATTGAAAGGCTGCCGCCCCCCTACCCACCCTTGGAGCGGCAGCTGACGTTCACCATGCTATATAATGCAACTCTCTGAAGTATTTCACGAGTTATCGCTTGAGAGGAAATTGGTCATGAAAATCTGTCGCTAGCTCACGGACCATTAAGCTTTTCCCAAATTGATAAATGTCCACTGCATCTGTGTGCGTTTCACATGCATACAGCATGGGTTTGTGTGTGTTTAACAAGGATTTTTGACTATTTATTTATATTACTATCAAGGTTATAATTATTATCAAGATAATGATTCAGTGTGTTTTAAATATTTGAAGTAAATAGTCAAATGCCTAGATTGTCCAATTAACCGAGCGCTGATTTTGGTTTGTCTGTGTTCCCTCGTAGAAATGCTAGTGTATTGTACATTTATTTTAGTAATACGTTTGTACGATACGAGTTTAAGTTTTCTGTTTATTTACGAAATAATGTGTATACAAGCATATCTACGATTTGTCCTGTATCCATTACGTAATTAATTGTGTTCGTTAATATCCCCTGTGTTGTAAAACGTTACCACACTAGATTTAGTGCTCATAGCGGGTAAGGGGCTTATTACATTTTTCTATATTCGTAAACTAGGTAACACCGTAATCCGTATTTATACTTATAAAATAACTTGTTATATATATTTTAATGGTGATTCGCTGAATTTAGCAAAATGTAATAAGCCTTTGACGCTGATAGCTAACTCACGGCGGGAAAATGATCCTTTTTAAATAGCTGGCACGATTAATTTATTTATCATCATTGAGCAAAATGTTATTCAATTTATTATCAAAGGACATTATTCAATAATTATTTGACATCAGTTGCAGTAGTATTCTAGTCTTTGTGTGTTATCCCTGGCACTCGCGACATAAGGAATCCTAGTGTGGAGCTGTGAGTGTGTAGCATAAAAAAAGATATTGGGCTAACAATCAATTACAACAAAATCAACAAAACCTAAAAATTATGTTGATAATTTTTGTATCAAATTTTTCATATCACCCTGCCGTGCAACTATGTAACTATACATAGAACGCGTCAGATGATTATAAGTAATGATAATTCTTACAAGCATTTAACTTATTCTACTAATATTATAAATGTGAAAGTTTTTATGGATTTACTCTTTCACGCAAAAACCACAACGGATTTTCATGAAATTTAGCATTTGAAATTTAGTCTGGACTGGACTGGTAATAAATCCCGGACTTATCAAGTAGTATCGACCGTGCTAGTTATTTAAACCGGATGAGACATCGCTACGATCGATATCGATTCGTCGCGTTGGGGCAGGTCGGGCTCGTGTCCGTCGCAGCTGTTGCGCGCGCTGCCGACGCACGGGCCCCTCGGGTCCCACGGGCCCCAGGGCACCCAATCGGGGGCCACACACTCAGGCCCCGCGCACTCGGGCCCCGCGAGTCGCAAGGACCGCGCGCACGACCTTCGCCTGCACAGGTTTGATCCCCCACGCACTTTACACCTGAATAGAAGTACAGAAGCTAAGTCTCTTATGTCGTGGGGTTCATTTTACTACGATACGGATACTCACGATATTTATTGTGTACTTGGTGTTCTTGGTGTACTAAATAAATATCGTGAGTTTCCATATCGTAGTACAATCCCCTGCAGAGAATAGTAACCTATCTCTTTACAAATATACGAACATCAACGTTTTTGTTGCCTGTTGCGTTGTAAACAGATGGGTTACATTTCTCTCCAGGTGACTGTACAATGTGTTCAATCCACGATGACTTTTAAATCACGTAGTAGGTTACTTACTTAGTTGTTACACGTGTTACGTGAACATATTAGAAAAAAAATTATTTGGCATAGTTTCTGTATGTTATTCATATGCACTCACCACTGCATGTATACACCTTGATAACCTTGAGCCGTGCTAGCGAAGTCGGGGTTTTGTCCTATTTATATACCGCTTCAGAACAACAGTTAAGTAGAGAGCTAACAATTAACTATTCTATGAAAAAATTAAACATTTTGACGAAACCTCGACTTCTGTAATTATCTTTAGTAAGGCTATCTTAACGGCCATACACACGGGATGATTCATATCTATGGGCCTTTATGTATTATATTGCCATACAATTAGTATGTATTGATAAGAAGAATTGTCCCACATATTGCACGTTTCAAATTTAAGTTCCGGTAGCCAACCAAACAGAAAGAAAATTAATCGCACGAAACATAACTAATTAATCGGTCGGTCGTATTAGTGAATGAATGATTTTCTACATCACTCTCATTCATTGCTCAGTCATTACTCTTCACAATGTGTTTGTCCAATGTCTTGCTTTCTAACTTGCTAAATGTTAAATGTTGCTTTGCGCTTTCCTATATCTCAGTGAGTTTAAAAAATATTATTTTAGTAAAGATAAAAAGATATATTATTGAGATGAAGTATGTGATACCAAAAGCATTGCCAATGAGTGGTGATGGATTCTTATAAGAAAAGAAGAATCTTAAGAAGGGAGTTATTCGTTTACTTCTTAGTAAACTGAATTTGAATAATCGACTTGAATAATCCACGCATCTTTATATTTTCCTCATCATGCGCGTTTTTAAATTAATTATCACTTACTTCGAAAATATTGTCAGATAATCGTATCAAGTTATCTTGAATATTATCTTAAAAATAATAAACCGTACTGTGAGGTAACCCCAGCTGTCAGATTATATTATCTATACTAATATTATAAAGAGGAATGATTTGATTGTTTGTTTGCATTGAATAGGCTCCGAAACTACTGAACCGATTTGAAAAATTCTTTCACTGTTGGGAAGCTACACTATCCCCGGGAGGCATAGGCTATATTACATTTTCAAAAAAATTAGGGATCCTTAATAAAACTCCAATAATGTAACCGAAGGTGTAAAAAAATAAGAAAACCGAAGCAAAGCGAGGACGGTTACTCGTATGAAATATTCTGACGGGCCCCTCCTTCCTCTCATGTGTATTGTGTGTGATGCAGGTCGAGCAACGAGGGCCCCTGGCAGAGCCAGCACCGCAAGTCACAGTCACTGGACGTGACGGCCGCGCGGCGCGACCGACATCACTCGCAGCCGGTTAAAGAGAAGTATGAACTAACTATTAGTATACTACCACCCCAACTCAGAGTCACTAATTTAGTACAGAATCTGTATGGTGATTCTTTACTAACGGTTACTTTAATCGCTCTTTAGTAAAGAATCACCATACAGATTCTGCACTAAGGAGCGATTTAAGTAACCTTTAGTGACTCTGAGTTGGGGCGTTACGCTACACACTCAGAGCAAGAAGCAGTGATAGCCTAGTGGTTAGAACGTTGGTCTTCCAAACGCAGGGGCCCGAGTTCAAATCCTGGCACGCACCTCTAATTTTCGAACATTATGTGCGTATTAGAAGTTAATTATCAACATACACACTCATTGCCCCACGCTAGGATTCCCTGTGTCGTAGGTGTCATGGACAATACACAAACAAAAACACACCAAGACTGAACAGAAATTCCGACTCATTCAAATTTCCGCCTCTCTGGCATATAGCATTTAAAACACAATGGGGTTAAGACTTAAGCCTCACCATCAATATTTGTAATCAAAGTTCTCGAAAACACCATCCGGATTAAAATTGCAATAAAGGGGCTAAAGATGGCGTAAAATCGATCTAACTAATTTGTCCACTGCTGGGCTCGGGGACTTACAAGGTGAGGTGTACATATCTCCCTGCAATGTTGAATTATCTCAATGCACCGTTAAATATTCATCAATTTTTTTATTTTTTATTATTAAAATACTCCTATAACTTCCAGGTACCGTTGCATAGCCCCGTACCCTCCCAACTCGGAGTACGAGCTCGAGCTTCGCGTCGACGACATCGTCATAGTGTGTCGGAAGCGCGGCGACGGCTGGTACAAGGGCACGCTCCAACGCACCGGACGCACGGGGTTGTTCCCCGCCTCCTTCGTGCAGAGCTGCCCCGACTGACACCTCTAGTTAGTAACGCCATCTGTTGACAGTCGCACGAACTATAGCTATAGCCCCGCCCACTTGAACGACACGTTGACAGGTGACAGAAGCAATAGAATTTGTAGGGTCGTTTGAAGACGATACGTTAGCCTCTTGACTTGATTGGACAGTTGATAGGTGAAATAGGATTTGTAGTGTAAATTACTGATAAAAATGGGGGTTTAAAGATAGCTTCTTTCATTGACAGTCATGTTTGTTTAAGTTGACAGAATGACAGTAAAATTATCGCCCGCCAGTGACAGTTTAAAAAGATAAATGGTTGCCGATGCGTTCGTGTCGAGTTTACTGCTCGACTGACGTTCGCGTTGTTACATTGAAGCCTACAGTGAAACCAACTTATCTGTGAGTTGAAGGGGGGCGCTGTCGGATGCATTGAACCAATCATTGGACGCAATTCGAGAGGTAGTAAATGACAAATGAATGAGTACAAAGAACTTATGAATGACGCGGCGTTAGTTCCAATCTTCGCCACTTCACAGATAACACTGTAGATAAACAGACAGATAACACACTGTAGAAGAAATCTAGAACATCTTTGGAATTAAATCGGATTCTATTATAAAAGTTGAATATAAATTAGGTAAAAAAAGGTCACAATCCAAGGAAAGTATTTGAAGTAAATGTTCACAAAGGACCATTTTAGTCCAACAATATTATCGATAATATAGCAGTAATTTTATAATTCCATTGCTTAAGACAAAGTGAATTATGATTAATGACAAGGACAGATGAAATAAGCAAAACATGATGAGTGACAAGGACGGATGCGTAAAGATTACAGTTATAAGTGCAAAGTGGACAAGTGTTATAAGTATTAATGTGACAATTTTTCACCAACTCATAATTTTAGTATCGTGTTAAATGTAATATTATAATTTTTATGTATCTCTGTTAACTCCCTGATGTAATAAGAAGATCAATTTTTGTATCCAGTTCTCGTTGTTAGAATAATTTGTAGATATATGAACACATCTGCAATAAATATGTAAGTAATCTAGGTATAATAAACGTTGATCGTTTATATAGATTTCTATAAGACTAGCATGAAATACAACTTTGATATACAGTTTCAATACATTAAATTGTAGGAATACTTTATTTAGCATTGTTAAACACATTAGGAATGATACAACGACTTCGAAATCTATTTGTACAAATCATATATTAAGGGACGACCCTACAACCTAGTCGGGAGTGACCCTGCTAAGCAAGAGTTCTGGGTTCGATTCCCGGGTTACATATGCAAGTTTATATTTAATTTAAATTACTATTGTGTTAATGATATAGCGAATTGGACCAGTATATACTAGACTGGTCACTTCGTCATTAAGTAAATGTCACATTCGTTTGGACGAATCGGGGAGTACCTCTAACACGCTACGTTACTTGTAATAAAACATTGGTAGATAAGTAAATTGTGTTTAAATGTTATGGGTAAAAAAAGATTTTAATCAAATTTTAAAAGAACAATTATATACCCTGATGACAATTGCGAAGCGATGTTGCCACTACGCTCGCGTTGATTTCGGACGAACATTTATAAAATTTGTTATAAAAATGCAGGTTGTATGGGTAATATTGACATAATAATTTGGCTGTAATTGAAAACGCTCAAACGTGAAAATACTCCAATGTTTCGTGTATTTTCTACAAAAGGTTGCTCCCAACAATGCGTAATTTTACGGACGCACCAATATCATACATACACGGTGCGTACGAAACGCATTATTTATAGTTTCAATGTGTTAACAACATATAAATATTTTTTAAAGTGACTGATATTACTGCCGAATCTTTACTAAAATTTAATTATTGTATCGTGGTAAAATGTTTCAAATGAAATTCTTAGTTTTTTAATAATCACTTGTCTTGTAGAACGCAACTTGGAATAATTATGTGTATTGACAGTTATTAATTAACCTCTTTTAGATAAGTTTTACTGTAATTCAATTTATTTTAATAGGATCATTACGCTTATTATGTTTGATAATTAAATTTGTATTTTATTCTACCTGTAATTTAGGTTCATTTCCTTATTACAGATTTTAATGTAAGCTTACATATATGGATAATAGCGTTCTTTCATAGACCTATTTCGGTTTGTCTTCCAAACCCCTATCTGAACCATTCTAATCCAAAATAAGGTCGCTATTCCATATTGTGATCGACTGTGTTTACTAAGTATACTTTTTCACTACTGAAGTGATTTTCTGAATGTCCCTTACATCAATAATTATAATCAGTTTTTCGGCCTGCCCTTCCACCATCTCAACTTATGCTTTGACCAACTTCTAATAAATGTATGATACTAAAACATGATATTTTTGAGCTGATGTAATTATGCACCCTATTGTAACGTTTATCAAAATATTTTTGTGGTTATTTGAAATTAGGTTTTTGGCACTATCCTTGCATTTAATATTTTTTGATAACAAAATGATATTATTAACACAAATGCGGCGTTTTTTTATTTAAAGTGAAACACACTTCGTGACTCGTGTGTTTAAATTGATGGAAATGAACCTAGATGGTGTTATATAAGTTTACTATAAATACACTGCCATATACTCGTTAAAAAATACCTTTTGAATGTTTTCACTTTTAAATAAACTACTGAGTATAACAGTATCGATAATTATGACGTTTAGTAAATAAATAAATCATATTTGTACTTCAGATTAGATTTATATTAGCTTAGACAAAATATTTAGATTTCTGAAAACGGACTTATTGTGCGTAGTTGATAAAATATTTACATTAAAATCAAATGAGAATTTCAATGAAGTTTTCGTGTTTTTTATTAGAAAATTTTTAATGGTGTGAAGTGATGTGCGCATGGTATGTTTGTCTGTAATATGTACCGTTTGTTTCAATATTTAATAACGATATTGTAATTGTTTTATTTTAATGATTACTTTTAGTTTTTTTTTTGTATCTAATGGTTTCAAATACTCCTAAGTTTAAGTTCCCCGATACAGGAAAACAAGAGAAAGGTAGTGTGTTAGTTCAGCCGACTGGTCATAAATTCGACCATAAAGGCTTAAAGTAATTGTGTGAACAAAATTATACTTTGTCACGAGTACGTCTACGTCTTTATGAATGCGTCACATTTATCGTATATTTTTATTTAACCCACATTTTAACCCACATTTAAGTAAATTCTTAACATCTGTATGTATATTTAAAAAAAAAAACATTTTTTTGTGCTACTCAAAATTATTGATAGATGCAGAAATGTTATTATTCAATCAGTATTCATCTGTTTTTGACTAACAATAATTATTACAAAATATTGGAGCAAATCTATTATTAAAGATTTTTCTTGTGGCCCCATTACATATTATCAGTCTGTTTTATTAGTCAGTGACTGTTCACACCAGCTGTTCTTTCAGATAGATGTTACTAAATTTTAAATAAATTTTTAGTCTTGAGATGACAGCTAGTATATATACAATAATTATACATCTGTGGAAAACATTTTAATGTTAATAAAGTACCTATCAATAATTTAATTTTTTATGAACTAATACCAGCTCAAAAGTACTTCACTAAAGTAGGAGTTATTGTAAATTTTAATGTTTTCTGTGTAATAGAAAACTAATGTTCTTTTTACTCATATTTATTGTTTTATAGGTTAATCATTGTATTTCGGAAAGAACTGATTCTTTTAAGTATTTATTCGGTTTTTATTCCTTTTTTCGAAATTGTTATATGCGTTTTATTTCTTTACAACGAATATCCAAAAAGATTGAAACTATTTTTGGTAATATGTCAATGCCTGTTTTAATTGTAAACCTACTGTTTTCCACTTGCAATACATTCATCGTTGCAAAGTTTTATGTAAATATTAATATACAGTCTTAAAACTTTATATCTATTCACTTTTTGCTGCACTTATCAATATCCTACCGAATAAACACGGAATAAATTATGTGAAAATATGGAATTGTAGATGGAAAACGGTATATGGGAATTTTGAGTTTTTGAGAATGTAATGCTTGTGTAAATGATAAGGGAATCATATCGAAGAGTTGATCTAGGTAATTTTGAAAAGGAAATAAAGATTTCTTCTTAATAAGTCTGTTTTATTTTTTTTAGACCAGAGCTCTTTCTTAGGCTACGTCCGCACAGACAGGCGGCTTGCTTAGCGCCTAGAGCCTAGTGGTTTGCATTCTGACTACTTGCTAGGATACACGGTGGCCGCACTGAGAGGTGGTTTGCGTGGTGGGTCACTAGGTGCCTTGGTCATTTTGCTTGTCGGCACGTTGACGAAATGTCACTCTCAAAAATATCTTACAAAATTAATGAAATAAATGCAACAATTTCTCGTTTCAGCTTTTAGTTTATGCCATTGAAATTCATCAATAATATTATATCCATGACAACCCGACCGTTAATGTCATTTTTGCTTCAAAAATGCCTAGCGCCTAGTGACAAAAAACCAACACGTTTGTTTACTTCGATACACGCTCAGCAACTATTTAGGCACCAAGCGCGTAGTGCGGCCAGTCGCGAACACTCTAGAGCGTTCGTTATAAGAAGCTACTCGCTAGGTGACTAATTAGGCTCTAGGCGCTAAGCAAGCCACCTGTCTGTGCGGACGTAGCCTTAGTGATTTGTCTTGGAGATCGTGGTTTTCTCTGATGGTTAGGTTGAGAATGCTCAGCGGTAAATTCTTAAGTTAAAAAACGAAGTTTGGGGAATTTAAATACATATAAATATAAATAGATAAATAAACGCTAACACACTCATACACCCACAGTAGGTTTTTACGTGTGTCGCGGGTGGCATGGACGACACATATTAATTATTATAACACATCACAATTAATATTTATCTGTGACATACTTCGAGTTATTAGTGATCGAAGGTCACATAAAATATCAGCCCCGGCCGGGAATCGAACCCGGGACTCCTCGCTACGCAGGCAGCTACCAACTAGCTACAGGGTCGTCAAAATATCGTAAAATATGGGGGAATTAATTTGTTTTCTTCTTTCATAATTTTTTACCAAGACCTATTTTTTACCAAACCTACCTAAAGTGACTGACTTGCTCATGATAGTCTTTTAAATATTTCTAAATTCATTAAATTTGATACTATATACAATTTTGATTCGATACTTAGATATAGATACCTATTTCAATTATTAGAAATTTTATAGATAGATACGTATACGAACAGTTTAGGTACATGTGCTATACATTTGACCGATAATTTTAATCATAAATATATAGGTAATCTATATATATTATTTATACTGTGGCTAAATGTACCGCAGCTTTCGAACTACTTTCTAAAGCCACTATTCGTCCTTTTTCGACTAATAATTCTCGGTACAACTTGTAACAGTATGAAATGAAAGCCATTAAAACTTTCCTTCTGACAAATTCACCGTTTAAGATACTTGTCAGACTGCTATAGAGTGGCGAAGGAAAGTGAGACTAGCAATGTTAACTTTCTAAGTCAAAATTACGTGAGTAAATAAATATTGAATACAATATTATTGCCCACCTTCAATTGTTAGGTAGAACATTATGATACGGTAGTTTTAAAAATACTTAAAATGGGCCCTTCGGAGAATAATGCACAAAAAGCAATGAACAAAACGCAAAATGTGCAAAACGCAGAATTTGGTCCGCAGAATTTCGCCCTCACTTGGTCACATTACACATATCCATGCGTAAAGTAGCCTTTTTTAACCGACTTCAATAAAAGGAGGAGGTTCTCAATTCGACTATATTTTTTTTTATGTTCGTTACCTTAGAATTTTGGACTGGGCGAACCGATTTTGATGATTCTTTTTTAATCGAAAGCTGGTGGCTGTCATGTGGTCCCATATAAATTTTATTGAGATCTGACAATGGCATCCATGTTAAAACCATATAAGTCTTAAAGTATTAAGTATGTGCGCGACAAATCGAAAAATAACTCAATATCACGCCAACCGATTTCGATGATTCTTTTTTTAATCGAAAACAGGTGCTTGTCATGTAATCCCACATAAATTTGAACGAGATCTGACAAGTAGTGTTTGAGTAATTGAATTCGGTTATTTTTTGTTAGTAAAATTTAGATTATTACACGGTAGGTACGAAAAATCCGAAAATGCGTGATTTTGAGTTTCTCATGTGATGTGTTTGTTAGCACGCCTACATGTTTTTTTATACATGTAGTAGTGTTATGTAGCTATATATACCTAAGGGAGACTTACTTATATTCGCGACACATTCAAACATAATATCGCTTCTGTAAACTTGTCAGTGGTAGGACAAGTACAGTATAGCACCACGTATGAGAGAAAGTCTAGACTGCATTATCGAACCTCGAACAAAGAAGTTTGGGAACTAAATAAAATTAAGAACAGAAGTTGCTGCGGTCGGTTGATGAACGTAGCGATAAACCATAGTCGGTATAGAATTTAATTCATCGTAATCCGTAATTAACGTGAGATACCTAGTTGATAACATTATTGACTATTGTATATGTTGTCGTCTCTTGGAATTTAACTTTATCCAAGGGAACTCATCAAACTCATGCACTTGCAGTTCAAGTCCAAGACCACCCGCATTAGACTAGATCTTCTATGAAACATATTGTATGAAACTATTGTCATGAGTCATGACTCATGAGTCCTGTTGCGCGCACTTGATCTATTTTCACGCGTGATAAAGTCCGTCGACTGGTCGCATAGATATTGCATTGGCTAAAAGCGCGCTACGCCTAGCTCACAGTGGTCTAGCTACATAGTTAGGTTTCGTAAGCTGTGTGCTTGTTACGAGTTTTATTTGACATAACAATGACAATTGAAATGAAGAGGATGACCTGTGTAAAGTTTACCAACATTAGTATGTTTAACCACAGAGAATCGGAAGGTAGGCACTACCTACTTTATATCACCGTCATCACCAACAAAACAATACATGCTTATAGTAACCGAAGCTACTACAATAAGTACAGAAGTAAAGAGATCTAGTTAAATTTAAGAAGTGGACATTTAATTAAAGAAGTGGACGAACGGGACGCACCCAATAATTAAAAACATGACTACTTATATGCAGGTTCCTTCAAATCACATGAGCGTAATCATACTAAAACTTCAGAGGTCAAAAGCTGTTCCACTTATCCAGTGTTCCATATTTCTCGCAAAGAAAACTGTTCGTTTGCAAGAAAAAGAAAAATAGCGTAGAATATTTTCCACAATTTAAGTTCATTAAAAATACGGCCGCACTTAGTCGTATAATTTCAGAATGGGTCAGCAGCTTTTAAAAGCATTGAGAAAGAAATGTCAGTGGTGAATAGAAAATAATAATTGCTTTTAAATCAAGAAAAACGCTTTTACTTAGTCTTCTCTATTTGGGTCAAATTTTGCTAGTTTAATTAGACCTCATATCCAAGGTTTGCTTAATAATACATATTGCTTTATTTCTGATGAAAATGCATTTTTAACCTACTTCAAAAAGGAGGAGGTTTTCAATTCGACTGTATTTTTTTTATGTTCGTTACCTCAGAACTTTCGACTGGGTGAATCGATTTCGATGATTCTTTTTTTAATCGAAAGCTGGTGGTTGTCATGTGGTCATACTTAAAAATAAGCGTGATTTGTTTTAATTTTTTGTCAAGAATTATTGGAATAATGGGCACTAAAAAAAGGTGATCAGGCGCCTTCTTGTCAAAGTGGGACGCCGACGGAATTTTGTATACAATAATAATTATTGATAGCTAAAAAAAGTCGTCCGGCGTCTATTTGCCTACAATTAGTAGTATTTATAACTAAAAAAAGGTCATCGGGCATAAATCTCACAGTGTTCCAAATGTTCTCAAACACGTACGTACATATTTAGTCTAGGGTTGCCAACCTCAAATTTAAAAAACCAGGATTTGAAGTTAGAGAAACCAGGACAATTCAGTCTGAAAACAGGACGCAGTAATAGTTGCAAGTAGCGAGCCGTGAGGCCGCCGCGCCCGTAACGTAAAAAATTTAAAAGAGGCGCGCGAATTTTAAATTTTAAAAACCCAGGACGCTGTTTTAAAACTATTCAGGACGTCCCAGGACACTACAAAAACTAGGACATGTCCTGGATAACAGGACGGTTGGCAACTCTAATTTAGTCTAAAGCTCGTACCTAGTTACTTACTAAGCAAACCTACTTAGCAAACGTTTTTTGTCCTATCATAGCATATATTAAGCACCATGAGTGCCGACCCCATTTCCCGTTCTGGGGAAGTCATTTACTTAGAACATTTTTGTTTACCTACTCCATCGTCTCCATCCCTCCTTGGGGACTTTAAATCAGGATTGTAGGTCAATGGGACTTCAGAACGGGAGAGGTCAGTGCCTTGTGCTTATAAGGCTTTTAGCGTTTTATTGATCTCAAATGGTTGTGTAAAGTGGTCTTTGGAGTACATAACTTTTGAAATGAGATCGCTGTTCTTATGTAGAACTATGAACAATGTTTTTTTTGATATTTTTCGTTTTTTTTTTCTTTGAGTCCCATTCCAATGTTTACCTAACACTGACTTATTGTTAGATTACAGTGATTATAGTTACTTAATTACCTATCACATTGATGATAGTTAGAAGGTGAGCTGAAATACCACGGCCCGTATGAAAAAAGGTTGACTACCACTGAATTAGACCTTATTTAAGTACGATGAAAGGGGACTTTATTTAAATACACATGAAGTAGGTAATACAGACATTTAAAAATAAGATTATTCAATATTTTACTTTATGACGAGTTAACAGGTAAATCAGATTTCCATTAGATGATAGATCGTAGGCCCAGCTGATACATTAATTTTTTATGGTAAGTCGAAATCGTTGATCTAGATGTGACACCACCTAACTGAACGGATTTTCGCTACAAAACTTAAAATTCAAATCGAATTCTACAGATTGTTACATCAACCCCAACAGTAGGTAAACAGCAGCAGCTGTTCTATTCAGTGATTCAGTGAACCCCGACGCAAAAAATTTAATAGGCCATACACTCGCCAATAATGGGTTTGGCAGCTCATGTTTCCGCACATTCCTGTACCAACTCTGTATTTACATACATATATGTCACGTTGTATGCTTTTATGGTATATACATACAGAGGACATTGTATAGACAAATAGACAGTAACGAAAGAGGCTACTAGTTTTTACTAACAAATAAAATTTTGGAAAATTGATATAGGTCATCATACGATATAACATCAACCTAACAGTATAAGGTCGATGTAGTGTGACATTGTGTGACAAGGGGTGGGAGGGGTCCTATATTTCGTGACGTCACGTTTCAAAATCGAATAATTGGTAAGTTGGTATGTATAGGTAAATGGATCAAAGAAGGGGTCAAAAAGTCATGAAATTAGTGTGAAATTAGTGAATTCGTGTGAAATTAGTAATTTATGGATGGCCCCTGCCTCTAAGTACAACAGGAAGTATAGAAACTTGCGTATGACATGCGTATGATGTTTTCTGTGATGTCTTATGACTTTAGATGATAAGTTGATTAGACAAAATTAATATAATATAGCCTGTAGGCACGTAAAAACTAGCCAAGTCAAATCTTGAGCTTGAATGACATGTTCTTGTAAATTTTAAGATTTATATCGAGGTCTCAGTCCTTTTGTCGGCGAAGTTATTCATAATGTTGAACTTGGCTCTCCTTTCACATTTGTTTTTGATAGGATAGCAATTAGCATTACTTTTTGTACAGAAATTATTAGTACTACATATTCATAATAAATAATAATTTAAAAATATACCTATTGTTATTTGTAACTAGTCACGCCAGAACGATATAAGAAATACATGATTTTAAACTTAACTCATCGTGGACTGAACACATTTTTACTGTAATACGGGTACTCACGATATACTTATTTTTATAGACAACAGTCTAGCCGTGACCACGATCCCTGCAACTGGGTCGAAATATCGGCGAATAAATAAAAATAAGTATATCGTGAGTACCCGTATTACAGTAAAGATATAAGAAATATGTCACGTTATACATACTTATATCTACTTTTATGGTACTGATCAGAGGACATAGACAGTAAGGCTTTTGAGTAACGGTGTAACTATTAGTAATCTACTCATGATTTTGGAAAATACCCAAGAGATATTGGTGATCCCCAGTTTACCTACCCCTTTGAGTAAACTATTTTCAAAATAATAATGTCAGCTAATTGCGTATTTTATCAATTCAGATAGAGTTTAAAGTCTCAAGTAATTAGAACGAAATACCTGTATACATTATAATAATAAACTGATACAGACAAATATTGACCCTTCTAATTTTTTATTATTCCTAGTTACTGAATTAAATGTAAAAACTCCTTTCACTCCTTTTTAGAGCTATAAAAAAACTCTTAAAGTTTCGTGCGTTGTCAGTAACAGTGTTATCACAGGTTTTATTCAGTAGAGAATTGCTGGCATGCCTCTAATAGAAACACTAATAGATTTCAATATGTTCTTATAATTCAGGCACAAGTCACAACCAATGATATTATAATGTATTTTTTAAATATCATTGGTCACAACTGGTTCTTCTGACCTTTTGATTGTTAAAATAAGTATGTTAGGGTTTTATACAGGTATAAGAAGGTCAACTAAAGATCATTAGTCTTTGGTGTATTTTATTATAATACATATATTTTATCATAGCTAGTAATGATTCCTATAAATATTTTATTTGAATTAAATTGCTTTAGAGCCGTCTGGCACAAAAATCATGCTAGGTTTCAAAGTGGATGTAAAATAATGTTAACGCTCGTATATTTCTGGCTTGAAGAATAACAAATATACTAACTTTTTATACAGCTTTCTATATAAATATTAAGTCTTAGTTAGATATTTTTCTACCAACAGGACATCATGCTACAGAGAGCATCTATCGAACTAGTTTAGATATAAATATCTCTACCGGCCAAGTCACACTATGGTTTATTTCTCTTTTCTTGTTTTGTTCTTATTCAGATTTCACATCAGACTTATAGGTATTTGACGTTATATTTACACAGACATGTTTCAGTTATGGCGCGGAAATGTGAGTGTGAAGATTTGATTTGGCTCCAAGTGCCGCAACCCATTAATGGCTTACTATTGTGCACGGGTCTTTCTTCTATGGAGGTCTAAATCATATTCCGCTACGCTGCTCCAATGTGAATTATTGGAGAACGGATTGTTGGAGTTAAAGAAGGTTTATTTTATGTGCTCCTTTACCATAATTTTGGGAATATTGCTATATCTTCTTTGCTGAAATTTGACGAATTTTACAAACTTCTATTTCGGAATTCAACCATGTCATTCGCTCTGGCGATAGAGGCTTAAGCCTTTCGTTTGGTGCACAAGTGAATGCAAGCGACAGTAAATATTCGAGCGAAAGGCCGAAGGCTACGTGGGTATGTGCTCGATGCTACAGCTACACGAAAAGGCTTCGGCTCTCGTCGTTTCGCCGCTTGCTTCAGTATACCTCATCCTCCTCTCTTCAGTTTGTTTTAGACCTCGGTAGCGATAACCCGCGTCGCGTTTCGACGAACCACAGCTTTGTTATGTTTTTCGCTTAACCAAAACAAAACAGTGAAATGCCGACAGACGTCATGTCGGCATGTCGTTCGGAGCTCTTCGTCCCAGGATTCAGTAAAAAAACCTGCGATGCCGAAGTGAAATCAGGGTTTTTGGTGCTAATGGGACCGGGCGGGTTGCGCCAGGATGTCAGAGTCGTCGTATATCGGACCTCGCTAGAACACTTCGCGGTGATGTATCCTCGGAAGCGGCTGTCGAAGCCCCTGGGGGTTGTCAACCTGAGGAATACAATGACTGAGCGTGGAGACACCAGTTGTGGCTTCTCCGTGCGTCAGAAGGATTATGACAACGCCGTCTCTGCGAAGTTCCTGTGCTCGGAGCGGGACATCGATGCTTGGCTTAGTGCATTCTCATCGAAGACGTGCCCGCCGGAGCACGCAACTAGTCTACCGGTGTTGCTAGAAGCGGAAGAGAGTTAAACCGTGATCGATGTAATTGGTTTAAGTGAATCGCTTCTCTATGTGCGTCCGTGACGTGAAAAGCATAAACAAGGTTACATTTGTTTTGCAATGGGATGCGAAAAGTGAAAGCTTTAGTTTTTTGCGAGCGTACGAAAGCGGTCTCCTAACTCCTTAGTCATAACGCCTACAGGCTTGGATTTTCCAAGCCTGGCAATTGGCTAGACTGGTTTAACAGGAATAAGTGGTAATCGTGACATTTGTACACAAGTCAGGTACTGCATGTTTGTAATAAGGTCCTGTAAATATCAGTTCTGTATAGGTATTTGCCAATTAGGTATTACGTCATCAAACATGTAGTTTGAGCTATAACGAATTTTTAGTCATTTAATTCCTTAGCTTTAGGATTACGATTTATATTATTATGATGTTATTATGATCCATAAGACTTGAAAGTAGATTGTGACTTGGTGATAAATCAATGAATTAATTAAGTAGGTACCGTCAAATGCCCTGACTTTTCACGGATTTTCATATTCATTGGGCTTTATCGTATAATTAAATTAGAAAATTGAACTATTAAAATGTTTTATACATATATAATCGTAGAAAAAAACCAGAAATCTGTAATTTTCGTATGTTTTGGTCAATTTTCGTACGTAAACAATTTTTTTTGAGGTGTCTTAGGAATTAGGCAAAGTCATGTCTCATATTCCTGACATTGCCTGATGCATTAACTCCAAAATAAACAACTGGATTTTATCCTGACTCTTCTAAAATGTAACTTAAAGTCTAGAGAACACAAACCAATTTTAAATGACAAATTTTAGGAGTATTTTATTAGGTAAAAATATTAAGGCAATGTATGGACATGTTTTAACACAATCTTCATACATTGACAAAGTATAGGTAGGGTTGTGTCATGTTATTAATTTATGGAAAGAAACAAAATATTAATCGAATATTTTTTTTATTATTAAAGTAGGCTTATGCTGAATGCACATAATATGTCCGCACCGTACGCGCCGAACTCGCCGAACGTACATATATTTGTATGAAATCATAATTATGAAAGCCCGGTGCGCATGACATAATGTCATATGCCAAATGCGGCGCGTTTGGCCCTTACGATGCAGACATATTATGTGCGATAAGCATTAAGGTACTTTATGCTCACATAGTTAATCACTGATTAAGTGAATTAGTAATTGCGAAACAATTTTTACGAAAAAAATTAACGTTTACTACTATTGGTAACTAAACATCAAATTAATAATAAACATTTGGTAGGTAAGTACCTTAAAATGAAATAACAAAACATAATAGTTTAACTTTTTTAACATTAATCAATAATGAATTAATCATTTAATCCTATCCGATTTAGCAAAATGTCACATTACAACTTTTTTTAAACTATCAATTTTACTATAATACGAGTACTCACGATATTTATTTTGTATTCCGATAATTCGACCCAGTTGCATGGATCGTGGTCACGGATAAATTGCGGTGCCGCGGAGAAACTCGTGATCATCCTGTCAAAAGTTTCTCCGCGCCACCGCAATTCATCCGTAAGTGACAACCCTAGGCCTAGGCAAAGTTTTGTTCTTTTGTTCAAAAGATGTCCTGACTTTGCCTATTTCAACTTTTGTCACTAAATATGCGTGTTTTTTCATCACTAACAAAGATAAACAATCAAGCTATTAACGTTTTATAGAATAAGTTATAAAAAAGTAAGAAATAAGCATATTTTCTTGACTTATTCAAAAAGTTTTTTCGGAACTCACAAAAACCGTCTTCTCGCAATTTGGTTTGACACATGACATTCAAATGTTATGCATGTTACCAACATTACGCCACCAATTTAGTGTTGCCAGATAATAAATCTAAAAACTCACAAATGTTTCGATTGCCAATCGAAAATATTGAGGAAGATATTGTCTTTTCTTCATTTTAGGCAAACACAAGACGCGAGGCAAAATCAGGGCATTTGACGGTATTAAACCAAAATTATACGGTATTTGTGTTCAAACTGATTAATAAGACACGAAACAATACCTTTAAAATGTTACTGTTTAATTAATGCTTCTTTACAATAGTTGATGCATTAAGTATGATCGATACATTGTGAGATAATATTCATTCTCATTGTGTGATAAAATACGGTTGTAATTGTAAAGGCATTGTTTGTTGTTGCTGCGTATTCTTTTACTGCTACCAAGTTCATTGTTCTGCATCTGGCAAGAAAATCTATTGCACAGTAGGTAGGTACTCTAGAATAAATAAATAGTAACATTACATGAATCATACCTACTTCAAACATCTTTTGTTCTCATATTATACAAGCAACAGTACCTAAATCTAAATGAAGGTCTTCAACAACTTGGTCTGACAAAAAACAATATATGTATTACAATATACGCAATACGTAGCGTCAAACGATATAAATAAATTTGAAAGTGCACATTCTGGTAGAATATGCATTCTAGTTTTGAGAATCGAAAGAAAATCAGTAATTTTATAACCTTGACGTGGGTATTGACCCCTTAATTTTGCTACCACTAAATATCTAAATTTCATCCAAAAGTGAATCGTTAGTAGGTATTATGACAACAGTGGTAGAGGTTTAAGGGTGGATTCGACCAAACTTATACACGAGTAACTATACGAGAAATAATCTATTCCATGATTTTAATCTCGAGTAAATCCATAGCCGTTTTACCACGTAATCGATAGTATACTTGCGCGAGGAATAACAATACGCGAATGGTGAACGAAAATAAAACCCGGCAAATAAATGTTGTCCTACAACGGGATAGTGTAAGAGCATACATCATGTCAACTCGATTTTGCCGTATTATAGTGTGAAAAAGTAGCTGTCATGTAAGCTAGCTAGCTGTCAAACGTTTTATTTGTTGTTTGTTTGAGGGAATTGTCAAGTTTTGTCGTATGGTGACAGAAATCAGATGATTGGACTGACTGACGCCATTACATTATTCTAGGAATAGCTCCGTTATTCCGTGCGAAGCGGCGGTATAGAAACAATTCCCAAATAGGCCCACTATTCTTAGAATTGTAGATGGTAAAACGTAAAATTGATTTACTCTCGAATAACTGACGATTTATTCTAAGATTAAGATTTACTCTTGTTTGGTCGAATCCACCCTAAGTGAGCTATTAGTCTTTATAACGATATAAATAATGTGACTTTGACTTTCGACTTATACATATAGTAGATGAAAGGTAACTTTTCAAGATTTCCAAGTTTAGCTTCTTTTTAATACCAAATGTAATACCATGGAGTGGGTATTATAGTTAAAATTTATTCAAGATTTTTAGGAAAGATAAAACAAATCTCATTGGTTAAAGGAAGCCTGGTCTTTGAAAGCGACTCATCAAATTCTAAATTAATTCACAATTGTGCAAACTGTTTAATTTAATAAAAACTTTATGTGGGAAAGTAAGTGCCTAGCTTCCTCTCGTATTTTTTGCTTGAACTTGGCGTAACACGCTCCCGTGTGTCTAAATTTTGGAAGAGGGGCACAAGGGAAATTCTTTCCCTTACCTATGTATTGCAAAAAAACATATTTTGATCGTGAGAACTCTTTTATGTTTAATAAGTGTACTACAGTACCAATCGATTGGATAATTATACAAGTTTTGTAAAAAACGAAGGGAAGTATGTTCAAGAGACGTTCATATGTTTTTCTATTTTTTTATTAATAGAAAACGATAATGTGATACTTGAAAACTTGTGATTGTTATAATGTAACTTAATAAAGAATCTATAGTATTAAACGTATTTTTATTATATTTTTTTATATAAATACTAGCTGCCCGGACAGACTTCGTTCTGTCAAAAGTTTTTTTGAGATGTAAGCTATCCTATCTTTCAAGTTGGATTAAACTGCACACGGTGTGCTATTTCATTAAAATCGGTTCAGTAGTTTAGGAGTCCATCGCGGACAAACAACGTGACACGTAATTTATATATATTAAAGATTTATTTGTATCAGGCAACGAAGCCCACAACGTTTATTTATTATTCTAAGCCCATAAAATAATCCTGCGCCATTTGGATTGTCAGTTAACTCTATGTATTAGTAGGTAAAAATATTAGCTGTAGGTACGCCTCTGTCTTACATAAACTTTGACTGAAAAAATATAGTTATACCCTTAGAAATCAACCAAAAAATCTATTCCGAAAAGCACTACACATCTTTTGTTTCACTACACCAATCATATTGGTATGATACCTGCGAAGATAGAACACGAAGGTATTTTAATGCTGTACCTGTGTCAAATGTCAAGCACTTCTGCACAACAACAAAAGTGTGCGTATCGTCTTTTATTGACAGAGCGACTACGAGCAAAACGGTCAATTGCCTGGTCTTACGCTCTAATGACATATGTACCTCTTTTTAAACATTATAATATCATTGGGGTAGATACTCCTCCGTAAGGGGTAGAAAAAAGGAGATTTTTGCTTTGAAGAAGACTGCAGATTTAGTTGAAAGCATGTTGAAAGGCAATATAGGACTCTATATTACGGACTTTGCGTCAGAAACTTGTCCATTGTTCGACAGCAGTGACGTAGCTTGCACAGGCCCTGTATCAATATTAGTAAAGGTGCCCTCGCTCTAACTTTTTTCGGAAGCATAAAAGGGCGCCAACAAATTAGCGGCTTAACGGCGGCAGCGGCAGTCGAAATGTAGCGAAGTACCTACTGGTAAGTACGTCGATAAAAGGGCGCTTGGTTGGACGTTAGAGAGCGGCATTAAAAACTTTTAGTCGGGGGCCGGGGCCCTTGTATGATGGGGCTCCGTATAATTTATACGGGGCGGTAGGTACGCACATGTTCGCAGACTGTAAAATAAGTATGTGGATACCTAACTAAGGACCAATATAAGATAGGCTCAATGCAGCTCAAACATAGGATATTCTTGCAAGTTCCACTCCCGATAACGTTATAATAACACGTCATACTTCCAGCTCCTGTTAACGATCAATTAAACCTACCTTGTTAGCACTGTTACTACTGTAATAAACCGCTTAGTAGAGCGAAACAATTTCAGAATAAGACGTGCATTAAAAATGCCGCTTGTGAATTTCATCACGACAATGTTACTTCTCATGTTGATATCCACATACTATATCGTTGTTTCGTTCAAACCACTATCAAAGAATGAGCATATAGAGAGATTTCAGAAAACGAACGACGAGGTTGAACCTTTTCGGAAGAACTTGACGGAATGTGCGCGACAAGTCAAAGCATCGACAATGGATGTCGAAAACTTTTTAAAAAGAGTGCCGCAGTCCACGACACAGGGAAAATGCTTCGTTGCGTGTATCCTGAAACGAAACTCGATTATAATAAAAAATAAAATTGTCGCCGAAAATCTTTTAGACGCAAATAAAGCCGTTTATGGTGAAGACAGCGAAGTCATGGCAAGGTTGAGGAGAGCGATAGCCGAGTGCAATGATATTGTAGAAGGAATCTTTGAGATATGCGAGTATGCTTCTATGTTTAACGACTGCATGCATATGAAAATGGAACATATTCTTGATAGAGTGACTATGGAAAGACGGATGGAGGCTCTTGGACAGATGACTTCAAACCCCGATGAGTGGACTGAAGAGGAGGATGAAATTTTACAATTAGTCAAAGATGAACTTTAAACTACATTTGTAACTACTTATTTTTGCCGCGTTGTGTTTCAGATATTGTTGTATACCTTGTGATATTAAACTTCTTGAAAAATTACGCCATAGAATAGAATAAACATTTTTATATAAATTTAGTTCTGGAATTAATACAAAATAAACTATTTCGTCATTGAGCTGCTGTAAACGGATCCAAACCAAACCTATTTGGATGAACGATTTAATGTGCACGCATGAATGTTGTAAAATCGGAAATCATTTTGTCGTATCAGTGGATTCGTCTGGTCAATAAATTATGCTAATATTTTAGCTAGTAGAGCCACTTACAGACGCACGGGAACCACCGAACATTTTAGCACAAAATAATTTACAGCTACAGCGCCATCTCGTATCGATTTCCGAATCAATTTCAGCCTACTATAGTAGAATCCATGGATATATTAATCTATCTGGATCACTGACTTTGTAGAGGTATCTGAAGTCTGATGACGTCATATCAGAATGATCATTCAACCAATGAAAGGCCGGATTGAGGTTGTCCTTCATAATTGTAGGGTGTACACTCTTAGAAAAATTATGTCCTGTTTTGATATGGTTCTTCAAAATGTCTTACTAAGCTAAGGAAAGATAAAGCTCTTTTACTCGTTTTTTGAATGTTGAGATAGTTTTAGATTGTCTAATATTAGGCGGAAGTGAGTTCCACAGTCTCACTGCATGCACAGAAAAGGAGGCGGAGTAGAAAGAACTCTTATGCGGTGGGAACTTGAGGAGGGATTTAAGGTGGGTTCTACACGGCGCGATTGAAAAAAAATTATCTGGCAACACTGGAGGCAGGCAGATGCACGTCACGTCACCATATACATAACACTACTAGACTAGACAAGCGGGCCTTCTTTGCGTCACGCTATTAGAAAGAGAAATAGACCAAGGAGACTCGCGTAACTCTTAAGTAAGACAAGGATAGGTTTACCTCCTGCCTTTCTTCGCAGCGTGACGGTTTCACTTTCATATGCTCAGATACCTTGCCTAGTCTAGTAGTATTATGTCTATGCACGTCACTCACTGGCATGGTATGTCAACTGTCAAGTGGCAAGTTGTTCTGTGGTCGTCAGTGTCACTGTCACTCGTCAGTCGTCACTCGTCATGAACCTCGGCCCCAGTGCTACCAGGTACACGGTAATTACCATAGATGCACGGTATTTTTGGCTAAAACACGGTCTACGGTAATGTTTCACTACCGCACCGTGTACTTTTCTACGGTATTTTTAATTATGAATTACCTTGACAGTCAATATATAAATAATTATTCAGAAGGATTAATATTATTAAAAAAAGATACGTAAAACGAAACGAAAATCCAGCTTGTGGGTTTTCCACCTAAAGTTAGATGAAGATGTGTATTTTTAGGGGCTCACTAGAGGTACAATTTTTTGACGCATGTTTCAAGAGTTACCTTTTTTTAGAGGAATTTTCTAGGGGGATTTTTTTGTATTTAGAAGATCATTGATTGGATTGATGAATTAATTCAATTTATCCTGGTGAGCTTCTTTTTACTTATACTTACTTATGTAAATTACTGCTTATAATCCGTTCACAAATCTTAGAGACTAAATTGACGTTTCATGGGTGACCAGTTTCGGGTGCAAATTAAATAGTGATGACCATAAACCGAAAAGTAAATCGGAAAAATTTTCACAGCTTTTATGGAAGGTCGACTATTTGTGTGATTATTGAAGAGTCCCTAAAACTAGTATAAAAACAAGTTTATGCAACCATTATCATTCATATATCCATAATATACTTGCCCTTACTTAACGTAAACGCGCCTATTACCGCCCCCCAAAATTTGTATCCTATTACCGCCAGTTTTTTTAATCACTATTTTAAGGCATGTTGTAGATTCCATGAAAGTTGTAGCCTAAAAATATTTTAGGTATGTATATTGAGAAACAAAAATAATAAAGTTTGTGTGCGTAAATAATCAGCAAACAGAGTAAATAGCCAATAATTGAGACGCGGCCGCAACGGACTTCCGCGTCATAGTGTTGTGCTCCCAGTTACATAAGAACACCTCGTTATTACTTAAGAGAAATTAACATAAATAAAATGTGTATACGTGCATGCCAATATGTAACTATAATAAATAATACATTGGTTTTCTAGATTAACATCTAATACCGTTCTGGCCATGTCTTGTCGTTTAAATCGAATTTTACATTGGAGCGGTATTAGAAACTTAATTTTTATAAGTTGCTTCTATTAACGACCCATGGCGTTGTTAGATGTTTTACAATAGTTAGTATTTTAGCTTTTATTTCTTTTAATACATAATTTTACATGTTTTTTTTAACTTGTTTGATTCTAAAGAGTATATTAGATAATTGGATCAATTAACGCCATACATTTTGTCTCATGGATTTTTGCCTGTTATTGTTTCTTTTTGGTCGGTAATAGAATCTTCATATTTAATTCTATTACCGACCCATACGGTCTTATTTATAAAAGTCTCTTATTGTAGGTATGTAGCGTACTTTAGTTAAAATGCTGATAAGCCTACTATAAGTTACTGTGTTCATAAATGTTCTATAGGCCAAACATAAGTTTTTAACCGACTTCAAAAAAGGAGGAGGTTATCAATTTGTTGTATATGTTTTTTTTTCTTTATATGTTCGACCAATTTGGATGGTTTAAACGGTATTAAATAGAGGATTGCTTCAGGGTGGTCTCATTAACATCATGGTGAGGATCTTATGATGGGTTCTGGACATATAGAGTGGAACACCTCAACGGTTCGTTAACATCTCAGGGTGTAATGATGTGAATTGGAGACGAAATATGTAACTCCTCAACGGATTGGAATAATTGAACCGTGTTAAAAGGTATATTTTGTTGTTGGTAAATATTTAAGTATTAACTTATTGTAAGTAAAAAAAAAAAAAATTACACAGCAAAATCATTGACTATTCTATGGTCTGATGATGTCCCTTGGAGACAAAATGTGTAACTCTTGAATAGGAGAATCGGAACCGTTTTTAAGAATTTTTTGCCAATAACTTTATTTTTGCAAAACTAGTACCTACGTCATAGACAATCTCAGGGTCTGATGATTCGATTTAACTACGAAACCTTGGATATTAACCTCCATCTTATAAAATTTCAGTAGATAGTGTTTTTAATAATATGTACTTTAACTACATTATTAAGAAGAAAGCTCAGTTTTTAATAATAATTATTGATCTCAAATGTTTTATACCAACTTAATAAATATTTATTTTGTTTTGTAATATTTGTTTTATTTAATAGTATGGAAATGTGTTACTTTTTCAGTGGTCGGTAATAGAAACATGAAAAACGGTAATAGAAACAACATCATCCCATCGGTCGGTAATAGAAGCAGCCGCTATTTCAGATTAAATTATTATTTATTAAATATTGTGTGATTTAACACTAAATTTAAGTGCTGAATAACATAGAATATTTAATTATGATAAAGAATAAATTAAAACGCCTGTCCTAGCATAACGGCGTATATCTAATTTTCTGAAGTTCATCCAAAGTCAGCTTAAACTGGCGGTAATAGGAGCGTTTACGTTACTAAATTTATAAGTTTTTTTTGCTTACAAAAACGAGTATTGGTTATGGTTAAATTCGGTATACAGCTAATTTTATACTATTAAGCCGAATACTAAATATCTAGGTAGATATGAGTGTTGCTACTAATATGTCACTATTCTTACGACATAGATTACGATTCAAAAAACCGGAAAAGTAGATCGCACAAATTTAGCTGGTATCATTATTTCAAACTTTGACATTAGTGGTTGTCATTTTAGTCTCTAACCGCGGTCACTCACATGCGCGCAAATGTTTGACATTTTTACGAATGTTTGCACATATGTGAAGGACGGTCAGGCAAATGGGTTCGCATATGAGTATACAAGCCCATTTCCGCTTCCTCCTACACTTTGTTCACGAATGTTCAATCTTGCTGTTTTTATTATTTTGTTGTCATTCAAATCCATTTTCAATACAGAAAATAAATGGTAGTACGATTAGACGCCACGAACCACGGAAAATTAAGAGATACATCACCTTTTTAGTCGTGTGCGCAACTGGTCGCACGAATGTGTGGGAGACTACACGAAGGTTCGAGGTTCGTGCGCTTTGATGTGCGACAAAAAACCGACACAGCTTGGAAAACCCCGAATGTGTCAAAAACTTCGCATAATCATTCGCGAAGGTCGTCCCACACTTGCGGGTTCGCGTATTCGCGCGAATGTAAGTGACCGGCAAAATGCCGGTCACTGAACAGGGTATAGACATAGTGCTATGGGGAAAGAGGGGAATTTCGAGATGACGCTGGGGGGGAAAAAATGACTGCAGCCATAAACGAGAAAGAAGATGTTATTTTAGATGATTGAATTTTTAATAAAAAATATCGAAAAATCATAGCATTTTCTCTTTATTTTGCACGGTAATTTACATGGTATTTTTTAAATCTATACACGGTAATTTGGATCTGAAACACGGTATTTCTAACCTGTCAACACGGTAGTGTAAAATTTTAATCTGGTAACACTGCTCGGCCCGAGTCGGCCCTTGGGCTTGGGCGAATGGAGTTGGATTGGAGACAGTGTTGCCAATGCTACGGCAATTACCGTGTTCTACGGCTTTCAGGCCAAAAAATCACAAAATCTACGGGCTACGGCTGGAACCCTATTGCCGTAACAAATTCTACGGCTTTTCGCAAATTTTCACAAAGTCAATTTTATTTATTGTTTTGCAAACATTTAACGAATGTTAAACTCTTAAAACAGCGCCACCAGGCTTATATTGATGTTAATGTAGGCTAATGAAAAGTATTACTCGTTTTGTGGGCATCAAATTCACCGATGACCTTTTTTTTAGTTCGAGCGCTGAACCGATGGTATACATATATTGGCGTAATTGGATTGCTACGGCCCACACTTGATCCTTTCCCATATAAACACGGCTTTTTTATCTAATGGGCTCCATTGACGATGCGATCGATCGGTTCAAAAGTGCCACTCATAGCGGTAACATACACTACCGATCCGTCGCGTCGGTGCGATCGCACCGATCGATCGCATCGTCAATGGCGCCCATAATGTACACGGCCTTCCAAAAATTTTCATTGGCAACACTGATTGGAGACAGTGGAGACACTGGAGACTGCGTCAAGTCAAAGAGTAATGACTGCGTGCTAATTTGTGAATTCGGATTTCGGGTGTTATCATTTAATCTGAACCCGTAGCCGACCTGAAGATTGTCTAAATGCCACAGGTAGTGTTTTGTGTTTCTGGTTCTCCTCTGTTCTCATCTTCATCGAGTTTCAGCTAGGTATATAGCTAGTCAGTTGAAAATCCTCTACAAGCTTTGGAGCTTGTAAAAATGGTTGGCCCTTTTTTATGTGCCAACCCGTGGTGCCAAAGAATTCTTAAATCTAACCATACAATAAAAAAAAGTCTTATTTGCCTGGAACATTTCTTGTACCGTAAACAAAGATACTTTCTCAAGTATAATAAAATTAATCGGATATCTAGAAAGCAGTTGTGTTATAAGTTTATTGATCTGAGGTTAAATGTTTCAAAGTGAAATTCATGCAACATTGACATTAATTATTTTTTCACTTCAAAGGTGTAAATCTAAGTTTGTTTCAAAAGCTTAACCCATGTGTGGTTTGAAATCCAAATAACTGTGTTTTGTATGTACAGTGAGTGTAAAAAGGGTTAAACTTTTCAATATGGACATGGACCATCGATATATGAGGTTTTAGGGGTGGGAGGGAGCGGAGGGCTACCCCCCTGTGCCATCCCCACCCTGCGGAACCCCATGGTTATGGAGATATTAAAGTTTAAAGAGGTTAAAGTTTTAAGGTTAGATTATATACACTCTAGGGGTACAAGACAAACAATGAAATACAAATTAATATGTGGTGGAACTAAAATAGAGTAAATTTTATTCTATTTTATATACATATTTAATTGCAATTATCAGCTCTTCATATGCATCTAAATTGTTTGTCACAATTTTTCGTCTCCATATGTACTCGCACAACCAATCTGTAAAATTATGCTTGTTTTGGTGTTGTCTAAATCACCGTCATCACAGGCTAGCTCCTTCCTCGTTTGGTAGTAAGACAGTCCCTCACTAAATGCATACTTAATTTGAAATATTAAAGTAAGGGACAAGTGTGCGTTTCAAACCAGGTCCCAATAGCATGAGAGACTGTGTTGGTGCGGCAGTTGCTTTTCCGGCATCTAAATCCAACTTGCCCTGATTCTTTTGTCAAAATCATTGACTTCCGGTGGTATGTGCAGATTTTGTCTACTGGGATGAGTCCTCTCTCCTCCGCAAACTGAATACACTGTTCGTGTGTACCCCATTTGGAGAAGATTTTTCTAAATTATTTGAATTTACAATTATGTTGAAAAAATATTATGTTAAAATATATATATTTTGTAGCATTAATAACTTTTCCGCTAACTTTCCGCATCTATACCAGTGATTTCTGGTGTACATTGATAATTTTGAAAAAATCTTCTGGCTGTATTGCCATTATTAGTATTCCCACTTGCTTGAGTTTATCAACATTTAATCCAAGTTATTCTCTGAATCTTCTTTGCAAATATGTCTTCTTCTGTTTCTTCAATTCTTTATTTTCTGTTGTAGTGGCAGATCATTTTTCAAACCTTAGATTGTATGATATATTTTTATGTAAAATTAGTTCCAACAATGTAAAGTCGAAAGGCCATATTGATAACAATTTTCGTCAACAGGTTTATTTTGTACTTTCTCCAAATTATTCATTTCGGTAGGTCTTAACACTTCAACAGCCCACTATTTTAAAGCACGCCTTTCCTGGTATGCCGGCGTTTTTTGCCGATATTGTATATATCGCCTTATAATATAATATAAAAACAATTTTTGATAAATCTATAGTTCTTTTTTTATTTATACAATGGTATTTTATATTTTTAGGACAGGAATAAAAAACGTATGTAAATGATTATTTTTTATTTGAAAATCTCAATTGAAAAATGGTGTGATAATGGAAAAAAATAACTAACATGTACATTGTTTATCAATTTGAACGTAATATAATTTTATCAGTGTTTCCCAGTGGTCAGATTGATGGTCAGACTAGTCTGGCCAGTGGGATTTTTTTTCCGTTGTTCAGATCAGCTCGTAATTTACTAAAGTTTAGCACGTATAAGCTTTACGTGTATGAAATAATTTGAAACCGGGATAGTAACACAAGGGCACATTGTAGTCTGGGCAGTAAAATATTGTTTCTTTACGTCCTGGTTTGCCAGTTTTTTTCCAAATATCAGCACAAACTTTGCACACTCTTGCCACTTGGTATCCTTTCCATAAAGTGCCTTCCCACCAGTGCCTACATAGTGTGGACCATGTGAGGGTCTTGGTTCAGTTGCTGGTGCGACTTCCAGCAGCTGGTCACCACAATCCATCAGAAACTGCGAGAATCGCGGGCGGCGTCGTTGTGTTCTAGATTTATTGTAAATTACATAACCATTTACTATAGCTCTCGCTACCAAATTGAAAAACATTTTCCAAGTTTCATGCTCTTTCGATTCTAAAATACTTTATACAATATTATTTCATACAAATGTCATGGCTCTCCATCCACATGTCTCGTAGACTGAAGAATATCAAAATGCCAAATGCTGCTGTACGATGCATTTCGTACAAATGTCATGGCTCTCCATCCACATGTCTCGTATATTGAAGAATGTCAAAATGTCAAATGCTGCTGTACGATGCATTTCGTACAAATGTCAAGGCTCTCCATCCACTTGTCTCGTAGATTAAAGAATGTCAAAATGTCAAATGTTTATGTCAAATAATCTCCAGTAGCCTGTAGAGCTCCAACTGCTTCTGTAGAATGTTATAGTCTCCACTCCAACCTCAGGAGAGTTGCAGCAACGTGGTCAGCATGATTGGTCAATGAACTTAATATGTCAATAATGAAAGTACAACCACGCTGACTCCTGTTTGACTGATTTTTAGTGTTTTACATCGCCATTGAGTAATTGCTATAAACAGGTGCATTGTAGACAATGCCCCCGGTGTCAAATTTCTTGCGGGTTGCAAGAAATTTCAAAGAATTCCAGTAGCTGATCGTGTTTTCAGCTGACGTAGTTTTGTTTTAAAACAATTGATGTTACACGGTATTTGTAAGATACGTGTAAAACCGTTGCACTTACATGCAACATTGCATCGTAGTTAGATGTGTAAGTACAACACACAGGGTGGTCCCTATAAACTTTATATGTATTTAAAGTTTAGGGGGTGGGTAGATAGGGAGGGGGGTTCGGATTTTTCGTCAAAAATTGTCTATTCCTGTTGGAATATCTCGAGAACCACGCCCCTATCTTCTTGACTAAAAAACCGGGGTGCTACTGGGACCCCACAGATGCCAAATATCGAAAAAAATTTGAGGGTGAAGGTTGAGGGGGCAGGGATTTGAGAGGGGAAGGTGAAAAATGATGCGGGGAGGGGCGGTGAGCGGTACAGAAGGTGAACAAATGTTTTATAAATTATTGACAATTTTTATAAAAGTTTATAAGTTGGTCAATCTAAAAACAAGAGAAATAACAATTATGAAAAACAGTTTTACACTAAATACAGTGTCACCAATATCAAAAACGAATACTGTGGAGTTTGACCTACTAACCTAGTCACGTACTTACGCCTTGCTCTAATTCTTCTGATGTATGTTTGATGACCTACTTTTTTATTTTTGATAGGGTGCGAGAATTTTGAGTTTTCAAAATTTGAAAAATCTGAATTTCGAGTCAAATTAAAAATGGATGTAACTCTGAAGTTTATGGTTTTGTGTACATTAGTAATTGTACCTCATGCCTTCCGTCGGGTAAACGATTAATTGTCGACGCCGCCGCGCCGTTTATGTACTTTGTGGTCGACGCTTAATAAATGTCAATGTTGACATGCTTCAAATGTCAATTTTTCTTCAGTAGACTGTAGATTGCTGGAAGTTACGTTTTTTCTGAGATAAGGATGTGTTCCTTAATCCCGCAGTTAACGTCGCTTGTGCTTCGTTCTTCAGCAAACTGTAGGTCGCTGGCAGTTAAAGTTGAATGAAAATGTTCTTTCTGAGATAAGGACGTACACCCTATCCCGCAGTTGATGTTAATCCCCTTGTTGTGCAGCAACACGATCAACGTTGCGGATTCTTCGTTCTTCAGCAACCTGTAGGTCGCTGGCAGTAAAAATGAATGCTTCTCTAGGCTCGAAGGACCAAAATGAATGTACGGCGTAACTCGTACAATCCGGAGGTTCGTGAGTGCAGGAGCAGCGTGGCCGCCGTGAGTGTATCCGAGGGGGTTTCGGTAATAAAACACGTGACCGAGCTGACTCCAGATGTTTACTGCACTAATTTGAGTGGTTAGTTGACAAGTCACGTCTTGTACGTGTTCACGGGTGCTGCGCGCCTAACTAGGTCACTATGTGCTTGGTACAAGGTCGCTGCGCTAAGCACAATGTATGAGTACTCGTACACGTAGTTTATTGCCAACATAAGCAGCAGCTGAAAACGCTTGCTCAGGTTCTACACTGGTTGGCGGAATAGACAATAGATACTTATATGATCTTTCTAAGTGACATCCACGAACTCCTCCATTTTCGAACAGGCTCATTTCACGTCTTAATACTATTTGCCAACCTCGATTCATTTTGTTTTTGTACTTCAGGATCTGGGGATTTCATACTCTTATCAATTTCCAGCTGTAACTTTTCCTTTAACCCTTTCTCTCCGGGGTATAGATTTTCAAGGAATTTTCTCAGTTTAACTATTATATTAATTAATAGGGTAGATAAAAAGAAATGCATAGATATTTTTTGACTTTTATTATACATAGAAGTACTATTTCTAATAGCTAGACTTATGAGTACCGTCAGGAACTTTATGTACCTAACCACAATATTATTAGAATTAATAGAAGAACTTCAGAAAAATATACAAAACTAATGAGATCAAATGTTGAACTAGTATTAATCAACAAAATATATTTTTAATCAAACATTGAATTCGTGATATTCTTGGAAACAATATTTCTTTTCATTTACGCACAAAAATACATTGCAATGGGACCATTTGCTGTGAGGTTTCGACTGAATCTTTATACCTCCCTCTATTCTCTAAATACGTAGGCCAATGTATGCCTCTGTTACCCAATCGTACGTCTTTTAGAGGAGAGAAATCAGATTTGCGCCTTTTTGAAGGACCACCCTTTGAAGCGTTATCAGTTGAGGTCTTTCTTTTTGATCTGCATCTTTCATTGTCATCAAACCTTCGAAGTTACAGACCGTCGAAAATCAAACTTATAGACACCATGAAGGTCTCGGACGTGCCTGAATTAAAGGTTTATTATTGTTTATTATTATTATACTCTAAATGCCAGATTATGAGAGGCTAAGAAATTAATGATATCGACTAATCTCTCAAACAAGTCAAGCCAATGTTTTTGAGATTCACATATCGGCCTTTCGTTTTCCTGGTTTTTATATGCCTATGTAAAATACTGCCTAAATGTTTCCAATCAAAACATCCTCCTCCCTGTATGTACTATCTGTATTCGTGAATGGCCAAATAGTCGGCATGGAAAGCAGAAAACTTTATTTTGAGCTATGGAGATACCAGCCAGCGACGATGTCGAGTCTTGCCAATTTTCTTGCAAAATGAAAATTGGAAAAGTGACTTTGATCGGCATCTTTCGGATAGTCTTCATCACTGTTATTGAGCTGCAGTGACCCGCTTGGCACTATTTCAATGAGAGTCCGATATGGGAAACGTCCACATTCTCGGATGCGAAACTACCAATGCCTGCTTCATCACTGGCGTCGTTGCTAATTGAAGGAGAACCTAACTCAGTTTGTCCTTTATGATCAGGAATATCAGCGTCTGATTCCGATTCACTTTTAGAGTTTGATCCCCGCTCTTTTTCCGACTGTCATTCTTTATCGATATCAGTATTCAGTGAAGTACTTCCCAGCATTTTAGAAGATTGGTTAAGAAACTTCATCGTAGCTGTACTTAAAACCTGGTTTGATACGGCTCTTTTAGCTTAATTTTTCTTTTTGCTGATCCAGATTCCCATTTGCTCTCTCGTCGATCTATGTTTATTTGGATCCCTAATATAGTCAAGATGTGAAATAAAAAATAAACCACTGCACTCCCTTGTATATATTTTTTTACTATTATCATAATTTTAATAATTAGTTGAATTTATAATTTTTAGGGTTCCGTAGCCAAATGGCAAAAAAACGGAACCCTTATAGATTCGTCATGTCTGTCTGTCTGTCTGTCTGTCCGTCCGTCCGTATGTCACAGCCACTTTTTTCCGAAACTATAGGAACTATACTGTTGAAACTTGGTAAGTAGATGTATTCTGTGAACCGCATTAAGATTTTCACACAAAAATAGAAAAAAAAACAATAAATTTTGGGGGTTCCCCATACTTAGAACTGAAACTCAAAATTTTTTTTTTCATCAAACCCATACGTGTGGGGTATCTATGAATAGGTCTTCAAAAATGATATTGGGGTTTGTAATATCATTTTTTTCTAAACTGAATAGTTTGCGCGAGAGACACTTCCAAAGTGGTAAAATGTGTGTCCCCCCCCCCCCCCCGTAACTTCTAAAATAAGAGAATGATAAAACTAAAAAAAATATATGATGTCCATTACCATGCAAACTTCCAACGAAAATTAGTTTGAACGTAAGTAGTTTTTTTTAATACGTCTTAAATCGTAAACCGCAATTTACCTCGATCAAAGTTACAACGAACTTCAAGAACTTTTATACTATGTTACTTGCTGCTACGGAACCCTTCATGGGCGAGTCCGACTCGCACTTGGCCGCTTTTTTACTGTGAATTTATACTTTTATTGTTTATGATTATTTTGATGTTAACTTATAATTTATACAACCACTTATTTTTCATTTAATTTTTATCTTCGCCTTGCGTTCTTCATTCCAAGCGGCTTCAATGTTTTGTATATCAAAATATTGTATGCTTTCCGCCAATCGAGCATGGACCTTCTCATCTGTTTCGCGAATTAATTGACCAAAACTGCAGCGATGGTAGTAATACGAGTAAGCTTTAAAATTCGCTATTGCCCCTGGATCCATGGGTTGTGAAATTGAAGTTGTCTTAATAAGACTTGACATCGGGACAAAAGCTGCTTTTGAATCAGTCTGAAAATACTTCTATTGTCACCCAAGCTTTTCGGTCGCCAAACAACTGGTAGACATTTTTTATCTATATCACGCATAACGCGTGGTGTTTCAGAATGGTATACCAGCAGAGGTTTCAATCTGAAGGCTCCAGTTGCATTGCCACCTAAGAGAAGAGTGAGTCGGTCTTTACCTGCTTTAGAGCTACTAACTTGACGTTTTTCTTTAGAAATAAAAAAAAATAAAGGAGAGGAAGGCGCGATGACTACGGAGCAGAGTGCCAGGGCCATCGCCTTCTTCCACCTTCCGCCGTGATTACCTGCCAGGGGCCGCTAGCGCTCGCCACCTATTATAAACAGTCCTTACTAAAGACTTGCAATGGCGGCAAAAAAGTCACACATTTGCATAAATGTCATCGTACTCATCGTGAATCTTTATATTCTTTCTTGATTGGCACCGCCGCGCCGTGCCATTTCAATATTTTTAATTGTGAACTCTTAATAGAGTTCTTTACCCAAAGGGTAAAAACGGGACCCTATAAGACTCCACTGTCCGTTTGTCTGTCTCTTTGTCACCAGGCTGTATCTCATGGACCGTGATAGCTGGATATCAGTGCTAGATCCCATATAGCAGTAAATGCTTCATACGGGTTCGCGTATGGAACTGTGGAAACACAATTAATGTCGGAGAAAGGTTCTCTTCTCAAATTAGAGTCAATTTGAGAATGCTCTCCATTTGAAATCGAATTTCGACAACGGCTCCAGTCTCGGGCCTGGGGTCGGTTCAGCATCGGCGTGGAGCTTGGGCCCTGGGTCGAGGCGGAGGCTGGGGCCTAGGTCGGCGGGAGGATCGCGGCGGGCTCCAGCCGCGCGGCTGAAGGGGGATTTGGTGGCCACTCGAAGTGGAATTGACAGTCGACTTCGAGTGGTACACCTTCTTCCTCATCCTCTTCAACCTCTTCCCGCAACCGCGTAACCCTGCACACCGGCACCAATATCGGAAACGATATTTCATCCTCTCCCTCCTCGTCATCATCCGAGTCCTCTTCACTGCCTGTGTTACAAATGAAAATGGTAGTATTGATTAGAGTGGGAACAGAGAGAAGAAAAAGAAAGAAAGAACTGATTCCCAAGCCCCCAGCCGGAACACGACGAGTTGTTTGGCGGCTGACTCATGCTCAAGGGTGGCACGTAGGTAACTCGATAAGTTTTGAGAGAAGAAATAACTATACCAGATATTAAAAATATTTATTTTACATTTTTTCGTAATACTCTTCTTCATTCTCTATGCAAAGTTCCATTCCAGCTGAATCCACAATTTGTCAAGCTCCTCTTGTTTTCCTTGAGGTAAGTTATGAAGCCTTTCATGATCTTGGTTATTGTCTGACTGATAAAGTAAATAATAAGTAGCTTGTCACTGCTAGCTTCGATTGAAATTGTGATAAAAGCAAAACAGAATGTGTAGAGCCCCACAACTTGGAGAAAAACATGTACGAGGACACATGTGTGATGTTCTATTCCAAAAAAAATTCTATAATTTCTTTACCTATTCGACTGAATAGGTAAAGATATTAGCTGACTAGCTAAAGAAAACTATATCATACTTACGAATTGGTTTTGATACAGGTGTTCTGAGTAAAGCCGCTGGAGATATTGAGTCAAACACATTTTCTGTTTATCAACTATATTCTGGTTGATGTTATTCATACATGTTGTTAGAATAGCCTTATTCTTTGGCATGTATTTAAATGGTCCTTGCGTCCAATGTCCTGTATACAATATCGATTTGGTTGGAGTTATAATGAAACTCTCTAGAAACCTTTCCAGCCTGTTGAGACCTTTTTCTCGACTTTGATTTCCTTGAGAGCCATTATTTGTTTGGTTATTGCTGTTCTCAGTTTCATGGCTAGCTTGTATACAGGGGAATCCTCGCCAGAGACTACTGCTAGTGACGTAAATGTCCTCCTCGTCCAGTACTGATTTTTGACCAGCTTCACGCAGTCTTTGAATGGGTAAAGCTCTAGCTTCACCAGATTCGACCCACGCTCGCCCGGCGACGTAATATTCAAGTATCCGTGGTCTTCCTTTATCGAGATATTTTGAGATATTTTGCCAGTAGTGGACACTAAGGAGTGCGCTCGGGCAAGATTGGCGACCATACAGGAATAATCCTCTTCGTTCTGCTCTTCCAAGTTTATGTCGCTTTCCGTCTCTGATTCCTCTTGCATCTTTCTTTTCTTTATTATCTTCTTCTTGTTCTTGGTCATCATTGTCGGCACTTTCACGTCTGGTTCGCATTCTTCCTCTACTGCTGTTTTCTTCTTCTTCTTCTGCTCCTTCTGAAACATCTCCCCCGGCACATACTCCTCGGCCTCGCTGTCTTATTGCAGCCTCCGCTTCGTACAAGTTAATTTCTCCTTCGGGAATGTCACTTGTTTGTGAAGCGGCCCACTGTTCGATTTCTTCAACTTCTTCGGAGCTTGTTGTGTACTCTCGAAGTCTTTGGATGTGGAGGCATCTGCATGACGATCTGGAGTATGGACAGTCGTGAATGACATGCATGTGTTTTTCATGCTGTGCGATGATAAAGATGCTTGGGATGTTGATGGTACCACCTCGTTTTCCTCCACTTCTTCCTCCTCTTCCGATAGACGCTTTTGAAGTTCGAGCAGGCACGTAGAATAATGGTCGAATAATATGGTCTCTAAACCGTTGTCCCAAGCCGTCGCTTGGAGTTTCCCATACGTCGTGGATAATCCGACATTTAAAGACCACTCCTCGAAAGTGGCGAACGAACAATGAAGCAAGGTCTTCTTCTGCTCCTTTAAATGAAGGATAAACTCCTTCATAATCTTTTGAATAGCCTGGCCCACGTTGAAGAGCATCATATTCCTCTCCTTCAGAGCTACTGTGTTGAGGCTCTTTAAGAACGGCTTCATAATTCTTAGCGTCGTCTCGCTCTCCCAAAAGTTTTCGAACCATTTGTAAATACCGTGTGTCTTCACTAACTTTTTCTGACTTGTTACTAGAGACAAGTTTTTTCGCTTCAAAGGCTTGTTTCTCTTCGCGGTAGGTTCTACTTCCAGAACATATTGCGTATTCTGGCCCTTTGAATTCTCCGTCGTTTCCCCCGCTGCGTCGGGGCAATCCACATTCTGCACATGTAACTCCTCTCCGTTTGATGTACCTTGTAATGGGACGCTGACTTCCTCCTCGTCCAGATTTACGTGTACTACCGGTTTCATTATGGAAAATAAGAAACTCGCGTAATTCCTCAATGATGACTTTAAGGTTGTTACTCGTCGAGAGCTCAATGAGAACTGTGCTCGAACTTACCCGGTAAACTGTATTTATAACTTGGAAATTATCTCTTAATTTCCAATACTCCACTACCGCCGCCACCGCTTATCAATGACTCAAGCCTTAACTAACCTAAGTGTCACAAAATCATGAACTTTATCATGTGCTTTGGATTATCCACTATTAACGACAGACCCTGTATATTTTTTTGTCTGTATAAACGGTAACATGCGGTTGTTAACATTCAACTTTAATAATTGATATACTTGCACCAGTATCAATTAGGAAATTTAAATTTTTATTTATTGTATTAGCTTCTTGAATTTTTAAATTAACATTTATTGTATTTTTTGATGTTAATCTGAGAAATATGTTATTATTTAATTCGTTTGTGCCTGAATAAATTGGACGCTCGTTGAAGCGGCACCATTCACGAGCTGCTCCGTGTTTAAAGGAGTTTCGGTAGTGTTTCTACGTGTGAAAGTTCTTGTCACATAGGGGTCTCTGTTCGGTTGATTATTTCTTTGCGGTTGCGGTATATAATTAGGTCGTCTAGCGTTTTCGAATCCAGGTAATCTTTGGAAATTATTTGCTACTTGTTGGGGATTATTATAATTTATTTGATTGTTGTGTAAAAAGATTAGACGTCAGTCTCCGTAATATTCTCCATCAGAAACATTACAATTAGTATGTCCTTCTCTATTACATTTTCTGCAAATCACGGTTTCTTTTAAATGAAACAATGGTTGCAGGGGACTAACCTTACATCCGTCGTTGGGCGGAAGGGAAGTTAGGGAATGGCCGGCGAATGATGGACTTGGGTTATGGGCGATGAGTGATCCGGGCGATGTTGAGTGGGCTGGTCCTGGGTTCCGGAATGGGCTTGCACTTCCCGTGAGATCCGTTTACGTTCACAGTACACTATCGCATATACTGGGCGAACGGAGTGTGTTGAGCACATGTACGGGGTTTACCCATTTTACCCACTTATGTACCCCACGCTATTTGTGCTGGGGATGGTTGGGTACAATGAACTGAGAGTGCGTCGGAAATTTGCTCTTATTGCGTATATATGCAAACTTTTACTTTATAGAACACATTAATAATATTACTTGCAAAGCATGGAAGATATTAGGATTCGTAAAGCGCATTTGTAAAGATTTGAGGAACCCCTCGACTATTCTTACATTATACAAAGCTCTTATACGTAGCACTCTTGAGTACGCATCACCCGTGTGGAACCCAGCTTATCAAATTCATAAGGATACAATTGAAAAGATTCAGCGTAATTATACCAAGTTCTTAGCGTACTAAGATCGTAAATGTCCTTATCGTGCTAATCACGAGACTAGATTAAAACACTTTAAATTGGACTCTCTTGATAAGAGACGACAAATTAGTGACTTAAAAACACTTCACAAGCTTATTCACAGACAATTGCTATCGCCAGAATTATGAAACTTCATAAACTTAAGAGTTCCTTGGACCATACCCAGAAAACCCCTTACAAAAATTTTTTTACCCTCTTCTTACTCAACACAATTAGGAAAAGTTGCTCCGCTTAATTGATTAATGCAAAATTACAACAATATTCACTAGCGATGTTGACATTTTCTACATAGAAAGTGTGAAAAAATTTATCGACATATGTTGCAAATATCTTTAGTTAGTCCAAGTCTTTATTAAACAATGTATAGTTAAATTTATTTTATTACTATTTGGATTAGGTAAGTTTGTCTAGTTTTAATTTCAAAAATTACCGTTCAGTTTCCTATTAATGTGATTTTTTTTTGGTTTAGACATAAAAATTGTGTTAGCTGCTACTAACAATAAAAGTATACAACTTACAATTAGATGACAAATCACACTGGAAGGATCAATTGTAACAATTTATTTAGTTATCAATGCATAGTGGTAAGTCAATGGTTTATCTAATAAAGATAAATAAATAAATAAAAATAAAAGTCACTCCTATGCACAATTTGGACTTATTTGGGCCGATACGGGAAAAAACGCAATTCTATACGCATTAAATTAAAAATTCGATGTACGCAGTTTTTTCAAAGCATTTTGTAAACCTGTATTATTTTTGCATTAAATTCCTTCGCAAAGCTACGGGTTTTCCTCTTCTGCTATCCACATTTAAACATTTCGTTTCTTTTATAGTTTTACAGTTTTATTTCGACGAACTTGCATATTCAAAAGCATGATGTTATTATTATAAATCATATTATTGATAGAAGAGTAATTTTAAGTCTCAACCAGTTTCGGAAACACTGATCTCTTCCTTCTTTGAACATTTCTATTTTCTTATTCCTTTCAAAATTTTCATTAGCTTAACAAAATAATCCCTTGACTTTATTACAAAAAAACATTTGTAGTTGAATTTGCGCTTTAAATTTGCTGCCAAGAACAGTATTCTTTATGAAAATTTCCTTTCCTTTCTTTGTCGAGGGGCATTTTATATCGACTTTTATATGAATTTTATGCCAATCGACCATGATGGAAACCATACTGCCTGTCACAGATCAGCCGGTGTTCCTCTAGGTATTTAAGAAGCTGTGTGTTTATAACACGTTCCATGATTTTTGAGAGAAGGGAGGTTATTGTGATGGGTCTACAATTTGATGGATCGGCACTGTCACTTTTTTTGGGAATTGGATGTATGACAGCAACCTTCCACGAAGATGGCACTACGTACAGGACAAGGAGAAAAGACGCGTCAACAGCGGAGTCAACTCGGGAGTGCACATCTTTATCACCATTGCTGGAATTCCGTTTGGGCCACTCGATTTCTTGACGTCGCGTCGAGAGATAAAAGAGCTCGTTTTACAGCTTTTTGCGTGAAACATAATATATCAAGCATGGAGCTCTCACACGCGGGATAGTAGGCGGTGTAACCCCGTGATCGTCAAGAGTCGAGTTAGCTGAAAAGCTTTCTCTTTTGCACTTAGGGCTAGATTGTTGATTGATTGACTGATTGATTTGATTGATTGATTGTCCGGTTTTCGTAATGTTGGAAACAACGACCGACGAAAGTTATCTTCAACGGCCTTAGTGAGCGACCAGGAAGCGCGACTCCCTGAAGGGTAACTGATTAAGTGGTCACTGATACGTGCAATATGCTCACACCTTTCCCTGGATATTATTTTCTTTGTTGACTTGCAATTGTACGTGCACCTTCAACAAGACTCCGCATTTTCAGCTCTACCTCTACCATTTTGTTGACGAGTATACACGACACTTCTCTGATGCACTATACCTTTTGATACTAATAGGGATTTAAAATCTTTGTTTGTAAATTCAAGACCATTTTCTGTTCTTCAAACTTTTAGTTTACAACCGTTGCCCCTCTCAGTTTGTACAATATAATTACTTATACCTTCCTTCACCTCAGACTTACAACGCAGAAAATACACATACCTGTGTGGGGGGGCGTCCACCATTCATTCACCACACATTCTTCACATATACACACACGCATACACACACACACACACACACACATACATCAGCTCTTAATATTGTCATAACATATTAAATAAAGCAATCAATTCGGAAGCAAAGCTAGCGGAGACTGCGGCCGGCGTGTGACGTCACTGGCCGCTGGACCGGCTCGCGCCGCGATACCTGTACCTCTCGTATGCGCACTGCTAACTGTTGGCTATTTAAAATTGTTTTCGCTCGCAATTACATTCTGTCTTCCTTCTCTCTATCGTCCATCCTTTCTTTTTTACTGTGCTGTAAACCTTTCACTCTGCTTTTGCCTTTCTGCTTATAGAGCTGGATTACAACATGCCCTGGGAGTGGGGAGCACGGGGCCCACCCTTCGAATTGGATCCACAGAGAGTCTGACATTAGATATGTGCTAGAGATGGAAGCTGTACATTCGCAAAGGAACTCATAATGAATAAATAAATAAATAAATAAATAAATAAATGTAATTTACAATCTTGTCTTTTCTTAATATACAAAAATAATCTTAAAGCAATAAAATTTATAAGGTTTTCTGATCATATATACACTTGCGAGCTTTAAACTGGAATCACCTAAACTGGGATTGTTTAAAACAATTTTAACAATTTTCATGCAATAAAATTATAGAATGTGTTATATCATTTGAAAGGTAATTTTATTGGCTTTCGAATGCTAGAAAATCCCCTATCTCTAATGACTGCACGTAATCGGTTTGTCATCGACCGGATGAGTTTCCTGATGGAATCTTGTGAGATTTCCTGCCACTCTTCGACTAAAGCAGTTTTTAGGTCCTTGATCGACGCTGCAGCTAGCCATTTTCCTCGTACCCGCCTTTTCAACTCATTCCACAAATGTTCAATTGGATTCAAGTCAGGGCTACAGGCTGGCCAGTGTAGTGTGGGAATCCCGACTTCTTCCAGGTACTGCCGTGTCTCTGCAACGGTGTGGTAGTAACGTGGGCATTATCGTGCATTAATAGTATATCCTGGCCAATGAAACCGGCGTGAGGAACCACATGGTCTAGCAGAATGTTGTTGATGTATCTTTCTGGGGTTAGCCTCCCTCCCTGACCTCCACCGGGTACGAATATCAGCTCCGTTTTTGCTTCGATAGAAATCGCTGCCCACATTATACAGGACCCACCCCTGTATGCCACGGTTTCCGCAAAACAGCATTGTGCAAATCGCTCCCCCGGTCTCCTGTAAACTCTTCCTTGACAGTCGCTACCATGCAGACACATTCTGGTTTCGTCCGAGAACAATACTCGGCTCCATTGCTCTATACCCCAATCTAAGTGATCGCGGGCAAATTGAAGCCGGGCTTGTCGGTGGGCTGCAGTTAATTTGGATCCCGTAGCTGGCCTTTTTGGGGCAAGTTAGTTTCTCTGAGTCTTCGTCTCACTGTCCACTCGCTGACAGCCCTCCCTCGAACTTCTCTGAGCCGCTGCTGGACGTCAACGCCGGTCAGGTGTAGATTCCGGAGCGAAGTGGAGACAAAACGGCCATCTCTCACAGAAGTGTATCGCTGAAGGCCAGAACTTGGTCTTTGCACTAAGTTTCCAGTCTCCCTGAACCTCTGGTATACTTTTGAGACACAGGACTGACTCAGATAAAGCCGATAGTACGCTGAGACAACCCTTGCTGGATTAGAATGACAATTTGAGCGGCTTCTGCAGGTGTGGTTTATTTATTCATTTATTTATTGGACTGATGACAATTTTTTCATACACGGCCCTTTTTATAGAATTTCAGTACTTCCAAACTATTTTGTTTTATTTTAAAAATCAATGAGTTTTGTTTTTACGTTCCATGACATAAGCTGAATAAGATTTGGTTATGATATCAAAAGAGGATGAATTATCTGAATTCTCATTATCTGAATTTTCAACAGCGATCATACAATTTTTTATATTATTAGGATCTTTAACAGTATATTTCCCAATAGCCTTTTCTGTATGCTGAACTGCATACCCCCCATAATGAGAATTTCCTAAAGCATAAATATGACCAGTTAAATAATGAGCAACTTTATGAGCTAAATCAGGAGGAGTTAGAGAAAGCCATCTTAGATACTGTATATACTGTATATATACAAATAGTCTTTTGAAGGAGTGCCAAAATTCTATTAATCTGCTTAATGACAAAATGTTGCTCATATCTTAATTGAGCGTAATCTAATGATGTTTTCAACCCATTAGAAAACTCCCAGACTTTAACAGATCTTTTTTTACGAGGATCTAATGTGGAAACGAACAGTTGAAATCTTATAGTTGGCAAATCAGATGAGGTGTTGATGTGTTTTTGCAGACCTTGCAGAAATTGGTGGTCTTACGGCGTTTTTTTGCAGGACAGTAGCTGCAAGTTTTGCGAGTTCTAGGAACGTCTTGGCTAGAACCTTCCTGAGAGTCATCAATTTTTAAGATCTCCGCGATGATTGCTTCAAATTTCGTTGCAAAGTTACCGTCTGATATCTCTCTTGCAGCTAAGGCTTCATCAGTTCGTCTGTATGTATGTAATGAAAAGAATCATTTGTAATGAAAAGAAAAGAAAAATAACTCAATAATGAATAATGGAAAAAAAGGTCTCCTTTTCATGGGTTTTTTCGAGAGTTCAGCTTTCAACATCGTTTGTTAAAGTTATTTGTATTTGTCGGATTGGCTGTATTATCAACATAGTTGGGCATATAGGTTGGGTAATCGAGCAAAGAGAACACAATAATCGCGTTTTATTACTGTTCAGCATAATCACAGTCAAACTTTACACAATTATAGTTACAGCGGGTAAACGAAACGAATAACAGTTCCTAGTGCGGAGGAACCGTTCTCTACGACAGCCAAATGGTAAGTGAGACTCCATCCAGGGCGCTGAAACCACCAGCTAGCCTCTGTTGTAGCACGAAGTTAGCCGAGATTTCATCGCGACGGTGCTGCCTTCTCTCGAAACTCATGCCGCGTCTCAGACATATATTTTTGACGTCAGCCATTCATGGAGCCTAGTTTTAAGGTAATCAGAACTTGGTAGCGATTCTACTATTCTTGAGTAATAAGGAACATTGTTTATGGCCAACACTGAGTTTGCTCTAAGTTTTGGAAGAATGACTTTGAGCTAGTTCTCATAAAGTTGTGAATTGATTTCCCTTTTTTGTGATTCTGTTATCAATAAACAACAATCGACAAAACCGTCCCTTAGAACATGAGATATTATGAGGCGTCTGCCTTTGCCTGTTCTCATAATCCATTGGATAAATCTTCTAAAAAACCTGGCGTGAAGATAAAACTGATATGTCCACCCAGTGCTTGCTTTCAGTATGACCTAAAAATTAAAAGTGGAAATGTGAATACATTTTTAAATATAAAGAAAAGATTTTTAAATCTGTATTAATTGTAGTTATTCAGTCGTTTATACATATAAATAAGAATTGCAAATAATAAGATACCTTCATTTATCCATGTGTCATCTTGGTAATAAATAACGCGCTCTTCTGATCCATGTTGCTCGATTTTTTGTAAATATCGATGACGCCATAAAATTGTCTTATCTATCGAAAGTGATACGGGGAGAAGCCTTGGTATCACAACATAGACTCATTATGGAGGCAAATGTAAAAAAATGAGCGCCGTCACGTGACGGCTGGCAGATGTGAAAACATACAAAATATCTTGAATGCATTTTATGAACTATTCGTATCATGTTGTTACCTCAGGTTGTTACGGGTTATCTTACTGAAAATGCAATTCCAAGTGGTTTACTCAATATAGCTGTAATTTGATACAAAATCTTCGATACAAAATTCGATAAAAACATCAAGCTTAATTAATATTTTTGGACGCCAGGAGAGTTTTTCTTTCAAAGTGTTTTGTGGAACTCTGCCAAAACCAAGCCTTATAAAAGCGCGCAGAACGGCTGCTACATATGTCATCCAAATAAAAATCCTAGTTTATTTATGAAACAGATTCTTAAAATAAATGAAGTGTAGCTGCCTGACGCAGCTATCATTATACCTACCGAGTACCTCCTATTAATACTTACGCAGTTACCGATACCTTCGCAAAACCAAGCAAACGTACCTACATATTTACCTTACCACAACGCTACCAGGAAACCAATAGGAAGGAATAATAACACAACAGCCTAACTTATATTTCAAGCTCATTAAAACAAGACACCTCAGTTGAAATATATACAACGTATAACAGGATTTACGCACTTTGAGAAAGTATCTTACTCAAAATCGGCAACTGAATCGATTCCACGTATTTTTAATTGTGTTTTATAGCTTAATAATTTTTTATTTAAGAAATAAGTTATACTCATTTCGAACGAAAAGTGTGAACATTCTACCCAGCGGCGCACGCACACATGAGAGCAAACGAACGCTACAAGGTCGGTGCGCGCGTGTGTGTGAGGTACACCCCGACGAAAACAGCTGACTATTAGCGATCGAGCGATCATTACATAAAATATGTAGTAGGTAATGGTACGAAGATTAAATAGTAAACAAATTATGATTCTCTCTTTCAATCACATTTTTCAGGCTTTGTACTGTAGACTGTGAACAATTTTGAACTCATTGATTAATAAACCTCAAATTAAAGAACAAAATTATTTAACAATGTCAGTAATAAGTTTAAGTTTATTTAATACCAACTACAGTGTCACTTTTCACTACATTGAATGCATAAATGACGTACACCCTTAAACACCCCAATTAGAATACCTATTCAGTTTTAATCATAATACCTACACTGAAATATTTTTTATTAACTTAATAATTGTTTATTCAAAAAATTAGTTGTTCTCGTAGAGAGTTAAAAATGTTCATAATATTCTAAGCAAGCATACAGACTCACGCACACATGAGAGTGAGACCCACGTCACAGGCCACAACGCGGGCCGTGGCGATAACAGCTGATGGACGAAAACGAATTCAACATTGTACATTAGACATTGTTAAACATAACATGTTTGTTACCTGAGTACTCATTTCATTTAATTGGTAGGTGTGTTATACTTGTATCACTTACTGTACTCATCCAATTAGGTAAAGATTCAAAGATTTGATTGAACATTTAAAACATTATTATTACCTACATATGCCTAAAATAATAGTTAATCGTACTAAGATAAATTGTTTCATAAACAAATTATGATTCCTTCTTTCAATCACTTTTTACAGCTTTTGGACTGTCGACTTTGAATCATCTTAATTAATACAATGTCTATCGTTTTGGCATTAAAATGATAAGATACCTATTTATTGAAATATTTATTGTTTAGAAGTAAATAATGTAGATAACGTTAGAAGCGCTCATAGCCCGGCGGCTTGTGTCAATCCTATGTGATTGACAAAGTTAAGCAACAGCGGGCGCGGTCGGTAGTTGGATGGGTGACCACTAGTGGCAAAAATTTCTTGAGCGTTTCCGTGCTTCGGAGGACACGTAAAGCCGTCGGTCCCGGTTGTTATCGTAAGATAACAGTCGTTAAGCCATGTCGGAGGCCCTCGGGCGGTTTGAAAACTTCCGACACTCGGGTTGGCCACTAACCCCTCCACCAGTCCGCACTGTAGCAGCGTGGTGGAGTATGCTCTAGGCCTCCTCAAGAGGAGAGACCCGTGCCCAGTAGTGGGCCATTAATGGGTTGAAGCCAAATGTAGATAACTAAATTTTAAGTAAATTAATAGGTGTAAACGGACAATTTAGTACTTCAAATTTTGTACGCAAGTAAACAAGTGATTTAGAAATTTTTCTATGGGCGGGGCTTATCACTTAACACGTTTGAGTAGACATTTTTTAATAAAAATTTAGTAAAATGCATAAGTTTGTTAAGTAGGTTGTGAAGAATTGTATGAACTAAAGAGCTTTACTAAATTATTCCGTTTGGGCGCACACTAAAAATCATTCACATAAAATTAAGTTAACTACCTACAAAATACGTTTAAATCGGACTTAAGTAATCATACAACAAAACAAAAAAGACTGCGTGTTTAAAAGCTGTGCGTTTTAAAAATATTTACAAATATTAAACAACCATTTAAATTTAGATACTGTAGGTAACTTACAGGTCTGATAATAATTGGTTTCTTCCCTCTTTATCCTCATAGACTCCTATCAACTCCTGCGGCGTCGTCTAATAATGACATTTTCAAAATGTCCACCACCTTGTTCGATACACAATAATGCACGTTTTTGTAATTGTCGTTTAAGTTAATTTAATACTAGTGTCACTTTTCACTGCGTCAAATGCACCTATTATTCCATTTTTTAGATCCTCACCGCTAATGGAATGTTTGAAATAAACACGTCCCCACAGAAAAAAGTCTAGTTGGGTCAAATCAGCTGACCTACGAAACCTAATCTATTCAATCAATACGGCCGGCGCGTGCGGTGTGACTGACTTTTTAATTTACTAAATCGTAGATCACAAACAAAAGCCGCCGGTGGCCGGGCCGACCACACCGTGCCGGCCGGGAATTACGTCTCGCTTCCTCCCGACTGTTTTTAAATATGCGGAAGAGAGAAAACGTATGGACTATGGAAGTGTGCGAACTTTCTTTGTAATATTTTTGTGATCTATTGCGTTTGTAGTGTATTTCTTTAACATCGTACAACTCGCACATTATTTGACAGTGTGAGTTGGTCGCTGTGGCATGAGTATAATAATGCTAGAAAGGACCCTATTGCATTGACTTAAGTTTCATTTTTGTTTGTTTCGACTGTTTAAAGAATTGGGTGACATAATTTACTTAATTTTAATTTCTTTTAGGAAAAAAAAATTACCTACATTAAAAATACGTGGAATCGATTCAGTTGCCGAGTTTGAACCATGCACTCTCTTATGTTACATATAAATCTGAAACATATTGTATATTTGTTTTACGTCTTGTCAAGAAACGAAATATTGACGTCTGTTTAGAAACAAGAGAAGCGCAGTCCATCAGCATCTTCCTCGTTCCTCTTCATCAGTCTTCAAGCCACAAGATCTCATCTTCAAAGCACCCGGCACCCGGCAGTTGTTCACGTCCGTGTCGTGTGTCGCGCTCGCGGCCCGTCGCAGGAATGGTAACCCATTTGGGCCTCGCCCAATATTTATAACATCGTCTCGCGCAGAGCGAAGGAGAGCGGCGATGTTAGAACGAGATGGCAATACAAAGCGAGAGGTACAGCGCTATTACTACAAGAGCGAACGAGACGGCATGCAAACTGACCTTGTTTATTTTATTACTTTTTACACGTGTTTTTTAATCCTCTTTCTTATTGGTCTTTCTTTTTCATGTAAATTAATCTAGCTATTTCTATTGGATATTCTTCTCTACAATTTTTGTATATAAACCCGTTTATTTTGCCAATAAAATTATTCCTCGGATAACCACTCCAGCAGAAGTATTATTTCAAGCAACCTTCCTGAAGAATAAACATTAGTGGATTAGATACTCTGATCCACTAAAGAAGCAAGCAAGTTTATTTGTAATATTTATTAAATTACAACAATTGATCAAATTGTCGCCCCTCAGCCCTAATGGGCGCCACTGACGATGCGATCGATCGGTGCGATCCGTCGTTGCCGACCGATCGAAACGACGGATCGGTAGTGTATGTTAAGATTGTTACCGCTCATGAGTGGCACTTTTGAACCGATCGATCGGTGCGATCGATCGCACCGATCGATCGCATCGTCAATGGCGCCCATAATGCGTTAGTGTTCTTGGATTATTGTATAAAATTTAAAATGTAATTGATATAATGTATATCTGTAGAGTGCATTCATCCAAATCCCTTTCGTTGGTTACACCTTGCGCTCTCTCTCTGTGGTAATTTCCATTACTTGCTCAGATTGTTTTAGATTATTACTAAACTAAATCCAATTTGCTTTCTTGGTATTGTAGATACGTGTGGTTCTCTGGATGCTCATTCCCTCTGCCTTGGTTAACCGGATATTGAAAGTTATTGTATTATGATCCGACCTCGTGACCTTTTCGTCTACTTTCCAGTCCTCTACCATGTTGAGCATCTCGCTCGTGCAGGCCGTAACGTCAATGTGGCTGGTAAATCTTATGTCATCTTATTAACGCCATGTTTTCAAGATCGTTGATGGATTTCTTTGCCTCACTACCTGATGTCTCTTTACACCCTTTGAGATAAGCATCAGGCCCGTTGTAGTAGCAGATGTCCTTATTTGGGGTTTTCGCTAGAAAATAGGCAAAAAATCCTGCCACTCTAGCGGAGTCAAGATCATCCCATATTTCATCTAAAAAGCCCCTAGCAGCTAATGACAATACGTTTGTTTCTCCAATTATGTCTATAATTAGTCTCCTGTTTTGTTCTACCACCCTGATGACTGTGGGTAGAGGGGTGGTTTTGGGTTTTATCTCATTCCATCTGGATTTGAATTTGGATATCCTTCCCCTAGCTCTCTCTTCCTATATTGTGTGATTGGGTGGGTTGCTCGAGGATGTCTATGTTCCCAACTATAGAGCTTGCCAATTCCCTGTCATGTGGGAACTCAGTTGTCGGGGTAATTCATCTGGATAGGGTCTGAAGGGGATAGGTTAATTTTTGGTCGGTGGGAGCTTTTTTAAAGCTTTTTATCTGAGTTAGGAAGTCTTGAAATGGTAGAGTAGAGCTTATCATAAAGTTTGGCTGTGCGCTTGTATGAGTTGAGTATTCGTAGTTGTAGTGTGTGATTGTAATATAAGCTGCATACATAATAGATTAAGACAGTCTAAATTAAGTCATCCTAAAAGCAACACGCCTTTCAATACGAATCTATTTTCATACGTCACTACACACCTTTATCTAGCGGCTGAAGTTCATGCGTCGTATTAGATGGTAAGCAGTATAAAACAATATCCTCCTCATCTGCTGCGTCAATAAAATCATAGTTGGAGGAGCGTGTAAATAGCTCCTCCAGGAAAAAAAGGAAAGAAACTAAAATAAGCCGATGATGGCTGCGCTGCGGAGCGTTGCGGTGCGGAGCAATAAACAAAATAAGCTATAATAGATAAGCACATCAATCGACTCACCAGTCTCCCACGCAGCTGCAGCTCTTGTGGAACCCGTGGCCACAGTCGGAACAGAGGAACACACAAATCCAGCCGCGCGGCGGTATAATGAAAATATGAAGCGGTGATGCGGACGAACTTTAAGCGATGTGCGGAGAAAACTTTATGCGGATTAGAACTAAAAAAATATGCGGGCGTAAGATACTTATGTAGCGGATGACACGAGACAAAAAATTCTATGTTTTTCTTGCGTCAATCTGGCGTTTTTCTTTTTTCCTTCTATGGTTTTCACCAGCCAGTGGGAGCGCCGCGGAGGTCGATAAAATGGCATAACTAATATAACATATTATGATTATCGCTCGCGCAACCATGCTCCCCGGCTTTGGGAGTTTGGAGAACTTTCAAAAGGAAAAAGAGAAAATAAACAAAATTCAAGTTAAGCTGTGCGGTGTAAATTCAAGGGATATGATCCTTGAAATCCTAATTTAATATTAAAGGAAAATTACATTATAATAAAGTTGTAGCAGCCAGATAAGGATAGCAAATAATATATAAACCCTGCTACTATTATAACGCAGAAGGCGTAGGTCTGAAGAAAACATTTATTTCCTATCTACCCCGGCTACTGAGATACTGCGAGCTGCATATTGATGCAAGATAATTTGACGAATAACGTCTTCATTTAGAAACATGAATCAGCTGCAAATATCATCAGCGCCGCATCGTCTTCACACGCAGACTATCTTCATGCATTCGTCGACCATCTTCGAGCAAGTTTCTTCAACGCCGCAGTCGCTTTTTCCGAGTTCTTCTTGCTGTTCCTGATATGTGTTCCGCGCCGTCGCCGCCCGCCGAGTGCGTGCGCGCCCGTCCTGCTCGCTTTTATACGGCCGTCCAGCGCAGCAACTGCGGGAGGCCGCACACGAACCTGCGCGATCGCCCGGCGACCGGCTCATCGGCAGTTAGAGCGCGACAGAAATATTGCGCGTCTCGTCTCTCATAATAATTAATCGATGCTTATGTTTTGCTATTATTATCAAATTGTCATTGGTCTAAATTCTTGTATTATAATTGGCTAAGAAAATAAAATTAATTACTATTGGTAAATTCGTAATGTAGCCGGGGGTATAAATATAGGCAGGGTTGCCTCAATAAAGCATTCCTATTCGCTTGCACATAGAAAGCACATCAAGATCAGTTGTTTCATTCCAAAACCTTCTGAAGCAGTAATTATTATTTGGAGTCTGTTAATGGTGGACCCCATACCACCACCATTACAAAGTAATGAAAATTATGAAAGAAAATTATAAGTACGTAGTTGTGGGATAAAGTTTAACGACAGTTCGTTTAAACGTGCCACTTTGCGTTTTAATTAATGCGACTCTAATTACACCATCACTACCAGGATAAACTTCCTGGATAATACCTAATGGCCAACGTAAAGGTGGTATGTCAGTTTTGTCAATTAGAACTACAGTTCCAACACGAACTGGATTGTCAGGCGTGTTCCATTTCTGCCTGACTTGTAGCGTTTGCAAATATTCAGATCTACACCTTTTCCAATATGACTGTACGAGAACGTCTAACAGTTTTTTGCGGTCGCTTAAATTAACACGTTTATCAGAAACATCATTTGCGGGAAAATATTGAATAGGAGTCGACATTAAAAAATGAGCGGGTGTCAATACCTCAGGTTGAGGGTCAGATGACAACAAACAAAACGGACGCGAATTTAGCGAACATTTATTCCATAACGAAATGCGGTTACTCTTACTATAAGTATTAATAACAGTTTTTACTAAGCGGGACATTAAAAGAGCGGCGTATAGCTGTAATCGAGCGAGCGTATCAATTTTCACAAGAAAAACTTTAGATTTGTAACACAAGTGTCTCAAAATGATATTTCCGGCCTCATCAGTTATATGTAAATAAATCACACAACCATAAGCATTGAGGCTTGCATCACAAAATGTAACTACATTTAACCTACAGTTATTAGAAAATCCAATATGGTGCGGTGTTTTTATTTCTGATAGTAAAGGTAGTTCCTTAAAGAGCAATGAAAAATATTTTATTATATTCTCGGGAGGCGTATAATTCCAGCCCATTTTGCTAATCCACCGATCTTTGTGCAACTTCGCGTGTACTATAACTGGAGATACCAAGCCCAAAACGTCAAAAAGTTGAGCGGCAAAAGAAAGTATAGTGCGTTTTGTACACTTATTGTCACTACAAGTAGTAAATAATTGAAAAACATCTTCGTCTGGAAACCAAGTTAGACCTAATATCTTTAAGTTACTAAAAACGCCAGAAAAATTAACTGGAGCGCGATGTGAGCGTGGCAAGCTATCAAAAAACTCGGAATAATTGCGGGCCCATTTAAACAGATCAAAAGAGCAGCTTATAAACAAAGAAATTAACTCGTTAGCTAAGCTTATAGCGCTGTCCTTGTCAGACACTAACGTCACCAAATCGTCCATATGAAGACTATTCGACTGGATGACAGAAGCGGCATCAGGAAAACGAGAATACTCATCTGATGTTAACTGGCGTACAGTGCGCATTGCCACAAATGGACTGGATTTAAGACCAAAAGGAATTCGGTTAAATTGAAAAGTGCGTGATTTTTCACTTCCAGAAAAACTAAATAATATTTTTAAATATTGATGATATGACTCTGGAACCCCTATTTGCAAGTACATCTGCTTAATATTTGCGGTTAATGCAATCGGAAATAAATGAAAATCAAATAAAAGTAAGAAGAGATCAACTTGTAGGTTAGGCCCTGAATGTAAAATATCATTAAGTGACAACCCTGTGTGAGTTTTGGCACTTGCGTCCAAAACAACTCGCAACTTAGTTGTTGCTTTATCTTGCCGTATGACGGCGCGGTGCGGGATATTATAGTAACCATATTTAATATAGTCGGCGATGACTTGGTTATAATCAGCGCGTAAAGCGGTAGTTTGTTTAAACTTACGTTTCAAGTGTTGCAACGCAAGTAAACGGCGGTGTCCCACTATGCGGGAACTATCGAGGTTAGCGGGATTTCGACTAAAGGGAAGGGCTGCACCATATCGCCCATCACTATTGCGAACAACAGAACTAGAAAACAAATTTTCACATTCTGTGTCGTCAGATGAAAGAAACCGTTTATCAGGAATTTCCTCCAATTCCCTAAACTTATGGAGACGAGACTCCAGACTACTCAATGTAATCGCGGTAAAAGAAGAAGAAGCGGGTTGATTATTATTATCAACAAACGACGAAGGAAAGTCTCCCATTAAAATGTAACCAAAAGTGGTCGAAAAAGCGGGCGGAAGTGAAGATGAAATATTCGGTTTATATTGTTTACCCAAATAAATATATGGCAATAATTGGGCACCAATGACCATGTCAATGTGACCAGGGGTATTCCATGTGAGGTCCGCTAGAGGTACCCTATTATAATATTCACAGTTGCGAGCATCAATATCGAATGCTGGCAATTTGTCTGTTATGTTATCAACAACTAACGCGTGAATATTATATTTATGCGGTGAAACGCGTGACTCAATTGTCAAATCAACGTAACCATGAATAGGACGAGACGATAAACCTACGCCCTTAAGAGAAGAATTATAAAGCGGAATTACAGATAAGTTGAGTAAATTACAACAAGCTAATGTAATTAAATTATTTTGTGAGCCATTGTCCAATAATAGACGAATGACGTTTCTTTCATTATTTTTATTACATGCATAAACTTGCGCGGTCGACAAAAGTATGGTTGTTCGAGATTTACTATTATCGAGTGATACCATAGTAGCGGGCGACAAACTGTCACTTGTAGCGATCGAATGCACTGGAGGAGGTTTCATTGAATTAGCGACCATATCAGAATGAACATACGGTTCAGTATTCAAAGAGGTCGTTTTCTCCTTATCAGCGACTTCGTGGGAGCATGCGTGTAATTGTACCGATGAATTATTAGAACTTCTTTGTAAATTAATAAAATGTAAAAGTGAGTGATGTCTCTTTTGACAATAATGACAGACATTACGCGAATTGCAATTCGAAACTGAATGCGATGAGCTTAAACAATTAATACAACAATTCTTTGATTTTACAAACTCATAACGCTCTTTAGGAGAATCTAGATTTTTAAACTTGATACAATTAAAAAGTAAATGTTCGGTACTATTACACATGACACAAGGAGCGGTTTTAGACGATTGAGTATTTTGTTGAATAGTGAAAGTCAGAGATTTACGAGTACTAGAATCTGACTTTTGAGGTTTGTAACGAGTTTGAGAAAAGCTATTACAGTTACTCGATCGTTCTAATATTTTTACTTGATCCTGAACAAATGACACAAGTTCTTCAGAGGTAGGTATTTCTGAAGAGCGAACGGACAACTCAAAAGACTGCACCGTTTGTAAATCTAACTTTTTTATGGCTAAATTAAATAGAATGAAATCTGTTAAATCAGGGATATCTAATTGTTTTAAAGCGGCAATCGAAGCAGAGTATTTTTCAACAAAACTATTTAAACTGATAACTGTCAGCGTGCAATTCTTTAATTCCAATATATTATTTAAATAGAAGGTACCTAATGACCGTTTGTCTTGGTATTTCTTTACTAAACTGTTCCAAATGATGTGATAAGTTTCACCAGTTGGTACGATGCCGGCAACCATTTGCTGCGTACCATGCGTCAGTCTACCTATCAGATACTGCACACGCTGCGAGTCAGACAGCTGCTGGTTGTTGTGAATATTAGCCTTAAACGACTCATAGAACACTGGCCAATTCTCAGGCTTACCATCGAAAGAAGGAATAACGATAGGCGGTAATTTAACAACGTTTTTCACTGGTTGTGATGGCGTAATGGTAGGTGTAGAATTGACTTGTTTAGCGGAATTCACGTTGTTGCGGACACGTTTTACACGAGTATATGCGTCGTCAAACGAAATTAAACCTTTAAAATCAGGCTCAGCTTCGGGATTTAAAATCAAATTTAAATCGTTTATATTGTCAATAATAGATATGAATTCATGGCGCATTTCATCGACCATTTCCGATTCTGCCATGAAATTTTCTGTTGACCGCGTATCTGCAGTGACAACTACTTTTTTAGATTGATCACACAATTTAGTGACCCTTTGGAAAATGATCTCAGCTTTAGCTTGAAGCAATTTTATTTTATGAGTCTCCATTTTGAATGGAGGAAGCAAAAGCTAAGAAAATTAATAAATTAATGCGGGAATGAATGCGGGAAAATATAATTATGTACTGATTCAATAATCAGGCTCGAATGGACCAATAAATGGAGGAGCGTGTAAATAGCTCCTCCAGAAAAAAAAAAAGAAACTAAAATAAGCCGATGATGGCTGCGCTGCGGAGCGTTGCGGTGCGGAGCAATAAACAAAATAAGCTATAATAGATAAGCACATCAATCGACTCACCAGTCTCCCACGCAGCTGCAGCTCTTGTGGAACCCGTGGCCACAGTCGGAACAGAGGAACACACAAATCCAGCCGCGCGGCGGTATAATGAAAATATGAAGCGGTGATGCGGACGAACTTTAAGCGATGTGCGGAGAAAACTTTATGCGGATTAGAACTAAAAAAATATGCGGGCGTAAGATACTTATGTAGCGGATGACACGAGACAAAAAATTCTATGTTTTTCTTGCGTCAATCTGGCGTTTTTCTTTTTTCCTTCTATGGTTTTCACCAGCCAGTGGGAGCGCCGCGGAGGTCGATAAAATGGCATAACTAATATAACATATTATGATTATCGCTCGCGCAACCAATAGTCGAGGTGGCAGCAAGCCATGCAACGGGCATCTGTATCTTGGATCTGTAACTTTGTATCACGCACAACTTTTAAATTAATAGAAAAGAACCTTCTCTATTTCTAAATTACTCTGCTTGCTCACCCCCAGGAGATTGAATTGGTATCTATACAACCATACCAGCCATTGGTATCTATATATCCATCTATACAACCAATAACATTCGGAAATTCAGCGATGTTGGAAAATTGTGCTTTGACTTCCCTCAGGTCTTCAACGTTTAACATCTGTATATAACTCCTAGCTAACTTTGTAACTTCCATGCTTACTTTATGAACCATTCTTGATACAGTAGTTTCGTGAACGTTTATGTCATCACCAATGACTACTTGTAAAGTACCTGTAGTATAAAATCTTAACGCGATGAAGTTTCAATACGGACAATGTATACATTTCTATGCGTAATGGAAGCTAGTGCAGGACTAATAATATCGCTTAGGCGTATAACAGTATTGTTATCAAATGGATATCCCAATTTAAATTCTAAAGGATTTCTCCTATTCCGTAAGTTTCTGGGTACTGATAAATTAGCAATAAAATAGAACACTTCCATATCGGACTCGGATGAGCTACTCGTATTCATTATAATAATATTAATAATACATTTTATTTGGGATCGAGTTCATAGTTGTTAATATCGGTATTTACTTACATCTACTCGTAATGTTAGTATTACAAATAATAAATGAGACAATTAAAAACTAAGCCACCTACTCTTCACGGACGGAAAAGTTTGACAGAATGCCTTGAATAGAGTCACCTTGACTTCGTCGGTGCACCGAGCGAACCTGTAGGCCAGCATGTTCCATAGCCCTGCGTTCCCTCTCCATGTCGGTGTTGTCACCCAGATCTTCCGAGACCCAGTTACCCAGATACTTGTAATTGTCGACTCTCTTCAAGGCATAGATGTAACGGAGGCGGATTTTACTTACATTGTATCCGAGTCCCTGAGCTCGAGCGTACTTCCTCACAAATGTGAAGTAGCTGATGCATAGCTCTAATCGAAGGGCTCAGCAATACCATGTCATCGGCGTAACTAATATTGTTTAAGCATACCCCGCTTACATGACACTGAACAAAGCAATGAAACAAAGCAAGAACTCTAGGTAGGTGATGACCTGCATGTTTGAGATGTTCGATGCTAAGGTTGTCGTGACCGAGGGATCTTCCTCTCACCATTTTATGTCTAACGGAAGCTATGTTTCTGGCTGTAAATCTTATACTGACGTCCCCAGTCAAGGACTCCGCGTCAAACATCTGATTATTGGAACAATTGTTCACTGGTTCCACTTTAAAATGTTGCTGGAATAGATTCGCAACCTCCCGCGGCTCGTGAACGTCGGCCACGCTTGCAGGGCACATCGGCTTCAGGTTTAACTTATTAGTTTGTTTCCAGTTATGCTAGCATCCATTGTTATGTCCTACGAATCACTTTAAAATATTACAACAGCAGTTCACTAAAAATAAAAATCAATAGTAGGTATTTAATTTAATACGTTCTACGGCACACACAAATAACCTCAAAGTCGTTGTAACTTATAATTTGTCATATTTGTGTCCACGAAATGTCAAATATGTTATGGACATGGAGGATAGAGTAGAATGAGGCCCTCATCTCTGTGTATGAAAAGTGTCTGTAAAAACGCGTCCAATTACGGGTGGCGCTGCGATGCGATCTATAATAGCTGGAGAGCTATTGAACCATTTGACTATCCCACTTCCCACTAAGCTAGCAATTTATTAAATGATATTTTATTATCAGTCAATTAAGAAAGTACCGTTCTGGCAGGCATCTCGCGGTTGCGTCATGGTCCCTTAAATTTTTGAAAATGCAAAAAATATTTTTTTTTCATCCCACTCCCACAAGGCTACAATTTTAATATGTTGCAATTTACATATGTTTAAGTGTAAAAAAAATTGCCAGAACATTTTGAGGGTTGCAAGTATGTGCCAGAACAGAGCAAAGTTGTCATCGGGATTGCAATTCTATCTTTCTATGTATAATTTCAGGCTCTAGTCTGATTTGATATCATTCAAATGTATAAGGCGATTGTTGGTTCTCACAGATAGTACACATTGGTGGAAATAAATTTCAGTACTGCCATACAAAAAATAATAATTTTCATACAAATGTATCCTTCTATTCATAAATTCAAGCTCTAGCCTGCTTTTGATGTCATTTAAATGTACAGGACTATCGTTGGATCTTACAGATCACACACTACACGTACCATACCATGGGCCCTCTGAATCCAGCGGCTTCCCGCTGTCTTCTTTAGGTCATCAGTCCACCTGGTCGGGGAGCGACCAGTGCTCCTTTTACCGAGACGTGGCCGCCATTCGAGGACTTTGCAACCCCATTGGTTATCTGTCCTTCGAACGATGTGGACTCAGAGGGCCCAGAATCGGTCGGAGTGGCGCTAATTACGGGAGGCCTATGTCCAGCAGTGGACTTCAAAAGGCTGTTAGATAGATAGAATTAATAAACTTACTATAGCATGTTTTGACCGGGACTGTACCGGTTGACCTTACATTGTGCTCTAACCGCGCGCTCTCCGCCCTCTATCTCGAAAATGATTTAACGTATAAATTTTTTTTTGAAACAAAAGTTGTAGGGAATTTAATTCTCTACAATACTGATGAAGATACAAATAGCGAAATACTCATAAGATATGAGATATTTGCAAAAAACCGATTTTTGTGACCTTTGTCCTCAAATTTTTAATAGACGCGGTCACCCTACGATATGCAGGTTTTGAGACAAGTTTTAGAATGCCAAAATACAACTTTATACAAAAAAATCAGCTGGGTATCTCTCATTCCGCAGTAATTGGCTATTAGACAATTTTTGGAAAAATATTTAAAAAAATTCGTAGTTTTATTTTATACCTCTTACAATATTTATTTTTCTCATAAAAGTGTTATTTAGTAAGAAAAAATAACTTTTAATCCATTAATTTTAAATTCGCGCGAAAATAGTCCGCCATCTGTCACTTGCTGGCTGTGACGTCACATTTCAATTAACAAAAGTTTACGCTCTAACTCTGAAGATATTTTAAGTGAAAAACTTACACCTTTTTCACTGGAATTGTGAAAATGACAAGCTACAAGACGTGTGCAGTGCCTATGTGTAGTACTACAATTAAACCTGACAAATTGTTTATACCTACACGTTTCTAAATGCCCTCAACGTCGAAAGCAGTGGTTACAATTGGCACGTCGAGACCCAGAGTTAACATCTGTTATATCAGCAATATTCTTTTGTGAGGACCACTTTGATGTAAGTATTTAGAAGAAATCAACTTAGCCCCTGATTTACTAAAAAAACAAATTAAACCTAACCTAATATTGTTCATAAACATAACCTATAAGTAATTTAAAATCATTAGTAATATGGTGTCGTTAAGGGGACGTTGAGGAAAAACTTACAAAAAAATCCCCCTGTGACCACTTAGCAAGACTGACCAATTTTACTTTATTAATTTCAGTACTTAAAAGGTTTTTGCATTCCGAAACTCGGTAGAGCAAAAGTCAGGGAAGAAATTTGCGACCATAAATGAATCAACTTGAGGCAAATTCGCACTGTCAGCTTTTGTATAGCCTGACTCCATGTTACAAAACCTCTCAAAAGCAGAAATCAAAATATATCTTATTAATTTTCTCAGTAAATTGCACAGTGCACACGATATAGTTAGTAGTACACGACGCTTTATTTTTTGAGTTGTGACGTCATAACATGCTCAATCATGGCCGCCGGCGTTTCGGTTCTCGTATCCACAGGTAAAAAAACTCAAATCTATTTTTCAAAAGTAAAAATATTTACAATTTATTTTCATGCAAGAAACGTATTGTATAATTATTGTTAACCATTATGCAACCATATTTAACACATTTCATATTTTACCGTGATAACTGTCAAATAGCCAATTCCTAAGATGACTGGACTAATAGTACACTTTGGTGGAAAGAAATTTCGGTATTTCCTTACAAAAAAGAATAATTTTCATACAAATGTATCCTTCTATGCATAATTTCAAGCTCTAGCCTGCTTATGATGTCATTTAAATGTACAGGACTATCGTTGGATCTTACAGATCGTACACTTTGGTGGAAAAAAAAATCGATATTGCCATACAAAATATAATAATTTTCATACAAATGTATCCTTCTATGCATAATTTCAAGCTCTAGCCTGTTTTTGATGTCATTTTAATGTATAGGACTATTGTTGGATCTTACAGATCGTACACTTTGGTGGAAAAAAATTTCGGTATTGCCATACAAAAAATAATAATTTTCATACAAATGTATCCTTCTATGCATAATTTCGAGCTCTAGCCTGTTTTTGATGTCATTTTAATGTATAAGACTATCGTTGGATCTTACAGATCGTACACTTTGGTGGAAAAAAAATTCGGTATTGCCATACAAAATATAATAATTTTCATACAAATGTATCCTTCTATGCATAATTTCAAGCTCTAGCCTGTTTTTGATGTCATTTTAATGTATAGGATTATTGTTGGATCTTACAGATCGTACACTTTGGTGGAAAAACATTTCGGTATTGCCATACAAAATATAATAATTTTCATACAAATGTATCCTTCTATGCATAATTTCAAGCTCTAGCCTGCTTTTGATGTCATTTAAATGTATAGGACTATCGTTGGATCTCACAGATTGTACACTTTGGTGGAAAAAAAACAGTGTTACCCTACAAAAAAAAATCATTTTCATGAGGCAAAATCAGCGAGTTCAATTCCTGGCTAATAATATTAATTTTTCAAAAATCTAATTATGCCGTTTTGGTTTTCGTCAAAATCAGCCCTGAGACTCCTTTTACCACTTTTCGCTATTACTCATAGTTTTGAATTTGTCCATCCACGCTCACTTGAAAAATTCACCCTGTATACTCTTCTGGCAGATACTTGCAACCGCTAGAATGTTCTGGCTGTTTTTTAAACAATTGAAAGAATGTTCCCTGAAAATTTGAGCCTTGTGCGAGTAGGTTATGAATTGCTCTCCCGATGACAACTTTGCTATGTTCTGACACATACTTGCAACCCTCAAAATGTTCTGGCAATATTTTTTTACACTTAAACATATGTAAATTGCAACATATTAAAATTGTAGCCTTGTGGGAGTGGGATGAAAAAAATATATTTTTTGCATTTTTAAAATTTAAGGGACCATGACGCAACCGCGAGATGCCTGCCAGAACGGTACTTTCTTAATTGACTGATAATAAAATATCATTTAATAAATTTCTAGCTTTGTGGGAAGTGGGATAGTGAAATGGTTCAATAGCTCTAGGGCTATAACAGCTATGTTCGAATATCTATTTATCAGACACTAGCGCCATTATTTACGGGTGGCATAACTCAGAAAACTTCACTCCGTTTACTACAGCTATTTTTTTATGGAAATAGCCGGCAAACGAGCTGACGAATCCACCTGATGATAAGTGGCTATTGTCGCCCATGGACATCAGCAACACCAAAGGCATCACTGATGCGTTCCCGGCCAACAAAGAGAGAATAAGAAAGAAAGAACTGGCTCTCAAGCCCCCAGTCGGAATACGACGAGTCGTTTGGCGAAAATGCAGATCTCGATATAGTTACTGTATTGTCAACCCAGACTATTGATTTTGTATGACCGGCATTTAAACACGTCTCATCTAAATAATATACATAATATACATATAGTAGTTCCATTTTGTCTGGCTTCCTTTACTTCGTCAAAATATTTTCGACGCTATAAAACTTTACCAGGCCTTTCTACTAAAATACTGTTTCTACCTCTTTTATTAGTGCTTTGTACAATGTTGATCTTGACATAGACGGGAAATCAGAATCTTCGTTTACGATGTTCAGGATTTTATCTAATGTAGGCATTTCATTATCAGAATAAAATTTGTGCACCACATTTTGAAGAACGCTTTTCGTAAAACCATCAAAATTAATAATACTCAAGCGATTTCTTTTCTTTTTCAGTGATTTTGGTGGTCCCCTGATTTCATCTCTTCAATAACCTAAATAAAATTAAACACATCCAAACACATTCACACCAGTCATCACTGAAGCATTGTCAGTACCTATACCAACAATTTTTATTTTTATTTTAAATTATTATCGTTCAATGTGTTCATTATTGCTTCAGCAAGCCCCGTTGAATCAGCTTTTGTAATAGTTAATGCCAAAAATGTTGACAGAACTTTACTTTGTGAATTACTGAAGTATTCTACTTCCCAAGTATTTTAGGACACTGATGTTAGTTGACTCATCTTGAATGAGGCTGTATTTTTGGTCGCGGATATCCAACTTCAGCGATTCTTTGAAGTGTGGTCCCAATACTTCATTAATTATTTCAGAACTAGAATTAGTTCTACGTATATGTATATCGTGGCCGCATTTAGAATCGGAAAAGAGTTTTTCACACATCTCCCAAATGCTCTACTATCACTACGGAACATTGTTCGGCAATAAATAGAGGCATTGCTGCTTCTGCTCTATTTATTTATTTTATTTATTTAACACTTTATTGTTTGTACACCAAAACATACTTATACATAAAGAGCACACGAAAGGAACACAAAACAATGGGCGACCTTATCGCTTTAAAGCGATTTCTTCCAGGCAACCCAGCAGTAAGATGAAAAAAGCAAGAAGAGAAAATGGGTAACAGGCGTACTACATAAATTAAAACAATAGTATAAGAAATTAATAGAAGAGAAGAAAGATAAAGAGAAAAGAAAGTATTTTTAAATGACAGATTAACACACCAATAAAAGAGCAGCGACAATGGGAATGTATAGCCAAGAAAAGGAAATAGGAAAGGAAGAAGACAGATTAGGAAAGAAGATAGTGTTCTTTGAGCAGTCTTTTAAAAGAAACTATGTTATCTGCTTTCCTTATTGATAGAGGTAAGGAGTTCCAAAGACGTATAGCAGTCAGAGTGAAGGATTTATGAAGGAATGGAGAGGTGTGAGAAGGGGTACGTAAAGTAAGATAGTAGGAAGAACGAAGTAAGTGATTAAGGGATAGATAACGATACTCAAAGTTATCACGCAAATAAGAAGGAGCGAATGGATTAAACAACACAGAGTACAGAGCAGAAAGTATGTGAGCATTCCGGCGAAGGCGAATAGGGAGCCACTTGAGTTTAGCACGAAATTCGGAGACATGATCATATTTACGCAAACCAAATATGAATCTAATACAAACATTTTGGAGACGCTCAAGCTTATTTAGTTGCTCCTCAGTAAGGTCAAGATAACAGATATCGGCATAATCAAGAATGGGCAACAGTAAGGAAGTAGCAAGAGTAATTCTAGTGGGCATAGGAAGGAAATTACGAAGTCTACGCAGACTACCAATCGCAGCAAATAACTTCTTACTCACATTATTAATTTGAGGTGTCCACGAAAGAGTGGAGTCCATAAGAATTCCTAAATTTTTGACTACTTTAGAGTAAGGAATATGAACACCACCAAAGTATATTTTAGGTAGAACAAGCCAATCAATTTTAGAAACTAGTCACGAACTACCAATTATGATCACTTGAGTTTTATCAGGATTAACTTTAAGACCAAATGATTGGGCCCACTCGGAAATCTTGTCTAAGTCTGAATTCAAGTCAGATATCGCATCAGTTAAATTCGAAAGTGACGCTTGCGTATAAATTTGCAAGTCATCTGCATATAGGTGGAAGGACGAAGTAAGTAAAGGACAAATCGAATTGATGAAAATAGCAAAGAGAAGAGGACTCTACTTGAGGGCTTTATTTTATCAACTGTCAGGAACGGTTGCAAGGGCTTTTGTTTCGTTATTATTTCCGCTTTTGATTCATGTTTTTTAAAATCAATAAAAAATTATAAAGTGATATAAGCAATTCATGATAATTTGTTCAAACAATTTTCCAATGACATTTTTCCACTTTTGTAATCGCCGAGTAGATTGTTAATTCGTATGTCATTTTGGACGGACTTTTTTCTTCGTTTTGATATAATTTCTCTATTATTATAAAAGCTGAAAAAAAATCTGTTATAATTAATTCAATTAATAATGTATGTATTTATCATATGTGTCGCCTAAAAATACAGTTTATTGAAAGAAAAAACAAAAATACGTACCTCTTCAGAAGATTTTCATAATATTTAATATTTCCTGCTATCGTTTCGAAAAATAAAAGATTTGATGGCCTTTTTCCAATTTCGCTATTGAAACTCCAATTCCAAGGTTCCATGAGGCTTGTCGTGTGGTGTCTTTGTGCGTAGCAGCACCAAATATTCACCATATCTTCATTTTCCAACCACTGATCCACAAAGTAATTATTGAATTTCGTATAGCTTTTTCTTCAAAACTGTAACAAAATTAATTCGTTGAAGATTAGTAATAATTGTGTTCTTTCCTTGTGCTCTTTATGTATATTATGTTTTGGTTTGTGGTGGTATTATTATAATATTATGTCTGATGCGTGTCATCTTACTGCTATATTATAATTATGTATGTTATGTGACTAATATTACTGTTATAAAAACATATACTATAATATGGCTGTATTGACTCATTATCATACACATACTGCTCATCAATGGGATACAGCTACATACTCTGTAATAGGGTTGATTGCTATATTGATATAAATTCTAAGACGTTTAAAGCTAGACCCTAATATCCGTGGGCGTTGGTTGAAGTCTGGCTCGCCCAGGATACTGAGGAGGAGGGATGGTGATCCACTCTGAGACTTCGGTCTTAACTCTTGAGTGGAGATTCGTTAGGGCAATTCGGTAACGAATCACAAAAGCAGCCAGTAAGATTAATAGAATTAGTACTCCCACCAGTATCCACCAAGTGTAATGGTCTGGCGGTGACCACGGTTCTGATCTCAACTGAGGGATTTGAGATTCTTGGATCCAGCCCTCAACTGTTAGGTCTCCCAGAGATTCTCTCTGATGAGGCATAGACAAATTCAAGACTATATTATATCCGGTTCGGAGAGTTTCCTGAGGAGTTGATAGATTTGTCCTCCTATTTGTAAGTAATCCCCGTCTGTTGATGTTAACACTATGGGAACAGGACTTGGATCAATCTGTTTGTGAACAATCAGTTCCTTACCCTGAGCAATCATTACCTCACCCGATATATTGGATGCACTAATTAACGCTCCCACATCGAATGGGATTACCTCGAGTTGGGCTGCGGTAGATAGTTCCCACTCACATTTTTGAGTAGGTACCTTATCCTCTATTACATGTTTTAAACATGTGTTGAATTCAATTTTTGTTTTCTTAGGACAAAGTGTCAAGGTCAGCATCTCTTTACATGTTGTCGGAGATATCTCCCAACAGTCTCCTTTTGTCTTGCAAGCAACGACATCTGGGAGTTTTAGTTTTCTGTACCCTCCTTGAATTTCCGCATGTGTTGTGTGCACTCTCATCAGAGCCGCTGATCGATCCATTAGAATACTAGGAAATATAACACCTGAGACCATAGGATATGGGTCGTAATTTACCTGATGCAATGAGAATTTCCCCAACTCATAAAAAAGTGTCATATCTCTAGAGTATGCAGTGGATATGATAGCTGGGTGTTTAAGAAGGACAGAGACAACATCAGTAGCAGGTAATAAATCAGGAGTTATTTTCCCTGACAATGCACTATCAACCACTCTAGCGAAGTCGTTCGGCGCCAGCGATAGCCAGGTCGAATAAACTTCCCTAAAATAGTTGGTGATAAGCTCCTCGCACGTGCTTCGCTCCATAAACTCCCGAAAGATTCTAGCCTGGCGATCTACTGCATGGTGAATAGCATGTTGATTGTCTATTATGGTGTTGATGCTGTTTGTGACTATCTGTTGGTGATCGCGCATACTTTTCAATTGGTCATCTAATGAAGCGACAGTATCCTGTAAAGACCAAATGGATGCCCTATTCCACGCAATAGCTCCGCCCAAGAATAAGGTCTCGATGAACCTCTTCTTCCTAATAGACTGCTTCTGAGGAATTAATGTTCCTATTTTATCTTTTAGCAGGCTCACTATTAGTTTCTGATGGTCTTTATTAGCGGTTATATTGCAGTCTACTCCTTTTCCGATCAATCCATTGCTGGCAAGATGAGGCATATGATATATTATTGGTACATATATATACCCTGAATATTCCATGTAAGATCCAGTTTGCTCCATAACAATACCCAATTCTGGTGCAATGAGACCGGATTCCAATACGCGTGTCTGAAAAGAGGTAGAGTTTGACGTAGATATATCAATAGAGGCGTCATCAACCAGTTATAATACAGTTATCAATACAGTTAAGGCGCGATGCTCACTCGATATGCTGTCACCCCAGGGAGAATTTCTCTTCACCTTGTTCAATCGACGCCTTATATTCTTCTTCTTCTGAACTGCAGGGAGTTGTAGTCGCTTCGTTGGTTGGGCAATCGGAGCAAAACCTGGTACTGGAGTGGATATGTCCATCTTACTAAGATTAGCCTTAATATTCTCCATCTGGGTGGTCAAATTCATTGTCAAGTTCTGTAACTGTGAGAGATGATTCATCAGCTCTATCTCTTTTTGAGCCATGCTCACTGATGCATCATACAGCATCTCATTCTCTTCACGGAGGGTAGTGGTCTCCTTATACATCCACCCTATACCTCCTCCCACAAGAGTAGTTAACATTGCAAGACTCAGACCTACTGCTAACATAGTTCCGGTTATCAATACCATTTTTTATCCCGTTTTATCACATAAACTTAGTAAACTTACAGGCTTCTCAGCTAATGTAGGCTAATGTCAGTAATAAATCAGAGTGTAACCGCTACAGTCGTTTGATTCCAACGTCTCCCAACACATGGCGACCCTGCGACACCAATTAGATTTAACACCTTTTCTTCTAATGAAGTAAGTTTTGTGTAGCAAGCAGGTCCACCACCAGTACCCTTGGCCACTCTGTGAAGGCGGGCAGCTTTTTTCTTTGTATTGTTTTTTAAATCACTCCATACCTTAAAGGAGCAAGGAATTAAATAAGTGACTGGCAACATAAAAAGTTATTGAATACACGGAGATTTTGTGGGCGTTCTGGAGCCGAAGATTTTGAATCATTTATCAATAACAGAAGCTATATATAACGTTAATTTAATAATATGTATATTTTTTTTTCATCAAAGTCGATATTCATATCGTTTACAGAGAAAAAGTGAGAACCAGTAGTAGCGCTATTCAATCACACGTAGATACATACTACAAATAGAAATACTACGCGTTTTACTATCAAGTCACATAAAATCGTATTCGCCAATAAAAACAAAGCTACTGAGTTGCGCCGGAGTCGTCCAACCAATGACGGCAATGCAATGAGTCGTATGCCCGTTCAGGCGTCCTTGGACCTTGGCATTCAGTAGGTCAGTGACACCAACGGCACAGCTGTTGTTAGCGCGGAATGAATGATCAGTGCGTTACTACTTTCCAAGTCGATCGATTATAAATGAATATTAAAACTGAAACTTTTTTTTAGTCAACATTACAATTGATTTATCCGTTTTTATTGGTACTATAGATAATTCCAAATCAAAATGTTTCGGCTCCAGAACGCCCACAAAATCTCCGTGTATTTTGACTACTGAATAGTCATATAGTCAATATTCGGTATTTTTAATTGCAATATAATTATGTATAATTATGGTAGGTTTAGTTGTGTTACATGATAGACAATTTGACATACACAATACAAGACAATACATATAACCCTGATGGGGTATAGCAATAATAGCAGGAGTGGACCAATTTATTATATTATTATTTCTACTCACTACTTTGTTGTTTTCTTCATTCTATTAATTCATTTACATAAAATAAATTCTTATATGTCAAAATATGTATTTGACGGCGAGCGGCCTCTTTGGTTCTACAATGATCGGCCGATGCAGAAGCTGTCATGTCATGAAGAAAACTAAATATTTAGAATAAGGAATGTGTCAATCCATTTTAGAACAATACGGGTGGGACATTCTATGGGATTCGAATAGTATGGGAACGTTAGGAGAACTGGAAATATAATATCATGGAGCAAAGTAAAAGGAATATTATTAAAACCAACACCGTAGAATACCCCTTCTGCCATATATTCATTTAAATTGTAAAAACTTTTTAATCAAAAATTCTTTGAACGTTGTAGAAAATTATTTGTCATTTTCAGTTGATTGATTGATCAATAGGTAATTTATTAATTACTTTTACACACATAAAATTTGGACTGGAGCTAAATATTTCAAGTTTACATTGTGGTATTATTACCTTGTGTTTATTATTATTATGAGTTTGTTATCATTACTATTGGTATTATTACTACTTACCTTTCTCCACTTTTCCGTACTCTTACTGTCACCGCTGCCATCACTGTTTAGGAGTGTGCATAACTCATTCCACAACCTCAAAGTTAACACCTTGCCATTGGCCAGTGGTGATGGTTTGGATATATCATCATGCCTAAAATATTAAGTTCTGTTAAATAAAAAGTACAGCAGTCACAATGTAGTCTTAATAAAAATTTGGTACACCTATCATCGCAACCCAAAATTGTTCTAAGTGGCATAGCTTGCCTTTAGTATTTGTTGAGGTAACATGCCCCACTGTAACTTGAGCTGTTGTTAAATAGGGGCGGCAACATGAGCGGCCTCAGCACTGTACCTAATTCTTTATTTTGAGAGGCACCGCGTATTCAAATGTAGTGAAGTACGTGGCCCATATATTATTTTACTCTTTGTACCTAGAAGTCTCCTCTCTAAACGTGAGAGGTACAGGCCATAGCGGCTAATAGCGAATTGGCAGATTTCACACACATTTTAGAACATTATGGAGAACTCTTGGGTGTGCTTCCTCACGATGTTTTGCTTCACCGAAATGATTAACATCTAATAGCAAGAGCAGTCGCGGTCGGAAGGTGGATGGGCGACCGCTAGTGCCAAAAAATTCTTGTGCGTTTCGGTGCTTCGCAGGGCACGTAAAGCCGTCAGTCGGGACTGACGACTATTATCTTATGATAACAACCGGGGTTGTTATCATAAGATAATAGTCGTTATGCCATGTCGGAGGCCCTCGGGCAGTTGGAAAACTTCCGACACTTGGGTTGGCCACTCACTAACCCCTCCGCCAATCCGCACTGGAGCAGCATGGTATGTATGTTCTATGTTCGCAGTCTAGGCCTCCTTAAAAGGAGAAACACGTGCTCACTAGTGGGCCATTAATGGGTTGAAGTCATACTATATACACTCGGGTGCAATGAAATCGCACATTTGATTTTTTTCTGCAAAATACAAATTATTTTTTTTTCTGAAAGATACATATATATTTTTTTAATATGGAATTAAAGCTGGTTTCATTACCTATCCAACGATACCATACAAGCCGTTATTACTTTATCCTACTGCCAAAAAAAAACACCAATTACAAATTCATCCTTTATTAAAAGAAGTTTCCTTGACAAAACTGTGTGGGAAATGAAGGCTTAAAAAAAAAACACCCTTTTCTTACAAAAATACCTTTATTAATACGAAGTGTTACCCCCTCTTACTTGAATTACCGCTCGACACCGGTTTCCCATCGACTCTATCAAGTGATTGATAGAGTCTTGTGGGATAGCGTCCCATTCCTCCTTGAGCGCAGTTTGCAGCTCCTGGAGATTAGCTGGAGCAATATTTCGGTCTCTTATTTTCCTTTTTAAATTGTCCCAGACGTGTTCGATCGGATTAAGGTCCGGACTCCGAGCTGGCCACACCATTGTTTTGATATTCACCTCTTGAAGGTACTGCGTTACAATTTGAGCGGTATGGGGTCTTGCATTGTCATGCATAAAGAGAAAGTTCTCTCCAATGAAACCGCTAAATGGTACGACATGTTCCTGGAGAACTTCTTCGACGTACCTCCGAGCAGTTAGTCCCCTTGTTGGACGCCTTATATTGGCCCCAGTGAGGAAGACAAGCTCAGTTTTGGCTTCCAAAGAGATTCCACCCCAGAACATACACGAACCACCGCCATATGCAACGCGTTCCGTGATGCAACACGGGGCAAATCTCTCTGTAGGCCTTCTATAGACCCGCCCTCGTCCATCATTGCCATGGAGACACATCCTAGACTCGTCTGAGAACAGAACTGTTCGCCATTGGTCGACTGTCCAGTTCACATGTTCCTGTGCAAATCGAAGACGGGCTTGGCGGTGAGCTGGCGCCAATTTAGGGCCGTTTGCTGGCCTATGCGCTGTTAGGCCGCCTTCAGCAAGTCTCCTTCTGACCGTCCACCGACTGACTTCCACTTCACGCACCTCTTGGAGATGATGTGCAAGATCAACGGTTGTCAGGCGACGATTTCGCAAAGCCGTCGTTACGAGAAATCGGTTGTCGCGCTGAGTTGTAGCTCTAGCTCGACCAGATCCTCTTCGTCGTTCATAGCCACCAGTCTCCCGATAGCGCTGGTATACACGACGAACTGAATATCGACTGATATTCAGCTGTCGAGCTACAGCACTCTGGTTCTGGCCTGCTTCAATTAGAGCAACGACTTGAGCGGCTTTTTCTGGCGTAGTATCCATTTTCTTCGATAATTATTGCAGCTGTAGTCACTGGACGTCCTTTCAGTTTGAGCGTTGAAATGCAACTGATGACATTTTACTCAAAACATGCCTTTTTATACCTGCATTAGTCTGGCAAACTACGGTAACCTAAGGGAGTTAATTTTAGGGTTTTTTTGTTGTCATTAATTCTTGGCCGTAGGGTAAAGTAATAACGGCTTGTATGGTATCGTTGGATAGGTAATGAAACCAGCTTTAATTCCATATTAAAAAAATATATATGTATCTTTCAGAAAAAAAAAAAATTTGTATTTTGCAGAAAAAAATCAAATGTGCGATTTCATTGCACCCGAGTGTAGGAAAACTTACTGCTCCATAAATGTCATCATTAACTCAAATTGCGCCGGGCTCGTCCTCATTTTATTATTGCAATTTTAACTTTTTGCACCGCAAAACAAAACAAACACACGGTAGAACCGCACGCCGCTCGCGATCGGCAATTCGGCATTACCATCACAGAGTACTTAATCACTACGATATTACCATTACGACGAGCATTTAAGCATTACAATTTTAACAGTAACTTTTTATTATTACTTTATTAAGAAAGGAATATTCTTTTTTATTTGGTAAGGTTGTCTCACGTAGTACTCTGTGGTTGTCTCGCGACGTTTTTGCTGCCACCATAATAAAATATGGTTTCCGTGAATTAACGTGCCAATACGCGATCGACGCCGTAGTGACTTTTGAAACTCGCACTCGCAACTTTTCGATAGTCATGTATTGACGGAGACGTGAATAGTGAACTTTTCGATTGCAACTCGCACTTAGCACACCGGTCAGGCACGACGCCGCCGCGCCGCTGCGTAAGCGTTTTTACTCTTTATTAAATTCACTTTGGCATTCGATATGGCAGTGCGCTCAGAACTCTCTAAGCGAAATGTGTGCGATACTAAGTATAATATTGTTTCTGTTGCTGAAGTAGATTACAATAGCTACAGGTTCGGCTGGAGCTGGAACTGAGAGCGTGCTGAAGGAAACAGCAGCACAGCTGCAGATATATAATATTGTTGTTTCATTTGTGGCTACAGTTACACATACAAATGTGTCGCATTGCTTGTCGTATTCAAATACTACAAAAGGTGCCACATTAAGCTCTTCTTTATATCTATATATTACCTATATATCTTCCTTATAGTGCGCTTACGCATAAGCACATCCGGTATGTTTTTACTATTTAGATAAATGTAAGAAGTTTTAAGGATATTTTCATATAGATTCTTCATTTAGCTAACAGCGTAGTTTATAACTATAATACATTATGATTTATGCAATTATCAGCTACACAATGATAAAAATAATGATTATTGTAGAGTGAAATATAAATAGTTACATATGGAAATATCCTTACGTGAAATTTATGATAAATTAGAGAGCATACAAATAAATTTAAGGAAATTAGATCCGCAAAGGAGACAATTATATGTTAGTAGTGTAGTGAGAAAATTCTGGAAGCTTATGTTTTATTCGAAGAATTTAAAAATATTGTCTATGTAAGTAGTTATAAGCAAGTAATAGGTAGTAGTACAGAGGTTCTATGTCAACAAATTAAAGATATATATTATAAGATATTGAGTTACGGTGGTATTAATTGCACGAGTTTCACAATGGAGAAGTTTGAGATTAGAACTGCAACGTCATTAATTCCTGTTATGGATGGAAAAGAGGAAACTGTAAACAAAATAATTGAAGGGATAGAAATGTATTCCAGTTGTTTAGGAGATGATGCTAATAAAAAGTTGTTGATTTCATTTGTTTTAAAAATTCGTTTATATAAAATGGGTAAATTAAAACTTAAAAATAAATATGAAAGCGTTGATAGTTTAGTGACTGATATGAAACAATTTCTTTTGACAAAAAAATCTGCTAACTCCATGGACTTAAATATATGGACACGCTGTTCAGTACTTACAGTTTGTTCACCTGAGGTTACCCCAGTTGGGTTCACCTCAGTTTAGTCTGTTGCGAGCAAGTAGCTGTCACGTTAAACTCCGACGTAAAACTCCGACTGTTCAAGAACACTATTATTCTATATTGTGCACAGTTAACGGTCAATTTATATCTACAGACATTGAGTGTGGCAGACACGTGCCGTGGCAGACACCGACAGACACCATTTATTTATATGTAACGTATAGAAACGTGCCGTGACAGACACCCCGGATACCGACAGACACCGTCATCGGCGTCCGCTCTCACTGGCAGTTACTGCATAGCTTTAGAAGAAAAAGCATGTTATTGAAAATGTTCAAACACTTCTCTATTGAAGATTTGTCCATAATTGCATTATTGTTAGAAGAAGAAGTAAAACAAACAAAAAAAGAGCAAAACGCATGGCTGTACATCCTATGCTTAAGAAAAGAAAATTAGAAGGAGAATACTGGACACTCTTTAAAGAGCTTGTTGACGATGAAAAAAATTTTTTCATATATTTTCGTATGAGCCGGTATCAGTTTGACATTTTACTAAACAAAATTGAATTGCTGATAACCAAACAAGATACAGTTTTTAAGGAAGCCTTGTCACCAAAAGAAAAGCTAGCAGTATGTCTCAGGTAAGATTTATTACAGAATTATTTATTATTGTGTAAACAAAGTGGAATACTATTCTAAGTGCGATACACCCTTTCATCAGTAAGGTCTGGCTGAAAACCTTGGTAAAAATCTTGTATTGTTTCTGGCATAGGAGTATTGTCTTCATAAGTGTCAAATGTTGATGGCGTGGATAGCGTAGAACTCGTTGATGGCCTGCTCAGTATGTCTATTTCCATGTCAGATACTATTTTAAATATCTTTGCTTTTGCAATAGCCCTCTCTCTGGGCGGAAAAGATCGCAATGTAGTTACAACTCCAGCCATAACTTGTTCGATGTCGTCCGGCGGTGGAGTATTATTTTTACTCTCTATTATATACTTCATTAGTACAGTACTAGGTGTTTCATCAGTTGTTTTTTGGCCTCGTTTACCCTTTGGCTGAGGGTGCTTTGGAGTTTGAGCTAGGGAGGGTGTAGTTGGCAATGTACCAACTGTTTGTTGACTAACCTCAGGTGTAAATGTGTCAGTCGTTTGTTGCTCAACCTCAGGTGACTGAGCAACCTCTTCCTCGTGTGCATAATCATTAAAACCGGGTACAGGTGGAATTGGACATTTAGTCGGCCTTTCTTTCATGTACGGTAACAAAAAAGACATTTCTTCTTCGTCCTCCATTTTTTTTCACGAACACTAGCCTGTCCACTTTTCGTATCTTTTTTCTTTTTATGAGAACGTCTGAAGGCATATTCTCGCAACAGTGCCCATGCTTTTTTACATTCATTTCCTGAAACAAGGAAAACAAATATCATAATCATAATATCATAATGTTTTTCTTTGCAGATTTTTGGCTACTGGGGACTCCTTCGTTTCTATAGCATTTAGTTATAGACTAGGAGTAAGCACTGTACACAAGATAGTGAAAGAGGTTTGCAGTGCAATAATAGAACGGCTGATGAGTGAAACAATGCCTGTCCCTACAAAAGAACAGTGGCAAAAAATCGCAGAGGAGTTTTGGAATACTTGGAATTTTCCAAATTGTATAGGAGCCATTGATGGCAAGTACGTTCAAATAACTGCTCCGGCAAACTCTGGATCTCAGTTCTTTAACTATAAAAAAACTTTTTCAATCGTGTTGATGGCAATTGTGGACGCTGACTACAAGTTTATATGTGTCGACGTCGGCGCTTATGGAAAAAACAGTGACGGAGGTATTTTTTCAAATTCAAACATCGGAAAAGCATTAATTTCAAACACATTTAACGTTCCAGAAAGCACAAATTTACCTGGCACTGAAATTACAGCGCCATATGTTATCATAGGAGATGAAGCATTCCCTTTGACAACTTATCTAATGAGACCATATCCTAAACCTCAACTAGGTGACCAAAGAAAAAATATATTCAACTATCTCGTGCAAGAAAAGTTGTCGAAAATGCATTTGGGATTTTGTCTCAAAAATTTCGTATCTATAACAGGAGAATACAACTTGATCCAGATAATGCAGACAATGTTATTATGGCGACGTGTATCTTACATAATTATATAAAATCTGGTGGTTCTTAGCATTCACATAATGAAGGAGACATTATTGCATCATATTCTTTGTCAAACCTACCTAGACAGGGTGGAAATCATCAGGTAGCCGCATTTAATGTCTGAGAGAATTTTGCTAGGTTTTTCGATTCACCCGAAGGAGCGTTAAACTACTAGGTGATTATATCGGCGTCCTGTCGTTTGACCATAACTATTTATTTTAAGTTGAAAAAATATTCTCTAATAAAAACCCAACATACTATTGTTGTTGAAAGACTAATAAAGGCGTCATTAGCCTGTCAAGTCAAATTAAAATTAAGTAAATTATATTATGTGACTGTGTCTATTTTTAAAATAATATTTTTAAATATTGTTATGTTAAATAAAGATCTTAAAAAAAAGTGTAAAATGCATTATAAAAAAATAAAATATGTACTCACCATTACTATTAAGTTTTATTCCTATTTCGTTCCACGCCTGATCCTTTTTCTGATTGTCACTATACCTTTTATCACTTAAATCATAAAGGTATTTGTAATCTCGTACAAATTCTATGAGCTTTTCATTATCCATTGTAAAAATGCAAAATAAAAAATAAAGCACGTGTACGCAGTTCCGATACTCTATTCACACTGCCCGGCAAGGAGCCACAGACACGTACAGACATGAACTGCGCAGACAAAATATTCTTTCCGAGAATACTGGCCGGGCACGACACGTGTCTGTAAGCGTGTGTACGGCCGTGTTACGATAGATATAAATACGTTAATAGTTACTGTATGGAAGAATATCATTTTGTCTGCCACGGCACGTGTCTGCCACACTCAATGTCTGTAGATATAAATCGACCTTAAAACGTTCTCATTATTTACGTTTGAACTTTATTTCACTTTATTTAATCATAATTGGTAACTATATTTTTATTTACATTTTTAAAAATTATTTAGTGTCAAATATTTAATACCGCCATCTTTAACCAACGAACACAGAGTACTAAATCACTACGGAACAGGGTGCCGGCACCATAGGCACAAGGCAGGCGCATAGTGACTCTGTGATTGAGTACTCTGTGGCTGGCGAATGAGACACGAATTTTGTATGGTACAGCGTGTCTATATATTTAAGTCTATGGCTAACTCTATTAGCACAGTTAAATGCTGTTTCTCTAAAGGATTTGACTATTACCGAGTTTGGTGATAATATAAAAGATGTTTTTGCTATTGCTATTGAAGATATTTATTAGAGCAATAATTTAACGTAACGTAATAGTAAGCAAAAACCATTGAAAAACTTCATCTCATAACAGTAAACAATAAAATAGCTTATGATTTAAATTCACCCCTTTGACACTGAAATGGCTTTTACTTGAAAAGGAGAACCCCATCTTCCATAGAGACACCGGCCCAGATAAGACAAGAATGAAAATTGGTGGTCAATTAGATCATTGTAAAAGCTTTAATTTCTCCAATTTTCACGTCTGCTAGCAATGGCCAACTAATGAAATCCTAGAATTTCCACCTAAATATGGTTATGTCACACTCATGTCACTCACAGCAATATATTATGCCTGTTACTAGGGACTTACTACCTCAAACCAAACACCTACTCTAATATTGACAGTATTAGGAATAATTATGATCATAAGACGCAGTAAAACTTAAAGTTACATATAAACACTAACAAAATACAACTACTTAAACAGTAGGTAATGGTTGAAACCAAGTAGGTGGGTGAATATTATTATTAATAAAAGCTATTTAATGTTTTAAAGGGATTTTATTAGTTATCATCACATCATAATATTATATTAATATTTCGTCTAGAAATTGTGCAGTAGGTATACGTATTGTATGGGTACTGCAACGTCTGCATCCTACTGTTCTTCTAGAGGTATATAGGGTACGTCATCCAGTGTTCAGAAAAAGGTCAGTCACAAAACAGGCGATCTCGGAGTCCAATATTCATGCAATATTTGTTTAAAAAACAACAACAACAAATCCAGAAGTTATAGCGAAAACACATTCACCAAAACACTAGTACGAAAGCGAATGCAATAGAAAATTAAAATAACTGTGTGCGTTTCGATATGTTTCAATAGTAAATAGGACTGCAAATACGATGAAAATATTAATTTAATAGTAAATGTTAAGATATGCGCCCGGCAAGTGATCGCTAGATCCACGGCCCAGGCTTAAGGATTTGGTTTAGCAGAAAGGTACTCACATTTACAGGATACTGGGAGACCACCACACTAAACAATGCGTTAAAGCTGTCTTCTTTGGATTGGAGATTTCTTGACTTTTCCCGCGCGGGTAAGAGATTGCCGCCGGCCGGCGCAACGGTTGAGTTCGAACTGCTTTACGGTTTTTTTGAATGAAGTTTCTGTCATCTTGACACACGGCGCGGCATTTGACGTTTGATGACGGGTGGTTTGTGGAAGGGAGTAAGGAGAAGGAATTGATCCTAAAGCCTGTTCATATCCCCCCACTTGAAATCAACGGGATTTCACGATATATCAGTAAGTCAAGATACGACTGACTATGCGGATTCATAAGTCATTCAATTAAAAGATTAGATCTGTTACATTAAATTAGATTACAATTAAAGAGTTATGTTGTATTGGTTAAATGTTGACTACATAAGATAAATATAAAATGCATAAGATAATTTAATATTTTATGAAGGATAAATAAGATGTGTATAAGATGAGAGTATGTAAGGTGAGGTTAGTTAGTTGGTGATTGGAAGAGGACAAATTTTAACAGCAGGTCTCACAAGTGAACCATTAGATGTTTTAACTGTCACAACACGAACGATGTTATCATCGCCCGGATGGAGCTGCACAACGCGGCCTAATTTCCATTGGTTTGCAGGTAAATTAGGTTCATATATGGTTACAAGATCGTTCAATTGTGGTTGACGGTCGCCGTGCTTAAACCATTTCATTCGCTGCTGTAATGTATGCAAATAGTCCCGCTGCCAAGTTCGCCAAAAGCTTTGAGATAAGCGTTGTAAAAGCTGCCAACGAGTACGTACGGTCTCGTTTTCAGCGTACACCGGTTCAGGCAATGATATTAAAGGCCGACCAATGAGGAAGTGACCAGGCGTCAAGGCATCGACCTCACTGGGGTCAGATGACAGTTCGACTAAAGGTCTAGAATTCAACATAGCTTCTACCTTAGTAAGGATTGTATAGAATTCTTCATAGGTAAGAATTTGTGATCCGATAATGCGTTTAAGATGGTACTTGGTCGCTTTTATGCCACTTTCAAAAATACCACCGAAATGGGCTCCTGAAGGAGGATTTATTTTCCACGTGATACCCCGAGAAGCGAGCTTACTTGATATATTATCGTTTTCTTGATCTAACATTTTAGCTACTTCAGATAAGTAACGCTTGGCCCCTACGAAATTAGTTCCTCCGTCTGTCACTACAGTCTCACAACGTCCTCTGCGAGATACGAAGCGGTCAAAGGCTGCGATGAACGCTTCAGATGTCAGTTCAGTGACCAGCTCTAAGTGAACTGCTTTAACTGCGTGACAAACTATGAGGCAAATGTAAGCTTTATACGACCTGGCGTTGCGGCGTCCACTTTCTTTTATAAGAAACGGGCCTCCAAAATCAATACCTACGGTTTGAAAGCATTGCCCCATGCGTAACCGGGACGGTGGAAGATTACCTTGTATAGGTTGAAATGGAGTAGGTTTGACTTTGAAACACGTCACGCATTTGGATAATCGAGATCTGATAAGATTTCTAATGCCAAGTATCCAGAACTTACGCATAATTAAAGATTGAAGGAGACGAGGTCCACAATGAAGGTAAGTTAGATGATAATAGTCAATAAGTAGGTGACAAAACCTAGACTTTTTGGGTAAAAGGTATGGATGTTTGACACGACCAGGTAAGGACGCGTGCTTGAGGCGTCCCCCCACTCGCAGAATTCCGCGAGAGTCCAAATAAGGAGAAAGTTTTTGTAAGTGCTTAGGTAAAGGTTTGTTGCATGTAAGTAAAGACGTAACATCTTTGAAGCTATGATGTTGAACGTATTTCGCTAAATGATCTAAAGATTGGCTTAATTCTGTTGCTGTTAAGAAAGTTGAAAGATTACGCTCAGAACGTTTAACTTTAGCGTTGTTGGTGAAACGGTGGATCCAGGCTACCACTCTTACCGCTCGGGTAAGAGAGGAGTGGCGTTCCATGATGGAGTTGAGGATGTCAGCTTCTGGAGAAGCACTTGCATGACACAACCGAAACGCAGGCTTAAGTTCTGGAACGTTTTCTTGCCTCTCAAAGGCTGAGGTCGGCCAGGTAGAGGGTTCGTTGGTCAACCACGAGGGTCCTGACCACCAGATTTGAAATGAAGACAAAGATAAGCATGATAAGCCACGACTACAGATGTCAGCCGGGTTATCGTGGGTGGATACGTGTCGCCATTCAGTTCCCACAGGCGTGTCGTTAATTAGAACTACCCTATGCGCGACAAAGGTTTTAAGTTTGTGCGGCTCTGTATTCAACCACGACAATACCGTCGAACTATCCGTGAATAGAATGGTTTTACTGATAATAAGTTTTTTACTAAGCAAGGCGTAGACACGATTTATCACTTTGGACAGTAACACGGCACTGCAAAGTTCTAAACGGTTGACTGTTAGGACCTTTAGAGGTGCTACCTTGGACTTAGCAATCAATAGATAAGTCTGGACATCGTGACTGGTAACGACGCGAAGGTAAACACAGCATCCGTATGCTTTTGTGGATCCATCACAAAATCCAATGAGTTGAACTTCTTTCGATTGAGGAGGTAGACTCCGACGAGGTATTTGTATAAGTTTTAGATTATGAAGATCCGTGATAAAATGTTGCCATTCTTGATCGATGTCTCTGGGCACTGGTTCGTCCCACGAGAGATTAAGACGCCATAAATCTTGAAGGAGCAATTTAGCTTTTAGAATAAATGGTGTGACCCACCCAAGAGGGTCGAAAATTCGAGCGATGCTAGATAAGATGGAACGCTTAGTGAATTTACCGTCCTCAACTGGTGAATATGAGTAATTGAAGTTATCACCCACTGGGTCGAATTGAACTCCTAAGATTTTTAAAGTACATTTATCACTTGACTCTGAAAAAGGTTTTGGAGATTGACAATGTTCTACAGGAACAGTTTTTAAAAAGGATTGAGAATTACTACTCCACTTGCGGAGTTCAAGTTGAGCACAACCTAACAAGTTTATGAGTTGATTTTTTAGTTCTATAGCTTCTTGTACAGAGGGCGCGCCGGTAGTAATGTCATCGACAAAAGTTTCGTGGAGAAGCGTTTCAGCAGCGCGCGGATAGTCTGCGCCGTGGTCGGCCGCTAATTGATGGAGCGTACGAATCGCGAGATAAGGCGAGCTGCTAACACCGTAGGTGACAGTGGCGAGTTCGTACTCTTTAACAGCGTCACTCGGAGACTCGCGCCACAGTATATGCTGAAAGCTACGATCCTCCGGTCTCACTAAAATTCCTCTATACATTTTTGAAATGTCACAAGTGAAAACTACGGCATGTAATCTAAAGCCGATTATAATGTCTATGATGTCAACTTGAAGCTTAGGACCAGTAAAAACAATATCATTTAAAGATAGACCGTTAGTTGTTTTACAACTAGCATCGAATACCACTCTCAATTTAGTGGTCGTGCTGTCAGGGCGAACGACGCAACTATGTGGGATAAGATACCGCTTGAGAGTAGGTACGATGGGGGTAGGTACGGGGTACATGTGATTTAAATCCTCGTACTCACGCATAAAATTAATATAATCTGATTTAAGTTCATCATGTCGATTGAGTCTTTTTTCTAGATTAGTTAAACGCGATAGCGTATGATTATACGATTCACCTAAATGACGGTCGCGATCCTTTAAGAGGATAGGAACGACATATCGCCCGTTAGGTTCCCGATAAGTTAAGTCAGTGTACATCCGCTCACAGATATCATCCTCGGGTGCGGTTATAGGTACGCGCGGTGGCTCTTCGATTTCCCAGAATTTTTTAATTTGATCGTCAAGCTTGCATGTGGTAGCCACTAGAGAACACGCGGTATTTAAAGGTAATGAGTTATAATTAACTACCCCGGTAAGAATCCACCCGAAAACGCTATGAAGTGCGGTTGGTAACCCAGGCCCTAAATCGATACGTTGTCCGTCATAGATTTTATGAAATAATTCCGCGCCAATTAATATGTCGATTTTTGCTGGCACATCGTAGTCGCGATCGGCCAACACTAAATGGTTGCACCGTTCTCGAACGACTGACGGTACTCTTACGCTAGGTATTTGAGAGGTAATGTTTTCTAGTACGATTGGCTTGATGTCAAAATGTGGAGACTCCCCATGAACAGGTCGAATAGTGCATGTCGTGACACCCTTAATTTGTGTCACGGTATTCTGTCCTAACCCAGCTATGCTAAGATTGCACCGACGAAGTTTTAAACCGAGAGTTCGTGCACAAGCAGACGTTATGAAACAATCCTGCGCACCACTATCGACTAGAGCGCGCACGGTACATTGAGTGCCAGCGGCGGAGTTGAACGCGATCACCTGACATGTACCTAACAATATCAAGTCGCGACTGCTAACGACGTGAGCAGTGATGTTCGCCTCATTGGCTGCACCGCGGCCAGCCGGCGCCGGCGCTGAGTCGGAATGCAATAATGTATGGTGACGAGACCCGCAAAGGGAACATGACATTTTGGATAAACATTTTTCTATGACGTGATTGCTACGTAAACAATTTGTGCACATGTTATTGTTTTTTATAAAGGCAAATCTAGTACTTGAATTCAAAGATTGAAAGGTTGGACATCTATAAATTGAATGCGCTTGTTTACAATGTGCACAAGTGAGCGCGGGCGGGTTAGATTTCGTAAGATAAGAAGAGTGTTTTAAGTCCTTACTAATCTGCTTATTATTAGCAGGTATAGGTTTTTTCCCGTAAAAGTTGCGGGTGTTAGAAATATACGTATTATTCAGATTTGAAGATAGTTGGCTAGTTTCTAAAATTTTCACATAATCTTGAAGAAACTTTAACAGTTCACAAAATGTAGGTATTTGTGAACTATTTTGTGATTCGAACCGTTTACGCGTGTCCGGATCTAGTACCCGTGAAGTTAAATAAAATAAAATGAAATCACCCAAGTTATCGATTTTCAATGCTTGAAGTGCATGATATGATTCAAAAACAACGTTTGTTAAAGCTTGTAAATCTTGAAAATTACCCGATTTTAAATTAGGATGGCTAAGGAATTTATCTAAATATGTTAAAGCTAGAATACGTTTGTTTTGATAACGCTCGACCAATGTATTAAAAACAACCTCATAATTGTCTGCGGTCATGGGAATTCCTTTCACTATAGACAAAGCCGAGCCTTGTAAACAAGACGTTAAATAATGAAATTTTTCTATTTCAGAAATCGAGTTGTTATCATGAATTAATGTTTTATAAATATCATAAAACGTTTGCCAGTTTTCAATTTTACTGTCGAATTTAGGTAACTCAAGTTTAGGTAGCCGTACGTTACATTCAAACGCCCCGGTTGATAATGACGTCACACGCTTAGACGGCCCCGCGACGTCCTCATTGTTCTGACTCTGCTCGCTCGACAAAACGGCCGATGCATTTATTACCTCGTAATATAAATCGTCAAACGAGCTAAGCACCTTGTAGTTCACTTCGGTGTCGGGTTTTAATTTTAATTCCAACGCTTGTATTTCACTACATAACGAAACGAATTCTTCACGAATTGAATGTATCCGAGTATATCTCGCCTTGAATGACGATACCTTTGAACGATCTTGAATCATAGATGTTGATAAGTCGTAAAGGATTTGCATATCACGAAAAACATATTCGCGTTGAGAACAAAGAAGTTTAAGTTTGCCTTCTTCCATTTTGTTTCGCTTCGTTTGTACTACCTTCTTATAAGATCAAAAAATAATTTATGTGTTTTAATCGATGTTCTAACGAAAAGGAGTTCGAAAATGTCGTTAGTAATGTTAGTAGAACACAATAAATACCGTGAGATGCAATTAACAAGGATAGACTTTGTGAAAAATATGTTAAATATAATACTGCTAAATTAAGATGACTTATGATTTCGTATAGGTTACACTGTAAGTATGACCTCCCTTATTTGGGTGGATTATACTAGTAAAAGGTTATTATTTCGCAAATCTCAGAGTTTTCTTACGAAATTGAACCTGAGCATGACCGAAACAACTGTAATCTATAGGTATCCGGCTCGAAGGACCAAATTTTATGTTAAGATATGCGCCCGGCAAGTGATCGCTAGATCCACGGCCCAGGCTTAAGGATTTGGTTTAGCAGAAAGGTACTCACATTTACAGGATACTGGGAGACCACCACACTAAACAATGCGTTAAAGCTGTCTTCTTTGGATTGGAGATTTCTTGACTTTTCCCGCGCGGGTAAGAGATTGCCGCCGGCCGGCGCAACGGTTGAGTTCGAACTGCTTTACGGTTTTTTTGAATGAAGTTTCTGTCATCTTGACACACGGCGCGGCATTTGACGTTTGATGACGGGTGGTTTGTGGAAGGGAGTAAGGAGAAGGAATTGATCCTAAAGCCTGTTCAGTAAAAATACACAAAAGATACAAGATTATTGACAATGGTATTATTTATAATTGCTATGGTAACCAAAATGACATTAGATAGGTTAGATTACAACAGAGATCTTTGTTGTCAATCGATTCAAATGTCTCGAAATCGATGTCAAAATACTAGAATTGTCTTTTAATTAGCGTAACGATTTAATGGTAATTATAAATATATTACATAATTTAGTTATACAATGAATAAGAAAACATGTAAAAAAGGAAAAAAGGAATTAATCTTGTATTTACAATGAATAATAAATAATTCATAAAATATATTATTAAGTTCCCTAATCGATATATGTAATCGATTTAATCGATTATAAAATCGTTTGTAATGAGGTAAATACTATGAAAACTTTTTTGTATTATTTTGTTCATTTAGCAAATGCAGATGAGGCTCAGATTTAAACGTGTTTATCTAGTAAATAAGACGAATTTTTTGGTATATAGTTTACTCTTGTCTTTTCTTATGCCTACCACAGAACACATATAATTCGTGGCCGGAAATATGGGTTCTCCTTTACCCCGTTAAAGTAGCCTGTATTGTACCTTTTTAAAATCTGCATTAAACAGACAAGTTTTTAAAATACCGAGCCATACTTGCCCAGTACATTTTTTTTCAACCACCTCGCATCAAGTGTCGAAGAAAATCAAAAACAAAATTATTCAAAGTAGACGCTCTTTTCTCAGCGTTCCCTAATAATTTCAACAACATTACATACTGATAATTTTACTATAAAGCAACTATCTGAGAGCTCTAGGAAAAAAAACAAAAACAAAATATCTGCTCATTTGTGGACTCAACAGGAAAAGTAGGGTAAAGGAGCCGAATTTTCTAAATTTAAAAAAATGGTCAATATCTCGAAAACGGTGACACTTTTACTAAGGAAATTTTTTGACATATGATAGGTCAACCTTCAAGCTATCTGCCACCTTCAGTTGATCTACTACTTACGGGACACCCTGTATAGCATTATACTTCAAAAATGGATTTTAAATTAAATCTGTCAAACATAAGTAAATGAAATAAGATATTGAAAAAAAATATCAGAGAATTCACTAAATTCGTCTTCGCTGTTGGATTCTGGCACGTGTATAATGAAACTTGGAGTCGGTTTATCTGATGCAGCGTCTAAATTCCGTCAAGTTGCATCATTTTGTCTTCTTTCTTCACATGTTCTAAAATATTTGACCACGACACCTTACAAATTCTTTCAAGACCTTCCTTAATTAATAACTTTACTTCAGCCATTTTGAAACTTTTATTATTCTTGCCAACATGTGATTTTAACTGTGCCAATATTAATTTATTAGGGTTCAATTCACAATGGTAAAACAGTTACATTTTTGCGGGCTGCCATTTCATCCACTGCTTTTGTACTATAGTGCGCTTTATTCAATTTCATTAATAATAAAATTGTGCTTTTATTTCATTTTCTTCGTAATCAATATTTTTGTCTTGCAGCCACGCTTGTATAATAAAATTCAGTCACCGCAGTGTCGACTTCTTCAATACTTTGAAAATTTCTTCCATAAAAAAATTGTGCCATCGATCGAAAAAGATAATAATCGGATGGTGCTAGGTCGGGACTAAACGCGGGGTGTGGTAGCAGTTCAAAGGCTTCTAATTCTTTATTTTTCCTTGGTCCTTTCTTCGGTATTTCGATTTCAATTTCACGCTGTATATGTTGAAGCAATCAAGGAGTTTAAAATAATATTCATTAAGAGAATCAGTTCATGTGAATTGATAATAGTTGTCAATGTCCTTCCTATTAAGCAGGGTTCCCACTACGCCGGACCGGCAGATCTGCCGCGCCGGTAAATCTGCCGGAAGGGCTAGTGGCTGTACAATTTATATGAAGCTATTCACATTATCCCGGGTCCGGCATTTTTGCCAAGCCCGGCATTTTTACCGAGCGTTTTGTCACCACGAAGTGCCAATAGAACGACCGGACCCGGAGTTATGTGAACGAGTTTGTACCGGTATCTGCCCCCCGCTCGCCAAGCTCGTGCTCCCCTCACACCGCCCGTGTCCCACTCACGTCATTCGGCTCGTATTTTCTGGTAAAAGTAGACGTTTAGCATGGATATTCAAGCAGAAACTTTAATTACGCTTGTCCAAAAGAGACCTGTTCTGTGGGATAAGACCGAAGACGTATATAAAGACAAAAACTTAAAGTTAGCAGCATGGCGTGAAGTATGTTTAATACTGAAACCAAACTTCGATGAACTGGATGAAAAAGAAAGAAAACAGTACGGTGAGTTTTTAATGTTTTATTGATAAAATGTAAATGCATTGATAAATTTTATTTTATAGCTGTGCCTGTCACGGAACGGAACCAATATCCGAAATAAAATAATTAGTAAATGATGTCCGTATAGCGTAGGCATTAGGGCCACCTCGACTCGACACATTTCGATTCATGGGTGTCGTTTCTTGTTCTTGTCTATCTTAATATATATAAATTACGTGTCACGTTGTTTGTCCGCGATGGACTCCTAAACTACTGAACCGATTTTAATGAAATTTGCACACCGTGTGCAGTTTGATCCAACTTGAAAGATAGGATAGCTTATTGGGGGTTTACACGGGTCGATTTTCGCCGTGCGGCGAGTCACTTCACTAATTACAAAATACAATACAAAATCTTTATTTGTCTATTACCGTTACATAGTGTAAAGCAGTTTAAGGTGGGGGAATGAAAGATTTCAAAAAAAAATTAAAGTTCAAAAAAAAATTTATTTTGGTTAACGGGTTTCAATTTATTACATCAGGTTAACAGCTGCGGTATACAGATACTTATTCCCGTTAAAGGTTGTAATAGAACATCAAGTAGATATAGTTTCTTAAAGTTTTAATTCCGTTAACAGTCCTAAAATAAGATATAGTTTAGAAAAGGAGAGGAGGGCCGCTAGTTCGCTTGGCTGGTCGTGATAGAGAATCCTTTCGTCAATGGGGTCCGTCCTAACGGACACCACCGATAATTCTTAATGTAAAAATATTAAACTCAGAAGCCTAAGATGCAAATCGTTAAACTTAGTAAACGTCTAAGGTACAAGTGATCAAACGTGTTAGAGACCGAACGTACAAATTATTACACTCGGGGGAAGCCCAAGATACAAATTATTAAAGGTAGAAATATACAGTATAAGTTATTAAACGTGGTAGACACCGAAGGTACAAAATATTAAACTCGGGGGAAGCCCAAGATACAAATTATTAAATTTGGTAGAATTATACAGCATAAGTTATTAAACGTAGTAGACCGTAGGTGCAAATGATGTAACTCAAGAGAAGCCCGCGTTGCAAGTTATTGAATCCAGTAGAATTATACAGTAGAAATTATTAAACGTAGTAGACCGTAGATGCAAATGATGAAACTCGGGAGAAGCCCGCGTTGCAAGTTATTGAATCCAGTAGAATTATACAGGATAAATTATTAAACGTAGTAGTAACTCGGGGAAGGCCCGCGTTTCAAAAAAAAGGACAATATTAAAAAAACTAGTCGGCGAGCTCAGGTTGCGGACGGAGGTCGACCAGCCGAAGCCCCGGACCACGGAGCCAGCACCTCACGCCGCAGGGTACGTGGGTGCTCCGCCTCGACCAAGCACCCCACGCTTCCCGCACGGCCCTCCTCACCAAGACACTCCCTTCCGATATACTCCACCCCAAGACACTCCTCTCCAAGACACCTCCGGGCAAGGGAGGTGTCGAAACGTGTAGGCAGCCCCACAGCACAGAGGAAAGAACAGCCGGCCAGCGCCGATCAACGCAACCCGAGTTCCGCTTGGGAATCGACTTGCAAGCAACAGACCAAACACGTGCTGCACCGCGTGGGGTGGACACCGACACGGCACACGCCAGAAACAGCACTCCACAGCTTCAGCACAACTTTCACACCACAAGTTCACGACCCGGGACCAAGGCCTCCCGGACCTGCACCACACTCATCAGACAGAAAAAAGACACCCCGACTCAAGATGGCCACTTATATACGGCCCCAATCCCACGCACAATCCACCAATCGTGGCTGTCCCCATAGGTGGGACCACGTTTCGGGGTTCACAAGAAAGGTCTGCAACGAGCCCAGGCTGCATTCATCCCACAACAATGAACTCGAAAATGCACTTTAAAACAATTAGTGATAAGATAACTCTTGAACGTCACTTGGACGGAACGTCACAACATCGAACAAAGATAAACAGCCGTCAGCCACCCCCAAGACAATGGGTTACCAGCGAAAAGGTTGGGACCGCCGTGCACACTAGACGAAGAAACCGGGTTTATAAGGGGAAAAATTAACCGCGGGCCGTTGAGCTGCCAATATGATAAATTATCAAGTTAGGTCAATATAAAGCATCGGTTCAGTGCTCGGTCCAAAAAAAAATAAACAAAACCATCGGAAGCGAATCTGATGTCCACGAGACAAAGACACTCCTCTTTAGCTTAAGCTATCCTCAACCCCAGCCTAGCGGCGCTGTTTTTTGAGGGTTATAACATCCGTTAAATGTTTGTAAATAAAAATAAAGTAGGCCGTAGAATTTACTACGGCAACAGGGTTCCACCCATAGTTCAGAGATCACGGCAATCGCCGTAGCATTGGCAACACCATAGACAACTCCCATCCTAGACCACCACAGATTATATTGTTTCCGGCACCGATTCAGCAACGGACCAAAAATCAAGGGAATAGTAGGATTTAATATTTTATCCTTTAAACAAGTTACTAACCTTTTTATGAAAATTACAAGCTTCAGAAGTCCCAAACTAACAAAAGATAAATATACGCTACAATGTGCCAGAGACAAGAGGCTGAACAGACCACAGACTACAGATCACGAACAGAACGATTTGGTTCGCCGTCAATTTGTCAATCTGTTGTAGGTCTGTCAAACGTCATCAATATCCGATTGTCAGTCTTCACTGTCAACCGGCTTGTCACCGATTGTAAACAAATCATGTTGAAATTGTTTATGAAAGTAAGAAATCTATTTATTCTTATAAATTATTATTATAAATTGGGACAGGGACAGTTCAATTACACGGAAGCTAATCCAGTTCTCGTTGTATGATGTACTAAATGGATGTTATCAAAGGTAAGATCTCAGGAGATTTACTTCAGGACAAAATAAGGTGTTACAGTACCCCCTTCCCCACCAGAATTTCACGAGGGAAACGAGAGAAATTCACGCTGGTCCTCCAGCGTTTCCTACCTAACACAGCACCTTCAGACTGCAAGACCCTAATCCTATGTTCAGAAATACCGCTACATGTCTGTCGAGCCGTATACAGTGGACCCGCTACCACAACACCAGCACACTGAGGGGGCCTCCGACAAACAGAATTCCTAAAACGCGATGTACCTATAGAAGAATCCGTAGGGATAGGGCATCGCCTCGACTCCGCAGCAGCGACTCTCATATGGTCAACCCTAACACAATTCAAACCCTTCCGCACTTGTGGCTCAACATTCCTCCGCTCTATGGTAAAAGCGTTAGACGGGCGCACACAAGAGACTTCACCTACACTAGTCTCCACAGGCTTCCTCGATCCTGCAGAACCTCCTGGCCTCACCAGGCGCAGCACTTCTGGCGCGACCTGAAAAGCCTTCCAAAAGTTTATACCAAAGAGTAACGAAGTGGACATACCCGGTACGACGTAAAATTTAATCACACGCAAGACCCTATTTACCACAACAGGTAAGAACATATAACCTGCGACAGGGGAAGCAGACCCAGTTGCAGTAACAATAGAAGTAACCCCATCAGGGTTTTGTATTTCACAAAACTCTGTGAATTTATCAACAGCAGCACCACCTATGATCGAAATTTCCGATCCAGAATCCAGCAGACCAGAACAGGATACACCACAAATGTCAGCTTCTAAGTAAGGACGAGCATCCTGCGAATCCTTCGACTCGACAGTATCACATACTTCCATACTAGGCTCAGACTTAAAGAAGTTACGTATATAACCACACCACTCACGCCACTCCTCGGCAGAGGTACGCTCACAACGACGCTCCACACGTAACACAGCAACAGGTTTAGCAGCCGGAACAGGCCTACCAGCAGCAACAGGTCTATTACCAGAAACACACTTTGGGCATGTGGCAGCAGTCACGCCCTTCTCACCACACCGAAAACAAACTACACTACGCGGCGCAGTACAATCTCTAAGGGTGTGGTCATTTAACGACACCTCACGCAAAACTTCTCTACCACCTTGGCGACCGCCTCACAGCGTGGACGTGCCGTCTTGCCTTTATACGACAGGTCAGGGGCCACGGCATTTGGCAGATTTCTCGGGGGCTCCTGGAAGCAATCCGCCATCTGCCGCGCCGCCTCCAGCTGCCGACCATGCCTCTTCAGGTCCGCCCACGACTGTATGTCCGCATTGGCCAAGGGGATAGAATACGAGGGCCTAATATTAAATCTCACAATGTTTAATTTTTCAGCATCATCCAAAGGCTTACGCAACCGAGAGAAATAGTTACGCATAATGCTCAAATACGCAGAAAGTGACTCATCGGGGCCTTGAGTCCTCGAACGGATCTCCTGAAGTAATCTATGGTCGTAATTAAATGGTAAAAATTCTTCCAGCAAAGCAGACTTCAATTCCTCCCAGCTCTCCACCTCATCACAGATACCACGATACCAGTACAAAGCCTCCCCAACAAATAACTCCGCTGCAGAATTATACAATTTCTCCTTCCGAGATGTTCCGGGACCTACACAACTCATCTATCCGCACGATGAACTCCTGTACGCTGTCTTTACCACTAAACTTAAGGTTCAGTGACGAGACAGAGGAACCGCGCTCGCAGGTTACTACCGGAACCATCCCACCAGATTCCTTCTCAGCAGACGTAGAAGACCCATCCCCGACAGGCTTAAAATCAAAACTGCTAGTAAAGGTGAACGTCATACGGTCGACCCTATTAATCAAAACAAGTAGTACCTTATCCAATCGGTCTTTAAGAGGCCGCGTCGTCTCAGTATCCGCCACGACACGACTCAACCGGTGAAAGAGGTGGTTACATAAAGCCTGAATCCGATTTACCCTCTTGAGTGGAAGGGGTTTCTGGTCGAGAAGCTCCTCCAACTCAGTGGCTTTATTTGAGATTAATTTTAATTCAACCTCCACGTCACCCTCGAACTCATTTACTTCATCACTTGGGAGTTCCTTCGCCAGACGAGACACCTGTGCCCGCAAGCGTTCCACCGTGGTCTCAGGTACCGCACCCCGGACCGTTACCTCATAAATTAATTCCTCCTTGTTAAGCAGGTTGAATTTAATAGGACGTTCCTCCGACATCGTGGATAGTGAGTAAATTTATATTAAGTTTAAATATAGAATAGTATAAATTATGGTACACGGTTCAAATTCCACCAGTTGTACCAGTAGGGCGAGAACTTAAGGATAATTTTATCAGTACGGCAATATACAACCAGAATCCAATACAAGTTTAAGTTACACAAAATATAACGACCAGCCAATCCGTCCCTGAGCGAAAGACCAGCGGCGGGCAGAATCTGCGCGAACTAGCGAATGCCCCACGTTGGGCGCCGATGTAAAGCAGTTTAAGGTGGGGGAATGAAAGATTTCAAAAAAAAATTAAAGTTCAAAAAAAATTTATTTTGGTTAACGGGTTTCAATTTATTACATCAGGTTAACAGCTGCGGTATACAGATACTTATTCCCGTTAAAGGTTGTAATAGAACATCAAGTAGATATAGTTTCTTAAAGTTTTAATTCCGTTAACAGTCCTAAAATAAGATATAGTTTAGAAAAGGAGAGGAGGGCCGCTAGTTCGCTTGGCTGGTCGTGATAGAGAATCCTTTCGTCAATGGGGTCCGTCCTAACGGACACCACCGATAATTCTTAATGTAAAAATATTAAACTCAGAAGCCTAAGATGCAAATCGTTAAACTTAGTAAACGTCTAAGGTACAAGTGATCAAACGTGTTAGAGACCGAACGTACAAATTATTACACTCGGGGGAAGCCCAAGATACAAATTATTAAAGGTAGAAATATACAGTATAAGTTATTAAACGTGGTAGACACCGAAGGTACAAAATATTAAACTCGGGGGAAGCCCAAGATACAAATTATTAAATTTGGTAGAATTATACAGCATAAGTTATTAAACGTAGTAGACCGTAGGTGCAAATGATGTAACTCAGGAGAAGCCCGCGTTGCAAGTTATTGAATCCAGTAGAATTATACAGTAGAAATTATTAAACGTAGTAGACCGTAGATGCAAATGATGAAACTCGGGAGAAGCCCGCGTTGCAAGTTATTGAATCCAGTAGAATTATACAGGATAAATTATTAAACGTAGTAGTAACTCGGGGAAGGCTCGCGTTTCAAAAAAAGGACAATATTAAAAAAACTAGTCGGCGAGCTCAGGTTGCGGACGGAGGTCGACCAGCCGAAGCCCCGGACCACGGAGCCAGCACCTCACGCCGCAGGGTACGTGGGTGCTCCGCCTCGACCAAGCACCCCACGCTTCCCGCACGGCCCTCCTCACCAAGACACTCCCTTCCGATATACTCCACCCCAAGACACTCCTCTCCAAGACACCTCCGGGCAAGGGAGGTGTCGAAACGTGTAGGCAGCCCCACAGCACAGAGGAAAGAACAGCCGGCCAGCGCCGATCAACGCAACCCGAGTTCCGCTTGGGAATCGACTTGCAAGCAACAGACCAAACACGTGCTGCACCGCGTGGGGTGGACACCGACACGGCACACGCCAGAAACAGCACTCCACAGCTTCAGCACAACTTTCACACCACAAGTTCACGACCCGGGACCAAGGCCTCCCGGACCTGCACCACACTCATCAGACAGAAAAAAGACACCCCGACTCAAGATGGCCACTTATATACGGCCCCAATCCCACGCACAATCCACCAATCGTGGCTGTCCCCATAGGTGGGACCACGTTTCGGGGTTCACAAGAAAGGCCTGCAACGAGCCCAGGCTGCATTCATCCCACAACAATGAACTCGAAAATGCACTTTAAAACAATTAGTGATAAGATAACTCTTGAACGTCACTTGGACGGAACGTCACAACATCGAACGAAGATAAACAGCCGTCAGCCACCCCCAAGACAATGGGTTACCAGCGAAAAGGTTGGGACCGCCGTGCACACTAGACGAAGAAACCGGGTTTATAAGGGGAAAAATTAACCGCGGGCCGTTGAGCTGCCAATATGATAAATTATCAAGTTAGGTCAATATAAAGCATCGGTTCAGTGCTCGGTCCAAAAAAAATAAACAAAACCATCGGAAGCGAATCTGATGTCCACGAGACAAAGACACTCCTCTTTAGCTTAAGCTATCCTCAACCCCAGCCTAGCGGCGCTGTTTTTTGAGGGTTATAACATCCGTTAAATGTTTGTAAATAAAAATAAAGTAGGCCGTAGAATTTACTACGGCAACAGGGTTCCACCCATAGTTCAGAGATCACGGCAATCGCCGTAGCATTGGCAACACCATAGACAACTCCCATCCTAGACCACCACAGATTATATTGTTTCCGGCACCGATTCAGCAACGGACCAAAAATCAAGGGAATAGTAGGATTTAATATTTTATCCTTTGAACAAGTTACTAACCTTTTTATGAAAATTACAAGCTTCAGAAGTCCCAAACTAACAAAAGATAAATATACGCTACAATGTGCCAGAGACAAGAGGCTGAACAGACCACAGACTACAGATCACGAACAGAACGATTTGGTTCGCCGTCAATTTGTCAATCTGTTGTAGGTCTGTCAAACGTCATCAATATCCGATTGTCAGTCTTCACTGTCAACCGGCTTGTCACCGATTGTAAACAAATCATGTTGAAATTGGTTATGAAAGTAAGAAATCTATTTATTCAGATTAAGATAATATGAAATTAAGCTATTAAAGTGAAATTGGGACAGGGACAGTTCAATTACACGGAAGCTAATCCAGTTCTCGTTGTATGATGTACTAAATGGATGTTATCAATGGTAAGATCTCAGGAGATTTACTTCAGGACAAAATAAGGTGTTACAATAGCAATATTCAAACAGTGGTTGAGATCACTTATTAAACATATAAGATATGTTTGTGGCAAGTGGCCTCGCTCTTCTTTATACATATATCATTCTTAATAATAGACGTAAGTGTGTGTGTATGTGTGTGTGTGTGTGTATGTGTGTGTGTGTGTGTGTGTGTGTGTGTGTGTGTGATTTATATATGAACTATATTTATTTTAAGAGGTCCTCTGTGTTATTATAGCTTAGTGATAAAAGCCAATTTAACAATATATTTTTACATTTGTATAATTTTAAGTTGTAGATCGTAAATTTTTTATTTATGTTATTATATATTATCGCTGATTGAGTAACATACTGTCTTTTGGCTAAATCTGTTTTTGTGAAGTGTACGGGAGCAACTTTGTTTTTTCTTCTATTTAGGAGCAATGCAATTGCCTCACCAAGCCGCATCGCTAGCCCCTTTACACAGGTTACTAAAATCGCATGCGGCTCTGTCATTTCCATCGAAAATGTTGAGCAGAATAGCCGTTTGTGCCGGAATTGAAATAATTAATTATTCAATTATTCAACAATTACTTAAAGAACAAAGAGAGAAGAAAAAACTAAAGGAAAGAAGAAAACGTAATGTTTGGGTACGTGGCTGGATTTCTCGACGTAAGGACTTGGGTGCTTCGGATACTTTATTAGTTGAGTGGAGTTTAGAAGATCCTGATTATTTTAAAAAACGATCAAAAATGACTACTGATCAGTTTAATACTTTACTACATAAGGTTACTCCGCTTATACAAAAATGCGATAACAATATGCGAGTAGCACTTTCTCCGAAAATTAAATTAGAAATAACCCTGAAGTTCTTGGCTACCGGTGATAACTATTCAAGTCTTGCAGAGTCATTTAGAGTTCCAGAATGCACAATTGCCTTGTTTTTGAAGGATGTTTTGGATGCTTTATACAATGTTTTACAGGAGTTCATTATGGTAAGTGAAACTAGTAATTAATTATAAACGATTTATTTATTTCCATTGTGTTTTCATCTAAGCATGACCTAACAGCTTGAGATAGAATATCGTCGTTCACTGCGTATTGTTGCCCAGTATTTTCTTGTGTTAATAAACAGCTGGCAAAATAGTCTTCTTCATAATCGAGGTGCCTTCTAGAAGTGGAAGCTTCGGGAGTCGAAGTTTCACGCTGGTTTTGAAAAACTTGGTTTCGGCAAGTAGTAGCTTCGGTTTCTGGAGTCGAAGTATAGCGTGTATACTCTGAGAGTGAACTCGTAGGTCAAGCAATTGGAAAATGTTGTGTATTTAAGGTTTTCAGTCTTTCTTGTGACAAATAATTATTGATGAAATTTTGACAAACAATAGCATTTCTTAATGGCAAACTACGTAATTGGCTTGCCACATGTACTCCGAATGTATCAAACTCATCTTGACGGATAGTTTGAGCCAAAGTTTCTAATCTATTGACTGCTTGTAAAACAGGTGGGTCCATTTTAGGTGCGTCCATTGGAGCACGCTCCGCCTTTTTCTTTGGAGACAATTTTTTTTTCTTTTGTAAGGGCGCAATATTAGATTCTTGTTCCAATTCATCAAAATATGAAGATGCGTCGCTGTTTGTGTTCACCGCTGAATCTTTTTCCTGTAACCATACACTAATATAAGTTAATTTCTTTTAGGTGCCATCCACCACAGATTCGGAAATCCGGAAAATTTTAGATCCGGGGCTGTCTGTAGCTACTTCATTTTGAACCGCTTTTGTGTTTGTGGCACAGTTCCGGAAGCATGCCGTTACTTTTTGTTTTGCGTTGCGTGTCGATAAAACATACTCTGGGATCCATCTCGAATACTTCCTGAATGACCTTTTTTCCACTAAGGAAAACGGATGGAAAGCCATCAATTAACAGATCCATTAAGTCAGCGTCAATTAGTTTTTTCAGTTCCGCAGATTTTTTTTAGGTATGTATGCATCCATTTAACGTTGCCTCTTCGCCGGAGAACGGCAATGTGCCCAGGTGGACGATGACTCTGCGTGCTCGTAGATGGTACGGCATCAGCCACGCGCTCATTACTACATGCATTTTGATAAGCTTGCAAAGAGTTTGGTGGTGGACGTGTTGAGGTATTAACATTTTTTAATTCAGCGTACTGTTACGGGGAGGACTAAGGGAGGCTTTTTAAAAAAACAATTATTCAGATCAGCACGGATCTGGAGGCAACCGTTCCTGATGGAGTTTCGACATAGACTGACTAACGGATAAGGAGGGAACTGGGACTAGGCAAGGTACCGCTGACTCAGCCACACGAGTCAGCAGGACCTCCTACAATCTCCGGATGTAATACCTCCCCCTTTTAGAGGGGACTTTGGGGTTCGAATACTCCAAAGTGTCTGTAGGTATTTAGGGGTGTCAGGATCTTAAAATTCTGGTCCTGAGCGGAGCAGGGGATTTACTTGGAAGGGTTTCTTCTACTTCTGTTAGTTCTAGGTCAGGATTAGGTTGTGGGGGTGATTTATTTATATTAAATTTTAATTAGAAGGGTCGGTTGCCACCATATTTACATAATTTATTATAAATTGAATATGATAGGAGCAGAGATACAATTATTGATATTATAATTAAAGTGATTGAATAGTGTGTCCCATATTTAACTATGTGCGGTGTGTGTTCCTTTTCGAAATTTTGTAGATTATTCAAGATGGAATTTATTTTAGTTTTGTGTTTAGAATTAAAATCGTCGAGATCTACATTATGCAGATAAACAGGAGGCACACTATTTACTATTTTATTTAACCTAGGTAAATTACAACAAGTGTCGTTGATCAGATTGAACTCTGGAAAATGGTTAATAGGTGAGGTAATATTAATGACATCATGTTTGGGTATTAGCGTAGCGCTTTTACAATAAACTGTGCAGCAATCTTTAGGAATGGTAAGTATTCCAGTACCCAAAATGTTAGTTTCATATAGCTTAGAGTTCAGGCAAACGATTGATATTTAATTAGGTTCAGATTGTATGTAGATCCATTTATTATTTATTAACGGTTTCCAAATGTCAAGTTTTCCGGATATAATTTTCGTTTCACACTGTACTGGTTTTTCACTAATCACTTTTGCTAACAACTCACTTTCACAGGTAGTTTTCGCGTCGGCAGAATACACGTTTTCAACATCACAAAGGAAAATTCCGGGCGTCACAGATTTACAAATTTCTAAATTATCGAAAACACAATAGTGGGACTTGTCTTTGGTCATTGCTATGTATTTATTGTCAGGTAAAATTAAGCTGAAAGAATTTGGGCTTGCCGATTCATATGGCGTCGGCAGTGCAATAGTATGAAATAATACATATTCTTTTATATTAGATAGCGGCACTTGTAATACAAAAATAACCTTATCATTAACATAATAACATATTAACGTAGAAATTCTTAAAATAAGATGTATTAGAACTTATATCTAGGGACACAGGTAGTTCAAGGTCACTGGGTAAGTGTCTGTAGTTATTAATAAGCTCTTCATATAACTGTCTCGGCGTTATTATTGCAGGGTGCAAAATATTTTGACTGCTGAATAGGATAGCATTAACTATATCTTCTAATTGAAAAGAAAGGGTGAGTATTGAGGATTCTAAAATACCAAGTATTTGGTTAACTTCTGCGAGTATTCGTAATCCGTTAGTTATTTCTGTGATGTTGCCGACACTTATTGAAAGCTTATCAATAGCTATATTGAGATTCATTTCATTATCCTTAATTTTATGTAGGGTGTCATTATAATAAGTCAATGTTGACGAGGTGATCAAAATGTTTTCTTTCATCAACGAAGCCAACTGTTTTTCATTATTTTGTAAAGATTTTATAGCCTCATCATATTTCAATCCATCATTTTCATCCAATGAACCAAAAATGTGCTTTAAGATTGTACCTATTCCACCTATCCAGGCACTACGTTTAGATCTAGTATCAACTAGATGTGAGATGGATGCGAAATCTCTTCTCGCGTCCTTGAATCGCGCTAATAACGGTTGTAATTTACTATTGCATTCTGTGTCAATTTGTGTTATTCTAGTTTGATTACATAGTTGTCTAGTAATATCCAAGGCTGTTTCAATATTCTTCAAGTGTGGTATTATATTAAATGTAAAATAATTATATTTTACTATATTCTAATTTATTCTATTCTGTCTATTCTATCTCTATTTTCTTTCTTCTTTCACTATTCTATTCTTATCTTATTCTATTCTGTTCTGTTCTATTCTATTCTATATTTCAGATAACTTCTTTAAGTATAAGGTAGGTATAAGGTAAGTATAAAGTCAGTGTAAGGTAAGTATAAGGTCGGTATGAGGTATAGGGTCAGTATAGAGTAAATATAAGGTCGGTATAGAGTAAATATAAGGTCAGTATAGAGTAAATATAAGGTCGGTATAGAGTAACTATAAGGTCAGTATAGAGTAAATATAAGGTCGGTATAGAGTAAATATAAGGTCAGTATAGAGTAAATATGAGGTTATATCTTATATTTATTTATATTATATTTTATTGTTAATTTAGCAGTATTATATTTAAAATATTTTTCACAAAGTCTATCCTTGTCAATTACAACTTTCACGGTATTTATTGTGTTATATTAACATTACTAACGACATTATCTTTCGACATATTAACGACATCCTTTTCGTTAGAACATCGAATAAAACACATTAATTTTTTTGATCTTACAAGAAGGTAGTACAAACGAAGCGAAATAAAATGGAGGAAGGCAAACTTAAAATTCTTCGTTCTCAATGCGAATATGTTATTCGTGATACAACAATACACAAGCGTTGGAAATAGAGTTAAAACCCAAGTGAACTATAAGTTACTTAGTTCGTTTGACGATTTATATTACGAAGTAATTAATTCATCGGCATTCAAGGTACTTAGATCTATTATAGATAATATTAACAAAAATTTGCGTGCACTGTCTAGTCTAGGAGAGCCTACTTCACACTGGGACACTTTGATCATCCATATCGTCGCTTCAAAGCTCGCTAGCAAAACGAGCATGAAATGGGAGGAGTACAGGAACTCAATTCCCGACTCCCCTTCTCTAGAGCAATTTACTAAATTTTTGAAGGACCGCGCAGATATTCTTGAAACTTATAATCACAATAAAGCATACGGTGATTTATCATCTAGCGCTAATTATACTAAACCTCGTAGCTACAATAAGAGGGGACAATCACAAAGCACTACGTTTACTACGCAGGTTTCTAACGAAGGCAACATCACTTGTGCCGTATGTAAGGGTCTTCATCGAATCTATGATTGTTCGAATTTCAAGTCCAAGACAACCGAACAACGGCAGGGCTTAGTAACAAAATTAAAGCTTTGTCACAATTGCTTGCGTTCTGGCCATAGCGCTTACACATGCCGCTTCGGCAACTGCCGCAATTGCAAACGGCGACACAATACTTTGCTTTGCAACGGCAACAAGGAATCCATTTCTCATGGGGACGCCTCCAGCGCATCTCGTACAACCGCGAGTTCTGAAACTCAAACAAATATGACTGTGAACTTTTCTAGCAACAACGTTAATAAATTAACTCTCTTGTCCACAGCCATAGTTGTAGCGGTCAACCCACAAACTGACAAGTGCGAAACTGTGCGGGTGTTACTCGACTCCGGGAGTCAGTCTAGTCTAATTTCTAAGACTCTCAGAGATAAGTTAGGCCTACAATCATCGCCGATGCAACCTGTCAAGGTAATAGGGATCGGAAATTCTACCTCTCACTGTGTAAATGAGCTTTGCTCATTCCAACTTAAATCATTACACAGTGACTACGTTGCGAGGTTGACATGTCCGGTGCTACCCGAGCTTACAGGTGACATTCCTAAACCTTTCATTAACTCCAAGGTTTTCAACATACCTGCAGGAGTTCAGCTAGCCGATCCAAATTTCTATAAACCGTCACCAATAGACGTGTTAGTCGGTGCTGATCTATTTTGGCAAATTGTAGGTAGCGAACGTCAATCTTTAGGTTCAAACAAACCTTATCTAATTAATTCCGAATTTGGTTGGATTATTTCTGGCTCTATTTATTTCGAATCTCAAATTTCAAATACTAATTATTCCAATATCAATTGCAATTTCCAAGTTTCAACCGATCCAGATGACAGCCTTCACAAACAACTGAGTCGCTTTTGGGAGCTAGAAGAGCTTTCACCTACAAGGGTTTTAAGTGAAGACGAGAAAGCATGTGAGCATCATTTTAAGACTCACACTTCTCGCGATTCTTCAGGTCGATTTTGTGTCCGCTTACCTCTCAAAGACTCACCTGATTGCTTAGGTAATTCATACACAATGGCTAAGAGCAGGTTCTTCAATTTAGAAAGGCGTTTCAGAGCAAATCCCGAGCTTAAAGCTCAATATACCAATTTTATCAACGAATACATCGATCTAAATCATTGTTCTATTTCAGGCGATCCAAGGCCCAGTCCATCGTATTTCTTGTGTCATCACGCTGTGTTCAAACAAAATAGCGAGTCTACTAAATTACGAGTTGTATTTGACGGCTCGGCTAAATCTTCCTCCGGAACATCAATCAATGATTTACAGCTCGTGGGGCCTACAGTTCAGGATTCTCTCTTTTCCATATTATTACGGTTTCGTCAACACAGATATGTGCTGACGGGCGACATCGAAAAGATGTTCCGTCAAATTACCGTGCACGAAGACGACCGTAATCTTCAACTAATTTTATGGAGAGAGGATGAGTCGCAGCCTCTTCAAACTCTTAGGCTTAATACGGTGACTTACGGTCTCGCAAGCGCTAGTTATCTAAGCACTAAGTGTATCTGGCAGTTAGGGGAGGAATGTGAAGACGAGTCTATTAAACAAATTATACAACGCGACTTCTATATGGACGATCTCATAACGGGCGCTGATTCTATATCACAATTACGTAACATTTTAAATTCCGTTCTTTCAGCTTTACGGTCGGGTTGCTTTCCACTTCGAAAATTCAAATCCAATGTTCCTTTTATTTTCGATAATACATTGACAGACCCACAAGCAACGCTTACATTTAGTGAGTCTACAAGCACTCTAGGTCTACAGTGGGTACCAAATTCAGACACTTTACATGTCATTATAAATATTCCGGATGATCATGACGAACAAGTCACCAAGAGGTTAATCTTATCGCATTCTTTCAAAATTTTTGACCCTCTTGGGCTCATTAGTCCCTGTACTATTCGATCTAAAGTACTTATGCAAGAGTTGTGGCGCCGCGATATAGATTGGGACGACTCAATACCTTCCGACTTGCTAGACCAATGGAACGAACTTAAATTAGATCTTTATAATCTAACTACGTTACAAGTACCTAGATTAACGTTGTGCGAGTCCCCAGTAAGTATCGAGCTTCATACATTTTGTGATGCCTCTGGTTCTGCCTACGGTACCTGCTTTTATTTGAGGTCAGTTACACGTGACGGGCGTGTAGTAGTCAATTTACTTTGCGCTAAGTCTAAAGTAAACCCAAATAAGCCAGTCTCGATCCCGCGGTTAGAACTGTTAGGCGCGTTACTTACTGCTAGGTTATATAAAATCGTTCTAAGCTCTCTAAGGTGCACGATATCGCGTTGTGTCCATTGGTGCGATTCTAGCGTGGTTTTAGGGTGGTTGCGCACCAATCCAAATAAATTAAAAACGTTTGTCGCAAATCGAGTAGTCGAGATTATCGAAACTACTGCATCAGCTAATTGGCGTCACGTTCCAACAAATTCTAACCCTGCAGACTTAATTTCTAGGGGGACTAGGGCTCAACATCTCATGGATTCAAGGCTGTGGTGGTCTGGTCCAGATTTCTTGTCTGAAGACGAATCAAAATGGCCAGTTTTATGTTATCAACACGAATGCGAACTACCGGAAATTAAGGCTCATGTTAGTCAAACTACAGAACCAATAATTATCGATTTCGACAGATTTTCTAATTTCATCAGATTAAAACGATCATTCGCCTACGTTTTACGATTTATTCATAATTCCAGGTTTCCTAGATCTAAAATAAACGGACCTTTGACAGTAGATGAGCTCAACAATTCATTTAATTCTCTTTGCAAATTTTCTCAAACTCAATCTTTTTCAAACGAACAAGGCGCTTTAAATAAAAATAATCCTATTTCCAATAATAGCGTCCTTCAATCTCTATGTCCATTCATAGACAAGCACGGTGTTATGCGTGTCGGTGGTCGACTCGACAATTCCAATTATGACTACGACAAAAGGCACCCTATTATTTTACATGCTAAACACCGCTTGTGTATTCTTTTATTCCGCTATGAGCACTCTAGACAAATGCATGCAGGACCGCAACTTTTATTATGTACAATACGCGACTATGTATGGCCGATAGGCGGTAGAGTTCTTGCACGGCAGACGTCGCGTGGTTGTGTACGGTGCAAACGCCTCTACGGGAGGACGGTTACGCCTATGATGGGTCATCTTCCTCTAGAACGTACGACACCGGCGTTTCCCTTTCAAACCGTAGGCTTGGACTTCGGTGGTCCATTTTTAATTTTAAATAGAAAAGGTAGGGGCGCAAGAACTTCGAAGTGCTATCTGTGTCTCTTTATTTGTTTTAGGTACAAGTGCGTTCATTTAGAAGCGGTCACTGAGCTCACAAAGGATGCGTTCATAATGACGCTACGACGGTTTATTGCGCGACGCGGTAAACCGTCACAAATATTTTGCGATAACGGCCGCAATTTTGTCGCGGCTGCTAAGGAACTCAAAATTTTATTTGACGAAAATTCAAATAGCTTGTCTGACTTTGCTACTAACGAAAATATTAAATTCAAATTCCTACCGTCTTACGCCCCCCATATGGCTGGATTTTAGGAGGCCGGTATCAAGTCAGCCAAACATCACATTAAACGTGTCCTAGGCAATTCACATTTTACTTACGAGGAGTTGTCTACTTTGTTCGCACAGGTGGAAGCTATACTTAATAGCCGCCCCTTGTGTCCTATCTCTTCCTCTCCTCACGATCTCCAATCTCTTACTCCAGGGCACTTCCTGATCGGTCGGCCGCTCACCTCGCTGCCTGACCCGGATCTTCACGAGGAGCATCCTGGCCGCCTGCAGCGCTACGCCCGGATTGAACAAGCTCGTCAGCATTTTTGGAGGCGCTGGCAAAGCGAGTACGTCAGCGAGCTGCAGCAGCGGAACAAATGGCGCTCAAATAAATTCAACACGCTCAAAGAAGGAGACCTTGTACTACTGCAGGACGACAACGCTCCACCTCTTCATTGGCGTATGGGGCGCGTGTTGAAGCTGTACCCTGGTGTCGACGGCGTAGCTAGAGTCGCCGACATCACCACGATGAGAGGTACCGTGCGAAGAGCACTCACACGGCTTTGTCCATTGCTTCAAGAGTCTACTGCAACACCAGGAGGTGTTCCAGGGGGGGAGGTTATGTTGGCGCCTGATAGTTAATACCGAGCAAATTCAAGATGCGCGTTGCTCCCTTCCCGACGAAGGCGTTGCGTGTGACGTCGTGGCCCACGTCACACCCGCGGGCTGGACTGCACTGGTCACCTTGACTCGCCCTCTATTGCCCCCTCGACCGCGGTGCGTGCGAGTGCGTACCAGTGCGTGATCCGCTTTCGCTCCTTATTTTTACAACTTTTTTATCTAATTTATTATTGTAATTCCAAGTCAATAATTAAAGGAGACTGTAAGAAAGTGGCAAATCTTTCTTTTATTCAACATAACGATACGGGAAATTACAATTTCTTATTACTTAAATCAAAATGAACATGCAAATAAAAGGTTTTTTGAAGTGAAAACTTCTTTAGCATCATTGTGATTTGAAAGTCGATGAAACGAAAAAGGGACAGTAAAAAGAGGCAGACACATAAATTCATAAGATTTAACGTGGGAGAAAATGAGATAGGAAGCATTGTACAGGGGGAGGGGAGGGGGAGGGGGGAGAGGAGCGGAAGGGAGGGGAGGTGAGGGGGGAAGGAGAGAGGGAGGGAGGGGGAGATGAGCGGGAGGGGGAGGGGAGGGGAGGGGGAAAGTGAAGAGACGGGAGGGACAGGGGGAGACGGAGCGGGAGAGGGAGGGAGAGGGAATTTAATGGTCTCTGATTTGTTAAGCCTACCAAAACCATAATAGTTAAAAGTAACAACAAAGTTCATGAATAACTGATTATTGGGCAATACGAAGTTCGCCAAGACAGCTAGTGTTAAATATTTATTTAATGATGCCAAATAAGTATAACTAACTTCTCACGCGCGTACATAATTACACGTTTATGTTTAGTACAAAATAGTTTTTGAAAGATAATTGAAACTGATACACGTTATTAAATTATAACCTTTATTTTTGAAGGTTTTACTTCTGCCACGTGTGAATTGCACACATTTTATTTTTTTTATTTTTGTTATTTATTTATCAAAATGACCAGTAAGTATTTAAATAAGATACTCTAACGCCCCAACTCAGAGTTACTAACGGTTACTTTAATCGCTCCTCAGTAAAGAATCACCATACAAATTCTAAGGAGGGTATACTGTGCTAAGGAGGGATTTAAGTAACCGTTAGTGACTCTTGAGTTGGGGCGTAATGGGACAATCAGAAACTGGCATTAAATTGAACTCCTATATCATAATAATTCATAGAATAAAATTAATAAAAGAGTCTGCAGGCCTATCACATCTAAAATGTTGCAAACCTTGTTGTTTAATATTTCGGCTGATATATTTTTATACAAATTAGCTCTATTTACATATTCATTTTGAAGGGTCTAGTGGCAGTAGTTCGGTTGCTAGTCCGGTCAACCGAACTAATGCAACTTTTTAACCGACTTCAAAAAAGGAGGAGGTTCTCAATTCGACTGTATTTTTTTTTTTTTTTTTTTTTTTTATGTTTGTTACCTCAGAACTTTGGACTGGGCGAACCGATTTTGATGATTCTTTTTTTAATCGAAAGCTGATGGCTGTCATGTGGTCCCACATAAATTTTATTGAGATCTGACAACGGCATCTATGAGAAAACTACATAAGTCGTAAATTTGTGTTAAGATGTGCGCGACAAATTGACGAATAACTCAATATCACGCCAACCGATTTCGATGATTCTTTTTTTAATCGAAAGCAGGCGCTTGTCATGTGGTCTCACATAAATTTGAACGAGATCTGACAACTATGTAGTTTTTGAGACTTTGAAGTCGGTTATTTTTTGTTAGTAAAATTTAGATTATTAGTGTCAGTAGTTCGGCTAGTCCGGTTAACCGAACTACTGATACTTTTTAGTGGCAGTAGTTCGGTTAATATAACGATACCGGAAATTACAATTTCTTATTACTTAAATCAAAATGAACATGCAAATAAAAGGTTTTTTGAAGTGAAAACTTCTTTAGCATCATTGTGATTTGAAAGTCTATGAAACGAAAAAGGGACAGTAAAAAGAGGCAGACACATAAATTCATAAGATTTAACGTGGGAGAAAATGAGATAGGAAGCATTGTACAGGGGGAGGGGAGGGGGAGGGGGAGAGGAGCGGGAGGGAGGGGAGGTGAGGGGGGAAGGAGAGAGGGAGGGAGTGGGAGATGAGCGGGAGGGGGAGGGGGAGGGGAGGGGAGGGGAGGGGAGGGGGAAAGTGAAGAGACGGGAGGGACAGGGGGAGACGGAGCGGGAGAGGGAGGGAGAGGGAGAGGGAATTTAATGGTCTCTGATTTGTTAAGCCTACCAAAACCATAATAGTTAAAAGTAACAACAAAGTTCATGAATAACTGATTATTGGGCAATACGAAGTTCGCCAAGACAGCTAGTGTTAAATATTTATTTAATGATGCCAAATAAGTATAACTAACTTCTCACGCGCGTACATAATTACACGTTTATGTTTAGTACAAAATAGTTTTTGAAAGATAATTGAAACTGATACACGTTATTAAATTATAACCTTTATTTTTGAAGGTTTCACTTCTACCACGTGTGAATTGCACACATTTTATTTTTTTAATTTTGTTATTTATTTATCAAAATGACCAGTAAGTATTTAAATAAGATACTCTAACGCCCCAACTCAGAGTTACTAACGGTTACTTTAATCGCTCCTCAGTAAAGAATCACCATACAAATTCTAAGGAGGGTATACTGTGCTAAGGAGGGATTTAAGTAACTGTAGCCTTTACGGGTGCCAATTGTAATCGAGGGGGTGGCACGCAGGGGTGTCACTGTATCTAATAGAGCAGGGCTGCCAATGGTAGCCCAGAAAAGAAAAAAAATTATAAGAGTGCTAAAGACAAAGAGTGTTGTGTTTGGCTACAATATTAAGATATCAAAACACACTAAAATAAGAACACAAACCCTCTAAGAAAATGTACCCGTCAGTAAGCAAACCTTGCTCAGATGTTAATGAGCCGATGATCTCCTAATTAAAGAAAAGAATTAAACCAAAAATACGGGCGCCAAGGAGACCTTGCACCTGCCACACAGTACGGATAACAAAGCCGGATAAAACATTGAACTATTAATCTCAAAGCGGGCTTTATACTACAGTGTTGTATGAAAATTTAAATAATTAAGATGGTAAGCATAATAAACTAAGCATGATATTCTGTTGAGGAGAGAAATAAAATATTATAAATATCAAAGAGTCTTTTATTCAGTAAATATAGACTTGGCATCAAGTTGCTACAAACAAATCCCGCAGCATTAAGCTAAGTTAGTTATTTTAGATATTCTAAATTTAATTACACGTAAAAGTTGTAGTGTATGGTAGAAGATATCGCAAATTTGTACCTGTATAGCATTACTTAGGCATAAAAGACACGTCCTCTCAATGAGATCCCCGTCCCCATCAGTGGACCGCAAAGCTGCATCATCACTGTAGTGTTCTCCGAGGTGAGGGTCTCCTCATCTTGAGTCCGTAGTCCAGGCTCCAAAGAAGTTGGGTAGAAGGTATACTTCGCCCTCAATAAGGAAGATGATAATGGATTGACATCAGCAGGTCAAGAAAACCATTATGTCATAAAAAAAAACTTACTCGCGGAAAGCAGAGTAAAAGAAAATCAATGGAATATGGAATTCAGTGGAATACAAACAACAAAACATCACAAATGTGACGGCTAAGCCACGGGTTCAAGCGGAACACCGTGAGAAATAAGGAAAAGGATATCTAGTCCTTGCTCATCGTCCAAAAATTATAGGAAGCTTAGGGGAAATTAAGAAAACGGATGGAATAAGGATGGAAAGGAAAAAAAAATCCCATCGTGAAAGTTAATGGTTAAAAGTAACCAATGGTGGAGAACTAGTGGTGAGGAGCTGAAACAATGAGTACCTACACGTTACACTCATGTAATACGTTGCAAAATGCTTTGTTTTACGCATTTCGAATAAGAAATAACCATAATTAACCAATACTCACGGCAGATATCGCCCTCCATAACCTAAACAATTTAACACGCGGTCATCTATGTAGGTGATGCCGGTTTCACGTAAGTTTAAAAGAAAAACGCATCGCCCCCATCGTGGTCGACGCGGTCATCGCTTTTATAATTGGAAATAAGCGATTTAAAACAAATTTACAAGGAAAACTCCAAAATTATATTTTTATTCACTATAAACGCCCATCGCTCGGGCAATGTCAAGAAGAAAAAGAACGACCATCGATCATAGAGGACTAAGATCGGGTATCATAGATACGTAAAGTCTATGCAAGGTTGCACAGAGTAATTAACTTTTGAATATGGCAATGTCTACGATAAGTTCTACCAAACGTAATTTAATAAGTTTTGTAAAATAAATAAACAATGAAGTCTTATAAATAGTTTTATTTCCAAAAACACCACTATCAAATTTATATTTGTATTTAAATTAATAAAATCGAATTAAGAACAAGTCACGTGGTTTCATTAATCTCCAGTCTCAACACGAAATTCTTGGAACTAATTAAGCTATGTTAAATTTCGAAATTATTTATCTGTGGCAAACATGTCAAATGTGTGAAGGTTCAAGCAATCTGTGGTAATATGTCAAAATACGAAAAGTTAAATGAATTTCTTCAAGAAAATATAAGCAATGGCTACATGTAACGAGCGATGCAAAAATCGTACGTTACATTTCCCCCTTTTCTAGCAAAAAAAAAAAAATTTTTTTTTTTTTTTTAAAGTGTTGACAACCCTATAGTAAGGTACAAGGTGACAACCCTGATACCAAAGTTTCAAAGAAAAATAAATTAATAACAAGTTGATGACAAGTCTACAATAAGTCTATAAGAAGTTAATAATACATCGATACTAAGTCGATAATAAATCGATAATAAATCGAAAATAAGTTGATAAGTTGATAACAAGTGTCATCAAAAATTATACTGGACTAGTATGCAACCGGTTATTGCAATAAGCACCCCCGCTTTGCAACAACAAACCAATCCAAGTATCCAAATTGGGTTGAAAATCCCTGAAGAAAACAAACTCCCATTCTACATCAAAATACTAAGCTATAAACTACCACTCTACATCAAAATACTAAGCAACAAACTTCCACTTTACATCAAAATACTAAACTAACATAGGATCCAGTATGCAACCGGTTAGTATAATAGCACCTTCGCCTTACACTAACGAACTGTAACCCTACAAAACTCCCACTTCATCTCAAAACAAACTCCTACTTCATCACAAAACAAGCTCCTACTCAATCTCCAAAACAAACTCCTACTGCTACAAAACCAAAATATAGGACTTAGTATGCACCTGGTTAATGTAACAGCTCCCTCGCTCTACATTAACAAACCAAGAACCTATAAGAATAAATTTCTAAAGTGGTGTCATATAAATACACCCAAAACTAACAAAAGAAAATGCTATGTTTGGTATGCAACCGGTCAATACAGTGAGCATTCGCTATGTAATGACAAACCCAACAAAGCAACCCTGTACATGTACCTGTCAAATGAACATGGCATGCCAGGAAAAGTATCCACGAAAGTGAATAAAAAAAAAACGAAGAGATTAATTAGCACTTCTAAAAAAAAGTCACCCACAAGATGTAAATTATCTATAGGGGAAAAAAAAAAAGTGTGGTGTTTCACACACAACAAAAGTCACCCTTAAGATATAAGTAATCTTTAGGGAAAAGAGAGTGTGGTGTTTCACACACAACAAAAGGAAAGTCACCCATAAGATATAAGTAATCTTTTGGGAAAAGAGGTTTCGTTGTACAACTCAAAATGTCATGTCCAGGTCCTAGGAATTCTAGTACTTAAAGTATGACATAAAAACTAAATAAATGCTAAGCTTAAACAAATACTTCTAAGTAGAAGCTAACTAATAATGTACAACAAAACAAAACAAAACCTAGAAATAGGTAAGTAAATCCTCCTCTACTAAGACAAAAAAAACCTAACCAATTGCACAAATTAGTGAGGGGATAAAAAAAATTGGGGCTAAATAACAAATATGAGTCCTTATAACATTGTGGGCACTAACTTCTTTTCTTTACATAAATTTAGAGTTCCAAAATAAGTAGAGTATGGTAAGTATAGTTTCTAAGTACATTTACTAAGCTAGGTCTCCTAGCATACATCGCCTTTCTAGTGAGGTACCACTCATACATCACGCAATATCCCTCCACATACATAACCTCCTTTACCTTTGCCAGCAAATAGAAACAAGGTGGTAAGTATAATTTTAAGCATCCAAATAAACAAAATAAAAATTAAATTTTAACGATATCTTTTACATGATATCTACCTCTACTACTCCTATCAAAATCCTTTAATAAATAAACGTTATCAGAAATTTTATCTATAATTTTACTTTTAATGAATTTAGGTGCTAACTTAGATGAAAAGAAGTAAGATGCATTAGATTGCACGAAGTTACGCCTCCATACAACATCTCCAACATTATAAGAAATGCTTTTTCTTCTTGCATTATAATAAATAGAATTCTTCCTATAACTTTTAACTAAATTTTCCACTGTTTTCCTAAAAATATCTTCCAAAGTTGAAAGTAAAGAAGAATAGTCTGAACGACTACTAATAACCAATTCTGAAGGATCAGAAATTGAAGAAAATTTATATAAGGAGCCATCTAAAATAATTTCCCTTCCAAACATAAGAAAATTTGGTGTATAACCTGTAACTAAATTAATAGTGCTATTAATAGCAGCTTGGACGTGGGGTAAGTACCTAGACCAAGTCCGATGGTCAGCTTCAACATAACATGAAATACAAGTCTCTATAGTTTTGTTGAATCTCTCTACTGGGTTATTCTGAGGAGTATATAATGTATTATAAAAGTTTTGAAGTGAACTGTGTACCATTATCACATATTACAATTATTGGACAACCAAATTTTAAAATAATTTCTTTTTGCAATATTTTTATAATAGATTCTGTAGTTGCGTTGAAAAGAGGAAAAATCCAACAGTATTTTGTAAAAACATCTACGATTGACAATATATATTTATAACCTGAATAAGATTTTGGTAATGGGCCAATTATATCCATGGACAACATAGTCATGGGACGGTCGACTAATTTAGGGTTTGACATAAGTCCTAACGGGGCTGAATTAGAGTGCTTATATGCTTTACAAATATCACATCTACTTATATATTCTTTAACATCTTTGAACATCTTAGGCCAAAAGTAATGAGTTTTTAATTTTTCTAAAGTTTTATGTATACCAAAATGAGCTGAATCTACATTATCATGATTGTTTCTAATTGTTTCTAAAGTATGTTCTCTAGGTATTACTATCTTCCAAGCTAAATTCTGACATAAATCGTTCTTAGGTTTTACATATTTATACAAAGTTTCGTTATCTACTTTGAAATTTTTAAATTTAGAAGGATACTTCTGACAATCAATATACATTTTAGAATACCAAGGGTCATGAATATCATCTGGACACAAACTTATTTCAGCTATTTCTACACGGGACAAAGCATCTGGAACGGCGTGGCTGCTACCTTTCTTATGAATGATATCAAACTTGTACTGCGACAAACGGGCTGCCCACCTGGCCAATCTACCAGAAGGATTCGTCAAGCTCATTAGCCACTTTAAACTGGCATGATCAGTGACTACAGTAAACTCAGTTCCCTCAATATATGGTCGAAAATGTTCAATAGATAATAAAATAGCTAAAAGCTCTCTTTCAGTAACACTATAGTTTTGTTCACATTTTGATAATAATTTTGAAAAATAGGCAATTGGATGTTGTTGACCTGAATCGTCCTCTTGCATCAAAACACTACCAACAGCATAACCACTGGCATCGCAATGAAGAAAAAATGGTTTACTAAAGTTAGGACATTGCAAAACTGGCGCTGTCATCAAAGCATTTTTTAAATAATTAAATGATTCCTCTGCTTTATCATTCCACACAAATTTTAATTTTACATTCTTTTTACCGCTAGTTAATTTTGTCAAAGGAGCAACATGATGTGAAAAATTTGGAATAAATCTCCTGTAATACGAACACATACCAACAAAACTTCTGACATTTTTAACAGATTTAGGTGTAGGAAATTTTCTAATTGATTCTAATTTCTCTGGGTCGGTGTGTAAGCCCTCTTTATCTACAACATAACCTAAATATTTTAATTTATCTTTGCAAAATTCGGATTTTGATAAATTAATGGTAAGTCCTGATTCTACTAATCTATTATAAACTTTTTCTAGTAACGCCAAATGACTGTCAAAATCTTTAGAAATCAAAATTAAATCGTCCAAGAAACAAAACAGATTGTCATCGAACTCTGGACCAAACAATCTATCGGATAACCGTTGTAATTCGGCGGGTGCATTTGTAACTCCAAATGGCATCCTAACGAATTCAAAAAGTCCTCTGCCTGGTACTACAAAAGCTGTCTTTTCTCTAGACGTTTCTTCTAAAAGTATTTGATAAAAAGCTTTAGAGAGGTCGATAGAGCTAAGATATCGAGCGTCTCTAAGATTACTCAAAATTCTAGATATATATGTGTTAGCATCAGGCCGGGAAATAAAACGGTGAACTCTTCAATCTTTACATTTGTATTTATTAGTATAATTCCAGTTAATTACATAATTTATATCCAAAAGTTTACAACCATTTTTACTGTTCCATCGACATTGAACGACAGACAATATGTCAAAAATAAAAATATCTGCGGCGTCAAACCAAAAGATTAACTACCAGCATCTCATCTATCTAAAACAGTTTATATAACATAATAAAAATACTCGTCAAACATACAAGAGCTAACAGTCGGCCTTTCCTGACATTTTCACGTCTCGTGAAAGTTAATTACAGTCAATAAATTGTTTAATTAATTACCAGTCAATTGTATTGTAAGCTTAACAGAACTGTAACACGAATTATAAATTTAACCTTATATGTTTACTAATCCATATCATATATTATCTCTTAAATTGAAAATATTACATAAAATTATTCATTATTAATTGAGCAACATTGTATATCAAAACTGTGGTCTCATTCTATTGATCTAATTCTTTGACTTTTGATTTCTAATTGTACACAATAAGTAAATTTTACATTCGTATGGACTGAAATATTATACTATATTATTGATATTCACAACTGATCTAATATACTGAAGAACTTTCATATGATTATTGTGGCCTCTTCAATCCACAGCTAATCATCAAAGTTTTGAAAAACATTGTGACCTCTTTAATTGAACAATTTTAATATGATTATTGTGGCCTCTTCAATCCACAGCTAATCATATCAAAATTTTGAATCCTTAATATGATCATTGTGGCCTCTTCAATCCACAGCTAATCATATCAAAGTTTTGAAAAACTTTATCATGATCATTGTGGCCTCTGCAATCCACAGCTGATCGACTTTTAACTTCATTATGATCATTGTGGCCTCTACAATCCACAGCTGATCGTCTTTTAACTTCATTATGATCATTGTGGCCTCTACAATCCACAGCTGATCAACTTTTAACTTCATTATGATCATTGTGGCCTCTGCAATCCACAGCTGATCCATATACTTCATACAAATCTGAATATTGCTTTGAATTTTGTACTGATAGTATTTTACTTCAGTCCATAATACACATCTTATGAAATGAATAATATCATGAGTTACTGAGTCACGCTTATAATTTCTATTAAACACTGAACATGAAAGAATTCGCTCACAGATAAATTCTCAACTCTCGAGTCTTACAATATGATAGTGGAATATCTTCTTATTTAACACGTTAAAATGCAATTTAATCCACTAATTTCTAAAATCAACTTCATACTTCCTACTACTATCACACATCACTATTAGAGATCTACAAATCACGATTAGAGATACAATTGTTACATTAATTATTATCACTATTTTCCTCTATAACTGTAATATGTTATGGAATTTTCGAATACTAATAGGTTATAAAAAAAAAACGAAAATCATCACCTAATTTTGTAACGTTGACCAAATTATAGATGAGTTCTACAAATATATAAATAAATTTAACTTCAGTAATACACCCAGTGACTATTACCATAAGTAGGTAATATAATTTTTTCTTTGCTATTACGTAAGTGTCGGTAAAGGAGAATAACTCATGATTTCTAAATTATTTTGTAAAGGCTTCAAAGAATTTTCTAAATAACTATCGACAAAAAAAATGTCAAATATCGTATATCAGAATTTTACTATCTTAATATTTATAAATTACGTGTCATGTTGTTTTTCCGCGATGGACTCCCGATTTTAATCAAATATGCACACCGTGTGCAGTTTGATCCAAAAAAAAAAACTTTTGACAGAACGAAGTCTGTCCAGCTAGTATGAATATATTATATATTATTATTATGAAAAAAAAATACATGCTATAAATAAATATAAATGATACCACAAAAACTGAAGGGGCTATTCTGGTAAGTCACATATAAAGCAAGAACAAATACAACAATATTAATGAAGCCGCAAAAATATAAGGGGTTATTCTAACAAGGAACACTCACCACACACAGTTAAATGCCCCTCGGTCAGTGTATTCTCTATAATATTTAAACTGCTCTTTCCAAATATTTTAAGTGAAATGCCGCTAAAAAGATAATAACTCAACAACACAATCTTTAGAACAATTAATATATATATATATTATATCATATAATCACACTCGTCTTTACTTTACACAATTATGTATCTCTTGTCTTAACGTTGTAGCACACGCCAGGTCTACTAGTTGTGTTATAAACATTAAACCCAAGAGTGTAAACAAAATAAAATTACAAATACAAGAAGAAAGGAAAGTGTCATATTGGAAAAGAATGAGACAAGATTACCTAATCCATCCTATCCTAATCCAAGATACCTAGTCGTTAGGGTTTAAATTTATTGTGTTCTTAACAAAAGTCATTAACTTGAATAGAAAAAGTCTATAGGTACTCCATAAAAGATTAATACATTTGAGATTTGCCGATGACAAAGCTCTGTTTAGTTGTATTTACAGCAGCTGAATTTGTAATATATTTAAATAACATGTTAACGAGCCTGAAAATAAAAACCCAAAATGCATGGAGACAATAATTATGAAACACAGCTCTAATCAAAATAAAAAAAAAACAATAGGACAAGTAGGTAAATGACTGAATGATAACTTCGAAACAAACAGTAAAAAAACAAAATCAATAGACAGAAGTACTATAAAATATAATATCATAGAAGTATAATCAAGTCTAACCTACGCGATTCAAACATTAGTATATTCTGAAAGACTAAAAATTAAATCTTGTCTTGTCAATATGCCATGAAGAAAAGTATTCTAAAACTGAGAATAATACAAAAAAAAACCACTAGATAACTATTGTAAATAAGAAATGCCTAGACAAAACATGGACACACCGAACAAGGTAGCAGAAAACTCCATTAGGTAAGAGGAAGGCAGATCGACATAGAAAACCGTGTTTTGTTAATGTAAAATGTAAATAAAGGGGCAGGGAATAAAAAAAAATAGATATTCATTTCCAGACCAAAGGTTCAATTTGGAGGAGACTTATACCCGGTATTACACAGTACGTACAAACAACAAGTAAATTGTAGTATGCACTTTCCTGTACACTACTTATTTACACTATTTTATCATTGAATGTGTATTTAAATTTAATACCTTTAAACGAGCAACACATACATTATATTCTCGGAATCTCGGAAACGGCGTCTATGATTTTCATATTATTTAATATGCAAGGGGTTCGGGGGCAATAAATCGATCTAGTTCGGTTTCATTTTTAGAAAATGTGGTTTTATCCGTGTTTTCAGGCAATGAAAAACTGCTACGACATCATTGACTCTTCCTGACATTGATTTGCGTGTAATAATAGTATTATTATTTGGAGCAACTAAATGCTTTAATGACACAGAGCTACTTCAGTAGATGGCGTTGTTAAGCAATTCAAAAATACTAAGATATTAAGGCTTAAGTAAGTAAATAAAATAAACAATTAATTATCAAAAACTACTCAAGCCTTGGATGTGTCGACTTCAAGACTTATAAAACATCATTCGAAACTACCTGTGTCAAAGTAATAAAATAGTTTATAAAAACTTGTAATTAAAAGATTCTTTGCTTTTATGCATTATTACCAAAGTCTATATATCTAAGAATCAATATCAATCCTGTTTATCTTTACTGCCTTAAAAAAAATTAAACCACTATTTTTGATATTACTAATATTATATTCTTTGTAAAAGTTTATTAGATACGGGGAGTAGGTTTACTAGAAATCCTACCTTATCCTACCTTTTGATTGTATGTTCATACCGATAAAACAATTCTAGAACACCACATTTTGCTTTAGATCCAATATTCAAGAAATTATCTTGATAACTTTATAATTATATTCTTACAAGTTTATTGTGAAGAATACTTACTTGCAAAACGCAATGATTTGTTAAAATCCTTTTTTTTATGTCTTAAATATCCTCGTAACCTATTTAAGCCTAAGCATTCATATTTTTACAATCTATACGTATAAATAGAATTGTTATTTACATGATACTTAAACACTGATTGTAAGTCTTTTATCTGTCTTTGCTTATCTTTGGAACGACTGAAACGTTTTTAATGGGACTTTCAGTATAACATAGACGAGGTTATAGAAGAACATATAAGGTAATTTTATCCTTAAATTTAAAAATTACCTTATTTTATTCTAAAATCAGGAAATCGGGATTTTCACAGGAAATATTCCCATGCGAACGAGGTCGCGGGTACAGCTAGTTAGTGTTAGCTAATTACAGCTCTGCAAGCATCTCTATCAACAGCTAATTATAAAATTCGTCACCTGGGAATGCTAAACGTAACTTATCCTGTCATGGAGGTTGATCCAAGTAAAAGTATATTTGGGAAATTCTGGTACTATTTTAACTCACACAAGACGTTTAGACAAAGCATAATTCACATCAGTAATTGCACATTTTGAACCATTAGGTACCTATTACATTTAAATATCTATTGTTTGAGTATATTGATTTTAATCGAACTCGGGCACGATGTTTATCACAGAGTCACATTCAGCAATCCCATCATTAGAAAATTTCTGTATTAAAATCTAAACATTCCAAAAAAAAAAGAAACATTACAATCAAGATGTGAGTTAATTAGTTGATAACAGATCTTGATCGTAATAAATTCATTTCTTTCAAAACAACAATAAGAAATGTTGTCTTGTAACTACTAATTAGTTACATCAGGTCTCAAAAGTTCGCAAGCCCGTTGAAAGCCTGTGACCGTGTCATCTTTAGTTCTAGAAATACGTTGAAACTAATAGTAAAAGTAGTACTCTTATGAACTCCAGTTCTGTTGCAATAGCTTCATTGAGACTTGAGAATGAACGAGAGTGTCCTGGGTGATTGCGTCGTTAATGTGCTTCCATACTTTGCCTCTTTGCAGTTGTTACAGATTCGCTTTTAGTCATCTCATCTCCTTCTGTGCTTGCAAGCACTAAGTAGTTGCATTTGTCACTGCTATGTGATATATTTGGACTGAAAATAAATAAAATACGAGCAGTACTGACGTTTTAACTAATTTGTCTACTAATTCGACTAAATGCATTAAGCTGTTATGCTTATTATACCATATTAGTCTAGCCGCTCACGAATATATTTTAAAATAAATAACAAAATAAGCATTTATTCTTATTAGGTACAACACTATTCTAAATGGGTATATTCAAGTTCTTTAGTCTGAGATTCAAAAGGAGGAAATTTTAGTCAAGAGGGAAAAAAAAATAATAATCTGAATATTTAAATTTCAATCATCGCGAAATGGATATTAAAGTATTAAAAACACTTATTTTCACGCCACTGTCCAAATCGGACGCACGTTTAACGAGATTAATGTGTTAATTATATACACCAATTGTCTGACCTGTTTTATGGACGTGGAGTTGTAGAAGCATAAAACTTCAACGAATCCCTCTTCTGACCTGTTAGCATCAGGCCGGGAAATAAAACGGTGAACTCTTCAATCTTTACATTTGTATTTATTAGTATAATTCCAGTTAATTACATAATTTATATCCAAAAGTTTACAACCATTTTTACTGTTCCATCGACATTGAACGACAGACAATATGTCAAAAATAAAAATATCTGCGGCGTCAAACCAAAAGATTAACTACCAGCATCTCATCTATCTAAAACAGTTTATATAACATAATAAAAATACTCGTCAAACATACAAGAGCTAACATATGGAAGTGGATAAGAATCTTTTACTGTTACAGAATTTAATTTACGAGAATCCAAACAAACTCTAAGACTACCATCTTTCTTTGTGACTAAAACAAGTGGACTACTCCAAGGAGATTTTGAAGGTTGAATAATTCCTTCTGCTAACATTTTATCTATTTCCAAATTTAAAGAATTTAATCTAGCAGGGCTCAAAGGATAGTACCTCTGCTTAATAGGCTCACCAAAAGTTACAATTTTATGTTGAACTAAATCTGTTTTACCTAAACCTTTCTTTTCGTAAGATATATTTTCAAATAATCTAGTTATTTTATCTAAACGAGTTCTCTCTTCAAAAGTTAAGCTAGATGCAGGTCTAATAGAAGCAATTTCAACTGGTTTTCCATATGAATTTACAAAAGAAACTTCTTTACGCAACTTAGAAAAAATATCGAATGTAAGCCAAAAATCTATACCAAGAATTATATCATTTGATATTGATGGTATAATAGCAAATTTACATAACCTAACACGTTTTACGCACTTAATAGGCAACTCCATAATACCTATTACTTGTTGTTGCTTTCCATCGGCAGTCGTAACAAAAGAAGAAGACTGTTGAATATTAAAACCTATATCTTGAAATATTAGGTGTGAATTATTACCTAAAACACTAATTTGAGCACCACTGTCCAACAAACCTAAAAATTCTCGGCCCTTGACAGTAAATGATAAATAAGGTCGAGTATCAGTACTACATTCAAGAAGTGAAGCTACTTGTTGTTCTATACTATTATCGTTAGAGTCAACTATAAGTTTACTAGATAAATTAGAATTAGAAGTTTGACTAAATCTCACTGTGGATCTGTCATTTTCATTTAAAAACCGATCACCGTGAGGCAATACTCGTTTTTCCAGATCGCAGTTATTTACAATGGAAACATTCTTTTTGGGATTACACCTGGGACACTGCTTAGTTACTACATTAGGCTGACCACAAGTGAAGCACTTAACACCTGGAAATGACTTACAGTCCCTATAAGAATGACCAATCTTTTTACATTTTAAACAAACAATACTATTTTTAGAAGAATTATTTTTATATTGTGGTGAAGAATTATGTTTCGAATTTATATTTAATGGCAATAAAGAATTATTCGGATGAAGTGAATGAAAAGATTCAATTTCTTTACCTAAATGCATAATTTCATTGAGTGATATGACACATCGGCCAATCAGATGAACAGAATACTCTGGCAACATATTATGTCTAACAATGTCTAGTAGGATCTTTTCAGAGAAAGGAACTTGCAGTTTTGCAGATAAATCCATCAACTCAACGACAAACTCAGACAAAGTTTCACCAACTCGTTGCTTCCTGGTCCTAATTTCATACTCTAATTTATAGTTATAATCTCTGGGAGTAAAATAGTCTATAAACTCAATTTTAAATTGTGACCAATCATTAATAAAATGTTTTCTACCCCAGTACCATTTTAATGCAATATCTGTTAATAATACTGGCAAAGCCAAGAAACACTGATGATCATTATACCCTTTAACAGGTTTTAACTCCTCTAGTCGAGTAAGAAATTCCATTGGACATGTTTTACCATTAAAAGTTAAGTTTTGAAAAGTCAAAATGTTTTCTCAAATAATAGTTAGCAACAGGTAAAGTTGAATCTAAGGCAGTTGAATTATTGTTCGAAACCAGTTTTGATTGTGGTGTTGTTGTCACATTATCTAATGTTATCATATTATCATCTGAGCAGAACACGTCCTGATTCTGAGTCTGAGCATGCATTTGAAAAGACACATCAGGTGCAGGTTCTTGTTCGTGGCTGGTAGTAGGCATTTTTATAGTTTCCTTGTCAGACTTAGAAACAGAGGCTGTACCCTCCATCTTAACCAAGGTTATCAACTATGTGAATATGAACAAAGTTATTCACCAACAATAACAAAACTTCAAACTAAATTATTACAATAACAAGTATTCAATTTAATTCTATATAACTTGTATGTTAATATTTCTATATTAAATTATTTACTTTAATAACTAACAACTTCAAAGTGAAAGTAGAATAACTTTCAGTATTACTATTATATTTTCAAACTTTAACAAAATTAATATTCAAGGTTAATTAATGATATTATGAAACTAAATTAATTATTACTCTTTAACTTTATTTCCAATATTACCAATTCAAATAGCAAGTATAGTTAACTTTAAGTTCCTCAAATAACGCTAGATTCACAACTTTAATGACAACAAGTAAGTACTTTTCTATGTTGAAACAAAATACACAAGTAGGTATACACCAATAATAATTGTTCAATGAACAAAATAGAAAGGAAATTATACAAAAAAAAACCATACAACTTTTACTTAAAAACAAATAAATTGCCAAGCAAAATTAAGTCTCAACAGTATATCATGTATGTAAACAAAATACCAACACTGAGTATGTATGTTACCAAAATTGACACAAGTATAAATTACTCATGTATAAATCTAAATAAATCTGAACTAAGTCAGTCTAAAAAAATCAGTCCTGTCTAAAAAATCAGGTCCGACTAAAAAATCAGTCCCTGTTCTTGGGAGCCAAATGTCGCCTAGAGGGTGCCAATTGTAATCGAGGGGGTGGCACGCAGGGGTGTCACTGTATCTAATAGAGCAGGGCTGCCAATTGTAGCCCAGAAAAGAAAAAAAATTATAAGAGTGCTAAAGACAAAGAGTGTTGTGTTTGGCTACAATATTAAGATATCAAAACACACTAAAATAAGAACACAAACCCTCTAAGAAAATGTACCCGTCAGTAAGCAAACCTTGCTCAGATGTTAATGAGCCGATGATCTCCTAATTAAAGAAAAGAATTAAACCAAAAATACGGGCGCCAAGGAGTCCATGCACCTGCCACACAGTACGGATAACAAAGCCGGATAAAACATTGAACTATTAATCTCAAAGCGGGCTTTATACTACAGTGTTGTATGAAAATTTAAATAATTAAGATGGTAAGCATAATAAACTAAGCATGATATTCTGTTGAGGAGAGAAATAAAATATTATAAATATCAAAAAGTCTTTTATTCAGTAAATATAGACTTGGCATCAAGTTGCTACAAACAAATCCCGCAGCATTAAGCTAAGTTAGTTATTTTAGATATTCTAAATTTAATTACACGTAAAAGTTGTAGTGTATGGTAGAAGATATCGCAAATTTGTACCTGTATAGCATTACTTAGGCATAAAAGACACGTCCTCTCAATGAGATCCCCGTCCCCATCAGTGGACCGCAAAGCTGCATCATCACTGTAGTGTTCTCCGAGGTGAGGGTCTCCTCATCTTGAGTCCGTAGTCCAGGCTCCAAAGAAGTTGGGTAGAAGGTATACTTCGCCCTCAATAAGGAAGATGATAATGGATTGACATCAGCAGGTCAAGAAAACCATTATGTCATAAAAAAAACTTACTCGCGGAAAGCAGAGTAAAAGAAAATCAATGGAATATGGAATTCAGTGGAATACAAACAACAAAACATCACAAATATGACGGCTAAGCCACGGGTTCAAGCGGAACACCGTGAGAAATAAGGAAAAGGATATCTAGTCCTTGCTCATCGTCCAAAAATTATAGGAAGCTTAGGGGAAATTAAGAAAACGGATGGAATAAGGATGGAAAGGAAAAAAAAATCCCATCGTGAAAGTTAATGGTTAAAAGTAACCAATGGTGGAGAACTAGTGGTGAGGAGCTGAAACAATGAGTACCTACACGTTACACTCATGTAATACGTTGCAAAATGCTTTGTTTTACGCATTTCGAATAAGAAATAACCATAATTAACCAATACTCACGGCAGATATCGCCCTCCATAACCTAAACAATTTAACACGCGGTCATCTATGTAGGTGATGCCGGTTTCACGTAAGTTTAAAAGAAAAACGCATCGCCCCCATCGTGGTCGACGCGGTCATCGCTTTTATAATTGAAAATAAGCGATTTAAAACAAATTTACAAGGAAAACTCCAAAATTATATTTTTATTCACTATAAACGCCCATCGCTCGGGCAATGTCAAGAAGAAAAAGAACGACCATCGATCATAGAGGACTAAGATCGGGTATCATAGATACGTAAAGTCTATGCAAGGTTGCACAGAGTAATTAACTTTTGAATATGGCAATGTCTACGATAAGTTCTACCAAACGTAATTTAATAAGTTTTGTAAAATAAATAAACAATGAAGTCTTATAAATAGTTTTATTTCCAAAAACACCACTATCAAATTTATATTTGTATTTAAATTAATAAAATCGAATTAAGAACAAGTCACGTGGTTTCATTAATCTCCAGTCTCAACACGAAATTCTTGGAACTAATTAAGCTATGTTAAATTTCGAAATTATTTATCTGTGGCAAACATGTCAAATGTGTGAAGGTTCAAGCAATCTGTGGTAATATGTCAAAATACGAAAAGTTAAATGAATTTCTTCAAGAAAATATAAACAATAGCTACATGTAACGAGCGATGCAAAAATCGTACGTTACATAACCGTTAGTGACTCTTGAGTTGGGGCGTAATGGGACAATCAGAAACTGGCATTAAATTGAACTCCTATATCATAATAATTCATAGAATAAAATTAATAAAAGAGTCTGCATGCCTATCACATCTAAAATGTTGCAAACCTTGTTGTTCAATATTTCGGCTGATATATTTTTATACAAATTAGCTCTATTTACATATTCATTTTGATTTAAGTAATAAGAAATAGAAATTTCCGGTATTGTTATATTAACCGAACTACTGACACTAAAAAGTTGCATTAGTTCGGTTGACCGGACTAGTAACCGAACTACTGCCACTAGACCTGTATAAGCGCTCTTGGAGTGGAGTTAGTAAAATATTTTTTACCGGACCACCACCTTAAATGCAAGTTATAAAATTATTATTAGGTATATGCTTCCCACTATAATTCTGCAAGGCTGCCAAAAGAAAGTATTGCTTACCTGTTGCACTTATTTGACTTTTCTGTGACTAAATTTTTTTCATTATTTACTCTTGTATTCGTTGTAGAACTAAAAAAAAGTGCAAAAATTACATGAAAGATACATTTCATCATTTTATAATGCATACCTAATTATACTGTATTTAGGTACTTACGGTGCGCCACTCTGCCGGGGTTTTATTGGGGCAGTCCGCCGATATCGAATTTAAAATTTGGGAGCACTCCAACCAATACCTTTTGGACAGACTGCGCCCTTCATTGGTACGGCTGCAGTGGCCAAGAGCCAGGTCTTTATGATTTTCCAAAAAATCCATGAGAGCAGAAATTTGCTCTATAAGCACCATTTTAGATTTATATTTTAAATAATGATGATAACTTTAAAAAATTGATCGACACACTCGAAAATCAATCAATCAATTCTCTCAAACGTCTGTAAGCAGTAATGTCACATTTGACTTTTGACAGCTAAACAGATAAAATATTATTGCGTTGCTCTGTTGCGTTGTGAGTTTTTTGCTATTTACGAACTTCCTACTCCTTCAGATTGCTTTTAACACTAATAAATAATATGTAAAAATATATATAAATGTAATCTGGCATGAATAAATGTTCAAATTTTGTAGTAGTTTTTCGAAAATCATTTCTACCAACGGGTTTTATAATAATGGCAATACTACAATGCCATTCTAACACAATTCTATTACGACACCATCGTCCGGCCAATGATCGACCATTATGAATTAACAGATTACGAACTTTTAGCAAAATGACAATGGGGTCGTGTTGGAATGACGAACATTGTAAAAATAGCAGACTTGGGTCTTTCGCTCAGTGACGGATTGGCTGGTCGTGACTTATGAATTTTTTTTTGTGTACTTGGACTGAATCTGAATACTGTTTGTGTACTACTGTAGTGGGGCATTGAGGGTTCAGTGGAGGCTTCACCTGCTACTGGACTTTCATTCTGTAACGTATTGGCTGTGTCGATATTGATAAAACTTTTATTTTAACGTTGAAGGGTACGGCAAACTGTGTATTACTGTACTAACAATTATATAAGTTCTGACTAATATTACAATTCTGGTTGAACTTTAGTTCGTGCATTATCATTTATATATGTCAGCTGACGCGCGACCTTGCGAGTGAACGTGTCATCGTGCGCTAGTAAGCGAGTTCATTGAACTTGACGGCGAGACAATGACCTCTAAAACGGTTAAATGTAAAAACTGTAATATAGTAATAAATGAAGTGCTTGCTTTTGTGCAAAATAAAGTTGATGTGATGAACGAGGAGAGTTTGGTGCAAATTTGTACTACGGCATTTTCACAAGATGAAATTGAAAAAGCTAAAAGTATTCTGTTTGAGGCCGTCGGGACTGTGGCCCGCAAGACGTTGCGCCGGAGTGAAAAACGATCGAACAGAAACATGGAGGACATTATTGGGCTTATAAAGCAAACGGATCCGGAGCTCACACCGATATTTGTGGCAAAAGATCTACAAAAATTACCACCAGTGACATTCGATTATGTGGACGTAACAAGGCTTCTAAAAGATTTATTAATAGTACAAAATGATATCACGACTATGAAACGAAACTTTGTAACGATTGATCAACTAGACGCTGTTAAAAGTGATTTGCAAAATCTCAAACACGCCTCACTGATAAACCCTCATAGTTTTAATTTTATAAATTCGAAACGAGGTGCATATTTACTGGACACATGCGACAGCGGACCGATAGGCTTGATGACTAATCTCACAAGCGAGACAGCGAATGAAGAAGCGATTAGTACATCACAAGTAAAAGGAGACAAGACGGCGCCCGCGCCGGCGCAGGATCATCCGTCCTCGTCGCAAGCGCAGGTTACAGATACATGCATCTCAGGTGCAACTAAGACTCCGAAGCGCGTGGAGGCCAATAGATCGAGTACCGCGGTTTCGCCGTGTGTCGAAACCCAAGAAACTGAGGCCCGCTTGCCAGCGCCTGCGAGTGAATTACCGGGCGAACAGCTGATGATTGATTTAAGCGCGAAACTAAACAGCGATAATACACATCGAAACGTTCAAAACGTGGTTATGAACAAACAAAACCCGATTCTAGAGAAAACATCAAATGTCAACAAAAGAGCTAACGGCAACAAAGCGAAGTCCGGACGGATAAAACCCATTAATAAGGGGTCCAATACGTCAGATCTTCGGATTAAAGCCGTAGAACGGAAGAGATACCTTCACATCTGGCGTCTCTTAAAGGATACTACAGAAGATAATATATTAGAGTACATTCGGGAAATTCTAGGCGAGGATACCAATCTACAAGTGGTGAAAATAACACATAAAACGGAAAGGGGATATTCCTCTTTTAGAATATGCGTATCAGAGAGAAATTTTGTAAAACTGTGCGATCCTGATATATGGCCTAAGGATACGGAGTATAGTGAATGGGTGTTTTTTCGTAAACCCACAGAGCACCCAAGGGACCAAGACCAGCACTAGAACGGTTGATATCTTGTATCAAAACGTAAGAGGTCTCCGGACAAAGACAGCGTCATTCCAACTCTTGCTTGAATCAGCGGGTGCTGATCTGTTCGCCATATCCGAAACCGGGTGCAATGAATCCATTCAGAATTCTGAGATTATGTTACCCGACTACTCAGTGGTGCGCTGCGACCGCGCGGACGGCCGCAAGCAGGGCGGCGTGCTGCTGGCGGCCGCGCCGCGGTTCTCGTTGCGGCAGATACAGATTTCCGCGGACGTCGATATAGACAGGTACAATTTCGAGCTAGTTTGTGCTTCTGTTTTTAAGCAAAACAGATTTCTATTCACCTGTTGTGTAGTATACGTCCCGCCGCAGACCGAAGCGGACCAGTACGAAGTATTGTTTGACTTGTTAGAAAAGGTATGTTTAAGGTATAAAAATAATGTTATAATTTTAGGCGATTTTAATTTATTTTCTTGTTGTAATATTGTTAATGATTATTATGAATATTTCGTGGCCTTCTGTGAGCTCATTCAGTGGAACACAGTTCCAAACTGTAATGGTAGGCAGCTCGACCTAGTACTGAGCGCGCGAGATGGCGTGTCGGTGATGGAGGCGGACGAGGCGCTGCGGCCGGTGGACGCGTACCACCCACCGCTGGCCGTCACTGTCCAGGTCTCTGCCGCCGCCGCGTGGGTTGACAGTGACTACCGCCCACAGGACACGCCTAACGAATCGGTTAAGCGTTGGAATTTTAACAGGGCTAACTTTTATAAGTTATACGGTTTAATTGGCAGTATTGACTGGAGTGAATTATATTTATTAGATGACCCCAATTTGGTTTTAAACTGTTTTTATAATAAGATTAATGAAGTCTTCGATAGCTGCGTACCCCTGAAAATTCAAAGGGCGGGAGATACAAGGTATACTTATCCAGCATGGTACACACCTGAAATCATTAAAAAAATCCAGAAAAAATCCGAGCTTCACAAAAAATACAAAATTAGTAAGTCCCCAGGCGACTACGAAGCGTTCTCTCGGTGCAGGGCGGAGGTGAAGGTGGAGATCGCACTCGCTCACGACCTATATCGAGACCGAGCTCAGAACCACCTAGCGTCGGATCCGAGAGCGTTTTGGAATTATATAAGATCAAAGAAAGGTAATTTCAAGCAACATAGCTTAGTGCAAAACGGACGTTCGCTCTCGGAACAGGAATGCGCAAAAGAATTCGCACAATTCTTCCACTCCGTCTATAACTCGGAGCCGGCGCGGCTAGATGTCGCATCGGTTAGTGCGGAGGCGGGAGGCAGCGCGCGCGTGCACCTGGCGCGCTTGACGCCGGTGGAGGTGCGTCGCGCGCTCGAAAGGCTGCCTGCGAAGCGCTCGATCGGGCCGGATGGCATCCCACCGTTCGTTCTTAAGGACTGTCGCCGCGTACTGGAGGAGCCACTGCTGCATGTGTATAACGCCTGTCTTGCAACCGCGACCTTTCCTGATCGGTGGAAACTCACCCGAGTGGTGCCAGTGCCGAAGGGACGGGGAGGTCCAGAACCGAGCGACTACAGGCCGGTGGCGCTTCTGTGTGCGCCGGCGAAGGTATTTGAGTCGGCCGTGCACCAGTCGTTGTATGCCCAGATGAGATCCCAGTTGTCCGACGCACAGCACGGCTTTCGTCCTGGGCGGGGGACAATGGGGAACCTGCTGCATATGATGACACGAGTGGTGCCCGTGGTGGATGCTGGGGGGCAGGTAGATGTCGCCTATTTCGACTTCCGGAAGGCATTCGATACGGTCGACAATGACGTCCTCCTGAAGAAGCTGGCCAGCGTGGGCTGCACGCCACACACGCTGACCTTCTTTGCCAGTTACCTGAGGGATAGGCGCCAATATGTCGACTGTGGCGGGTGCCGTTCGGAGCCGTACTGGACTAGATCAGGCGTCAGCCAGGGCAGTAATTTAGGGCCCCTCCATTTTGTCATTATGATAAATGATCTCCCGGAGGTGGTTCTAAATTCCACATGCCTCTTATTTGCTGACGACCTGAAACTGGTGTGCGAGGTAGGCGACATCTCGGACCATGCAAAGCTACAGGAGGACATAAACAGGGTCGTGAAATGGAGCCACGACAACAAATTGCTTTTTAATGTAGCAAAGTGCTCAGTAATATCCTTCAGCCGTGCTCACGCCCCACGGCACCACCCATATCACGTCAAGGGCGAGCCCCTGCGGCGCGTCGTAGAAGTAAAGGACCTCGGGGTACGCTTCACCGCTGATCTCAGCTTTCGGTCGCATATAGTCGAAGTGTGCAAAAAAGCTTACCAAAATCTTGGTTTCATATTGCGGCAATCGGAAGGCTTCACTAATCTGAAGGCTCTGCGTGCCCTATATGAAGCCTTGGTAAGGAGTAACTTGGAACACAATTCGGCTATATGGGCTCCGAGTGAGATTAAGTACAAACAAATGGTGGAGCGTATTCAAAATAAATTTGCTCGATACCTCTACATGAAGATGTATGGGGTATATCCGGGGTACCCGTTGCTGTATCCCACTTTGTTTGTCCTTGGCATGGTGGGATACAGTAAACTGGAGGTCAGGCGGGAGGTCGCCTTTGCTAAATACCTATTGATGGTTCTGCGGGGTGAACGGGACGGCCCATCCATTTTGGAAGAGCTAAGATTGTGTGCTCCGCCTAACAGCGTGGAGCGACGGCGGCTCCCGCCCTTGCTGGCGCTGCCGCGCGCGCGCACCAATCTGTTGCGCGATGCGCCACTCACCCGAGCGCTGCGCACTCTCAACGTGGCAGCGGAACGTATCGACCTGTTCAGCTGCACACTGAATGAGTTCGGGAAGGCCGTGTGTAATATTGTAGAAGGACAGGACTGACACTACGTAATGTATAAGTAATCTGACTATTTTAATTGACGATGTATTAATAATTGTAATGTGATTTTGACTTATGACTAAATTTTATGACACGCAATTTCAATATTATTATTTGTTGTTATTTTTATTTAGTGAATTATGCAATTATTTCTGGTCATTGACTCTTATAAATGGATTTATCGAATTTACCAAATAACTTAAATTGTAAAATAGTTAAGAATTGATTGTAAATTTTAGTTGAGTATTGGAATTGTAAGATTTAATTATAAATGTATAAGAATTTTTATTTTTTAGTTATATTATTTATTATGAATTTTATTTTAATTTATGAGAATTTTATTTTTAATAAGAATTTGATTTTAATGTATTTAATATTACTCTAACGCATTAGGCAACCTGTAATGTTAGGTGTAATTATGAATAAATAAATAAATAAATAAATATCATTTAAATTTAAATCTTGACTATTCACGATGTCTGAGGAACGTCCTATTAAATTCAACTTACTTAACAAGGAGGAATTAATTTATGAGGTAACGGTCCGGGGTGCGGTACCTGAGACCACGGTGGAACGCTTGCGGGCACAGGTGTCACGTTTAGCTAAGGAGTTTCCAAGCGATGAAGTGAATGAGTTTGAGGGGGACGTGGAAGCGGAGTTAAAATTAATTTCAAATAAAGTCACTGAGTTGGAGGAGCTTCTTGACCAGAAACCCCTCCCACTCAAGCGAGTAAATAGGATTCAGGCTTTATGTAACCACCTCTTCCATCGCTTGAGTCGTGTTGTGGCGGATACTGAGACGACGCGGGCTCTTAAGGACCGATTAGATAGGCTTCTACTTGTTTTAATAAATAGGGTTGATCGGATGACGTTTACTTTCACCAGTAGTTTTGATTTCAAGCCTGTAGGGGATGGGTCTTCTACATCCACGGAAAAGGAGTCTGTTGGGATGGCTCCGGTGGTGACCTGCGAGCGTGGTTCTTCTGTCTCGTCACTCAACCTGAAATTTAGTGGCAAGGATAGCGTGCAGGAATTCATTGTGCGGATAGAGGAGTTATGCAGGTCCCGGAACATCTCGAAAGAGAAATTATTTAATTCTGCGGCTGAGTTATTTGTTGGTGAGGCTTTATACTGGTATCGGGGAATCTGTGATGAGGTGGAGAACTGGGAGGAATTGAAGTCTGCTTTGCTGGAAGAATTTTTACCCTTTAATTACGATCATAGGTTGCTTCAAGAGATCCGCTCGAGGACCCAGGGCCCCGACGAGTCTCTCTCTGCGTATTTGTCTATTATGCGTAACTATTTCTCTCGGTTGCGTAAGCCTTTGGATGATGCTGAAAAATTAAACATCGTTAGATTTAATATTAGGCCATCGTACTCAATCCCCTTGGCTAATGTGGACTACAGTCGTGGGCGGACCTGAAGAGGCGTGGTCGACAACTGGAGGAGGCGCGGCAGATGGCTGATTGCTTCCAGGAGCCCCCGAGAAATCTGCCAAATGCCGTGGCCCCTGACCTGTCCTATAAGGGTAAGCCGGGACGTCCACGCTGCGAAGCGGTCAAGGCGGTGGAAAAGTTCTGCGTGCGGTGTCGTGTGAAAGGTCACACGCTTAGTGAATGTACTGCGCCGCATAGTCTGGTCTGTTTTAGGTGTGGTGAGAAGGGCGTGAATGCTGCCAGATGCCCAAGGTGTATTTCTGTTAATAAGTCTGTTGCTGCTGGTAAACCTGTCGCTGTGCTACGTGTGGAGCGTCGTGGTGAGCGTACCTCTGCCGAGGAGTGTCGCGAATGGTGTAATTACATACATAATTTCTTTAATAATTCTAGGTCTGGTGTGGAAGTGAGTGACACTCATGTCCAGTCGAAGGATTCGCAGGATGCTCGTCCTTATTTAAAAGCTAATATTTGTGGTGTACCTTGTTCTGGTCTGTTGGATTCCGGATCGGAAATCTCTATTATAGGTGGTTCTGCTATTAGGAAATTCACGGAGTTTTGTGAGATACAAAACCCCGATAGTATAAATTCTATTATTACTGCGACTGGGTCTGCTTCCCCTGTTGCGGGCTATATGTTTTTAACAGTGCTGGCACCTTTAAGTTTTTTTTTTTAAAACAGACAAAGATAAAATTTTATTCATAACACTCCCTCTAAAATTTTATTTACCTTTACCCTTATATACCTTTATAGTACTAACAAACCTTAACATTACTAATAAACCTAAACACAAATGGATGAATATTGAGACAATATTTGATCCCTTAAAAATACAAAAGGTTGAGCAGGTAAAACTTTTGTTAAAATATCTGCTAGTTGGTTAGTGCTTGGTACATATTTGATTTTAATTAAACCCTGCTCTACCTTTTCTCGAAAAAAGTTATATTTGATATCAATGTGCTTGGTTCTTTTGTGAAATATTGGATTATTTATTAGTTTAATGGCACTCTGATTATCAATATGTAATGACACACCACCCAAATCATACAAAATTTTCCTTAACCAGATAATCTCTTTGGCAGATTCACATGCAGTCACAAATTCTGCCTCTGTTGTGGAAAGAGCAATGGTCTGTTGCTTCTGACTAGACCATGTAATTGGTCCACCACTCATAAGGAAGATATAACCAGTAGTAGACTTGCGAGAGTCTATGTCACTTGCAAAGTCCGAGTCTGAAGAACCTATGAGATCACTGTTCTTTCCATTGTTATACAAAAATCTTTAGGTTACATCAGGTATCTTATAATTCGCTTGACGGCATTTACATGTTGTTGTTTTGGATTGTTAACATACCTACTCAATACATTCACAATAAAAGAAATGTCTGGCCGAGAAACAGAGCATAAAAATAGAAGTGAACCTATTTCCTCTCTATATGGAAATTGTACAGTATCTTCCTCAACACTTTTTGAAATAACAACATTAATATCAGACGGAGTTTTAAAAGGATTTGCATCAATCATGTTAAATTTCTTGATAATTTGTTCAATGTAATTTTTCTGGTGGATATAAATGTTGTCATTATCTCTAAACAGTTGTATGCCTACAAAATAAGATAACTTTAATTCTTTAATTTTGAAAACTTGTTTTAAAAAGGCAATAACTTCTTGAATTAACATTTTGCTAGAAGATATTACAAGACCATCATCAATATATATTATTAAGTAAACTTTAGTACCATTAAAATTTTCAACATAAAGACAAAAATCAGCCTGGGATTGTACAAAACCATACTGTTTCAATGAGTCTGTGATTTTTTTATTCCAGCACCTTGATATGCCTGTTTGAGGCCATACAAGGCTTTATTTAATTTAAGAACATAATTACTACATACTGACAGACCCTCAGGAATTTCAATATAAATATCCTCATCTAAATTACCATTAAGAAAAGCAGTTTTAACATCAAATTGGTGGATTTGTAAGAGTAAGATACGTGTAGGTATATTTACCGCACGTACCAGGAGCCCACTCACCCGAGCCCTACTTTTCATAACGTACATTAAGAATATACCGATCGCCTTCAGTTGTTACGAGTTAAAGTAAAAACCTCAACTTTGGGCGGTGCATTGAACCAAACGCTAAAGCTGCTGCAACGATACATGAAATTCTTGCAAAGTTGCGCAAACACTACACCCGCCAATGACGTGGAGAGAGTCAAAATTCAAAATATTTTTTTCATATACGAGGTGTGTTCAAAAAGTAACGAGAATTTTTAAATTTCGCAGGTTCGGAGAGTCCGCCTGCATTAAATTTTTATTATGTTGGTACACATGCCCCTGAAGTACGATTAAATTTTCAGCAATATTCATTGCTTACTTTTTAAGTGGCAGCCGGTAACGTTAGACGTGTTTTTCGAGCTCGGCGATTATCGTTTGTGAAAAAAAATGGATCAAAGAATTTGTATTAAATTTTGCGTAAAAAATGATATAAAGTGTAGTAAAGTTTGTGAAATGTTAAAAAAGGCAAAGGTGAGTCTGTTATGAGTAAAGCAAGGATTTACGAGTGGTATAAGCGTTTCCAAGACGGCCGCGAAAACGTTGAAGATGACGAACGACCCGGACGCCCAAGCACATCAACAACCGATGAAAACGTGAAAAAAGTGAAAGAAATGGTTATGAACGATCGCTGAATCACAATCAGAGAAGTCGCTGATGATGTTGGCATATCAGTTGGCTCATGCCATGAAATTTTTTCGGATGTTTTGGGTATGAAACGTGTGGCAGCAAAATTCGTTCCAAAATTGTTGAATTTCGAACAAAAACAGCGGCGAATGGAAGTTGCTCAGGAGTTGCTAAATGAAGTTAATAACGATGCAGAACTACTAAAACGTGTTATAACAGGTGACGAAACATGGGTTTACGGATATGATGTCGAAACTAAGGTTAAAAACATTAAAAGGCCGTCGTTTTGCAAGCATAGATGACATTAACAGCGAATCGCTGAAAGAGCTAAAAGCTATTACAAAGATCGAGTTTCAAAAGTGTTTCGAGGATTGGAAAAAGCGTTGGCACAAGTGTATTATATCCGAGGGGGATTACTTTGAAGGGGACAAAATATATATTGATGAATAAATAAATATTTTTTTCATAAAACAAAAATTCTCGTTATTTTTTGAACACACCTCGTACATAGGTATCACTGGCACGTTTTTTAATTTACCAGGTTTTCGGAAAGGTGCTTTGTCACGGAGGAGAAGAAAAGCCGTCGAGAAACTCCTTAGAAAATCTTTTAAAAATAAAAATACATTGGTATATATTTTATTACAAAAAAAATATCACTAACTTAAACGGTACTGGTTGTAGAGTTGGTCATTTCCATGCGTCTTTGTCATTTAAGTACTCATCTAATCTTCAAGAAAAGAGTGAATCTTATGGCTCTTACACACTATGCCGTCGGCTTAAAAAATCATAAAAAAGCCACAAGCCATATCAATATCAGTTCGTTCCTAGCACGAAAAAGGAATATTAAATGTCATTTAATAACTAAAAAGAAGCATTGCTGGTAATTGAAATTTTTCCAAGGGCCTTTATATTTCTCGGGATATAAAGTTGTATAATATAATATGACATGATGTAATTAATATTGTCCGAGCACCAGCGCAGACCTACCAGGAGGAGGTCGTTGACCGCGCGCGACGGAGCATTGACTTCACGGCCGGCACCAGCCGGCAGTCGCTCTCACCACACCAACGCAGGCGCATGCTTCACGCGCACTTAAATCTAGTTGACGGCGGCTATCGCACTAATCAGAATTTATTGTAGTCTGAAGTTCCAATACAATATTTGAAGACAACTGGAGTTTCACTTCACGTCGAGACAAAATGGTCCTTCGATTTATCAGCGACCTATTGCTACAATAAAAATTCTACGCGACGACGTCAAGATCAAGACGTGTCCGGACTTTGAACCCCGTGGGAATTTCTTTGTTCGAGACCGCGCGGCGCCACATCTATTCTACGCTACTTGAAGAAAGAATTGGAGACGAAGACTGGATTGCAGGATAAGGGCTGTCAATCGTGAGATCGTTCCAATTACTATTCCTTTCTTTCCCAAAATTCCATATTTTTTTTTGCTCTTCCAATTTCCAACAATTTAATTTACATCTATTTGAGTTAATTAGTGTGCAATTAATATCGTCCTTATCATTTCTGCCATACGCCACGCATTTATAAGCTTATTTATAGCATAGCGCTAAACGATCGCAGTTTTTTCCATTGACCTTGTCGGGTCATTGACCGCTACGCGCGCACGCAGCTGCGCCTATTCATATTTTTTCTTCGCTATTGTTCTATTTTTTCAACTTCTTTTTTATAAACTAGTGCACTTTATTCGTTATCTTATCTCTATTTTATCAATTCTTTTTTTCAATTGCCTTTCATAATGGCTGAGAAACTCATTAAGCAACGCAGCTCAATGAAAGCGAAGCTTACTAATTTTAGTAATTATTTAGAAATTTTAAAAAGCTGCAGTGCTTTATCCAGTTTACAACGCATAGACCTAGAGGGCCGATTTAGTAAATTCGAAACCTTATATGGAGCCTTTGATGATTTACAGACTGAGATCGAGCTGTTGTCGGACGACACGGACACGGCTTACACGGCGCGGACCCAGTTTGAGGAGCAGTATCATACACTGGCTGCGCTGGCGCGAAGCCTGCTGGCCGACGCCAGCGCCGCGGACGATCGCGAGTCTGCAGGGTTTGTAACGGGCTCCGAAGACTCTGAATCAGGTAGGCACAATCAAAATTTTATTCGTTTACCGAAAATTGATTTGCCCCACTTTGACGGCGGTTACCAATCTTGGCTCGAATTCAGAGATACGTTTTTGTCGTTAATTCACAATAATGACGGCATAGATACCATGAATAAATTTCATTACTTACGGGCCAGTCTAAAGGGCTCAGCAGCAGAAATAATTAAAAATATTATCTTTAAAAAAGATAATTATAACATAGCTTGGGGTTTACTTTGTGAGAGGTTTGACAACAATCGTCTCCTAGTCAATTTTCATGTGCAGGCTTTATTCAACGTCGAAAAAGTCCATAAAGAATCTAGTATTTTGTTACGTCGGCTAATTGACGCAACAAATAAAAATCTTAGGGCACTAAAAATGATGAATGAGCCCACGGAACACTGGGACACTCTCATTATACATATGATGTCAACTAAGTTGGACTCCACAACCCTTAGAAGTTGGGAAGAATATCGCAATACACTCGAGGCGTCTCCTACACTTAGTCAATTTTGCACATTTGTAAGTAATAAGGCAGATCTTTTAGAAAATTTGGAAGAACAGAACAAACACAATAAACACGAAAATAATTACAAATCTAAAAATTTTTTAATCACAAACAACAATCAAACAAAAAATAATTATCAATCAAATCAAGTTACAATTAAATGTCCCTTATGTAGCAAATCTCACTTTTTATATTCATGCGACTTATTTAAGAAACTTTCTATAGAATCACGCATTAAGAAAGTACAAGAACTTAATGTTTGTAAAAATTGTTTACGGCCCGGCCACAATGATAAACGTTGCAAGTTATCTCATTGCAAGTATTGCAAAAGCAAACACAATACTCTCTTACATTTAGAGCAATCTGAACCCTCATATATAAACCCAATGCCGGGCCCTTCAGAAAACGTTACACTCTCAGCTAATGCTTCTACAAATTATGTAAAACAGCCTACTACGCGGTCTATTGTTTTACTGTCCACAGCGATGGTGCGAGTGGTGAGCTCCGACGGTAAGAAGCATGAAGCGCGTATGCTGCTCGACAACGGCAGTACGGCAAATTTTATTACCGATAGCCTATGCGACAAGCTGGGGTTGTCCAGGCGTAGTGCGAGTTCCATGGTTACAGGTATTAACAACTTAGTTAGCAATAGTACACAGTCTTGTTACCTCAAGTTTGAGTCGATTAACGGGAACTACTCTAGTAAAATCAATTGTCTTATTTTACCTGTAATCTCTAAAAATCTACCACCTATTTCTATAGATATTAAGCATCTATCTATTCCCTCTGGCGTCCAGTTAGCCGACCCTACATTCAATATCCCGTCTGCTATAGACATTTTAGTGGGGGCAGAAATTTTCTGGGAGGTAGTAGGTAGCAATCATATAGATTTGGGTAAAAAGCAACCTATTTTGTGTGAAAGTAAGCTAGGTTGGATAGTGTCTGGTTCTTTATCTGTCAGATCACGCTCCGCCCATTCACACTTATGTAATTTTGCGTCAATGCAAGCAAATCCCGATTTGACTAAATTCTGGGAACTAGATTCAGTCTCTTCTAAATATACACTATCGGCTGAAGAACGTGCATGTGAGGAGAGTTTCAAATCGCACACGTTCCGTGACAAAGAAGGTCGGTTTGTTGTTACTATGCCTCTAAAGGCGAGTCCCGACAAATTAGGTGACTCATTCGCTATGGCAAAACGTCGTTTCTTATCTTTAGAAAGGCGATTTCAAAGAGACGTTCATCTTAAATCTATGTATGTAGACTTCATGCGTGAGTATGAAAGCTTAGGCCACATGACGAAGGACACGGACACCTCTAACATTGGTAAAGTCAATTATTTTTTACCGCATCACGGTGTTCTGCGCGAGTCTAGTTCGACGACTAAGCTACGTACGGTGTTCGACGCGTCAGCTAAAACTACCACAGGCGTGTCACTAAACGATATTATGATGGTTGGTCCTACCATTCAAGATGATCTCCTGTCTATTTTATTACGTTTCCGACAACATAGGTATGTAATATCGGGAGACATCGAAAAGATGTACAGAGCGATCGAGGTTACTCCCGAGCAACGTTCTTTACAACGCATAATTTTTCGCGCGGATCCATCAGAGCCTCTAAAAACGTATACTCTAAACACGGTTACGTACGGCACCGCATCCGCGCCATATCTAGCCACTAAATGTCTAGTTAGTTTAGCAGACTCGGCACAAAGTATAGAAGCTCAAAATGCAATACGGCGTGATTTCTACGTAGACGATTTCCTTTCTGGTTCCAACACGATCTCTGGTGCGGTACAAATGTCTAAGGAAGTCATATCTATTTTATCGTCGGCAAAATTTAATTTAAGAAAATTTCAATAAAATAATTTAGAAATTTTAAATGAAATTGCACCCAATTGTGAAACTTCAAATAATAATCAATTAAGTCTATGTAATTACAAAACTAATATTTCATCTAAAACGTTAGGCGTTCATTGGCTATGTGACTCTGACACACTTTCATTTTCCATTAATATTGAACATTCAAAAAATATTACAAAACGACATATACTTTCAGTTATTAGCCAAATTTTTGACCCGTTAGGACTAGTTACTCCATGCATAATCGAAGCAAAATTAATTATGCAAAAGTTATGGATTGCAAAGTGTGAATGGGACGATGAGGTGCCTACAGACATACAACAGTTGTGGTTAGCTTTTTCAAATACATTGCCACATCTAAATAATTTAAAAATACCTCGTTGGATTTCATGCGAGGATTCCATTACACATGAAATTCATATTTTTACTGATGCCTCGGAAAAGGCACTAGGATCATGCGCCTATATAAGATCTACAGATAGCGGTGGTAACATAACGGTACGTTTACTTAGCTCCAAAAGCCGTGTAGCACCAATCAAGCCCACCACAGTCCCGCGACTAGAACTTTGCGGAGCGCTGTTAGGTGCAAGACTGTGTATTAAGCTAAAGGAGTCTATTACCTTACCTATACAATCATGTCACTTTTGGTGCGATTCCACGATTGTCCTTGGTTGGCTAAATACCTCTGTTAGTCAGCTTAAGAAGTTCGTTTCCAATCGTGTGAATGAGATACAGGAAAGCACATCAGGTAGTACATGGAGCTACGTACCGTCTAAGGACAACCCGGCGGATTTTGTTTCTCGAGGCCTGAAGGCTGATCAGATCAGCGATTCTAAATTATGGTGGAATGGGCCCGAATTTTTATTACGAGATCAAACTCTATGGCCTGTTTTACCCAACAACGCCTTGTCGAAACAAGATTTACCAGAAGTCGTTTCAAACTTTTCTATAAGTAATTCCAATGATTTCGCATTCGATACTAACAATCATAATCAACTAAATCAAACAAATCAAACTAATTACTCTATAATTAATAATCTAATACACAAATACTCTAATTTTAATCAATTACAAAGGGTAGTAGCTTATATACAACGATTTATTTACAATTTAAAAAATAAAACTAATAAAATAAAAGGTTTTCTTTCTTATAAAGAGCTTCAACAATCATTAAATTTGATTTTACATGTAGCGCAAACTGAGATGTTTTCGGAAGAGTATCACATTTTGAAAGCTGGGAAGGCTCTACCTCGAAAAAATAGATTAATGTCATTGTCTCCCTTCTTAGATTCCAACAATCTCATACGTGTAGGCGGGAGACTTAATAATTCACATTACGACTACAATACCAAACATGCAATAATTTTATGTAGTAAACATCATTTAACCAAAATTATTTTTAAATTTCAGCATGAAAAGCTTCTACACGCTGGACCTCAATTACTCTTGGCATCCATTCGTCAAAATTATTGGCCTCTAGGAGGCAGAAATTTATCTAAAAACACAGTCAATAAGTGCGTTCAATGTTTCAGGCAAAAGGCCAATAATATACAGCCAATTATGGGTCAATTACCAGCGTGCAGAAGTAAACTCGAATTCGTATTCTACGATTGTTCTGCGGACTTTTGCGGGCCAATATTGATTGCCGACCGTAAAGGTAGAGGATGCAAGCTTATTAAATCCTACCTATGCATCTTCGTCTGTTTAGCTGTCAAGGCAGTTCATTTGGAGCTCGTTACAGACCTAACAAAAGAGGCTTACATGGCCGCTCTTAATCGATTTGTAGCGCGTCGTGGCAAGCTGCGCTCTATCTTGTCCGATAACGGCACTAACTTTGTCGGGGCCTCTAACGAGCTTTCTAAATTTTTACAGGAGTCAAACATCGCGTCTGAAATAGCTCAGGAAGGCATCGAATTCTCTTTTACGCCGGCATACTCTCCACATTTCAATGGCGTAGCAGAGGCCGCTGTCCGCTCTGCAAAACATCATTTAAAGAGGTTGCTCAAACTAACCAACCTAACGTATGAGGAGATGGCAACGCTATTAACTCAAATAGAGAGTATTTTAAACTCCCGTCCACTAACGCCTCTTTCTAATGATCCCTCCGACCTTTCCGCACTAACACCTTCCCACTTTCTAATTGGACGACCGCTTTTGTCAGTACCGCATCCGCAACTCTCCAGCGCATCTATTACCAGCCTGGAGGGCTACAAGCGGGTGGAACTGCTGAAGCAACATTTCTGGTCACGCTTTCACCAAGAATATGTCTTATTGCTCCAACAGAAAACCAAGTGGGCGGCTTCTTCGGGCGAGCTACAGCAAGGCTCACTCGTCCTTGTAAAGGAAAAGGCTCTGCCACCACTGCTGTGGCTACTCGGGCGTGTGGAACGCGTCTACCCGGGCAGCGACGGCATCGTGAGAGTCGCCGACATCAAGACGCGAAAGGGGACACTACGGCGGGCCTTCAACAACATCTGTCCCCTTCCTATTGAAGTGAAGACTTCAACCCGGGCAGACTGTCCGAGCACCAGCGCAGACCTACCAGGAGGAGGTCGTTGACCGCGCGCGACGGAGCATTGACTTCACGGCCGGCACCAGCCGGCAGTCGCTCTCACCACACCAACGCAGGCGCATGCTTCACGCGCACTTAAATCTAGTTGACGGCGGCTATCGCACTAATCAGAATTTATTGTAGTCTGAAGTTCCAATACAATATTTGAAGACAACTGGAGTTTCAGTTCACCACGAGACAAATATACCTAGAGTAATAGAAAGAGACAAAAATAACATTACTCAGTTTTAAAAATATGTCTTTAATTTTTTAAGCGTAAAGTTAACATATTATTATATCGATCAAGAAATCATTCAAACGATTTAGATAATTGATTTGTCTTTTACGGCCGGTCTCAATAATGTACTAACAGTTATAAAAATGTAGATAAGGCTGTCATTAGTATGTCATCTGTCATATTTTTCAATTTTTGCGTCTCAATAACCTTCGGTGGATAGAAAATATATACCGATGACATTGATCTACCGTTCGGAGGGCCAAGTCATACCGTAGGTATGTTGGTCCATACAAAAATAAATACTTGCGTCTCAATAACGCTTTGACAGCTAACTGTCGGTCATAGAAGTTACCAACTATCGGAGTCTTTCACATCGCTCGATTTCGACGGATAATTGGTAGATTTCTCATATTGTAAAGAAAATTTATCAAAACATCATGGATTTATTAATCAGTGATGAGAGATAATCAATTTTGTGAAGCCTGTATATTTGATTCCGCCTTTTTAATACGGTACCAAGCTATCCGAAATTGTCATCGTATAAAATATATGACTACATAATATATGACTGAATTGTGTGAATCCAATTTTGTTTATAACTACCTAGATTCAGATTAAACATAAACCATAATCTAAATTTTACTAACAAAAAATAACCGACTTCAAAGTTACTCAAAAACTACTTGTCAGATCTCGTTCAAAATGTGGGACCACATGACAAGCACCAGCTTTCGATTAAAAAAAGAATCATCAAAATCGGTTCGCCCAGTCCAAAGTTCTGAGGTAACAAACATAAAAAATAGAGTCGAATTGAGAATCTCCTCCTTTTTTTTTGAAGTCGGTAAAAAACGGCAGTGAATGAGAATTGACAACAATTCCTATCTTTAAAGTTTTAGGTAAGTAGGTAGGTATTTTAATAAAACAAGAACAATAAGCTTTTTAAGTTAGATTTATTTTGAAATTATAACAAAAACATTTCGCCTTTTCAGAAATAATGGTGTATCCCTGCTACATCAATAGGTATTGGCTACTATTTTGGCCTTATGAAGAAAGGTACTTCATCTTTTGTGAAGGGTCTGGACTTCATCTGAAAAGAAACTTCCTTTAGTACATTTGGCAACAATTTTTTGTTTAAAAGCAAAAAGAAGCAACAACCCATAATTGCTGGGCTCGGGGTCTCCTCTCGCAATGTGAGGGGTATTAGGCCATAGTCTACCACGCTGGCCAAGTGCAGATTGGTAGACTTCAAACACCTTTAAGAACTTTATGGAGAACTCTCCGGTGTGCAGGTTTCCTCGCGATGTTCATTGTTTTCCTTCACCGAAGCTAGTGATAATTAACTTCTAATACGCACATAATATTTGAAAATTAGCGTGCCAGGATTTGAACTCGGGCCCCGGACACGTGGGAATAAACACTTCGTTCGGGAGACCAACGTTCTAACCGCTAGGCTATCACTGCTACAATTACAACAATTTACAATTACTACAATTTTTTGTTTACTAAACATAATAATATATTTTATTTTATTAACAAATAAAGTCTATACTCACGGTAATTGTTGAGCTATGTGTTTCATTATATAATCCTAGTTTATACATAAAACTAATTAATATTAAGTACTAAAATTATGAGAAAATACACGTTGTTTATATTTTGGGTAACCAAGCGACATAAACGAATGTCAAATGACAATAACATAATATCATCGTCGTCCGGGATACCCATGAGTGATAAACGTCAAATGTTGCGTTTTGTTACTAGTGAAGCATTGTTCCAGGTTACACATAACATTATTTTATTAACTTCATCCGCGAAATTTACAAGACATTTGGAAAAAATTATCATTTTAATATTAAAATGAAATAAGTTTATAATCAAAAACACTGAGTTCCTTTTTATGATAAAAAGTATAAAAAAAGTATAACAGTATAAAAAAAATATATTGTTATGCGAAAACGAAATTTTCAGAGGGACATAAAAACCAGAGGCAGAAATGTCACTGAAATATTATCTACCGATGATCTTACTTTTTTTTGCTTACTTTTGATTTGTGAGACGGCAGTTAGCGGGAGATCAATGTTTACTTTTTATCTCTGATATGTACCAGACTTCCACTGACAGTATAATATTGAGACCGGCCGTTAATCCTTACGAATCAACGACAATCTTAAGTTCCTAGCTGTCAAATTGTCATCGATATATTGGTTTCTGCGCAGGAAAGTTTTGTCAATGTTTAGTGTTTTAGAGAGATTAAATGATTAAACGGTGAATTTAAAGAAGTTTCAGTGTGATATCAATAGTTATTTGTGTGATAACATATCTTAAAGGTAAATAACGCTCAAAGCGTGTGCGTGTCGTGAAACAAATAATATTTCCGTATGACTGTTGTTTGTTTATCAGTTTGGTCTCCGTCAAAAAAATGGACTATACTACATTTGGTGTACTAATACAATTTGAAGTGCAGTCGTGACTAAAATATGACGTTATTTTTCTGGTGTTAAGTATGTATATATTTTTGGTAAAAGAACTAAGGGTATCGAAGCATTTTATGGTGATCATTATATTTAACCCCAATAAGTTTCACCTTTAACATAACTGGCCGATCTTAGAATAGAATCGAAACAAACAACCGGGCTATGGGGTTTTAAGCACAAAGATTTGTCGAAAAAATATAAATCCGTAACAATTCGGTTCTAATCAGTTTTACTGACGAGAAACTAGTTTTGCCTAATCGTGTCGCGCCAAACTAGTCTGGCCCTGAAATCGGGTTTTGCCGGTAACATATATTATATGTACTAATATATATGACGGCGCCACTATAAATGTTTTGTAAAACGACGTGCAACGGGCAATTAGTCGAGCGATCGTACGATGTGTCACTCGATTCTGCCACTCGATATCACAGAGCCTATATAAAGCAGCGCGCGCGCATGACTCGGTTCGGTCGTTCACCGACTATTGCCCGGTGCACACGTTTCGTAATCACCGAGTAATTTCTGTTACCGTGTAGTGTATAGTGTGAAATCTGTATCTATTGAAATTCAAAGTGGAATAAATCCAAGTGATTGAGTGAAAAGTTTGTGTGTGTTTTCTTAATAAAAAAAGCAACAATGCCGGGGCCTGACGCGACATATATATATTATAGCATGTGTATCTATAGCATGTGTAACCTAGCGCATAATGTAGAGTTACGAGTACAATCAAGATGGCAAATTCTGGTCAATGTATTATAATACTGATTTGAGCCTACACCTAACACAAACTTTTAAGCTAAGCTGGAAGGGTTACATTAATTATTATAATTTTTATTATATTGTTTTCAACATTTTTCATACGAAGAAAATTGCAAAGTTCCGTCATTATCTGAACAGATCCAAACAAATGACATTGATAACAGGTATATTCCTACTTTAGCTTCCAGAAACCTACAAACGAATACAGTATGTAGGTAGGTACCTCCTCTAAAATGTGAGCATTATAATGGACATGCTCGCAGTCTATCATATGACGTTGATAGCAATGTGGCAGAAAGATACAATAGCGTTGTGGCTAAGTTCATTGGTGGGAAAAGAGTCAATTTCTCTTTGAATAATTCCTACCAAACAAGGTGTAATGCAGCTGCCGTTTATTTTAATGAAAAAAAAAGACTATTTCTCGGCTGTATAAATGTTATTAACAAAGGAGACAGCCCCCAAGGCAAAATAAAACGTCTGGAAAGATTAAGGATAAACAAAAATCACAGAAATAAAATCAAGAAAAAACAAAAAGTGCGTATCATGTTCCAATATAACCCTAAACAAGACTTCAATTATGGTCAAAACTGTACAAAACAAGACATGCCAATTGACGTTTTCAATCAACTGAAAGATAATTTTGTAGGAGCTTTGAAGAAAATAGACGAGGAAAGACGTCTAATTGAACGAAATACTGTATTACAAAGTGAATGCAGTGAGTGGCTAGAGTTGCGTAGGTCGTTATTAACAGCTTCGAACTTTGGCAAAGTTATCTCGCGGAGAAATGATAACAGTTGTCATAATTTTGTAAGAGACTTATCATACAAAACAAATTTTTACCATGTGTCATCAATAAAACATGGGAAGGACAACGAAAAACTCGCTATTAAGCAATTAAAAAGGCAAGAAAAAATAAAACCTTGCGGATTGTTCATAGAATTGCCCTTTTTAGGAGCAACTCCGGATGGCATTTGAGACAACGACACCATCGTGGAAATTAAATGCCCAATAACGGCAAACAAAATGGGCATTGAAGAATCCATAAAAAAAACGTAAAGTGAGGTTTTGGAAAACCACAAAAAAATGGCTTATAAATTATTAAAAACCACCGATGGTTCTACCAAGTGCAGGGTCAACTACACATCACGCAACGATCAAAGTGCTTATTTGCAGTTTGGGAAAAATTGCACCCTTGTGATTTATTTGATGCTAAATCAGAAATGTTTGCGATTGTTCAAAAGTACGAATCAAAACTATTGAGAAATAAATTTCCAAGGATTGCTCATCAATCAAGCACCATTACAAGCCAAAATAGGTCTAATGTGACTGACTTTGAAACTGTTGTGGTGGAAAACCATGGAAGCGCTAATACCAGCCAAGACCGGTTTAGCGCGATTAATGATGAAACTGTTGTGGTGGGAGATCATGGAAGCGCCATTACGAGCCAAGACAGGTCTAATGCGATTAACTATGAAACTGTTGTGGTGGGAGAGCATGGAAGTACCATTATGAGCCAAGACAGGTCTAACGCGAACTATGAAACTGTTGTGATGGACAATAATTCAGATAACAGTATTGTTCTCGTCAAAGATTCCAATAACAAATACACAATTAAAGGGTTCTATAATTCTTTCAATATCTAAGTTAATATAAAATGTTTTATTGACACATACCTTAAACAGACTGCTAGACGTTCCCTTGGTGGTATAGCTTTTCTCCAATGAGTATCTTGTTTTCTTAACTTTTCAGTAAGTTTGGATAAAAGTATGTCGAAACAATGTTTTGACATCCTGAAATACTCAAAAAACTTTGTTTCATCATCTAACAGATGTTTATATAGAGTGGCGAACTCTCCTTCTTCTTCTCTTTTCCTCCATGCTTTATGAACCCATTGCCTTCTTCTCACGTAAATTTCTTCATCTTCATCTAATATTAATGCAATCGCTGCTAATTGTGATTTTGAATATCGAGGCATTTTCACATGAAACTGCTGTGGTACTAGGGTAAAGATTACTGCGCCTGTCGACACGGTACTGACATATATGAATAGCACGTCACGGAACTGTACGGTACGGAACTGTCGGTCACGTGCCGGCACTGTTGTGCGGATAGGCCCTTTGTCACGGATCACTGACGCCGCTGCATCGAAAACAAAATGGAGTACGAGGTGTTGATTGAATTAGTTCGTGAGAATACCTACTGTTTTGTATGATTTATCCCATGCAAAGTATACAGTGTGACTGGTAAAAGACTTTAGATACTCAAGGACATGATAGTACATGGTCATAGTTAATGATTAAAAAAATCAAAATCAAAATTATCCTCACAGCCCGTAAATTTACTTTAATCAAATTAATCTCAAAATACTCCGGAAGCGTGGACACCGTGTACACATGCTCGAAACGCCTCGGTCTAACGTCGCCACGCCGCGGTGCCGCGCGATCAGCTGGTGGGATCAATGACCTTTGATAAGGGCAACATATGATTCCTTTTCTCCTAATACTTTTCATAGCTTATAACAGGCAAAAATACAATGGTAAGCTCTTAAACTGTGATTTATTGGAGGTATTACTTTGTTGATTAATTGATGTTATGATCTTAGACCTGATCACCACGTGTTTCACCACGTTTTTGATGTAATATTATTTATTAACCGTGTGCGTTCCGAGTGTCCACACTTTTTGTTTTTAATGGATAATTAGGTCAAATTTTAAGCACCCTTTTTAATTACATATTTAGATCGAGAATCGAGTTCTGAGTATGCCCTATCAATATCACAAGTGTCTTACCAGTCACCCTGTATAGATACAAAATACAAAAACAATTTGTGGAAGAAAATAGGAACACAAATGAATGTACACGGTAAGTCAAAATTTACTTATCTACAGTGCTATTGTAAAGAGGAAAGATTAGATTTTTGTCTATGTGTTTGAACCTACAAACTACTGGACCGATTTTAAAAGATAGTAGATTTTATAGTAATCCGACGCAAAAAGATTAAATTGTTGTTGCATTTGAAATACAACATGTGAGAAGTCGAGATGGGCCGCTAGTTTTAAAATAAAATAATACAGTCTAAGCAAGTTGCTTTATTTTAATAGACAAAGTACAAATCATATTTTATCTTCTTGCCAGGGTACTGATCCTGCCTCAGAAATAAAATAATTTTTGAATACTTCTCTAACGTGAAATACGCCCGTTGTGGCGTTTCCGCCTTGAGGTTGCACAGTTTCCAGTAAACTGCTTGTATGAGGTTGATTACCCTCATAATCTGATGCATGTGTTGTATTTGGATTGAAATATTTGATGAAGTTATGTAAAATACAAGTAGCGAATACTATATTATTATCTACATTTTCTGGGTTAGCTTGGATCCATCTATTGTATATTCTAAACTTTTGTGTTAATATACCGAAAGTATTTTCAACAACCCTTCTTGCTCTTGATGTTTATCAAGAGATTATCGTTTGATAATTAAAAATGCGCTTGTCGTCATTAAAATTTTGCCCTGGATAAGGTCGCATTAAATATGTTTTGAGAGGAAATGCTTCATCTCCCACAATCACGTGTGGTGTTTCTATTGATGTTCCTGGCAACGGAGAATTTCCAGGTATACCTAAAGTTCCTTGCTGTAGTCTTTTTCCTAGGTTGGAATTTGCAAAAATGCCACCATCACTGTTTTTGCCATAAGACCCAACATCAACGGCAATAAAGTTATAGTTCGCGTCCACAAGGGCCATCAAAACAATTGAAAATGTTCTCTTGTAATTAAAATATAGAGATCCACTGTTCGAAGGAGCCTGAATTGTTATGTGCTTACCATCACACAGTTAGGGAAATTCCACAACAATTTAAAGTCATTGGCAATAATTTTCCATTTATCTTCTGTAGGCAAAGGTAGCATTTCACTCATCAGAGTTTCCTTTATTATCTTGCATGTTTCCATAACTATGGAATATGCTGTGCTATGGCCCAAGCGGTAACTAAATGAAATTGTCTTCAGAGAATCCCCTGTTGTTAGATACCTGGAACAAATAAATCTATGTATAATATTATTTTCATTGCAGGTTCAACATGCAAAACACGGTGGAATAACATAAGAGACAACTATCGAAAATCGTTGAAGAAAACGGAAACTAAAAGTGGACAAAAGAAGACCAATGTTAAATTATACAAGTACTATGAACAATTACATTTTTTGAAAAAATATTTCAATGAACTACCGACAGTACAAAGTGTAGAACCAGAAAAAGAAAATTCTGACTCCGAAACCAACGAGCCTCGAAATACCGTATCCATTTCACCTGATATACCCATTGTCGCTAGTAACGAAGCATCCATTCCATCACCAAGCTACGTATCCACTCCATCACCACAGTGCGTCCGCACTCCCACACCATCACCAAGCCATGTGTCTACTGCATCACCACTGTACGTCCGCACACCCACACCATCACCAAGCCATGTATCCACTCCATCACCACCATCACTGTCGTCTCCATCTATTACATCTACTTTAAGAAAGAGAAAAGGTTCGACAAAATGCACACCAAAACCATTCTCAGCATCTTCATTAATGGAATATGTTCTTCAAAAAAATCAAGAAAAAGCTGAACGCGTCGAGCACCCAGTTGATGCTTTTTTAAATGGTATTGCACCCACACTGAAGAATTTTAATCAATATTACTTAAATTTGGCTAAGACGGAAATATTTACTACTGTGCAAAAATATGAGATGAAGATGATGACAGAGCAAAATGTACCATTATATCCAAGATATTGCAACTGAACCAACAAATACAAATCTCACATCGCAATCTATTCTTGACTCTACTGGATTGGCTAATATAGTAGATCCCACACAATCATACCTTCAACATAGTGATGTGCAGCAATTTGTTATGAACTATACAGTTAACGACTGATAATGCTCTAGAACTTAACAAAGTGTTAAAAGTATAATGTGTTTATGTGCCACATACGAAGTAATAAAACTGATTTAAATACATATTTTCAGAATTTTAATTAAAAAGTTATCCTTAACATACCTGTCCTGTCCTGTTTACCTACCTTAGACAAATTGCTAGCCGCTCTCTAGGAGATATAGCCTTCCTCCAACGAGTATCTTTCTTTACTAATTTATTTCCTAGCTTCTGAAGGAGAATATTAAAACAGCTTTCCGACATTTTAAAATATTCAAAATACTTTCTTTCGTCTTTAATTAATTCTTTGTATAATGTCACGAATTCTCCTTCAGATTCTCTTAACTTCCATGCTTCATGTACCCATTTTTTTTTCCTCGATTCTCTTCTTCTTCTTCGTCTAAAGCAATGGCTATCATAGCTAATTCTGTGTTATTGAAGAGTACCATCAAAACAATCGACGTCAACGCTAGTCTGAAGGGAACGTCGTGCACGAAGACCCGCAGAGAACTGTACTGTACCTGATATGTGTGAATTGAAGCACTGACGCACCACTGTAGCACGGATACGGAACTGTAACGGTACTGTGCCGGAACTGTGGGTTCACTAATATGTGTGAATCGACCTTTAATTTTATTTGTTTGTTTGAGGGAATTATCAAGTTTTGTCGTGTGGTTTTACCTTTTATCTTTTTTCGTTAGCAAGTGAGGATAAGCGTAAACGCAGTCCTAGTCGTAGTTGGCTGTCGTCTGAAAAGGAACTTCTGTTGAGCCTAGTTGAGTTTCATTTTAATATTATAGAAAATAAAAAAAACTGATGGAGTGACTATAAAATCAAAATTATCTCAGTGGCAAATTATTATTGCAGACCAGTACAATAGTCGAACAAGCCACTGCTTTCGCACAGCAGAAAACCTAAAAGCCCAGTGGGAGAGTACGAAAAAGGTAGCTAGAAAAGATCCAGCAAATAATAGGAGACATATGATTCAAACAGGTTAGTATGGTTATAGTTATGGGTACTACTATTAATACACTGGACAGCAAAAATAACGGGTCATTTAGAAAAACCGCGATATCTCCCAAAGTTATTTACATAGATCCCTCGTATAAATAATATATTATAGGCAGATTTGTGACGCTTATTATACATACTCACAATGGTGGACGCTAAAATTTGTAATGCTTCGCTCAATACTAGATCCACCATGAAGTGTTATATGTATGTGGCTTAACATCCAAGGATTTTAATGAACTGCAAGAACACAAATAAATAATTACTCATTAAAGTTTGGTTAGTAGATTCTTCATGCCCGGGTACGTATTTTTGAGAGTCTATTGCATTTATCCTATAAATAGGATTATATGTATAATATAATTACCATTGAAAAAATGGCAAGCAAGAAGTGCAGCAGATAAAAATATCGTAAAAGAAAAGAAAATATACAAAAGGATTTTAAGATATTCCTAAAGCTAGATTCGAAATACAAATGATGGGAATACATCTAGGTTTTTTATGAATCTAGAGATAACTTTTCAGATAACTGGTATATCGATAGAATTGAATATAAAGTTCAAAATCATTTTCGAAATATTATCCAGTGGTTTTGAAATTAAACCCGCCTAATTCGATGAGTTTACGAAAACCATTGCTCGTTTATACGTTAGGCTATACGGATGGCGCCTTAGGTCTCCAACCATTCACAAATTTCTTTATGTACGGTGCTGCTGTTATTTCGCAGGCAATATTACCTGTAGGTCAGCTATCAGAAGAGACTGCTGAAGCCAGGAATAAACATTTCCGGCAATATCGAATTAATGTGAGTGTGCGAGGGTGCAGATCCTCGTAGAACAAGTAGCAGGTAAGGCTCTCAGGGCGGGGTAGCTAATTAAGCAAGGAGGCACAATTCCGATTTTTCCAAAGTATTTTATTGTCTTAATACACAGTATCCAAATTAATAATAATATTAAGCACTGTTAAAAAAAATTGTAAAAAGTAAAAGTATTCCAAAATAAAATAACATTTTTACAAATGTTCCCCTCCTTCATGGGAACCCAGCTGACAGATGCATTTTTGTAAAAACTAAATGTGACGATTTAAAAATTTAAAAGAAAAATGCATCCGCCAGGCAAGGAATATTGAACGAGGTATTACACCTCGTTTCAAGTGTGTTCGTTCAATCATGCACAGAGATATTCCAGGGAATTATGTTACAAGGATATATTAAATGATGAAAAGGTTCTGGCTCCGCAACCAGGAAAGAATATTTTTCTTTTTTACCGATTTGATTTAGAACTTCCGCCGGGAATTTGTAGGAAGCACATGCTTGGTTATTTTTATTTAAATAGTCCCTTAATCATGAGGCATGTCGTCATGAGTGTACACTCATTTTATTTCTATGCTTTGTCTTTACTACACTCACCATACTAAATAATCTTTCTACTTCAGCATTTGAGTGTGGTAAAGATAAAGCCGTTAAAGTCAAATCACTTAAATCATGAAATATTGATTCACCGCCTGCATTTTTGAAATCTATTACTTGCACCCAAAATTTTACAATACTTAAAGATGTATCCCATTTGTACAAGTGTATTAACCTATCAATTTTTTCGCCACAGAATTCCAGTGTTTTGGCCAACTCTGAGATAGAAGGATCTTTTCCAGTGGTTTTACAAACTTCTTCAGGACTTAGTAGACATTTTTTCCAATCGTTTATAGTTGGTTGTTACTCGCTACTGAACTTGTTGAATGAATTTAATCAGAAAAACACAACATCGTTTTTTATTAAATTTTTGGACTCCAGTGGTAATTGCGATGCCTGCAATGAATTTTCAAACATACAACCTAGATAAGCCAGAGGGTTAACGTCGTCTTCTCTCACCGGTTCTTCTAAATAATTTTTATGCGTTGTCTTTAGAACTCTGGTGCACAGAGATCGTAAAAGAGACGCTAATGTATTGAGTAACTTTAAAGGATTTGATTGTTCGCCTTCAAAAGCTTTAATAACAATTTGGACTTCGCACAGAATGCTTTTAGTAAATATTAAATAAATGCGCGTTGATTCATCGTTGAACATTTATTTATTTATTTATTCATCACACACATCTATCATTACAGGTTACAAAACCAATGCGACAGAGTGGCCCTTATAAATTAAACTTTTAAATATTTACTACAAAAGCTTAAAACTACAACTAAACAATAACTTTATTACCTATCGTAACATAATAAATATAATATCACCTTTGCGAATTCACTCAGGTGACACGAAAATAAGTCCAGTCTGTCATGAGCCCGGTTGAGCGTATTAATTGCTTGAGAAATAGGCGCCTTGGCCATCATATTGGTCCTGGCTGTGGGCACAGCAAGCAGTGGTGGTCGCCGTCTTCTCCAAACGTAGCGCTCCGGTACGTTTTGAGTTTGTTGAATGACCCTGAGCCAGAATCCCCAATTTCCTACTACTATCGATCGATCGATGGTGGAATGGATTAGTCGATGTCGAACGATAGTTTCTTACAGACCAATCGATCGACGGTAGAATGGATTTACGGCCGGTCTCAATAATGTACTAACAGATGGAAGGCTGTGAATAGGGCTACCATTAGTATGTTATCTGTCATATTTGTCAATTTTTGCCTTTGAAAAATTGACAAATATGACAGATGACAGCCCTATCCACAGTCTTCCATCTGTTAGTACATTATTGAGACCGGCCGTAAGTTGACGTCGATCGAGCTGTTTGATTAGACGCGCCGTCCGCTTCACATTGTCAGTTGTTACCCGCTGCCCGCCCCCGCGCCCCGCGCGTTTACTACTTGGCCCTGCTTGTGTTTATTATGTGTTCAGTTGTATGAAGCTTGCGGTCGTGAATACTGGTTATTGTCTCGTGACGCACAAAATGGCGGCGTCCGCGTGGACGAATGAAAGGACTTAGGAATATATAGAGCAATACAAAAACAAACTTTTGCTATGGGACATTGTTCAAAATGATTACCGTACTAAATTAAAACGTCATGATGCACCCCTCGAGTTAGCCTCCTCTTTTAAAGTTACTAAGGAGGAAGTAGAAAAAAAGATAAAAAATTTACAGTCAACATTTTCGAAAGAAAATAAAAAAGTGAAAGATAAGCATAGAATAATAAGAAGCGGTGCCAGACGAGACGAAATATTCGTTTCTAAATGGTAGGGGAGAGGTGGTATACTTGATCCCCGAGGATACATGATCCCCCATTTAAAACTAGCGCCAAAAAGTGTTCTGTTGGCTGCATTGGGACGCCGCCATGATGGCTAGTACAAATAGTAAACATTAAACAGAAACAACAGCTCGTCGCCAAAATAATTGGAAATTTATGTTTTTACCGGATCTTACTTGTTTTGTTTAGTGTACGACAATTCGAAAAACTTCAGGTACGTGTACTTTACAATTTTTTGTTTGCATTTATGAAATATTGTGTGTATTTAGCTGTGTAAATTCAATTATTTCCTAGTCAAATGTTTTCATCTTGTTGCTGTTTTTTTTTTTCATTTAAATAAAGTTACTGCTTCGGGATAGTTGATCCCTTTTGCTAGGGGGATGCTTGATCCCGGAATCAAGTATCCCACCTATAATTCTTTTGTTTGGGTCAAGAAGTAAACTCTCATAACTTCCATTCTTTTAGATGCCGCGGAAGTACGTATCGAAGCAAGGAGCCATGAAGAGGGTACCTTACGACCCGGAGGCCTTGAAAAATGCGGTCCAAGCAGTTAAAGATGGAGCTGCTTACAAAACCGTCGCAAGAGAATTTAAAATTAATGTCATGACACTTAAAAGGCTATGCCGTCGACTTTTATGTTCAACCTGGTTTTACCAATAGACAAATTTTGTCCAAACGTCACGAGGATGAGCTAGGAGCGTATCTTGTTCATATGTCTAAAATGTATTATGGACTTACCGTTGTACAATTGCGTAAGGTAGCTTACCAATTCGCCAAAGCAAATAAGATGAAATACCCCTCTTCATGGGATCACTCGCAACAGGCGGGTCGCGATTGGTATCGTGGATTTTTGGAGAGACAGCAAACTCTATCCTTAAAAACTCCAGAGCCTACCAGCTTGGCGCGAGCGACAGCGTTTAATAAGCACACCATGGCGGATTTTTTTGGAAATTTGACTGCAGTTTTTAATAAGCACGAATTTACTGCCGTATGGGTGTGGAATATTGACGAAACAGGGGTAACAACTGTCCATCGATGTCGATGTCGACGGCCTCAACTACGCAAAAGACAACGGAATTGTTCTTCTAACAATTCCACCACACACATCCCACAAGCTGCAGCCATTAGACAGGACTGTTTTTGGCCCCTTAAAAACCTTTTATTCTCAGGCAGCGACAAATTTTATGCTGAGACACCCCGGGAGAACAATCACAATATACGACGTTTCGGAACTGTTAGGGGAAGCTTTCCCAAGGGCTATGGTGCCTACCAATATAATTAGTGGCTTCAGGGCGGCTGGAATATGGCCCATAAATGCCGACATTTTCACGGACAGTGAGTTCATGACCAGTTTAGTTACGGACCGCCCTCCCCCTTCTCAACTTGAAGAACCAGCACAGAGAAGTGTGGCAGCGTTGGACTGTGCTCCCCCTTCCCCGCTTGAGGATCCCATACAGAGCAGTGTGACAGCGTCGGACTGCCCTCTCCCTTCTCCACTTGAGGAGCCCGTACAAAGCAGCAGTGTGAGTGAACGCGCTTCCCCATCCTTACTTGGAGGATCAGAGCCGATGCACTTTTCACCACAGGACATCATGCCCTACCCCAAGGCAGGTCCACGCGCGCAGTCGTCGCGCGGGAGAAAGCGAGGACGTACTCGCATCCTAACCGATACTCCGAAAAAAGCAGTCATCGAAGAACAATCAAATAAAAAGTTGGCGAAGATAGCGGAGATAGAAATGAGAAGGAAGATTAAAGAAAATAGGCCTACCAAGAAAACAGTGAGACAAATATTTTCACAAAAAAAAAAAATTGACGATGACACCTCATCTGATTCTGATGAATGTCCTCCACTTCCATCATCATCAGGGGGGGAAGTAGAATTATGCAGTGATGGCGAGGGTCATAGAGCTTTTGAGCCCATCAGAAAAGAAGTAGGGGAATTTGTAGTTGCAATTTACAATGGTTTGTCACACCCAGGAAAAATTACAAAAATACATGAAAACGGGGCTACAATAAAAGCAATGGAAAAAAGTGGAAGGATTTGGAAGTGGCCAGCAAGGGAAGACGAAATATTTTATGTGTGGGGTGACATTTTGGGACACTTGCCGAAGCCGACGAAATTTTCAAAAACACGTGACACTTATTCCGTGCCACTTCTCGAATAATTTTCCCATTTATTTTTTGTCTGTGTTTTCAATTTGTTTATGTTGTTTTCATTTTGTACCTAGTCATCTTTCGAATCGTTAATTACAACTTATTAATAGTAGGCCTAAGTTTATTTAATTTCCATATTTAGGTAGGCCTATGGCTGAAACTTTGACGGGTGGGATGATTGATCCTCCGGGATCATACAACCCACTCACCGGGATCAAGTATCCCCATAGGGAGGGTTACTTGATCCTTGTGTCGGACTTTGAAAAAACCCTTTTTGTCGTTTTTTTTAATAAATAAGGTCTGTATTGGTGCTAAATCAGTAGTATTGAACGGAAATACATGTGTGATTTAAAAGAAAGTCAGATTTATGAAAATGGTTCAAATTACTAAAAGAAAACCAAAACAGGGATCAAGTATACCACCTCTCCCCTATGCATTTCAAGCTATGATGTTCATATAAGAAAAGAATCGCCTATGATCTGCCGTGTACACAGAGGATCGGCCTCAATCGAGCATGTCAACAGCTGATGTAAGTACCTACAGCTTTTTTTACATACTTTTTTGTGGTCAATGTGGCTCTGTCTTGTCTGCAATTAGACAATTCACTGAAGCTCTCAATATACAGAATCTAAAGCGGAGCCTTGTAGATCATTTTCTTTTTTTTTACGCCGTATTGGGGCGGTTAAGAATACTAACCCCAATCCCACGCCGGATGGGTGTCGTAAGAGGCAACTAAATCCGGCCCGCTGGTGGTAGGGTCCCTCAAGTTGAATATATCAATATCTCAATATTGATAATATTGATTTTAATTGTTAATTAATACCATTATTACTATTTCTTTATTCTCTATGGGGTTCGCCTGGATAGCTACTACCCTTGAGCATGAGTCAGCCGCCAAACGACTCGTCGTGTTCCTGATGGGGGCTTGAGAGCCAATTCTTTCCTTCTTTTTCTTCCCTCTTTCTTGGCCGGCAATGCATCAGTGATGCCTTTGGTGTTGCTGGTGTCCATGGGCGATATATAGCCACTTACCATCAGGCGGATCGTCAGCTCCTTTATCGGCTCTTTCCAGCTACTGAAGTGTCAACGAAAATTTCTAACAAACTACATGCTCCTAAATTGAAACAAAAATACAGTGCTTTTGGGGAGTCTGGCTGAAAAAATGAGATCTATGACATATACTTTATCTAAGGCCTTTCCGTCTATAACAAACGATTCAAACAGCATCTTGTGGATGACAACTCTTTTCATCACTATAAAGACCAAGCTGGGAGCTACAGTTTCTACCACAGTGACGACAGGAGAGTGTAGAGTGGGCTGGTCTGGAAGCCATTTTCTGTTTCTTGCCTCTCCTGTCGGATAGTGGTCTGACCTAGTCCCTATCATGACTGTCTCTGCCCTCTATAGTGTTCTTTCGCCAGTCGTCTCTATTCATCGCGAGGTGGTCCCAGTCCTTACAACTTATTTTGAATGCAGGCAAGTCGCGCTTGACACAATCTTAGAACCGCAGTAGTGCTCTGCCAACATTTCTCCGTCGGCTATGATTCTAAGCATGACTCGCCGTGGTAAACGATTAGGAGCCATACGGTCGTGCACCTGGCTATCTCAACCTTCTCTGCTTGAGTAGAGTGGTGAGGCTGGGTAATTGTGCCCTTTCTAGTACCCTCTCGTTTGTCACCCTGTCTCTCCATGTGATGCCAAGGATGAAATGAAAGCAGCGCATGTAGTAGGTGTTGAGTCAGCGCTCTTGTTTTGCGTACGATGTCCAGGTTTCCGCACCATAGAAGAGTGTAATTGACTTTAAAAGCACAATAAGATTATCGTCATTTGTCTGTAATAAAATGTCTAATCTACATATACCATCCCGTAAAACTGGAGAGAAAATTTACAGGATTATTACAGAATAGCGTATCCATCTGGATATATTAAAGAATACTATTCTTACGCAACTTTAACTAATTTTAATATTGACATGAATTCTATTTTAATTTTAATTTAAAATTAAAATTATTTCAGTTATTGTATTAATTATGACATTATGTTATTGTAAATTATGTTGTGAATTATGTTATTGTATTAATTATGATATGATTGATATTGACTGAGGTCGTTTAACGTAATTTTAATTTAATTAATTTTATATGGAATTGTGTTCTGAAATAAATAAATAAAAAAAATAAAAAAATAAATAAAAAATTAACTGCATCTGACCGTTTTGAAGGTCAAATTAACTTGCTTGGTGAAATACTATACATATACTTTATACTGCCAGAACATAAATTCAATGACGCAATTTTCTATGCCGTCTGCGGTAGCTTAAAGTATTCATCTCGTATTGTCACAGACAATAACACTCACATTTCCAACAATCACAGGCACCACAGATCGGCCCCGAGACTACTTAGAGCATTTTTCGCTATTCCTCATAGTTTCGGATTTGGCCATCCACACACACTTGAAAAATTCTTCCTGTATTTTATTGGGGATAAGGAACGCCCCACTCCTAAAATAAAGTGGCACCTGTTAGAAAAGAGTGTGAAAGAGAGTTTAGAAAGCAAGTGGTGGATAAAATAATAGAAATGGGTGACATGGCGAATACAACTGTGAATGATTGTTGGAATGAAATGGCAGGATGTATTAGAAACGTTGCGAAATGTGTTTTAGGAGTGTCAAGAGGAAAGGGTGTGATAGATAGGGATACATGGTGGTGGTCAACAGAAGTTCAAAATGTGTTAAAAGAAAAGAAGATAAGATTTAAAGAATGGCAGAGCGTGGCAGAGGGGAATCAAAGTTTGAAAGCGGAAAAGAAGAATGACTATAATGAATGGAAGAAAAAAGGTAAGAAAGTTGTGGCGATAGCAAGAGCCAAAGCGCAGAACAAATTATACGAGTCACTGGATACTCCCGCAGGTCAAAAACACCTTTACCGGCTTGCTAAAGCTAGGGAGAAAAAATCCAGGGATGTGTCTCATATAAAATGTATTAGAAATGAAACTGGAACGGTTCTTGCAAATGATGAACAAATTAAAGATAGATGGAAGGGATATTTTGAAAATCTAATGAATGAAGAGAATGACTGGAGCAGAGTGCTTGAAGAAAACCCAGTAAACATGGGATTAGTGAGAGAAATAAGTGTGGATGATGTGAAAAGATCAATAAATGGGATGATGAATGGAAAAGCGGTCGGTTCAGACGGGATTCCGATAGAAGTATGGAAGATTCTGCAAGCGGATGGATGGAAGTGGTTAGCTTTATACTTCAATAAATTATTGCAAGAGGAGGCGATCCCTGACGAATGGTGTAGCAGCTTGCTGGTGCCAATCTATAAAAATAAGGGTGATGTACTGGACTGCAACAGTTATAGAGGAATAAAGCTAATGTCACATACTATGAAAGCGTGGGAGAAAGTGGTAGAGAGACGACTGAGAGAGGAGAGTGAAATTTCACACAACCAATTCGGTTTTATGCCTGGTCGAGGAACAGCGGATGCTATTTTTTCAATTCGCCAGCTATGCGAGAAATACAGGGAGGCACATACATAAGAACTTGCACATGGTGTTCGTTGACCTCGAAAAGGCATATGACCGAATACCTCGTGTGGTATTGTGGTGGGCCCTTAAGGAGAAAGGAATACCAGGGAAATACCTGCAGTTGATCCGAGCGATGTACAGGCAATGTACAACAAAGGTAAGGTCAGCGGCCGGCACGACTACTAGTTTCGGTGTGGCCGTGGGGCTGCACCAAGGTTCAGCCTTGAGTCCATACCTCTTCGTCTTGATTATAGACGCCCTTACATCCGACAAGAAAGAGGAGGCTCCTTGGTGCATGCTGTTTGCGGATGACATCGTGCTAGTGGCCGAAAATGCCCCTGAGATTCAGAGCAGATTGGAGGAATGGCGACAACGGCTGGAGAGTGTTGGCCTGAAAGTAAGCAGAACCAAAACCACTTACATGTTCTGTGACTTCGGTGGTCTCTCCAGTCCTGCACCTATAACACTCAATGGAATGTCCTTACCAGTCTGCTCTGATTTTCGGTACTTGGGCTCTGTCATTCAAAAGAATGGTGACATTGACCTGGATGTCACACATCGGATCAATGCAAGTTGGATGAAATGGCGACAGGTCACAGGAACTATTTGCGACCCACGGATACCCCTTAAATTGAAGGGTAAAATCTACAAATCCATCATCAGACCTGTCGTAATGTATGGATCAGAATGTTGGGCTACAAAGAAGACGGATGAGAGACGATTGCATGTCACAGAGATGAGAATGTTAAGGTGGATGTGTGGAGTGACGAGAATGGATAAAGTAAGGAATGAGTATATTAGAGGAAGTTTGAAAGTGGCAAAAATGACAGAAAAGTTGAAAGGGAACCGAATGTCGTGGTATGGTCATGTGATGAGGCGAGAGGAAACGCATGTGGCGAGAAGAGTGATGGATATGAATGTGATGGATAGACGAAGGGGACGAGGACGACCAAAGAAAAGATGGATGGATTGTGTGACAGAGGATATGAAAGATAAGAGAGTTAACGTAAAGATGACGGCTAATAGGGAAGTGTGGAAGAGGAAAACATATTGCGCCGACCCCAAATAAAATTGGGAAATGGGCAGGATGATGATGATGTATTTTATTGGGAATTGCTGAAGAGGAAAGGAAACGTAATATCTTAAGGATTAATAGGCGCCGTCGGCGTGACTCTAGTGATCCCTTGGAGATGCCAGAGAGAGAATTTATTGCACACTTTCGTCTGGATTCCTTCAAGTTAGACGATATACGTATAATTATTCATTTACCAATAACTCGAAGGAACACCGCTAAGCTTAAAGTAAATGCTCATCTAAATTTTTTCATATTGTAACGTGCAAATTGGTTACACTTAGCTCGTTACCAAATTTAATTTGAAATTTAGTCTGTTTCAGATAACATTGTCCATGGAACACTCATATCCATTCACAATCTGTGACTAATGTTACATCAACGACAATATTTTATCGATCTGTGGATCAGTGACACAGATTGATAATCCACTTCTTTAATCTATGGTCAAGAGCATATAAATTGGATGAAACAAAATTTAATAAATAATAACACAAATTCAAATTAAATAAATATTTTATTCGAAAGTGGTGTATTTGAATTAAAACCATTAATTTTACTTAGTTTTCTTTTATTTTAAAAATAGATTTTTGGACATTTGACATTTGATATTTAAATTGACAATCTATGAATTCATTTCTTTAATAGCGTATTTCCGAACGCAGCCATTGACTTCGGAAACTCTTTGTCTCATCTGTCAAAGCTGTCAGATCGCTTTTCGTTTTTCGCTCTTCAGAATAAAACGTAGTGATTAAGTACTCTGTGAGAATGGCGGTCACTGAACCCCATTATATTTGTTAGTAAATATATATCCAAGGCCATCTGGCCTGAAAACTTCATTATAATGCTCCAAAGGGCTAATTGATGTTTACTAAATAATAAAATCCCGCGGATACATTTTATTTCCGGTAAGTGTTGAATATTTTTGAAACCACGCCATCACAAAATGATTGTATCATACAACTTAACTCATAAAACTTTTTTTCTCTTAGATTAACTTCTACGCGGCTTAGCGGGATGCTGCCGACTTTAATTTATATAAGGAGAGCGCGATAATTCGCCGTAAGTTCTATAAACCGTATATTTTCCAAAAAGAACTTAGTAAATTTTGACAATGTGCTGACGAAGGTTACTTTATTTTTCCAGCTTCTTCCCTTGGATTAAATTCTCCTCTAAGATTACATTCTCCTCTAAGATCACATTCTCCCCTTGGATTAAATTCTCCTTTTAGATTACATTCCCCTTTAAGATTACAATTTAACTTCTAAATTCTAATATACTCCTCCGCGTTAACTTTCCTTGGAATTTTGGGTCCTTGTAGTTTTTTTTAAACCCGGAACTTTACGAGTACATTCTCTGAGCTGACTGCAGGAGTATTGAGGGTGTGTTTTCATAGATGGTCGACCTCCGTTGAGAAGACAACCTGTAAGTTACATTTAGATTAACTTATAGATAGAATACTAAGCGGGTCTTAAATTTAATCGAGGTACATCCATTTAGTTTGTAATACTTGGAAAGCTTGTCTTAGTTGTTTCTCTTTTCTGTTCAATGGTGTACCGGAATTTAATAAAACAAATATTGTTCGCCAAACTATTTTTTTTTATTTTTCACTCGACTCAACACACATACACAAGTCAAAAATCTACCTTGCGATTAAAAGTCCTGATATCCGTTGGCTACTGACTGCTCGAGTTCTACCAGGTAATCACTATGACCAGTGGCGCCCGATTTGTTAGATTTTCTTGCTTGTTTTACCTTGGATTTTGTATTTTTTTTTTCTGGTCATAGCGCCCTTAACACCTGACATACTTACGGTAAGCTCTGAGCCATATTTTTTGTTCTTTTTATAACAATTGGCACCCTGCCAAAACATCTTCATTACAATATAATAAAATATATGTAATAATGTTAATAGAATGTGAGTATCTTATAACACCTTGAATGCCTTCCTATGTTGATTACAGATAGATTGCAGCCTTAAGCTTCTTGCTTAAGCAAGTGGATCAATCAGAGGAATATAGGGGCCTCTTCATTATTTAACATGTCCCAACCGACATTTAGTAGGTGCCTTCAAGATGTTACCAATGCACTTAATGTTGAACAAGTTCTTTTAAAATATATAAAATTCCCATTTTTTCGAAGAGAAAAAGAAGTCATAATGAAAGAATAAGTTTAAATAAATCCATTATTTGGATTAGTTGAAATTATTTGTTTAAAATCAATAATTTAGTCTCAATTTCATGCCCTTTTTTCAGATTCATGGAGAAATTTGGATTTCTTTGGTTTATTGGGTGTGTAGGTGGTACACATGTGGCGTTAATTAGACCCAAGGACCATGAAGAAGCCTTCTTTAACCGAAAAAAATATCATTCTTTAAATGTTTTAGTAGTAAGTAACTTAAGTAGTAATCAAGTACCAAATAAATGCCTGTCCACCCTACAAGTGAAAGTGATACCTATGAGTATACGTAGTGCATCATTCAGGATCATTACTATCATACCACAGAGATGTCAAAGTCAAATGAGTGGTCCAGTCTAAGGAATTGACTGCACTTTGTGGCTAGGGACTTGTAGATTATTTATTAATAAATTCATAAATATATGCAATCGAAAGCAAGAAATGTGATGATTTGATTTAGTATGTTTTATTTTTTATTTCAGATTTGTGATGCAACTTTAAATATTTTATATGTTGATGCTTTGGTTGGTAGGGCATCACACGATTCGTTTGTTTGGAATCAATGCCCCATAAAATCATATTTAGAAAGTCTGGACACAAATGGAGAGCGGAGTTGACTGTTAGGTAACATTGCATTGACCCGAACTATTATTTGGTTTTTCAGTAGTGAAATGATCAAAACAATTTAAAATATAATGTCTGCAGGTTATTCTGGATATGCACAGCGACCTTGAATGATGACACCTATTTTAGGCGCAGCTTAAGGTCGCCAGAAAAATACTACACAGATCTTCGTTGTCGGGTCAGAAACACTGTTGCATTGGATACTGAAGGCGCGTTGGAGATGTTTTTTGATACACAGGGTACTTCATTATGATCCTGTTACTGTTGGCAAGATTGATAACGCATGTGTTGTTCTGCATAATATAGCAAAGCAAAGCAAGCAACAACCCATAATTGTCCCACTGCTGGGCTCGGGGTCTCCTCTCACAATGTGAGTGGTACACTTGGTGGTGGACTTCACACACCTTTGAGAACTTTATGGAGAACTCTCCGATGTGCAGGTTGCCTCACGATGTTTTCCTTCACCGAAGCAAGTGATAATTAGTAAGGCCCAATGCCCGAGCTACAAATTGATGAAATTAACAGAGATCTGCAAATGCAGGATTTGAGAGAACATTCAAGAATAGAGACAATTCCAGACAGCACTAGGGATACTCTTATTGCTAGGTTATGGGATACAAGGAGAGTGTAATATTAATTTGCTTTCCAAATCGGTTAAGTAGTTGTGGCGTGATTGAGGAACAAACATCTAACATCAAAAAATCTTCACAAACCTTCACATTTATAAAATTAATTAAAAGGATAATACATTTTATTATTTATCGGCGGAATATTAATTAATAGGATTAATAGTGATAATTTTACTATTAATTGGCGGCTGTATGATTGATATCATTGTAAAGTTATAAAAAAAACAAAGTTCAGCGATCAACTGACATTTCTGATTTCTGTCAGAACCATAGATTTAGAACCAGTAGTAGATCGCCAGTTACAAAATCTATCACAAATGCAAACAATGGTGATATGTGACAAACAATGAAGAGTGAGTTTGTTATTTGGAAATGTAAAACTTCAATTGGTTTTTTAAGCAGAAAATCGTAGTAAGTTTAAGTACTATGGTGGGTAGCAGTATTCTGGGCTGCTGGTTAAATTTTGTTACATTTCTTTTAAAATAACCTCAAAGAAACGTGAATTCTTTGTCTCATGTGCAGCCACGCAGTGGCTGAATCTATAGGTAATACATCTATGGACAGAAATTTGTTTATTGTCAAGTTTTGTGCATGAAGCTGATGGAGCATAGAAGGTAGAAGGAAGGCCATCTCATATGAGGGGAAAGTTGAAAAAGTGTCCAGCTCTTTACTGAAAATAGAGGTTCCAATAATGGCCATTTCAGAACGGCGCTAGTGTGTGAAAAATAGATATCAACATGGGTGTTGTAGATGGAGTGAAGTTTGCTGAGTTATGCCACCCGTAATGAATGGCGCTGGTGTCTGATAAATAGATATTCGAACATAGCTGTTGTAGACCGCACCGCAGCGCCACCCGTAATTGGACGCGTTTTTACGGACACTTTTCATACAGAGATCCATTCTCCTTCTACTCTATCCTCCATGGTTTTGTGAGAGTGGGTGTACTGCATGTTATTAAAACGTAGTCCCTGCAAGTTTGTATTTGTTGCAACTTTTCCGCGCGTGGTGTTTATTAGTTATTTTATTTAATCAGTCATAGAAGCTGGCAAACCCAGTAAAAATTTTACGAAAAGAGAGAAGATGCTTCTCAGCGAAGTAGCGAAAGTATATCTGTCTATAATTGACAATAAAAAGACAGACGGAACAACAGTGGAGGCTAAAAAAACAGCTTGGTTGGCGCTTACTTGTAGTGTAATGACAAATTTACTTTGACTTTCAATAAATTACAGATAAAATGTACTTACCTTTAAAATATCAAAGATATATAGCTAAACTGTTAACTTATGTTCAATCCTTTAACACTGGTCGGTGTGAAAGAAAAAGTAAAACCCTTCCAAAATTGACACTTAATGTCAAAGGAAAAATATCGCGAGTTGCGTCAACTCCGTTAAGAAGATCGGTAGAATTCACGACGTTCGTGGAGTTTCCATCATCAGAAGACCATAACGTTTATGGTGCTGTCCTCCGGCCGTGCCGTGAAAGAAAGAAGCAGTCGTGCGCAGCGCAATCCTGCGACATTGGATGTTAAGGTTGGTGGGTTCTTTCTTACTGATTTTGGTATTGGATTGGACATACTACCAACCTACTGCTTCATACATACATACATACATTTATACAGTCCACATTACATACATCGAAGGATCGCCCCTGCGATTACCGCACAATTTTTTGTGGCCTTCGAGCCGAACATAGAGTAGGCAATTCTTTATTCATTTATTTTATGTGACATAATATATTTAGTTTGCACGTTGCAATGGCTAAAAAGGGTCAGAAGGTTCAGGAAGTGTACGAGGAGTGCATAGGTGATGTTGAATTAAACGTTTTAATCAACAAAAAGCAAAGAATTTTTGAACAATTACAGACAATATCTGACATGTCATTAAATGTAACTGACAGCAATATTCGTGAAATGTTTCTATTGCGCGTCACGGATATAGATGAGCTACGTTCATCTTTCGAATTATGTATTTTTGAAATTTATAAATGTCAGTTACAAGCTGGTATGAAAACCATATTTCAAAGTCAGGAATTGAATAGTTTTGATGAGTTGTATTACCGTATAAAATTGATTTCTTCAAAATTATTAGCGAATGATAAGAACGTTAAAACTGAAAAAACACAGTCGTGCATCGAATCTAGGCCACGTCTTCCAAAATTGGAGTTGTTTTGTTTCGATGGAAATATTGAGAATTTTAATACTTTTTACGAGACATTCTGTTCGTTGGTTCATAATCAGCCTCAGATACCTAATATAGATAAATTTCACTATTTACTCTCATGTATCAAAGGTTCCGCTTTGAACATAGTCAAAAGTATTCCGATATCTGCTAATAATTACGATATAGTTTGGCAAGCTTTACTCGACAGGTATCAAGATAACCGAATGTTAGTTGGGAATTATTTAGATAAAATGTTAAACTTTACACCTATTGCGAAGGAATCATCCTTTCAGTTGAATAATTTCTTGGAAACCTTTGATAACTCATACAAAGCTATACAATCTCTTAATATTGAAGATTTGAATAGTTACATTCTGTGTCATATAGCATTACGAGCCTTGGATCCATACACTCGTAGGTCATTTGAACAAAGTATCAATCAGAAGTCGATACCAAAATTCTGTGAATTGATTTCTTACGTAACTAATCAAACAAAAGTGTTGGATCATTCTAGTTCTTATGGTGCTAGTACAAGCAACCAAAACGTCGTACAAAATAAACGTCAACCAGATGTAAGTAGGTTTACGGCGCGAACTAGAAACAGTGCACAGAAAAACTACGCGCATGCATCGTCATCAAACTCAAAAAATAATTTATCTTGTTTGCATTGCGGAGACAATCATATGATATATCGCTGTGCTCAATTTCGTAAATTGAGTGCTTCGCTACGAATCAGCCGTGCTGATGAGTTGAAGTTATGTCATAATTGTCTTAAACCTAATCATACTGTTGAACAATGCAGGAGTGAATTTAAATGCATTATTTGTGAGCGACCACATAACTTATTATTGCATCAGGACGTAACGAAAACGTTTCTCGCTTCCTCTTATGACTCCGGTAATGCATCGATTCCTGCAAGCGCACCCGCCCAGTCGGGAGGCCCTTCAACTGATAATAATAACAGTTACAGTACGGTTTTGTTGGGTACCGCGATTGTTTATATTTTAGACAACTTTAACGTCTATCAACCATGTCGCGTATTAATTGATTCCGGTGCACAATCCAATTTTATTTCCGCTGCATGCTTACAACGTTTAGGTTTATCTCAACGTAAATGTCCATTTAGCATTTGCGGGTTAGCTGATGGTTTAGTTAAGAACTACGGCATGACGTCATGTAGCTTAAGGCCGCGTCACACTGATAAACCTGTTTTTAATATTGATGCTGTTATTCTTCAGAAAGTAACTTCAGATCTACCTACCATTAAAATTCCTGAGTATATAATAAAACAGTATGATAATTTATTTTTAGCTGATCCTCATTTCTATAAGCAATCGCCAATTGATTTAATTTTAGGCGGTGACGTTTTTCCCCATATTTACAGTGGGAAGAAAATTATTATGGGTCCCAATATGCCAGCCGTGCTGGATAGCATATTTGGGTATATTATAACTGGTAAACTAGTTACACCGTTGACTAATGACGTCACGGAAGTGAACGTTGTAGCGTCTACAACGTTGGTGTCGTACACCACTGATGATCATTTAAATGATACTCTTAAGCGATTTTGGGAAATAGAATCCTCGCCGTGCGATGTTCCTTTAAATCCCGATGATGAAGTCGCTGAAAAACTATATATTGAGAAACATTATCGTGACGAGAGTGGCCGATATGTTTCACCTATTTTATTAAAGCCAAATCACGAACCGTTAGGTAATTCGTATGACACAGCCTTTAGGAGACTCACGCATGTCGAGCGTCGACTTGCGCGTTCACCCGAGTTCCGGAAGGCTTATTCTGATTTTCTGAAGGAGTACGAGTCACTGGGACATATGGAGCTATATCGTGGTACGGAGCCGTCTAAGTATTTAATACCACATCACTGTGTGTTACGGCCTTCTAGCTCCACAACACCGTTGCGTGTGGTCTTTGATGGATCACAGAAAATAGTACTGGGGTGTCACTAAATGACAACCTTTTGACCGGCCGTAAATTACTTCCAAATATTTTAAAAATTATTATTAACTTTCGTCTCTACGACATATGTTTTACGGCGGACGTGTCAAAGATGTATCGAGCCGTGCTCATCGACCCCGCTGATAGGTGTTATCAACACATATTATGGCGTGATACACCGTCAGACCCAGTACAAGTTTACGAGTTGAAAACGGTCACTTACGGACTGCGTAGCGCGCCTTACACGGCCATTCGCACGCTGCTTCAACTTGCCCAAGACGAACGGTCAGACTGTAAGGCTTCCCGAGTTCTAGAAGAGGGTGTCTACGTCGATGACTTTTTGTGGTCATGTCAATCTGTAGATGAAGCTTGTACCTTACAAGACGGCTTAATGAGTCTTCTGAAAAAAGGCGGGTTTGAATTACGTAAGTGGGCTAGCAACTGTCCCGAGCTACTGACACGAATGAAATCAGAACAAATAACGCAAATAAATTTTCAAGATGATACGTTATCATCATCCTTAAAAGTCCTGGGATTGACATGGTTGCCCTCATGCGACTTCTTTTCATTTAATTATAATTTAAAAGATAATGACGGAACGAAACGTTCAGTACTTAAGCTGCTTGCTAGTATTTACGATCCGGTTGGTTTTATTTCGCCGTGTACTTTCGTTGCCAAATGTATCATGCAGGATCTTTGGAAACTGAGCCTCGGCTGGAATGACCGTTTACCATACGAATTGTTACAAAAATGGGATAAATTTATCGGTCAATTACCGATCCTTTCACAACTTCGCATTGAGCGACACCTTCTAGTAAATTCATTTGTAAACGTACAATTAATCGGTTTCTGTGATGCGTCATCACTGGGTTACGCAGCTTGCATATATTTTCGTAGTACTGACAAGGATGGGAACGTCAAAGTCAAACTATTGACGAGCAAATCTAGAGTTGCTCCATTGAAGCCATTAATGTCTATCCCTAGGCTTGAACTTATGGCAGCCGTGCTGTTATCGAAGCTAGTTCGTTTTGTCGTACAAAACGTTAAAGATTTTAATTTACCAATAGTTGCCTTTAGCGACTCGAGTGTAGTTTTGTCGTGCCTACAGACTCCGCCATACAAGCTAAAAGCATTCGTGGCTAACCGTGTTAGTGAGATTGTTGACGTGATTCCGCCCAATTGCTGGTTTCATGTAAACAGTGAGAACAATGCAGCCGACCTCTGTTCTCGAGGCGCGCTGCCTGAACAACTTTTGGCAGTAGCGGATGAATGGTTTAGTGGCCCTGCATGGCTTACTGGAGATCTGCGTAGTTGGCCAAGAAGTACTTTAATTTTAAAAGAAAGTGATATCATTCCAGAACTTAAAACTAATGTAGACACATTCACTTTTAATTCTTACAATTTAAATAACTTCAATGATCTTGAACGTTCCTTTAATAATATTTCATCCTTTAGTAAACTCGAGCGCGTAACAGCGTGGTGTCTTCGTTTTATAAATAATTTAAAATGTAAAAAATCTGATCGAACATTTGGTTCACTAAAGTCTTGTGAGTTAAAGCATGGACATGATTTAATTATCAAAGTCATTCAAAATAATTATTTTTATTCCGAAATACAAATGTTGGCAAAGGGAACTCATGTATCATCCCTTCGCAAACTATCTCCCTTTATAGACCCTGATCATTTCCTCAGGGTGGGGGGTCGAATACAACAGTCGGATTTACCATATAATGTAAAACATCCGGCACTATTACCCAAGAAGTGCCACATAACAAATTTAATAATTGATTATTTTCATAAATTGTACATGCATGTAGGACCGCGCACCTTGCAAGGCATTTTGAATAACAAATATTGGATAATAAATGCTCGTAGTGTAATTCGTTCAGTTTTGTCAAAATGTCGGGCTTGTTTTAAATTTCGTCCATACTCCACACAGCCTATGATGGGTACGTTACCTGCAACTAGGCTTAAGGCCAACAAGGTGTTTGACCATGTTGGTTGCGATATTGGTGGTCCATTCTTTATAAAAGAAGGTATGCGGCGAAACGCAAAGGTTACTAAGGCATATTTATGTTTATTTGTATGTTTCTCTACAAAAGCAGTGCACCTAGAGGTGCTCTCAGATTTATCTTGCGAATGTTTTCTGGCCACATTTGATCGTTTTGTGGCACGCCGCGGTCTCTGTACTTGCTTATATTCTGATTGTGGAAAAAACTTTATTGCGGCAGCTAAACATTTAAAAAACGTGACTAATTATTTTAATTCTACATCAAATTCTGATGAAATCCTTTCTGGATTATCCTCGCGAGGCGTCGAATGGCGCACGAACCCGCCTAATGCAGCTTCCATGGGTGGTCTGTGGGAGGCAGGTATAAAATCAGCCAAACATCATCTCTACCGTGTAGTAGGTGATAGGTCCTTGACTTTTGAGGAGTTGAGTACTTTATTTTGTAAAATTGAGGCGATTATGAACTCGCGACCATTATGCTCCCTTTCCAATAATCCTAACGAATTTGAAGTTCTGACTGCGGGTCATTTATTAATTGGACAGAATTTATTAACTGTTCCGGAATATAATTTTGAAGATGTACAGATGAATCGATTGTCACGTTGGCAATGTATTCAAAAGGCATCACAATCATTTTGGAAGCGATGGTCAAATGATTATTTGCACACTTTACAGCTTAGAGAAAAGTGGTTCACCTCAATTCCAAATGTTAAGAAGGGTGATTTAGTGCTTCTTAAATCTAACTTAACCAAACCTTTGCAGTGGCCTCTTGGCAGAATAGAAGAGGTTCACCCTGGTTTTGATAACATTGTACGTGTAGTTACTGTACGCACGCAAACTGGGGTTTATAAAAGACCAGTAAATAAAATCTGCCCATTGCCATATGCAAACTAAATATAAAATTAGGTTATTAGGTTAGGACTTTGATTAGGCTCATACACTCAAATTTTTACTTAACACTAACAAGTTTCTTTATTTTATTTTGAATTATTTCGTAAATATTCATTAACACAAATTATTAACACACTCATTCTTCACACACCGACACTATTAGGAAATCATCACACTGATTTCGGTGGGGGGTATGTTCAATCCTTTAACACTGGTCGGTGTGAAAGAAAAAGTAAAACCCTTCCAAAATTGACACTTAATGTCAAAGGAAAAATATCGCGAGTTGCGTCAACTCCGTTAAGAAGATCGGTAGAATTCACGACGTTCGTGGAGTTTCCATCATCAGAAGACCATAACGTTTATGGTGCTGTCCTCCGGCCGTGCCGTGAAAGAAAGAAGCAGTCGTGCGCAGCGCAATCCTGCGACATTGGATGTTAAGGTTGGTGGGTTCTTTCTTACTGATTTTGGTATTGGATTGGACATACTACCAACCTACTGCTTCATACATACATACATACATTTATACAGTCCACATTACATACATCGAAGGATCGCCCCTGCGATTACCGCACAACTTATAATTTAAAAAATGATGGTGTTACATGTGTAACAAAGTCTATTGACCCATATTATATTGATTGTGATAGTTGTAACAACCAGTATTCCTATAGTTGACAAATGTACTAGCTCAGGTACATTAATAATTGATAGTTTAAACTAGATTTAAAGACAACGGATAAGCACTTTAATATTATTGTACACCAAAACATTATCGGGCAAAGATATAGAAATTGGATTATTTGTTAGAGAATATAATGTACATATTCTATGCATTACTGAGCATTGGTTAACAAGTGCTCAAAATAATATCAATTTATTCAATTACAGTTTGTTAAGTGCATTCTATAAAAATACTGCAATCCATGGTGGAGCACTAATTTTAGTGTACAAAAATTCAAACAATTCAGTTTTGGGCTAATAAATAATATCACCTGAAAAATTAATAGCGCAGAGAAATGCGTCTGCGCGGCGCACTGGTGGAGGGGTTGAGCCACTGCAGCCTCTCCGAGCAGAACGAGAGGTTGTAAAGCCTGATGGAAGGACCCAGCTTCGCAGAAGGTGACCAGGAATTCAGTGAATTCCATTGAATATACTGCTATTGATGCTTTAATGCCCCAAGAAGGACAGGGCGAGGAAACGCAAGAAGAGATGATATACCAGATTCATGTGGTACCCACTCCTTCCACCTCACAAGAGGCCTTGCCTACCCAGCCACCATCAAGTAGTCAACCACCTCTTCCTTCAAGTAAGTGTTCCTTTTATTAATTTAACATTTAAATATTAGTAAATAATATAAAATAACTCAGTACCTAATACACTAGATTGAAAAGTATAAAAGAAATCATGTAGTTCATAATTCGACTTACATATAATAATTACGCCATGATGATGATGAGCAAGGGACCTCAGTTTTATGGGGAACCCCTGTAACTACCAAGTACCAACACATAAATATCACATTTAAAAATTCTAACTATGCTGAACGATTAAAATGTTTTATGAATTATAAGTAAATATTACTCTTTTGTATATAACTACCTCACTTTAATATTATATTGTTATATTTTCAACACGAGCTTCACGCAGGCGGCGGATGGCCAGGACAAACCATCTGCAGACTGAGCGGGAACGGCTTATAAGGATAGAATAGAAAAAAGTGGAAGCTGAATTAGTCAATGCAGCAGGTTGGCAGGGTTTCATAAATAGCATTAATAATTTAAGTGATGCAATTACTTCTGGGGCAGAGAAGATTGCAGATGCTATTAAAGAAAATAATAAATAAATAATAATTATTTTATTACTTTAGTTTGTTTTGTATCTATTTGATTTTATATTTTAATTCATAAGATTATTTATTTAAAGAGAGAAAACAATAGAAAGCAATTGCATAAATATGAAGAACAAGATGTGTCAAACACCAGCAGGAACCCCGTCATTAAACATACAAGAATATGGTGCTTAGCTTTCTATCTTGTCTGTCTCAGTTGTATTAATTATTTGTTTGACACGTGTCGATAACTCTCGCTAAAATGGATAAAACTGAAATCCGGTGATAAAATATTTTTTCTTGAAAAATTTTACTACGCAACAAATTTTTAAAGATTTACGTGAGAAATTAGGTTAGTCTGCTCCTCCATTTTCCACAGTGGCTCGGTGGTGTGCAGAGTTTAAACGTGACAGAACATCGGTTAAAGATGACCCGCGCTCGGGCCGCCCTTCGACGTCAGTCACTCAGGAAATGGTAGAAAAAGTTGAAAAAATTGTTCTGGATGATCGCCGTGTAACAGTCCGTTTTATAGCTGAAGAGTTGAAGATTTCAACTGGTAGTGTGCATAGCATTTTGCAAGATCACTTAGGAATGAAAAAGGTATCCGCGAGTTGGGTCCCAAGAATGCTAACGGACGCACAAAAGCAAACGCGACTCAACATTTCAAAGAGGTCATTGGAACTGTTTCAACGAAATCCTGATCTTTTTTTTGGCTCGATTCGTAACAATGGATGAAACATGGCTTCATCATTATGATCCAGAAACGAAACAACAATCAATGTCCAGGAAAAGAGCGTCATCTCCCACACCAAAGAAGTTCAAGACTCGACCATCTGCAAGATCATGGGCTCAGTTTTTTGGGAGAGCCAGGGGTTGATAATGATTAAATACGTTGAACATGGAGACAATATCACAGGAAATGTCTACGGCCTACGCAGAACAAATAAAAAAATTACGTCAGGAAATCTTTGAAAAGCGACGAGGACAACTAGCGAAAAAAGTTTTGTTTCATCAAGGCGTCAGCGCACAAGTCTGCAGTTGCCATAGCAGTAATCCAAGATGCTTTGAGATCCTCGATCAACCACCATATTCACCGGACTTGCCTCCTAGTGATTTCTACCTATTTCCGCGTTTGAAAGAACATTTGAGAGGCACAAAATTTGAAAATGACGAAGAAGTGAAGGCCGCCGTAAAGGATTTTTAAGTACTTAAGATGAAGATTTTTTTAAAAGGGAATTTTGGCTCTACAAAAAAGATTTGCTAAATATATTGACCTAAAGGGTGATTACGTCGAAAAATAAAATAATATTAAATAAATTCATTTTCTAACATAGCTATTCTCATCATTACTTTTTGAACGCCCCTCGTATGTCATCAATATCCACTCACCCAAAAGGCTGGAGATGTAGTGTTAATAGTCATCCTATTGATTGCTATCATTGCATAAAGAGGAAACCATGCCATCAAGTTTAAAGAAAATTATGAGACAATTACAGAAGCTAGGCTGCTCATGAACACTTCCCTTACATCTGGCAAAGTTCTCATTGTTCAGAAAGCAGAAGTAAACGAAATTATAGTCTTAACTGCCGGAATTTCGGGGATTGTTTCTTCTTCTTTCTTCATGTGGGAGCGTAAAACCTATGGTACCTTGTATTGCATCGTTCAATGTCTCTGCTATTTCCACCATTAATATGATTGTTGACATTTTAATGAGTACGGGTAGGATCCTTTTAATTTTGGGAGAAGTTGTACATTTCATTTGGTTATCCGATTTAAGGATTTTGGTTAGTTAAAAGAATTGTTTTATATAACAATAAAAGATTTAAGAAAAAAAGAAAATAAAGCATATTTGGATCGTCGAATCTGGTTCGTAGTCGGGAGTTTGATTTATAGTCGGAGTCTGGTATGTAGTTAATGTCCGGTATGAAGTCGGAGTATGGTTCACAGTTGGAGTCTGGTTTGTAGATATACTATAAGATTAGAACTAAGAACGAGAATCCCGTCTACATTAAAGTTACGTTGCCACCGTATCGAATTGCCGAAATAAAGAATCAGTTGAACAAATTACTGAGTGATAACGTAATCCAAGAGTCACATTCTCCTTGGAGTGCCGTTCACTTAGTACCAAAAAAATTAGATGCCTCAGAAAAACAAAAATGGCGAATGGTAGTAGACTATAGACGATTAAATGATATTACCACAGACGATAAATACACTTTACCTAATATTAATGACTTATTAGATGTGTTAGGAAAAAGCACGTATTTTTCTGAATTAGACCTAGCTAGTGGTTACATTTATGTCTCCCGTCTCCATTACACCACGAAGGTCTCCGATGTCGTGAAGTATTTGGAGAAGAAGACAAAGTGCCGGGTGCTGGTTGAGAAGTTGAACTCGCGCAACGCAGTGAAGTTGAACTCGCGCAACGCAGTGAACTTTAACTCGTTTGTTGTGCGAGTTCCAACGGAGCTCCTGTCGGACTGCCTGAAGGAGGAACTGTGGCAAAGGGTTTCCTAAGGGTGTCGTTCTCCGAAAGTTCCGTGGACGTAACGACCACCGGGAGTCACCGAAAACGCGACTCACTTTGCGAATAAGTGAATTAGTTTTTAAGTATATATTGTTGTATGTATGTTAGTCTGTAAGGTATTTATGTTATGGGCCTCGATGCCTGAATTAAAGATTTATTATTATTATATTATTATTATTAGTACATCGATACTTAACCCTACGGTCGATTACTTTTTTCGTTATAATTTAATTTCGCACGATCGTAACCAGTAACCAGAAACGGTTACAAAAGTTTTTATAGAAAATTCATAAAGGATTTTGCAAAGATTACTAGACCATTTACAGTGTGTTTAAAGAAAGACCGTAAAATCGTTAAACAAGAATAATACTTAAATTGTTTCGAAACGTGTAAAAAGCTTTTAACTAATGCACCTTTATTACAATAATAAAGACTTAGATAACATCCACCATTCGGTGGCCGCGGCAGGTTGGTTGAGATGGAAGATTTGAGAATGGACATTAGCTCGGAGGAACACGAGATGGCGATTGCTAGCGGCCCTTGGAGAATATCCACGGGGTAAGCAGGCATTTTTCATGGCAATTCCCAGACTTCTCAAAATACTTTTTGTTAACCACCGATGCATCTTTTGCAATCAGAGCCGTGTCATCACAAGGTCAAATGAGATCTGATAAGCCGGTAGCTTATGCCAGTAGAACTTTAAGCGATACAGAAACTAGATACAGCACTATATAAAAATAGTTATTAGCGGTAATCTGGACAGTTAAACATTTTGGACCGTATTGTATTTAAGGGAAAACGAATCATAGATACTTCCACATAACGCGAGTTCGACGCGCTGCTAGGGCCTAACATAAAATAGGCAATAAACATTTAATACAAAATTGATGTATTTCTGGCACACCTTAAAAAATGGAATAATGGAATGGTATGTAAAAACTCACGGACTCGAATCTAGTAGGCGCTCCGACGTGCACGTTGAAACTACCTCCGAGTGATTCGAGGCTGATGTGGAGCGGCGTCTCCTGGAAGACCAACATCAAGGTACGAAAACCCAACTTGTATTTGGCTTCGACTGTTCCCGAACCACACGTTTCTATATATCGGCGGGACTATTCTAACTTTAAAACGCGTATCCCGACCCAGAGTACCTTCTAGGGCCTTCGGCGGGCCGCGTAGGTACAATTTCTGTGATAAATTAACGACACATAGTCTAATATTTCATCCACCACAATTGTTAAAATACCTAATAAGTCATTGCATCATGCACTATAAAACTTTCCGTCAATAAAGTACGGACCTAATAAACAGTTGCTTAAACACTGGTCCAAACACTGACACTAAAACGGTGTTGAAAAGCGTGCGGTCGTGTAACATGGGGATTTTCAGCACCATTAATGTTCATATGCACATTGAAAATGCCGGTCAACAAAATGTTTGGGTCTAAGTTAGACAAACAGCAACGGCAAAAGTCGACTCTTGGTTTATACTCGTAGTCGTTGATCTTGAGCTCTTGAACTGGTTGAAAGTGATAGGCATTTAAAAACACTCTTTATAATTCTAGCATGCTAGTTCAGTAATGATTACTGCAGTGCTGGTTTTAGCACTACCAGCTTCCTGGGCGAGATTTCTACGGCGCCCCTATCTGCCATTGAAACCATACAAAAATAATAAATATGTAAAATTGTAAATCCTTGTAACAAGTTACAGCTTTCCAGCAAAGGGTCTCGACGCTGTGCTGCGGACGGACGGACAGACATCACTAAACTATAAGGGTTCCGTTATGACCGTTATTCAAACCTGTCGCCCTGGGCGGTCGCGCAACCGCGCCCTACTCTAACGCCGCTACTGGATTACTGATTCCGATAGTAGAACGAGAACGAGTCACCCATCACTCCCGATGACTCCCGAGTATAGTGTCGCCTTATAAGTTATTTTTGGCCGCCTACAGTCTGTATAAGAGTTTTAGATATTCGGTGTAACTTTTTCATTGGACATTGTTATCGACGTTATCGTTTAGTGTAATTTTTTTTATTGATTTCCTTTGATTTTAACTTTGAAGAAGCGATAAAAATTACTTCTAATAATGTCTCGAAGACCTAAAAGAAGCTATTTATGGCAACATTTCAAAGAGGCGAATGTAGCCGTTTGTAATTATTGTTCGACGAAATTAAGTACAAAAAGTGGATCACTGGGAAATATGAAGAAACATACTATGAGTAAACAAGCCTGACAATCGAACTATCGTGCGAAGCACATGATAAAGTTCATGATTATGTCAGGCTTGTTTACTTACTTAGCGATAAGCGATAAGCGGTTGTAGCGGTGGGGACGTATTGGAAATTAACAGATAATTTCCAAGTTATAAATACAGTTTACCGGGTCTGTTGGGCCAGTTCACTTCGAGTATTCGCAGTGTAAACACTAGTTCACATTAGTCATCGTTAATCGTCAAAGTTATTCAAGATCAAGGCGTTACGCGAATTCCTTATTTTCAAAAATGAAGCCGGCAGTAACCATCAACCTGGAGGAAGACCAAGAGATCAACATCCCATCACAAGCTACCTGCGACCAAAACGAATTAAGTGCGTCGAATGCGGATTGCCCCGAAGAAGTGGAGGCAACGACGGAGAATTTAGAGGACCAGAACACGCAATTTGTTAATAAAATAAATAACGCTTCACACTCATAGCCCCACACTAGGATTCCCTGTGTCGTGGGTGCCATGGACAACACACAACATAGACATGTTCTGGAAGTAGAACCTGTAAACAAGAAAGGGAAGAATTCGAAAAAACGAAACATGTCTCTACTGACCAGCCAGCGGAAAACAGTGAAGACGCACGGTTTATACAAATGGTTAGAAAACTTTTGGGAAAGCGATCTCACTCTCCGCATCTTAAAACCATTTTTGAAGAGCCTGAACACGACGGCGCTCAAAGAAAAGAATATGATGTTATTCAATGTGGGCCAAGCACTTCAGCGAATCATGAAAGAATTCATTTTATCCTTAAAGAGCAAGAACAAGACCTTACTGCATTGTTCATTCGCCAATTTCGAAGAGTGGTCTTCAAACGAAGGATTATCCACGACGTATGGGAGGCTCCAAGCGACGGCGTGGGTAAACGATTTAGAGACTTTGTTATTCAACCACTATTCGATATGTCTTCTACCACTGCAAAAAAACAGGCATTGCAAGAGGAGGAAGCGGAGAACTCCTCGACGGAGGAGATACAGACAGCATCGCAGGAGCCCGTCGCGTCAACGTCCCGGGGATCTTCATCCTCACACAACACGAGAAACATCTCCACGTCATTCACGACTGTGCGTACTCCGGATCAACATGCCGATGTCTTCATATCCAAAGACTCCGAGAGTATACTACAAGCGCCGACGAAGCTGAAGAAATCGATCAGTGGGTCGCCAGTCAAACGAGTGACGTTCCAGAAGGAGAGATCAACCTCTTTGAAGCGGAGATTGCGCTTAGAGAGCGATCTCGAAAGCGAGGACGAATATCAACCGGGGGAAATGTACAAACAATCGAGGAACCGGAAACATCAGGCAGTGGAAGAAGAAAGCGAGCCCGTTGTGGAAGTCCCAACAATGAAAAAAGTCAAGAACACCAAGAAGAATATGCCCATGGAAATGACCACCGACGGAAGCGGCGACAGCGATCAGAACGACGAGGACTACTCTTGTATGGTCGCCAATATTGCCCGAGCGCACTCATTAGTTAATTAGTAATATTACACATGATTTCTAAACATCCGACTACAAGACTTACTATAGAACGTCAGCCTATGGAACCCATAACAGGAACGCCACAAGCACTAAATAGTACAACAACCCCAACACCAGAGCCAAATAGTACAAATACACCAGCCCCATTTGTCCAGCCCCAGTTGAGACAGCCGCTTAATGTGCAACCCATCACAAATTTTACTAGACGACCACCATCTTCTAAAAAAAACTGGAGAAATCGATAAGCAAGTTGTGGCGTGGCCATGGTGACTAAATCTCACCATTCCTTAAGGATAGTAGAGGAACCTGAATTCAAAAAGCTAATTGATTTAGTATCCAAGTCAGGAATATGACGACCCGTGTGGCACAATGGTTACCATGCCAGATCGCCGCACCGAGGGTCCTGGGTTCGATTCCCAGCGAGGCGGAAATTTGAATGATGAGTTTGAATTTCTGTTCTTGGTCTGGGTGTGAATGTCCTGAAATATTTTGAATGTGGTGCGAGCCGCGGGACAAGCACAGCAACGACCAAGCGGACTGTGTAAGTATTTATGAAACAAATATTTGTATTTTTATTTTTTGTTAAGTTTGTAAGTTACCAATTTTTTTTTCCAGAAATCCCGGCGTTGGCGATTCGAGCGTAAAAAGGCGTCGAAGTCTGTAAGTTCATCTCGGTATATCACTCGCTTGTATAAATAATTATAAGCATAGATTAAAATACCTTTTTATTTTTTAGATTCCCTTCTTTGTCTAGTGTCAGACCCCTCAACGATTGTGAAATAAGCAATATACTAAATTATGGACGACGCGACCCAACGTAGCCCAACGCAATAGTGCGGTGCCACAAGGGCGCTGCCGCTGCGCTGCGTCGTCGCAGCGTTGACGCTCTGTAGTTCTACATACAAATATGCCCGGCATGCCACACGGTGCGCTGAAAGTTGAAACAACATGCATCGAAACAACGCACGCGCAGCGCACAAGGAGTAAGAGAGACGAGGCGGGAAGGGGTGCTGCGGTGTGACGACCCTACGACGACGCAGGACAGCGCAGTATTGTTTAGAATATTGAAACTGACATTTGTGCACATTTAAAAGTAAATAATCAAAGTTTAAAATAATTTGTGTAAAAATGAGCGTGGAAGATTTTGATTTAGATTATCTTATACATATATTTAGTACAAGAAAGACCTGCCTTGTGGGATAAATCAAAAGAAAATTACTGTAACAAATTCCATAAACGAAAAGAGTGGCTATCAATTTGTAAACTTTTATTTCCTGGTTATGATGATTTCGACCACAAAAAGAAAGAACGAAATTGGTAAGATTTAATTAATACTAGCTGCCCGGACAGACTTCGTTCTGTCAAAAGTTTTTTGGTATTTTGAGATGTAAGCTATCCTATCTTTCAAGTTGGATCAAACTGCACACGGTGTGCAAATTTGATTAAAATCGGTTCAGTAGTTTTGGAGTCCATCGCGGACAAACAACGTGACACGTAATTTTTATATATTAAGATTATAATTATTGCCTATATCATATTTAATTGCCATTTTAAAGCTCCTTAAGGGCTCATAAAATAATTTACAAATTGGTCTCTGATAAAATTTCGTCCAAGTGATTCTTCATTCATAGAGGATTGGAATTGTGGTAAATTATTTATTAACATTGTATCCTGTTGATATATGCCATCCCGATCTGTGAGAAAATTGTGTAACACACAACACGCTTTAACGATATCGATAGAAAGATCGTGTACGGTATTCATTGGCCTATGAAAAAAAACGCCATTTATTTGCCAAAATTTCAAAGGCACATTCAACGTATCTTCGAGCTCTGCTTAGACGATAATTGAAAACTCTTTGTTTCACATTAAGGTTCTTGCCCCCATAAGGACGCATTACGTGTTTACTTAATCCAAAAGCTTGATAGATATGTCGTTAACATTAGAGAGTGGTCGTGGGTCAGGCAGGGCTACGTCATTTTTCATCAGCATTTCGCATAATTTAGAATTTTAAAATATAGTTTGAATCACATTCCTTGCCATACGCACCGATGTCGACAAAAATAAATTTATAGTTGGAGTCTACTTGCAAAACAATCGAAAAGTAACTTTTGTAGTTATAAAATAGGGACACAGTACAGTCGTACAGTTTAGAATTTTGAAACACGGTTGAATCGCATTCTTTTCCGTATGCACCGCACCGATGTCGACAAAAATGAATTTGTAATTTGAATCCACAACAGCTAGCAACGCAATCGAAAAGAAGGCTTTATAATTAAAAAATGCGAGCCACTATTTGCAGGATTACACACGCGGATGTGTTTTCCGTCGATGGCACCAATGCAGTGAGGAATCATATACGCAATAGTAGATTTTCCCCGTTTGAATTTCAAATGTAAATCCGTTATTGAATTTCCACTTCCTAGGTATCTCCAAACAAAAACAATTATTTTAATAATTATTATTGTGTGTTATAAGTCGGTTTAATTTTTTTATTACTCTTTTGAAATATACAATTTAGAAGAATTTAGTGAAGAAATAGAGAAGTATCAAAGATAATTTCTTCAGATACTTAAAAAAAATAAAAAAAGCATCAAAATCGGGCTCGGGCGCTACGAATTAAAAAAAATATCATTTATGTAACTACCTTTTATTTTTGAGAAGAGTGGAACAAAATGACACCGACTCTAGCTTAGACTCACCTAGAGAAATCAACACTGAATCTACGTCTACAAACGAAATTAGACGAGTCTCCGCACTATGTTCCAATCGCGTGCAAAAGGGCAATGAAAATAGATGAGTTTGAAAGAGAAGGACTAAAATTTCTCAAGGACCGGAAAATCACCATATGTCTTTTTTCAGAGGTTATTATAGTGCCATCAATACAAGATTTTTCCGACCGAGAAACTCAGTTTCCAAAGTAAAGTGTTACAAGTTATAAGCGAAATACGGTATGGACAAACATCATCATATGTGTGTGGCCCTTCAACGTTTCAACAACCATTATCATAAGGGTATCAAACAACAAATTTTGAAAGTACATACAATTCTGATTAATAGTAATTCAATTACATCTCCAGATCAAGCGTCTCAAGCAAGTGAAGAAACCGAATACGATTTTTGAAATTCGATAAAGTCTCTCTAAACTAAAACTTATGACAATTGCTGATTATATTTGTTAGTTGATTCACTCATTCTAAAAAAAAATTATAAAACTTCTTTTCGTCTAATAGCAACTCCCGATATTCCAACAAAAAAACCGTCCATCGCTATTTCCTAATGAAATGAAGGCACAGATCCAATACCGTCTTGTGATTTTGCGTCGATTTCGGCGGTGACGTAGTAATAGGAGCAATGCTAGACGTCTTTTCGATCCATGCTTTCCTATAGACTGCGATGTTTATACAAAATGCTTGCCGCAACTGTGCGTCGCCGCTGCGTCGACGGAACGCGTCGTAGTAACGCTGCGATGGCGCAGCGCCTGTGTGGCCGGCTATGCGTCAAAACATTTGCGTTGCGACGATGCAACGCGCCGTGTGGACTGGCACTAAGAGCGAGGCCCCATTAGTGCGTTGCGCTGCGTTGCGTCGTCGCTGCGTCGGTTTCCATATATTTTTTACGACATGACCCATTAGACCGTAGCGTCGTCACGCGCGACAATTCAACGAATCGACGGACGAGAGACGAAGCGAGAGGGAGGGTGATGCGCTGCGTTGTCAGAGCTCCGCTGCGACGACGGACAGTGATCCACTGCTAGAGGAGCAAGCTAGACGAGCGTAACGACATTTTTTAACATCATGAGTGAGCAGGAGATTGATATAGATTTTCTTATATCCTTGGTCCACGAAAGACCCATTATATGGGATAAGTCACACGAAGACTTCAGTGATAAATTTCGTAAAGCGAATGAATGGGCAGCTGTTTGTAAAATAATATTTCAAGATTACGAGGAATTTGAGGACCAAAAAAAGAACAAGATTGGTGAGTTGTTATTTATTATGATTAATAAGTTATTTTATATCTTTTATAAGTTAATTTTATATGTTTTTCAACTGCCATGGTAAAGCCCCTTCCGGACTCTATGAAATAATTAGCAAATTGATCTCTGATAAAATTTACGGCTGATGATTCTTCATTGACGTGGGATCTCAATTGTGGGAACATACTTATTGCCATTTTGTCTTGTTGTCGTAAACCATCATGTTGTGTAACAAAATTGTGTAAAACACAACATGCTTTCACGATATTAATAGTTAAATCATATGCTGTATCAATTGGCCTATGTAAAATGCGCCATTTATTTGCCATGATCCCAAATGCACATTCCACGTATCTACGAGCTCTGCTAAGGCTATAATTATAAACCCTTTGTTTCACGTTGAGATTTTGTCCGCCGTATGGGCGCATAACATGCTTACTTAAACCAAAATCTTCATCACCGACGAGTACGTATGGGATTGGTGGCTCGTTATTATGATCATTTCCAAGTGGTTGAGAAACAGGCAATGGTAATTCATTTCTCATTAAAATCTTGTAAAGCGTCGAATTTCTAAAAATAGTAGAATCACTTTCCTTTCCATATGCTCCCACGTCGACAAAAACAAACTTATAATTTGAGTCAACAACCGCCAGCAAAACAATTGAAAAATAATTTTTGTAATTATAAACTTTTTTCGATATGTAAAAAAATTAAAAGAAAACAGTTCATCTGGATCAGGGGCTAAACAATTTAAAAATATCATTATTACAATGAGATGCTGTTTTTGTTGAAAATTGCCCAAAATAAAACTGACAGTAGCCTTGAAATGGTGCCTGAAGGAACGGAACGAAACAAAAACACAACATCATCTTCTCCATCTCATGCAAAAGAAAATATGTCCTCGTTACCACCATGTGACTCGGCTTTTAGGGCTTGTACACACGTACCACAACCACACCACAACCACACGAAGTGGTCGGGCGTATACAGGGTGTCCCGTAAGTAGCGGATCAACCGAAGGTGGCAGATAGCTTGAAGGTTGATCTATCATATGTCAAAAAATTACCTCAGTAAAAGTGTCACCGTTTTCGAGATATTGACCATTTTTTAAAATTTAGAAAATTCTTTACCCTACTTTTTCCTGTTGAGTCCACAAATGAACAGATTTTTTGATAATTTTTTTTTGTAGGAACTCTCAGATAGTTGCTTTACAATCGTCAGTTTTCAATTTAGTTGAAATTATCAGGAAACTCAGAGAAAATAGGGTCTTCTTTGGATATTTTTGTTTTGGATTTTCTTCTACACAACTTTGACGCGAGGTGGTTGAAAAAAAATGTACTGGACAAGTTTGACCCATTACTTTAAAAACTTGTCTGTTAAATGCAGATTCTGAAATGGTAAAATTTAGACTACTTTAATACGGGATTTTTTAAAGTTATAGCCATTTTAGTGTCAAAGGGGTGAATTTGAAACGAAAGTTATTGTATCGTTTTCAGCGTTGGGCTCATCTTTTTAAATGTTTTTTGTTTAAAATTACGTATTTAGATGAATTTTGAATTTTCAATTAAATAGATTAATAAAATTCAATCTGATGGTAATCATCATCACAAACCGATCTCGGTAACACCTAAGCTGACTTCGAAAAAGGTGTATTACTAATAAGTTTTTATAAAGTTTTTTTTTTTATTGTTTGTCACCTCTCAATATGTTTGTAATTGACATGTATCACCCACCTCTTACCGACTTCCTCTGCCGCCGTGCTATCGCTTTGCTTAAACTTTGATCCTGTTGTGTATTTTTTCTCTCCCATTTTACTACGATCCTGCTGTGTTTTTGGACTTTGATGATCGCTTTCCTGTTGGCCTGCGTTTTAAATTGGATTCATTTTTTGTGCTCGTTATTTGAACTCGATTAAGACTCGAAGGAAGAATTCCTGGACGTACGAATTGTAGAGGTCGACCTCAAACAATTAATGAAGATGAGGTTCTTTCCAGTGTTGAAGAAGATCCTTCTACAAGTGTACGCCAAATTTCTCGCAGAATGGGTATCGCTAAGACGTCTGCACACAAAATTTTAAAACGAAATAGTTTGTACCCATACCGATTACAAAAAGTACAATTGTTGTTGCCTGCCAATTATGTGCGCCGAGTTCTCTTTTGCACGGAAATGTTGCGTAAATGTCGAGATGATCCTAGATTTTTCAATTCAGTTTTATGGAGTGATGAAGCCTGTTTCAAAAGAGTGGGCATCATCAATCAACATAATGTACACCATTGGTCGACAATTAATCCACATATGACACCGATTTCAACATCAATTTAATATTAATCCCATCAAAAACATAAATGTAAAGTAAGAGTCAATTTCAAAAAAAAAAAAAATTGAGATCTAAATGGGTGCCAATTTCTGTGTAGAAAAGCCTAAAATTTTAGTCACAAGAACATGTAATTCAAGCTCCACATTTCCGCGCCATATCTAGCCACTAAATGTCTAGTTAGTTTAGCAGACTCGGCACAAAGTATAGAAGCTCAAAATGCAATACGGCGTGATTTCTACGTAGACGATTTCCTTTCTGGTTCCAACACGATCTCTGGTGCGGTACAAATGTCTAAGGAAGTCATATCTATTTTATCGTCGGCAAAATTTAATTTAAGAAAATTTCAATAAAATAATTTAGAAATTTTAAATGAAATTGCACCCAATTGTGAAACTTCAAATAATAATCAATTAAGTCTATGTAATTACAAAACTAATATTTCATCTAAAACGTTAGGCGTTCATTGGCTATGTGACTCTGACACACTTTCATTTTCCATTAATATTGAACATTCAAAAAATATTACAAAACGACATATACTTTCAGTTATTAGCCAAATTTTTGACCCGTTAGGACTAGTTACTCCATGCATAATCGAAGCAAAATTAATTATGCAAAAGTTATGGATTGCAAAGTGTGAATGGGACGATGAGGTGCCTACAGACATACAACAGTTGTGGTTAGCTTTTTCAAATACATTGCCACATCTAAATAATTTAAAAATACCTCGTTGGATTTCATGCGAGGATTCCATTACACATGAAATTCATATTTTTACTGATGCCTCGGAAAAGGCACTAGGATCATGCGCCTATATAAGATCTACAGATAGCGGTGGTAACATAACGGTACGTTTACTTAGCTCCAAAAGCCGTGTAGCACCAATCAAGCCCACCACAGTCCCGCGACTAGAACTTTGCGGAGCGCTGTTAGGTGCAAGACTGTGTATTAAGCTAAAGGAGTCTATTACCTTACCTATACAATCATGTCACTTTTGGTGCGATTCCACGATTGTCCTTGGTTGGCTAAATACCTCTGTTAGTCAGCTTAAGAAGTTCGTTTCCAATCGTGTGAATGAGATACAGGAAAGCACATCAGGTAGTACATGGAGCTACGTACCGTCTAAGGACAACCCGGCGGATTTTGTTTCTCGAGGCCTGAAGGCTGATCAGATCAGCGATTCTAAATTATGGTGGAATGGGCCCGAATTTTTATTACGAGATCAAACTCTATGGCCTGTTTTACCCAACAACGCCTTGTCGAAACAAGATTTACCAGAAGTCGTTTCAAACTTTTCTATAAGTAATTCCAATGATTTCGCATTCGATACTAACAATCATAATCAACTAAATCAAACAAATCAAACTAATTACTCTATAATTAATAATCTAATACACAAATACTCTAATTTTAATCAATTACAAAGGGTAGTAGCTTATATACAACGATTTATTTACAATTTAAAAAATAAAACTAATAAAATAAAAGGTTTTCTTTCTTATAAAGAGCTTCAACAATCATTAAATTTGATTTTACATGTAGCGCAAACTGAGATGTTTTCGGAAGAGTATCACATTTTGAAAGCTGGGAAGGCTCTACCTCGAAAAAATAGATTAATGTCATTGTCTCCCTTCTTAGATTCCAACAATCTCATACGTGTAGGCGGGAGACTTAATAATTCACATTACGACTACAATACCAAACATGCAATAATTTTATGTAGTAAACATCATTTAACCAAAATTATTTTTAAATTTCAGCATGAAAAGCTTCTACACGCTGGACCTCAATTACTCTTGGCATCCATTCGTCAAAATTATTGGCCTCTAGGAGGCAGAAATTTATCTAAAAACACAGTCAATAAGTGCGTTCAATGTTTCAGGCAAAAGGCCAATAATATACAGCCAATTATGGGTCAATTACCAGCGTGCAGAAGTAAACTCGAATTCGTATTCTACGATTGTTCTGCGGACTTTTGCGGGCCAATATTGATTGCCGACCGTAAAGGTAGAGGATGCAAGCTTATTAAATCCTACCTATGCATCTTCGTCTGTTTAGCTGTCAAGGCAGTTCATTTGGAGCTCGTTACAGACCTAACAAAAGAGGCTTACATGGCCGCTCTTAATCGATTTGTAGCGCGTCGTGGCAAGCTGCGCTCTATCTTGTCCGATAACGGCACTAACTTTGTCGGGGCCTCTAACGAGCTTTCTAAATTTTTACAGGAGTCAAACATCGCGTCTGAAATAGCTCAGGAAGGCATCGAATTCTCTTTTACGCCGGCATACTCTCCACATTTCAATGGCGTAGCAGAGGCCGCTGTCCGCTCTGCAAAACATCATTTAAAGAGGTTGCTCAAACTAACCAACCTAACGTATGAGGAGATGGCAACGCTATTAACTCAAATAGAGAGTATTTTAAACTCCCGTCCACTAACGCCTCTTTCTAATGATCCCTCCGACCTTTCCGCACTAACACCTTCCCACTTTCTAATTGGACGACCGCTTTTGTCAGTACCGCATCCGCAACTCTCCAGCGCATCTATTACCAGCCTGGAGGGCTACAAGCGGGTGGAACTGCTGAAGCAACATTTCTGGTCACGCTTTCACCAAGAATATGTCTTATTGCTCCAACAGAAAACCAAGTGGGCGGCTTCTTCGGGCGAGCTACAGCAAGGCTCACTCGTCCTTGTAAAGGAAAAGGCTCTGCCACCACTGCTGTGGCTACTCGGGCGTGTGGAACGCGTCTACCCGGGCAGCGACGGCATCGTGAGAGTCGCCGACATCAAGACGCGAAAGGGGACACTACGGCGGGCCTTCAACAACATCTGTCCCCTTCCTATTGAAGTGAAGACTTCAACCCGGGCAGACTGTCCGAGCACCAGCGCAGACCTACCAGGAGGAGGTCGTTGACCGCGCGCGACGGAGCATTGACTTCACGGCCGGCACCAGCCGGCAGTCGCTCTCACCACACCAACGCAGGCGCATGCTTCACGCGCACTTAAATCTAGTTGACGGCGGCTATCGCACTAATCAGAATTTATTGTAGTCTGAAGTTCCAATACAATATTTGAAGACAACTGGAGTTTCAGTTCACCACGAGACAAATATACCTAGAGTAATAGAAAGAGACAAAAATAACATTACTCAGTTTTAAAAATATGTCTTTAATTTTTTAAGCGTAAAGTTAACATATTATTATATCGATCAAGAAATCATTCAAACGATTTAGATAATTGATTTGTCTTTTACGGCCGGTCTCAATAATGTACTAACAGTTATAAAAATGTAGATAAGGCTGTCATTAGTATGTCATCTGTCATATTTTTCAATTTTTGCGTCTCAATAACCTTCGGTGGATAGAAAATATATACCGATGACATTGATCTACCGTTCGGAGGGCCAAGTCATACCGTAGGTATGTTGGTCCATACAAAAATAAATACTTGCGTCTCAATAACGCTTTGACAGCTAACTGTCGGTCATAGAAGTTACCAACTATCGGAGTCTTTCACATCGCTCGATTTCGACGGATAATTGGTAGATTTCTCATATTGTAAAGAAAATTTATCAAAACATCATGGATTTATTAATCAGTGATGAGAGATAATCAATTTTGTGAAGCCTGTATATTTGATTCCGCCTTTTTAATACGGTACCAAGCTATCCGAAATTGTCCTCGTATAAAATATATGACTACATAATATATGACTGAATTGTGTGAATCCAATTTTGTTTATAACTACCTAGATTCAGATTAAACATAAACCATAATCTAAATTTTACTAACAAAAAATAACCGACTTCAAAGTTACTCAAAAACTACTTGTCAGATCTCGTTCAAAATGTGGGACCACATGACAAGCACCAGCTTTCGATTAAAAAAAGAATCATCAAAATCGGTTCGCCCAGTCCAAAGTTCTGAGGTAACAAACATAAAAAATAGAGTCGAATTGAGAATCTCCTCCTTTTTTTTTGAAGTCGGTAAAAAACGGCAGTGAATGAGAATTGACAACAATTCCTATCTTTAAAGTTTTAGGTAAGTAGGTAGGTATTTTAATAAAACAAGAACAATAAGCTTTTTAAGTTAGATTTATTTTGAAATTATAACAAAAACATTTCGCCTTTTCAGAAATAATGGTGTATCCCTGCTACATCAATAGGTATTGGCTACTATTTTGGCCTTATGAAGAAAGGTACTTCATCTTTTGTGAAGGGTCTGGACTTCATCTGAAAAGAAACTTCCTTTAGTACATTTGGCAACAATTTTTTGTTTAAAAGCAAAAAGAAGCAACAACCCATAATTGCTGGGCTCGGGGTCTCCTCTCGCAATGTGAGGGGTATTAGGCCATAGTCTACCACGCTGGCCAAGTGCAGATTGGTAGACTTCAAACACCTTTAAGAACTTTATGGAGAACTCTCCGGTGTGCAGGTTTCCTCGCGATGTTCATTGTTTTCCTTCACCGAAGCTAGTGATAATTAACTTCTAATACGCACATAATATTTGAAAATTAGCGTGCCAGGATTTGAACTCGGGCCCCGGACACGTGGGAATAAACACTTCGTTCGGGAGACCAACGTTCTAACCGCTAGGCTATCACTGCTACAATTACAACAATTTACAATTACTACAATTTTTTGTTTACTAAACATAATAATATATTTTATTTTATTAACAAATAAAGTCTATACTCACGGTAATTGTTGAGCTATGTGTTTCATTATATAATCCTAGTTTATACATAAAACTAATTAATATTAAGTACTAAAATTATGAGAAAATACACGTTGTTTATATTTTGGGTAACCAAGCGACATAAACGAATGTCAAATGACAATAACATAATATCATCGTCGTCCGGGATACCCATGAGTGATAAACGTCAAATGTTGCGTTTTGTTACTAGTGAAGCATTGTTCCAGGTTACACATAACATTATTTTATTAACTTCATCCGCGAAATTTACAAGACATTTGGAAAAAATTATCATTTTAATATTAAAATGAAATAAGTTTATAATCAAAAACACTGAGTTCCTTTTTATGATAAAAAGTATAAAAAAAGTATAACAGTATAAAAAAAATATATTGTTATGCGAAAACGAAATTTTCAGAGGGACATAAAAACCAGAGGCAGAAATGTCACTGAAATATTATCTACCGATGATCTTACTTTTTTTTGCTTACTTTTGATTTGTGAGACGGCAGTTAGCGGGAGATCAATGTTTACTTTTTATCTCTGATATGTACCAGACTTCCACTGACAGTATAATATTGAGACCGGCCGTTAATCCTTACGAATCAACGACAATCTTAAGTTCCTAGCTGTCAAATTGTCATCGATATATTGGTTTCTGCGCAGGAAAGTTTTGTCAATGTTTAGTGTTTTAGAGAGATTAAATGATTAAACGGTGAATTTAAAGAAGTTTCAGTGTGATATCAATAGTTATTTGTGTGATAACATATCTTAAAGGTAAATAACGCTCAAAGCGTGTGCGTGTCGTGAAACAAATAATATTTCCGTATGACTGTTGTTTGTTTATCAGTTTGGTCTCCGTCAAAAAAATGGACTATACTACATTTGGTGTACTAATACAATTTGAAGTGCAGTCGTGACTAAAATATGACGTTATTTTTCTGGTGTTAAGTATGTATATATTTTTGGTAAAAGAACTAAGGGTATCGAAGCATTTTATGGTGATCATTATATTTAACCCCAATAAGTTTCACCTTTAACATAACTGGCCGATCTTAGAATAGAATCGAAACAAACAACCGGGCTATGGGGTTTTAAGCACAAAGATTTGTCGAAAAAATATAAATCCGTAACAATTCGGTTCTAATCAGTTTTACTGACGAGAAACTAGTTTTGCCTAATCGTGTCGCGCCAAACTAGTCTGGCCCTGAAATCGGGTTTTGCCGGTAACATATATTATATGTACTAATATATATGACGGCGCCACTATAAATGTTTTGTAAAACGACGTGCAACGGGCAATTAGTCGAGCGATCGTACGATGTGTCACTCGATTCTGCCACTCGATATCACAGAGCCTATATAAAGCAGCGCGCGCGCATGACTCGGTTCGGTCGTTCACCGACTATTGCCCGGTGCACACGTTTCGTAATCACCGAGTAATTTCTGTTACCGTGTAGTGTATAGTGTGAAATCTGTATCTATTGAAATTCAAAGTGGAATAAATCCAAGTGATTGAGTGAAAAGTTTGTGTGTGTTTTCTTAATAAAAAAAGCAACAATGCCGGGGCCTGACGCGACATATATATATTATAGCATGTGTATCTATAGCATGTGTAACCTAGCGCATAATGTAGAGTTACGAGTACAATCAAGATGGCAAATTCTGGTCAATGTATTATAATACTGATTTGAGCCTACACCTAACACAAACTTTTAAGCTAAGCTGGAAGGGTTACATTAATTATTATAATTTTTATTATATTGTTTTCAACATTTTTCATACGAAGAAAATTGCAAAGTTCCGTCATTATCTGAACAGATCCAAACAAATGACATTGATAACAGGTATATTCCTACTTTAGCTTCCAGAAACCTACAAACGAATACAGTATGTAGGTAGGTACCTCCTCTAAAATGTGAGCATTATAATGGACATGCTCGCAGTCTATCATATGACGTTGATAGCAATGTGGCAGAAAGATACAATAGCGTTGTGGCTAAGTTCATTGGTGGGAAAAGAGTCAATTTCTCTTTGAATAATTCCTACCAAACAAGGTGTAATGCAGCTGCCGTTTATTTTAATGAAAAAAAAAGACTATTTCTCGGCTGTATAAATGTTATTAACAAAGGAGACAGCCCCCAAGGCAAAATAAAACGTCTGGAAAGATTAAGGATAAACAAAAATCACAGAAATAAAATCAAGAAAAAACAAAAAGTGCGTATCATGTTCCAATATAACCCTAAACAAGACTTCAATTATGGTCAAAACTGTACAAAACAAGACATGCCAATTGACGTTTTCAATCAACTGAAAGATAATTTTGTAGGAGCTTTGAAGAAAATAGACGAGGAAAGACGTCTAATTGAACGAAATACTGTATTACAAAGTGAATGCAGTGAGTGGCTAGAGTTGCGTAGGTCGTTATTAACAGCTTCGAACTTTGGCAAAGTTATCTCGCGGAGAAATGATAACAGTTGTCATAATTTTGTAAGAGACTTATCATACAAAACAAATTTTTACCATGTGTCATCAATAAAACATGGGAAGGACAACGAAAAACTCGCTATTAAGCAATTAAAAAGGCAAGAAAAAATAAAACCTTGCGGATTGTTCATAGAATTGCCCTTTTTAGGAGCAACTCCGGATGGCATTTGAGACAACGACACCATCGTGGAAATTAAATGCCCAATAACGGCAAACAAAATGGGCATTGAAGAATCCATAAAAAAAACGTAAAGTGAGGTTTTGGAAAACCACAAAAAAATGGCTTATAAATTATTAAAAACCACCGATGGTTCTACCAAGTGCAGGGTCAACTACACATCACGCAACGATCAAAGTGCTTATTTGCAGTTTGGGAAAAATTGCACCCTTGTGATTTATTTGATGCTAAATCAGAAATGTTTGCGATTGTTCAAAAGTACGAATCAAAACTATTGAGAAATAAATTTCCAAGGATTGCTCATCAATCAAGCACCATTACAAGCCAAAATAGGTCTAATGTGACTGACTTTGAAACTGTTGTGGTGGAAAACCATGGAAGCGCTAATACCAGCCAAGACCGGTTTAGCGCGATTAATGATGAAACTGTTGTGGTGGGAGATCATGGAAGCGCCATTACGAGCCAAGACAGGTCTAATGCGATTAACTATGAAACTGTTGTGGTGGGAGAGCATGGAAGTACCATTATGAGCCAAGACAGGTCTAACGCGAACTATGAAACTGTTGTGATGGACAATAATTCAGATAACAGTATTGTTCTCGTCAAAGATTCCAATAACAAATACACAATTAAAGGGTTCTATAATTCTTTCAATATCTAAGTTAATATAAAATGTTTTATTGACACATACCTTAAACAGACTGCTAGACGTTCCCTTGGTGGTATAGCTTTTCTCCAATGAGTATCTTGTTTTCTTAACTTTTCAGTAAGTTTGGATAAAAGTATGTCGAAACAATGTTTTGACATCCTGAAATACTCAAAAAACTTTGTTTCATCATCTAACAGATGTTTATATAGAGTGGCGAACTCTCCTTCTTCTTCTCTTTTCCTCCATGCTTTATGAACCCATTGCCTTCTTCTCACGTAAATTTCTTCATCTTCATCTAATATTAATGCAATCGCTGCTAATTGTGATTTTGAATATCGAGGCATTTTCACATGAAACTGCTGTGGTACTAGGGTAAAGATTACTGCGCCTGTCGACACGGTACTGACATATATGAATAGCACGTCACGGAACTGTACGGTACGGAACTGTCGGTCACGTGCCGGCACTGTTGTGCGGATAGGCCCTTTGTCACGGATCACTGACGCCGCTGCATCGAAAACAAAATGGAGTACGAGGTGTTGATTGAATTAGTTCGTGAGAATACCTACTGTTTTGTATGATTTATCCCATGCAAAGTATACAGTGTGACTGGTAAAAGACTTTAGATACTCAAGGACATGATAGTACATGGTCATAGTTAATGATTAAAAAAATCAAAATCAAAATTATCCTCACAGCCCGTAAATTTACTTTAATCAAATTAATCTCAAAATACTCCGGAAGCGTGGACACCGTGTACACATGCTCGAAACGCCTCGGTCTAACGTCGCCACGCCGCGGTGCCGCGCGATCAGCTGGTGGGATCAATGACCTTTGATAAGGGCAACATATGATTCCTTTTCTCCTAATACTTTTCATAGCTTATAACAGGCAAAAATACAATGGTAAGCTCTTAAACTGTGATTTATTGGAGGTATTACTTTGTTGATTAATTGATGTTATGATCTTAGACCTGATCACCACGTGTTTCACCACGTTTTTGATGTAATATTATTTATTAACCGTGTGCGTTCCGAGTGTCCACACTTTTTGTTTTTAATGGATAATTAGGTCAAATTTTAAGCACCCTTTTTAATTACATATTTAGATCGAGAATCGAGTTCTGAGTATGCCCTATCAATATCACAAGTGTCTTACCAGTCACCCTGTATAGATACAAAATACAAAAACAATTTGTGGAAGAAAATAGGAACACAAATGAATGTACACGGTAAGTCAAAATTTACTTATCTACAGTGCTATTGTAAAGAGGAAAGATTAGATTTTTGTCTATGTGTTTGAACCTACAAACTACTGGACCGATTTTAAAAGATAGTAGATTTTATAGTAATCCGACGCAAAAAGATTAAATTGTTGTTGCATTTGAAATACAACATGTGAGAAGTCGAGATGGGCCGCTAGTTTTAAAATAAAATAATACAGTCTAAGCAAGTTGCTTTATTTTAATAGACAAAGTACAAATCATATTTTATCTTCTTGCCAGGGTACTGATCCTGCCTCAGAAATAAAATAATTTTTGAATACTTCTCTAACGTGAAATACGCCCGTTGTGGCGTTTCCGCCTTGAGGTTGCACAGTTTCCAGTAAACTGCTTGTATGAGGTTGATTACCCTCATAATCTGATGCATGTGTTGTATTTGGATTGAAATATTTGATGAAGTTATGTAAAATACAAGTAGCGAATACTATATTATTATCTACATTTTCTGGGTTAGCTTGGATCCATCTATTGTATATTCTAAACTTTTGTGTTAATATACCGAAAGTATTTTCAACAACCCTTCTTGCTCTTGATGTTTATCAAGAGATTATCGTTTGATAATTAAAAATGCGCTTGTCGTCATTAAAATTTTGCCCTGGATAAGGTCGCATTAAATATGTTTTGAGAGGAAATGCTTCATCTCCCACAATCACGTGTGGTGTTTCTATTGATGTTCCTGGCAACGGAGAATTTCCAGGTATACCTAAAGTTCCTTGCTGTAGTCTTTTTCCTAGGTTGGAATTTGCAAAAATGCCACCATCACTGTTTTTGCCATAAGACCCAACATCAACGGCAATAAAGTTATAGTTCGCGTCCACAAGGGCCATCAAAACAATTGAAAATGTTCTCTTGTAATTAAAATATAGAGATCCACTGTTCGAAGGAGCCTGAATTGTTATGTGCTTACCATCACACAGTTAGGGAAATTCCACAACAATTTAAAGTCATTGGCAATAATTTTCCATTTATCTTCTGTAGGCAAAGGTAGCATTTCACTCATCAGAGTTTCCTTTATTATCTTGCATGTTTCCATAACTATGGAATATGCTGTGCTATGGCCCAAGCGGTAACTAAATGAAATTGTCTTCAGAGAATCCCCTGTTGTTAGATACCTGGAACAAATAAATCTATGTATAATATTATTTTCATTGCAGGTTCAACATGCAAAACACGGTGGAATAACATAAGAGACAACTATCGAAAATCGTTGAAGAAAACGGAAACTAAAAGTGGACAAAAGAAGACCAATGTTAAATTATACAAGTACTATGAACAATTACATTTTTTGAAAAAATATTTCAATGAACTACCGACAGTACAAAGTGTAGAACCAGAAAAAGAAAATTCTGACTCCGAAACCAACGAGCCTCGAAATACCGTATCCATTTCACCTGATATACCCATTGTCGCTAGTAACGAAGCATCCATTCCATCACCAAGCTACGTATCCACTCCATCACCACAGTGCGTCCGCACTCCCACACCATCACCAAGCCATGTGTCTACTGCATCACCACTGTACGTCCGCACACCCACACCATCACCAAGCCATGTATCCACTCCATCACCACCATCACTGTCGTCTCCATCTATTACATCTACTTTAAGAAAGAGAAAAGGTTCGACAAAATGCACACCAAAACCATTCTCAGCATCTTCATTAATGGAATATGTTCTTCAAAAAAATCAAGAAAAAGCTGAACGCGTCGAGCACCCAGTTGATGCTTTTTTAAATGGTATTGCACCCACACTGAAGAATTTTAATCAATATTACTTAAATTTGGCTAAGACGGAAATATTTACTACTGTGCAAAAATATGAGATGAAGATGATGACAGAGCAAAATGTACCATTATATCCAAGATATTGCAACTGAACCAACAAATACAAATCTCACATCGCAATCTATTCTTGACTCTACTGGATTGGCTAATATAGTAGATCCCACACAATCATACCTTCAACATAGTGATGTGCAGCAATTTGTTATGAACTATACAGTTAACGACTGATAATGCTCTAGAACTTAACAAAGTGTTAAAAGTATAATGTGTTTATGTGCCACATACGAAGTAATAAAACTGATTTAAATACATATTTTCAGAATTTTAATTAAAAAGTTATCCTTAACATACCTGTCCTGTCCTGTTTACCTACCTTAGACAAATTGCTAGCCGCTCTCTAGGAGATATAGCCTTCCTCCAACGAGTATCTTTCTTTACTAATTTATTTCCTAGCTTCTGAAGGAGAATATTAAAACAGCTTTCCGACATTTTAAAATATTCAAAATACTTTCTTTCGTCTTTAATTAATTCTTTGTATAATGTCACGAATTCTCCTTCAGATTCTCTTAACTTCCATGCTTCATGTACCCATTTTTTTTTCCTCGATTCTCTTCTTCTTCTTCGTCTAAAGCAATGGCTATCATAGCTAATTCTGTGTTATTGAAGAGTACCATCAAAACAATCGACGTCAACGCTAGTCTGAAGGGAACGTCGTGCACGAAGACCCGCAGAGAACTGTACTGTACCTGATATGTGTGAATTGAAGCACTGACGCACCACTGTAGCACGGATACGGAACTGTAACGGTACTGTGCCGGAACTGTGGGTTCACTAATATGTGTGAATCGACCTTTAATTTTATTTGTTTGTTTGAGGGAATTATCAAGTTTTGTCGTGTGGTTTTACCTTTTATCTTTTTTCGTTAGCAAGTGAGGATAAGCGTAAACGCAGTCCTAGTCGTAGTTGGCTGTCGTCTGAAAAGGAACTTCTGTTGAGCCTAGTTGAGTTTCATTTTAATATTATAGAAAATAAAAAAAACTGATGGAGTGACTATAAAATCAAAATTATCTCAGTGGCAAATTATTATTGCAGACCAGTACAATAGTCGAACAAGCCACTGCTTTCGCACAGCAGAAAACCTAAAAGCCCAGTGGGAGAGTACGAAAAAGGTAGCTAGAAAAGATCCAGCAAATAATAGGAGACATATGATTCAAACAGGTTAGTATGGTTATAGTTATGGGTACTACTATTAATACACTGGACAGCAAAAATAACGGGTCATTTAGAAAAACCGCGATATCTCCCAAAGTTATTTACATAGATCCCTCGTATAAATAATATATTATAGGCAGATTTGTGACGCTTATTATACATACTCACAATGGTGGACGCTAAAATTTGTAATGCTTCGCTCAATACTAGATCCACCATGAAGTGTTATATGTATGTGGCTTAACATCCAAGGATTTTAATGAACTGCAAGAACACAAATAAATAATTACTCATTAAAGTTTGGTTAGTAGATTCTTCATGCCCAGGTACGTATTTTTGAGAGTCTATTGCATTTATCCTATAAATAGGATTATATGTATAATATAATTACCATTGAAAAAATGGCAAGCAAGAAGTGCAGCAGATAAAAATATCGTAAAAGAAAAGAAAATATACAAAAGGATTTTAAGATATTCCTAAAGCTAGATTCGAAATACAAATGATGGGAATACATCTAGGTTTTTTATGAATCTAGAGATAACTTTTCAGATAACTGGTATATCGATAGAATTGAATATAAAGTTCAAAATCATTTTCGAAATATTATCCAGTGGTTTTGAAATTAAACCCGCCTAATTCGATGAGTTTACGAAAACCATTGCTCGTTTATACGTTAGGCTATACGGATGGCGCCTTAGGTCTCCAACCATTCACAAATTTCTTTATGTACGGTGCTGCTGTTATTTCGCAGGCAATATTACCTGTAGGTCAGCTATCAGAAGAGACTGCTGAAGCCAGGAATAAACATTTCCGGCAATATCGAATTAATGTGAGTGTGCGAGGGTGCAGATCCTCGTAGAACAAGTAGCAGGTAAGGCTCTCAGGGCGGGGTAGCTAATTAAGCAAGGAGGCACAATTCCGATTTTTCCAAAGTATTTTATTGTCTTAATACACAGTATCCAAATTAATAATAATATTAAGCACTGTTAAAAAAAATTGTAAAAAGTAAAAGTATTCCAAAATAAAATAACATTTTTACAAATGTTCCCCTCCTTCATGGGAACCCAGCTGACAGATGCATTTTTGTAAAAACTAAATGTGACGATTTAAAAATTTAAAAGAAAAATGCATCCGCCAGGCAAGGAATATTGAACGAGGTATTACACCTCGTTTCAAGTGTGTTCGTTCAATCATGCACAGAGATATTCCAGGGAATTATGTTACAAGGATATATTAAATGATGAAAAGGTTCTGGCTCCGCAACCAGGAAAGAATATTTTTCTTTTTTACCGATTTGATTTAGAACTTCCGCCGGGAATTTGTAGGAAGCACATGCTTGGTTATTTTTATTTAAATAGTCCCTTAATCATGAGGCATGTCGTCATGAGTGTACACTCATTTTATTTCTATGCTTTGTCTTTACTACACTCACCATACTAAATAATCTTTCTACTTCAGCATTTGAGTGTGGTAAAGATAAAGCCGTTAAAGTCAAATCACTTAAATCATGAAATATTGATTCACCGCCTGCATTTTTGAAATCTATTACTTGCACCCAAAATTTTACAATACTTAAAGATGTATCCCATTTGTACAAGTGTATTAACCTATCAATTTTTTCGCCACAGAATTCCAGTGTTTTGGCCAACTCTGAGATAGAAGGATCTTTTCCAGTGGTTTTACAAACTTCTTCAGGACTTAGTAGACATTTTTTCCAATCGTTTATAGTTGGTTGTTACTCGCTACTGAACTTGTTGAATGAATTTAATCAGAAAAACACAACATCGTTTTTTATTAAATTTTTGGACTCCAGTGGTAATTGCGATGCCTGCAATGAATTTTCAAACATACAACCTAGATAAGCCAGAGGGTTAACGTCGTCTTCTCTCACCGGTTCTTCTAAATAATTTTTATGCGTTGTCTTTAGAACTCTGGTGCACAGAGATCGTAAAAGAGACGCTAATGTATTGAGTAACTTTAAAGGATTTGATTGTTCGCCTTCAAAAGCTTTAATAACAATTTGGACTTCGCACAGAATGCTTTTAGTAAATATTAAATAAATGCGCGTTGATTCATCGTTGAACATTTATTTATTTATTTATTCATCACACACATCTATCATTACAGGTTACAAAACCAATGCGACAGAGTGGCCCTTATAAATTAAACTTTTAAATATTTACTACAAAAGCTTAAAACTACAACTAAACAATAACTTTATTACCTATCGTAACATAATAAATATAATATCACCTTTGCGAATTCACTCAGGTGACACGAAAATAAGTCCAGTCTGTCATGAGCCCGGTTGAGCGTATTAATTGCTTGAGAAATAGGCGCCTTGGCCATCATATTGGTCCTGGCTGTGGGCACAGCAAGCAGTGGTGGTCGCCGTCTTCTCCAAACGTAGCGCTCCGGTACGTTTTGAGTTTGTTGAATGACCCTGAGCCAGAATCCCCAATTTCCTACTACTATCGATCGATCGATGGTGGAATGGATTAGTCGATGTCGAACGATAGTTTCTTACAGACCAATCGATCGACGGTAGAATGGATTTACGGCCGGTCTCAATAATGTACTAACAGATGGAAGGCTGTGAATAGGGCTACCATTAGTATGTTATCTGTCATATTTGTCAATTTTTGCCTTTGAAAAATTGACAAATATGACAGATGACAGCCCTATCCACAGTCTTCCATCTGTTAGTACATTATTGAGACCGGCCGTAAGTTGACGTCGATCGAGCTGTTTGATTAGACGCGCCGTCCGCTTCACATTGTCAGTTGTTACCCGCTGCCCGCCCCCGCGCCCCGCGCGTTTACTACTTGGCCCTGCTTGTGTTTATTATGTGTTCAGTTGTATGAAGCTTGCGGTCGTGAATACTGGTTATTGTCTCGTGACGCACAAAATGGCGGCGTCCGCGTGGACGAATGAAAGGACTTAGGAATATATAGAGCAATACAAAAACAAACTTTTGCTATGGGACATTGTTCAAAATGATTACCGTACTAAATTAAAACGTCATGATGCACCCCTCGAGTTAGCCTCCTCTTTTAAAGTTACTAAGGAGGAAGTAGAAAAAAAGATAAAAAATTTACAGTCAACATTTTCGAAAGAAAATAAAAAAGTGAAAGATAAGCATAGAATAATAAGAAGCGGTGCCAGACGAGACGAAATATTCGTTTCTAAATGGTAGGGGAGAGGTGGTATACTTGATCCCCGAGGATACATGATCCCCCATTTAAAACTAGCGCCAAAAAGTGTTCTGTTGGCTGCATTGGGACGCCGCCATGATGGCTAGTACAAATAGTAAACATTAAACAGAAACAACAGCTCGTCGCCAAAATAATTGGAAATTTATGTTTTTACCGGATCTTACTTGTTTTGTTTAGTGTACGACAATTCGAAAAACTTCAGGTACGTGTACTTTACAATTTTTTGTTTGCATTTATGAAATATTGTGTGTATTTAGCTGTGTAAATTCAATTATTTCCTAGTCAAATGTTTTCATCTTGTTGCTGTTTTTTTTTTTCATTTAAATAAAGTTACTGCTTCGGGATAGTTGATCCCTTTTGCTAGGGGGATGCTTGATCCCGGAATCAAGTATCCCACCTATAATTCTTTTGTTTGGGTCAAGAAGTAAACTCTCATAACTTCCATTCTTTTAGATGCCGCGGAAGTACGTATCGAAGCAAGGAGCCATGAAGAGGGTACCTTACGACCCGGAGGCCTTGAAAAATGCGGTCCAAGCAGTTAAAGATGGAGCTGCTTACAAAACCGTCGCAAGAGAATTTAAAATTAATGTCATGACACTTAAAAGGCTATGCCGTCGACTTTTATGTTCAACCTGGTTTTACCAATAGACAAATTTTGTCCAAACGTCACGAGGATGAGCTAGGAGCGTATCTTGTTCATATGTCTAAAATGTATTATGGACTTACCGTTGTACAATTGCGTAAGGTAGCTTACCAATTCGCCAAAGCAAATAAGATGAAATACCCCTCTTCATGGGATCACTCGCAACAGGCGGGTCGCGATTGGTATCGTGGATTTTTGGAGAGACAGCAAACTCTATCCTTAAAAACTCCAGAGCCTACCAGCTTGGCGCGAGCGACAGCGTTTAATAAGCACACCATGGCGGATTTTTTTGGAAATTTGACTGCAGTTTTTAATAAGCACGAATTTACTGCCGTATGGGTGTGGAATATTGACGAAACAGGGGTAACAACTGTCCATCGATGTCGATGTCGACGGCCTCAACTACGCAAAAGACAACGGAATTGTTCTTCTAACAATTCCACCACACACATCCCACAAGCTGCAGCCATTAGACAGGACTGTTTTTGGCCCCTTAAAAACCTTTTATTCTCAGGCAGCGACAAATTTTATGCTGAGACACCCCGGGAGAACAATCACAATATACGACGTTTCGGAACTGTTAGGGGAAGCTTTCCCAAGGGCTATGGTGCCTACCAATATAATTAGTGGCTTCAGGGCGGCTGGAATATGGCCCATAAATGCCGACATTTTCACGGACAGTGAGTTCATGACCAGTTTAGTTACGGACCGCCCTCCCCCTTCTCAACTTGAAGAACCAGCACAGAGAAGTGTGGCAGCGTTGGACTGTGCTCCCCCTTCCCCGCTTGAGGATCCCATACAGAGCAGTGTGACAGCGTCGGACTGCCCTCTCCCTTCTCCACTTGAGGAGCCCGTACAAAGCAGCAGTGTGAGTGAACGCGCTTCCCCATCCTTACTTGGAGGATCAGAGCCGATGCACTTTTCACCACAGGACATCATGCCCTACCCCAAGGCAGGTCCACGCGCGCAGTCGTCGCGCGGGAGAAAGCGAGGACGTACTCGCATCCTAACCGATACTCCGAAAAAAGCAGTCATCGAAGAACAATCAAATAAAAAGTTGGCGAAGATAGCGGAGATAGAAATGAGAAGGAAGATTAAAGAAAATAGGCCTACCAAGAAAACAGTGAGACAAATATTTTCACAAAAAAAAAAAATTGACGATGACACCTCATCTGATTCTGATGAATGTCCTCCACTTCCATCATCATCAGGGGGGGAAGTAGAATTATGCAGTGATGGCGAGGGTCATAGAGCTTTTGAGCCCATCAGAAAAGAAGTAGGGGAATTTGTAGTTGCAATTTACAATGGTTTGTCACACCCAGGAAAAATTACAAAAATACATGAAAACGGGGCTACAATAAAAGCAATGGAAAAAAGTGGAAGGATTTGGAAGTGGCCAGCAAGGGAAGACGAAATATTTTATGTGTGGGGTGACATTTTGGGACACTTGCCGAAGCCGACGAAATTTTCAAAAACACGTGACACTTATTCCGTGCCACTTCTCGAATAATTTTCCCATTTATTTTTTGTCTGTGTTTTCAATTTGTTTATGTTGTTTTCATTTTGTACCTAGTCATCTTTCGAATCGTTAATTACAACTTATTAATAGTAGGCCTAAGTTTATTTAATTTCCATATTTAGGTAGGCCTATGGCTGAAACTTTGACGGGTGGGATGATTGATCCTCCGGGATCATACAACCCACTCACCGGGATCAAGTATCCCCATAGGGAGGGTTACTTGATCCTTGTGTCGGACTTTGAAAAAACCCTTTTTGTCGTTTTTTTTAATAAATAAGGTCTGTATTGGTGCTAAATCAGTAGTATTGAACGGAAATACATGTGTGATTTAAAAGAAAGTCAGATTTATGAAAATGGTTCAAATTACTAAAAGAAAACCAAAACAGGGATCAAGTATACCACCTCTCCCCTATGCATTTCAAGCTATGATGTTCATATAAGAAAAGAATCGCCTATGATCTGCCGTGTACACAGAGGATCGGCCTCAATCGAGCATGTCAACAGCTGATGTAAGTACCTACAGCTTTTTTTACATACTTTTTTGTGGTCAATGTGGCTCTGTCTTGTCTGCAATTAGACAATTCACTGAAGCTCTCAATATACAGAATCTAAAGCGGAGCCTTGTAGATCATTTTCTTTTTTTTTACGCCGTATTGGGGCGGTTAAGAATACTAACCCCAATCCCACGCCGGATGGGTGTCGTAAGAGGCAACTAAATCCGGCCCGCTGGTGGTAGGGTCCCTCAAGTTGAATATATCAATATCTCAATATTGATAATATTGATTTTAATTGTTAATTAATACCATTATTACTATTTCTTTATTCTCTATGGGGTTCGCCTGGATAGCTACTACCCTTGAGCATGAGTCAGCCGCCAAACGACTCGTCGTGTTCCTGATGGGGGCTTGAGAGCCAATTCTTTCCTTCTTTTTCTTCCCTCTTTCTTGGCCGGCAATGCATCAGTGATGCCTTTGGTGTTGCTGGTGTCCATGGGCGATATATAGCCACTTACCATCAGGCGGATCGTCAGCTCCTTTATCGGCTCTTTCCAGCTACTGAAGTGTCAACGAAAATTTCTAACAAACTACATGCTCCTAAATTGAAACAAAAATACAGTGCTTTTGGGGAGTCTGGCTGAAAAAATGAGATCTATGACATATACTTTATCTAAGGCCTTTCCGTCTATAACAAACGATTCAAACAGCATCTTGTGGATGACAACTCTTTTCATCACTATAAAGACCAAGCTGGGAGCTACAGTTTCTACCACAGTGACGACAGGAGAGTGTAGAGTGGGCTGGTCTGGAAGCCATTTTCTGTTTCTTGCCTCTCCTGTCGGATAGTGGTCTGACCTAGTCCCTATCATGACTGTCTCTGCCCTCTATAGTGTTCTTTCGCCAGTCGTCTCTATTCATCGCGAGGTGGTCCCAGTCCTTACAACTTATTTTGAATGCAGGCAAGTCGCGCTTGACACAATCTTAGAACCGCAGTAGTGCTCTGCCAACATTTCTCCGTCGGCTATGATTCTAAGCATGACTCGCCGTGGTAAACGATTAGGAGCCATACGGTCGTGCACCTGGCTATCTCAACCTTCTCTGCTTGAGTAGAGTGGTGAGGCTGGGTAATTGTGCCCTTTCTAGTACCCTCTCGTTTGTCACCCTGTCTCTCCATGTGATGCCAAGGATGAAATGAAAGCAGCGCATGTAGTAGGTGTTGAGTCAGCGCTCTTGTTTTGCGTACGATGTCCAGGTTTCCGCACCATAGAAGAGTGTAATTGACTTTAAAAGCACAATAAGATTATCGTCATTTGTCTGTAATAAAATGTCTAATCTACATATACCATCCCGTAAAACTGGAGAGAAAATTTACAGGATTATTACAGAATAGCGTATCCATCTGGATATATTAAAGAATACTATTCTTACGCAACTTTAACTAATTTTAATATTGACATGAATTCTATTTTAATTTTAATTTAAAATTAAAATTATTTCAGTTATTGTATTAATTATGACATTATGTTATTGTAAATTATGTTGTGAATTATGTTATTGTATTAATTATGATATGATTGATATTGACTGAGGTCGTTTAACGTAATTTTAATTTAATTAATTTTATATGGAATTGTGTTCTGAAATAAATAAATAAAAAAAATAAAAAAATAAATAAAAAATTAACTGCATCTGACCGTTTTGAAGGTCAAATTAACTTGCTTGGTGAAATACTATACATATACTTTATACTGCCAGAACATAAATTCAATGACGCAATTTTCTATGCCGTCTGCGGTAGCTTAAAGTATTCATCTCGTATTGTCACAGACAATAACACTCACATTTCCAACAATCACAGGCACCACAGATCGGCCCCGAGACTACTTAGAGCATTTTTCGCTATTCCTCATAGTTTCGGATTTGGCCATCCACACACACTTGAAAAATTCTTCCTGTATTTTATTGGGGATAAGGAACGCCCCACTCCTAAAATAAAGTGGCACCTGTTAGAAAAGAGTGTGAAAGAGAGTTTAGAAAGCAAGTGGTGGATAAAATAATAGAAATGGGTGACATGGCGAATACAACTGTGAATGATTGTTGGAATGAAATGGCAGGATGTATTAGAAACGTTGCGAAATGTGTTTTAGGAGTGTCAAGAGGAAAGGGTGTGATAGATAGGGATACATGGTGGTGGTCAACAGAAGTTCAAAATGTGTTAAAAGAAAAGAAGATAAGATTTAAAGAATGGCAGAGCGTGGCAGAGGGGAATCAAAGTTTGAAAGCGGAAAAGAAGAATGACTATAATGAATGGAAGAAAAAAGGTAAGAAAGTTGTGGCGATAGCAAGAGCCAAAGCGCAGAACAAATTATACGAGTCACTGGATACTCCCGCAGGTCAAAAACACCTTTACCGGCTTGCTAAAGCTAGGGAGAAAAAATCCAGGGATGTGTCTCATATAAAATGTATTAGAAATGAAACTGGAACGGTTCTTGCAAATGATGAACAAATTAAAGATAGATGGAAGGGATATTTTGAAAATCTAATGAATGAAGAGAATGACTGGAGCAGAGTGCTTGAAGAAAACCCAGTAAACATGGGATTAGTGAGAGAAATAAGTGTGGATGATGTGAAAAGATCAATAAATGGGATGATGAATGGAAAAGCGGTCGGTTCAGACGGGATTCCGATAGAAGTATGGAAGATTCTGCAAGCGGATGGATGGAAGTGGTTAGCTTTATACTTCAATAAATTATTGCAAGAGGAGGCGATCCCTGACGAATGGTGTAGCAGCTTGCTGGTGCCAATCTATAAAAATAAGGGTGATGTACTGGACTGCAACAGTTATAGAGGAATAAAGCTAATGTCACATACTATGAAAGCGTGGGAGAAAGTGGTAGAGAGACGACTGAGAGAGGAGAGTGAAATTTCACACAACCAATTCGGTTTTATGCCTGGTCGAGGAACAGCGGATGCTATTTTTTCAATTCGCCAGCTATGCGAGAAATACAGGGAGGCACATACATAAGAACTTGCACATGGTGTTCGTTGACCTCGAAAAGGCATATGACCGAATACCTCGTGTGGTATTGTGGTGGGCCCTTAAGGAGAAAGGAATACCAGGGAAATACCTGCAGTTGATCCGAGCGATGTACAGGCAATGTACAACAAAGGTAAGGTCAGCGGCCGGCACGACTACTAGTTTCGGTGTGGCCGTGGGGCTGCACCAAGGTTCAGCCTTGAGTCCATACCTCTTCGTCTTGATTATAGACGCCCTTACATCCGACAAGAAAGAGGAGGCTCCTTGGTGCATGCTGTTTGCGGATGACATCGTGCTAGTGGCCGAAAATGCCCCTGAGATTCAGAGCAGATTGGAGGAATGGCGACAACGGCTGGAGAGTGTTGGCCTGAAAGTAAGCAGAACCAAAACCACTTACATGTTCTGTGACTTCGGTGGTCTCTCCAGTCCTGCACCTATAACACTCAATGGAATGTCCTTACCAGTCTGCTCTGATTTTCGGTACTTGGGCTCTGTCATTCAAAAGAATGGTGACATTGACCTGGATGTCACACATCGGATCAATGCAAGTTGGATGAAATGGCGACAGGTCACAGGAACTATTTGCGACCCACGGATACCCCTTAAATTGAAGGGTAAAATCTACAAATCCATCATCAGACCTGTCGTAATGTATGGATCAGAATGTTGGGCTACAAAGAAGACGGATGAGAGACGATTGCATGTCACAGAGATGAGAATGTTAAGGTGGATGTGTGGAGTGACGAGAATGGATAAAGTAAGGAATGAGTATATTAGAGGAAGTTTGAAAGTGGCAAAAATGACAGAAAAGTTGAAAGGGAACCGAATGTCGTGGTATGGTCATGTGATGAGGCGAGAGGAAACGCATGTGGCGAGAAGAGTGATGGATATGAATGTGATGGATAGACGAAGGGGACGAGGACGACCAAAGAAAAGATGGATGGATTGTGTGACAGAGGATATGAAAGATAAGAGAGTTAACGTAAAGATGACGGCTAATAGGGAAGTGTGGAAGAGGAAAACATATTGCGCCGACCCCAAATAAAATTGGGAAATGGGCAGGATGATGATGATGTATTTTATTGGGAATTGCTGAAGAGGAAAGGAAACGTAATATCTTAAGGATTAATAGGCGCCGTCGGCGTGACTCTAGTGATCCCTTGGAGATGCCAGAGAGAGAATTTATTGCACACTTTCGTCTGGATTCCTTCAAGTTAGACGATATACGTATAATTATTCATTTACCAATAACTCGAAGGAACACCGCTAAGCTTAAAGTAAATGCTCATCTAAATTTTTTCATATTGTAACGTGCAAATTGGTTACACTTAGCTCGTTACCAAATTTAATTTGAAATTTAGTCTGTTTCAGATAACATTGTCCATGGAACACTCATATCCATTCACAATCTGTGACTAATGTTACATCAACGACAATATTTTATCGATCTGTGGATCAGTGACACAGATTGATAATCCACTTCTTTAATCTATGGTCAAGAGCATATAAATTGGATGAAACAAAATTTAATAAATAATAACACAAATTCAAATTAAATAAATATTTTATTCGAAAGTGGTGTATTTGAATTAAAACCATTAATTTTACTTAGTTTTCTTTTATTTTAAAAATAGATTTTTGGACATTTGACATTTGATATTTAAATTGACAATCTATGAATTCATTTCTTTAATAGCGTATTTCCGAACGCAGCCATTGACTTCGGAAACTCTTTGTCTCATCTGTCAAAGCTGTCAGATCGCTTTTCGTTTTTCGCTCTTCAGAATAAAACGTAGTGATTAAGTACTCTGTGAGAATGGCGGTCACTGAACCCCATTATATTTGTTAGTAAATATATATCCAAGGCCATCTGGCCTGAAAACTTCATTATAATGCTCCAAAGGGCTAATTGATGTTTACTAAATAATAAAATCCCGCGGATACATTTTATTTCCGGTAAGTGTTGAATATTTTTGAAACCACGCCATCACAAAATGATTGTATCATACAACTTAACTCATAAAACTTTTTTTCTCTTAGATTAACTTCTACGCGGCTTAGCGGGATGCTGCCGACTTTAATTTATATAAGGAGAGCGCGATAATTCGCCGTAAGTTCTATAAACCGTATATTTTCCAAAAAGAACTTAGTAAATTTTGACAATGTGCTGACGAAGGTTACTTTATTTTTCCAGCTTCTTCCCTTGGATTAAATTCTCCTCTAAGATTACATTCTCCTCTAAGATCACATTCTCCCCTTGGATTAAATTCTCCTTTTAGATTACATTCCCCTTTAAGATTACAATTTAACTTCTAAATTCTAATATACTCCTCCGCGTTAACTTTCCTTGGAATTTTGGGTCCTTGTAGTTTTTTTTAAACCCGGAACTTTACGAGTACATTCTCTGAGCTGACTGCAGGAGTATTGAGGGTGTGTTTTCATAGATGGTCGACCTCCGTTGAGAAGACAACCTGTAAGTTACATTTAGATTAACTTATAGATAGAATACTAAGCGGGTCTTAAATTTAATCGAGGTACATCCATTTAGTTTGTAATACTTGGAAAGCTTGTCTTAGTTGTTTCTCTTTTCTGTTCAATGGTGTACCGGAATTTAATAAAACAAATATTGTTCGCCAAACTATTTTTTTTTATTTTTCACTCGACTCAACACACATACACAAGTCAAAAATCTACCTTGCGATTAAAAGTCCTGATATCCGTTGGCTACTGACTGCTCGAGTTCTACCAGGTAATCACTATGACCAGTGGCGCCCGATTTGTTAGATTTTCTTGCTTGTTTTACCTTGGATTTTGTATATTTTTTTTCTGGTCATAGCGCCCTTAACACCTGACATACTTACGGTAAGCTCTGAGCCATATTTTTTGTTCTTTTTATAACAATTGGCACCCTGCCAAAACATCTTCATTACAATATAATAAAATATATGTAATAATGTTAATAGAATGTGAGTATCTTATAACACCTTGAATGCCTTCCTATGTTGATTACAGATAGATTGCAGCCTTAAGCTTCTTGCTTAAGCAAGTGGATCAATCAGAGGAATATAGGGGCCTCTTCATTATTTAACATGTCCCAACCGACATTTAGTAGGTGCCTTCAAGATGTTACCAATGCACTTAATGTTGAACAAGTTCTTTTAAAATATATAAAATTCCCATTTTTTCGAAGAGAAAAAGAAGTCATAATGAAAGAATAAGTTTAAATAAATCCATTATTTGGATTAGTTGAAATTATTTGTTTAAAATCAATAATTTAGTCTCAATTTCATGCCCTTTTTTCAGATTCATGGAGAAATTTGGATTTCTTTGGTTTATTGGGTGTGTAGGTGGTACACATGTGGCGTTAATTAGACCCAAGGACCATGAAGAAGCCTTCTTTAACCGAAAAAAATATCATTCTTTAAATGTTTTAGTAGTAAGTAACTTAAGTAGTAATCAAGTACCAAATAAATGCCTGTCCACCCTACAAGTGAAAGTGATACCTATGAGTATACGTAGTGCATCATTCAGGATCATTACTATCATACCACAGAGATGTCAAAGTCAAATGAGTGGTCCAGTCTAAGGAATTGACTGCACTTTGTGGCTAGGGACTTGTAGATTATTTATTAATAAATTCATAAATATATGCAATCGAAAGCAAGAAATGTGATGATTTGATTTAGTATGTTTTATTTTTTATTTCAGATTTGTGATGCAACTTTAAATATTTTATATGTTGATGCTTTGGTTGGTAGGGCATCACACGATTCGTTTGTTTGGAATCAATGCCCCATAAAATCATATTTAGAAAGTCTGGACACAAATGGAGAGCGGAGTTGACTGTTAGGTAACATTGCATTGACCCGAACTATTATTTGGTTTTTCAGTAGTGAAATGATCAAAACAATTTAAAATATAATGTCTGCAGGTTATTCTGGATATGCACAGCGACCTTGAATGATGACACCTATTTTAGGCGCAGCTTAAGGTCGCCAGAAAAATACTACACAGATCTTCGTTGTCGGGTCAGAAACACTGTTGCATTGGATACTGAAGGCGCGTTGGAGATGTTTTTTGATACACAGGGTACTTCATTATGATCCTGTTACTGTTGGCAAGATTGATAACGCATGTGTTGTTCTGCATAATATAGCAAAGCAAAGCAAGCAACAACCCATAATTGTCCCACTGCTGGGCTCGGGGTCTCCTCTCACAATGTGAGTGGTACACTTGGTGGTGGACTTCACACACCTTTGAGAACTTTATGGAGAACTCTCCGATGTGCAGGTTGCCTCACGATGTTTTCCTTCACCGAAGCAAGTGATAATTAGTAAGGCCCAATGCCCGAGCTACAAATTGATGAAATTAACAGAGATCTGCAAATGCAGGATTTGAGAGAACATTCAAGAATAGAGACAATTCCAGACAGCACTAGGGATACTCTTATTGCTAGGTTATGGGATACAAGGAGAGTGTAATATTAATTTGCTTTCCAAATCGGTTAAGTAGTTGTGGCGTGATTGAGGAACAAACATCTAACATCAAAAAATCTTCACAAACCTTCACATTTATAAAATTAATTAAAAGGATAATACATTTTATTATTTATCGGCGGAATATTAATTAATAGGATTAATAGTGATAATTTTACTATTAATTGGCGGCTGTATGATTGATATCATTGTAAAGTTATAAAAAAAACAAAGTTCAGCGATCAACTGACATTTCTGATTTCTGTCAGAACCATAGATTTAGAACCAGTAGTAGATCGCCAGTTACAAAATCTATCACAAATGCAAACAATGGTGATATGTGACAAACAATGAAGAGTGAGTTTGTTATTTGGAAATGTAAAACTTCAATTGGTTTTTTAAGCAGAAAATCGTAGTAAGTTTAAGTACTATGGTGGGTAGCAGTATTCTGGGCTGCTGGTTAAATTTTGTTACATTTCTTTTAAAATAACCTCAAAGAAACGTGAATTCTTTGTCTCATGTGCAGCCACGCAGTGGCTGAATCTATAGGTAATACATCTATGGACAGAAATTTGTTTATTGTCAAGTTTTGTGCATGAAGCTGATGGAGCATAGAAGGTAGAAGGAAGGCCATCTCATATGAGGGGAAAGTTGAAAAAGTGTCCAGCTCTTTACTGAAAATAGAGGTTCCAATAATGGCCATTTCAGAACGGCGCTAGTGTGTGAAAAATAGATATCAACATGGGTGTTGTAGATGGAGTGAAGTTTGCTGAGTTATGCCACCCGTAATGAATGGCGCTGGTGTCTGATAAATAGATATTCGAACATAGCTGTTGTAGACCGCACCGCAGCGCCACCCGTAATTGGACGCGTTTTTACGGACACTTTTCATACAGAGATCCATTCTCCTTCTACTCTATCCTCCATGGTTTTGTGAGAGTGGGTGTACTGCATGTTATTAAAACGTAGTCCCTGCAAGTTTGTATTTGTTGCAACTTTTCCGCGCGTGGTGTTTATTAGTTATTTTATTTAATCAGTCATAGAAGCTGGCAAACCCAGTAAAAATTTTACGAAAAGAGAGAAGATGCTTCTCAGCGAAGTAGCGAAAGTATATCTGTCTATAATTGACAATAAAAAGACAGACGGAACAACAGTGGAGGCTAAAAAAACAGCTTGGTTGGCGCTTACTTGTAGTGTAATGACAAATTTACTTTGACTTTCAATAAATTACAGATAAAATGTACTTACCTTTAAAATATCAAAGATATATAGCTAAACTGTTAACTTATAATTTAAAAAATGATGGTGTTACATGTGTAACAAAGTCTATTGACCCATATTATATTGATTGTGATAGTTGTAACAACCAGTATTCCTATAGTTGACAAATGTACTAGCTCAGGTACATTAATAATTGATAGTTTAAACTAGATTTAAAGACAACGGATAAGCACTTTAATATTATTGTACACCAAAACATTATCGGGCAAAGATATAGAAATTGGATTATTTGTTAGAGAATATAATGTACATATTCTATGCATTACTGAGCATTGGTTAACAAGTGCTCAAAATAATATCAATTTATTCAATTACAGTTTGTTAAGTGCATTCTATAAAAATACTGCAATCCATGGTGGAGCACTAATTTTAGTGTACAAAAATTCAAACAATTCAGTTTTGGGCTAATAAATAATATCACCTGAAAAATTAATAGCGCAGAGAAATGCGTCTGCGCGGCGCACTGGTGGAGGGGTTGAGCCACTGCAGCCTCTCCGAGCAGAACGAGAGGTTGTAAAGCCTGATGGAAGGACCCAGCTTCGCAGAAGGTGACCAGGAATTCAGTGAATTCCATTGAATATACTGCTATTGATGCTTTAATGCCCCAAGAAGGACAGGGCGAGGAAACGCAAGAAGAGATGATATACCAGATTCATGTGGTACCCACTCCTTCCACCTCACAAGAGGCCTTGCCTACCCAGCCACCATCAAGTAGTCAACCACCTCTTCCTTCAAGTAAGTGTTCCTTTTATTAATTTAACATTTAAATATTAGTAAATAATATAAAATAACTCAGTACCTAATACACTAGATTGAAAAGTATAAAAGAAATCATGTAGTTCATAATTCGACTTACATATAATAATTACGCCATGATGATGATGAGCAAGGGACCTCAGTTTTATGGGGAACCCCTGTAACTACCAAGTACCAACACATAAATATCACATTTAAAAATTCTAACTATGCTGAACGATTAAAATGTTTTATGAATTATAAGTAAATATTACTCTTTTGTATATAACTACCTCACTTTAATATTATATTGTTATATTTTCAACACGAGCTTCACGCAGGCGGCGGATGGCCAGGACAAACCATCTGCAGACTGAGCGGGAACGGCTTATAAGGATAGAATAGAAAAAAGTGGAAGCTGAATTAGTCAATGCAGCAGGTTGGCAGGGTTTCATAAATAGCATTAATAATTTAAGTGATGCAATTACTTCTGGGGCAGAGAAGATTGCAGATGCTATTAAAGAAAATAATAAATAAATAATAATTATTTTATTACTTTAGTTTGTTTTGTATCTACACTCGGGTGCAATGAAATCGCACATTTGATTTTTTTCTGCAAAATACAAATTATTTTTTTTTCTGAAAGATACATATATATTTTTTTAATATGGAATTAAAGCTGGTTTCATTACCTATCCAACGATACCATACAAGCCGTTATTACTTTACCCTACGGCCAAGAATTAATGACAACAAAAAAACCCTAAAATTAACTCCCTTAGGTTACCGTAGTTTGCCAGACTAATGCAGGTATAAAAAGGCATGTTTTGAGTAAAATGTCATCAGTTGCATTTCAACGCTCAAACTGAAAGGACGTCCAGTGACTACAGCTGCAATAATTATCGAAGAAAATGGATACTACGCCAGAAAAAGCCGCTCAAGTCGTTGCTCTAATTGAAGCAGGCCAGAACCAGAGTGCTGTAGCTCGACAGCTGAATATCAGTCGATATTCAGTTCGTCGTGTATACCAGCGCTATCGGGAGACTGGTGGCTATGAACGACGAAGAGGATCTGGTCGAGCTAGAGCTACAACTCAGCGCGACAACCGATTTCTCGTAACGACGGCTTTGCGAAATCGTCGCCTGACAACCGTTGATCTTGCACATCATCTCCAAGAGGTGCGTGAAGTGGAAGTCAGTCGGTGGACGGTCAGAAGGAGACTTGCTGAAGGCGGCCTAACAGCGCATAGGCCAGCAAACGGCCCTAAATTGGCGCCAGCTCACCGCCAAGCCCGTCTTCGATTTGCACAGGAACATGTGAACTGGACAGTCGACCAATGGCGAACAGTTCTGTTCTCAGACGAGTCTAGGATGTGTCTCCATGGCAATGATGGACGAGGGCGGGTCTATAGAAGGCCTACAGAGAGATTTGCCCCGTGTTGCATCACGGAACGCGTTGCATATGGCGGTGGTTCGTGTATGTTCTGGGGTGGAATCTCTTTGGAAGCCAAAACTGAGCTTGTCTTCCTCACTGGGGCCAATATAAGGCGTCCAACAAGGGGACTAACTGCTCGGAGGTACGTCGAAGAAGTTCTCCAGGAACATGTCGTACCATTTAGCGGTTTCATTGGAGAGAACTTTCTCTTTATGCATGACAATGCAAGACCCCATACCGCTCAAATTGTAACGCAGTACCTTCAAGAGGTGAATATCAAAACAATGGTGTGGCCAGCTCGGAGTCCGGACCTTAATCCGATCGAACACGTCTGGGACAATTTAAAAAGGAAAATAAGAGACCGAAATATTGCTCCAGCTAATCTCCAGGAGCTGCAAACTGCGCTCAAGGAGGAATGGGACGCTATCCCACAAGACTCTATCAATCACTTGATAGAGTCGATGGGAAACCGGTGTCGAGCGGTAATTCAAGTAAGAGGGGGTAACACTTCGTATTAATAAAGGTATTTTTGTAAGAAAAGGGTGTTTTTTTTTTAAGCCTTCATTTCCCACACAGTTTTGTCAAGGAAACTTCTTTTAATAAAGGATGAATTTGTAATTGGTGTTTTTTTTTGGCAGTAGGATAAAGTAATAACGGCTTGTATGGTATCGTTGGATAGGTAATGAAACCAGCTTTAATTCCATATTAAAAAAATATATATGTATCTTTCAGAAAAAAAAATAATTTGTATTTTGCAGAAAAAAATCAAATGTGCGATTTCATTGCACCCGAGTGTATTTGATTTTATATTTTAATTCATAAGATTATTTATTTAAAGAGAGAA